>JAROYE020000003.1:25610979-26836812 GCA_029619315.2 Dynastes maya
ATTTGCAGAAAAGATGGCAAAGCATTTTTTGAAAACTTAAAATTTGTAAATCTTATTGTAAAGCAATTGATTACTTTTGCGTACCCTTGATATAATATGCTGGACGATTGATGCCTTTGGATAACGAAATATCATTTGTATCCTCTTTTATTAACTTGAAGGAAAGGCACTAAACAATTTAAAAATTGCACTTGTACTTCTTTTTTCCAACCGCTGAAAATTCTGCTTAAATGGGTAAATATAATCTTTTTAAAAATAAAGCCACTTTAATTGTCATAAAAGATTGGTACGCTACTTTCACGATAACTTTTATTGCGCGTTTATTGCTAACAATAAAATGTTTATTTGACAATTTAATACTGAAATAGAAATTCTCGACACATGCACGTATTGTGTGTGGAGGCCATTTCAAGAATGCCAGGATGTAGGTATTGTTAAAATGCCACAGGTACAGGAAACCATTCAACATTATACACATAAATGTAGTTTCCCTACTGCAGTTTCTTTAACATTAAGTATCGCTTTTTCCTAAGTATTGATTTTCCATTTACAGTCTGATAGCGGATCCGTAAAGGAACATTAAATAAGTACCTGAAAAGAAATTGCAATTGTATATTTTTCCTTCCTTACAAGGAAAGACCGGCAACCCGAAAATTCGAATTTCGATGCAATTCTAGAAACCGAAAACATTACTTTGGTATAAGAACAGCACAATTTTTTAGCGGCTGAATCGTCCGATTTCGAGGTACATAACGGAGTACCTGGTTTACGCTGTAATATTTTTTTTCCGAAAATAATTTGTATAATCTTTGAGACTATGTAATAAACTGCAAATTTTCAGAGACGGCTGCACCTCGAAATCGGGGGAATATTTTTGGAAGGGAAGAAGAGTGGTTTTATGTCGAAATTAATTCTCTCCAAAATAATGAACCAACGAAGAGCAACTGTTGAATAGAATAAGTTGGCATTTGATGAAGCACCTCTTTATATTTTAGCTAAGCAACAAGCATTATATACTCGTAGTTTGTATAAGCCACGCATATCTTACGCTGCTTGAAGATGCTAGGTATTGTTTAATTGTTAAAAGCTAAAACTCATTATAACTGCAAACACCCAAGCTTAAACGCTCCGCGCAACAGCTTTTATTACCCTCAGTCTCAATGACCAGATACTAATTATTAATATAATCTTAAAGACAGTTACCTTAGAGAATAATCTACACTATCACTTTGACATAAATAATAACGTTATAGCCTTTACCTTTATTAACTAAGATTTTTTTATGATCTTTTTATCTAATTTTGTGGACATGCCGTTTTCCTATAAAATTTGCTTAACTTTTTAGATAATCATAGTCATTCTATTAGTGCTGTAGGTATCTGAAAAAAATTAGATCCGGATATCCGAATCCAAAACTAACCGAATATCCGCTATCCGTTTCTCGGATTTGGATCCACTATCCGATTCTTGGATCCGGATCCACTATCCGGTTCTCAGATTTGGATCCGTTATTGTTTTGCAACATAGAAAGTGTTTAATAAAGAAAACATTGAATTTGTGTTATATTATGGAGAAAAAGTTTTTAAAATCCGTGCATTCAGAATAATACTGAGTTTCCATGCACACAATTCAGTTACTTTGCATTATATAGGTGTTCAATAAATCTAGTGATTATTACAACTATATTGTTTGATAATTACTCGACCTATTGCAGGTATTTGCTCGGAAACGTTATCAGAGAACGGGGTTAGATCTACGTTATCGGATAATGGATTTGATCGGACAGAGAATCCGTATTCAAAATTTCGGATAGCGGATCCGGATCCGAGGTTTCGGATAATGGATTAGGATCCGAGGTTTCGAATAACGGATCCGGATGCGAGGTTTTAGATAGCGGATTCCGATCTAAGGTTTTGGAGAACACCAAGATCCGAATATCCGGATCTAAAATTATCCGAATCCGGATAACAGCTTTACATTCTATACACAAGCAACTCATTAATAGAGCCCGGTAACAGGGAGCCGTGCCATAGCCATACCTACCTAGTATACAAAAACAATAGTAAGAAAATAGAAAAAAAATAAAACTAATACATAATTATAATATGTGAAAAATAATGAAACACTCACCCTTTTAAGCAGCCTTGGCTACGGAACAGTAAAACTAGAAGCACCATTATCAGTATTAACAGCATATGGATAAGAGTGGCAAAAAGTTGACACCATTAGATGTGTTTCTACAGTTGTCTCGGTGAGCCATGTTCGCCGTGGTGAGAAAATGAGTTTATATTTTGAAAAAGAGCGTTCAACATCTACCGATGTTATACATGCATGATTAAAATACTCTTTGTACTTAGTCAGTGGATTATTCGATACACACTCCGTCCATAATTTGCAAAGACTCCAATAATGATAACGATCTATTTTGTAATTGGTCTATTGCGTCAGCTAATCCGTTATAGTAGCTACGAATATTTTTCAAATCTGTTTCAACGGAAATATCTTGCAATTTTGACTGGTTCTCCTTAATAGCTGCAGCTTCGGCAGGATTGAATTGTGCAACAGCTTTTACTATTTTGAAATATTCAGCATAATAAAAAGCTGCCTGCAACCATGTTCTGCAACGTCTAAGAATTGGCCCCGGTGGTTGACGAATACCAGGACACTCTGTGTGAAATGATCGTAGGCTTTTGGGAAATTTCAAAAATACTTTTTTTGTGCTTGCTATTAATGCATCTACCTCGGGAGAACATTGTCGAATGGTTTCTGCCACAAGATGTAAAGTACGCACTTTACTCGTAACATGTAAGCACTTGCAACCTTGTTCAAGAAGAGAACGGCCTACCGAACGCATTATCGCTGCGCCATCGCTCATAAACATCAACACTTTTTCTTTTGAAATTTGAAATTTTTCCAACGTACTAAGTATCTTTGTAATTGCTGCAGCATTACACTCTTGTAGTCTTCGGCTAGCTAGTAACAGTGGTAATGTAGGTTTACTAGGGTCTAGTATGCGTACCATAATATTTACAATTGAATTTTTTTTACAGTCTGTTGTCTCGTCAACACATAACCAAAGAAACTGTTTTTTCAATATGCGTTTCATTTTTTTTTTCCACGTCATCGCGTACAAATGCAACATGCTTACGTGCCGTTTTCTCCGTTGGCAACCGCAACTCGGGATTGTATTTGTCCCAAAAGTCCTTAAACGGTTGTTTATCGAGTAAGCCTAGTGGCACATTACAGTTTTTCAACATAAAAATTACATAAAAAAATGAACTTCTCGGTGGCATGCCCAATTTTCGTTTTCTATGCTGAATTTACGTGTCTTGTACAGTTCCACTTCTTATTTTTACAAACTATTTTACTCCCGTTGTAAAACAAATCGGGAAATTCAGAAATAAACTTATTTACTATGTCTTGAAAGGATCGTTTTTTAGCCTTCGACATGTTCACTAAAAACTACAATTAATAACTACGTCTGTATCAATAAAATCAAAACGCACTACACTAAATAATAACTACAACTAATAACTACGTCTATATCAATAAAATCAACACGCCCTATCCGCTATCCTCTAAACTGAACTGAATGTGATGATTTGTCTGTCGTATCATAATGACCAGCCCTCCGCCCCCTAAAACAGTCCACCGCCGCTCGATTCTTCCAGTTATGGGCCCCCTTTACCATTGATAAGAAATTTACTTCTCGGCAAGTGCATTGGTTTTATTTACATGGAAATAGTTATAATTTCATACATCTCTTTTTACAATGACTAAAAAGCAAGTTAAAATTTTCAGCAACGAAAGCAAACCACGTTCCCAAAGCAATAAATGTAATATATGTGTCAGCGATGGAAATAATGGTAATATGAAATCATAACTTTGAGCACGAACGAAATTACTGTTGAAAAAAAATATCTAATTCTTATTAGAGCGTATATTCTCGTATATTATTTTGTATGTGACTATCGTTTTTAAAAGCTACTAAATAAATATGTACCTCATTTAGCAAGTTTTACTGGGTAGAATATTTGCTTTGATAATAATAATAATATATATTTTTGATAAAACAAAATTTTTGGGAATGATACCAATTAAGGTGTGATACAAAAAAAAATGTTCTAGAAAAACAAATACCGAGTGGCGTTTAAACCCTGGTTTCCGAATACTGGGTATTTTTAGTAGAGATGGGATTTTAGGCAAAAGCCCTTTGTTTAGATTTAAAAGGAAAATTTTTAAAATGAACAAAATCTATTTTCTCGACAAATCAAAGCAAATCTGCTGTTTTATTTTGCCTAGTTCCCCAAAAAAAATTTGGACTTTTAACACCCCTAAATCGGTTTTTCGCCTTTTTTTGCCTAAAATAATTTTTATTTGGCCCAAAAACTTTTTTTTTTTTTTTAAATTTTTAAAAAAAATATGTTTTTACCCCAGCTGAAATCTTTTTTTAAATGAAAAATTTTATTTTTAAACAGCAAAAAATGTTTATAAACAAATAAAACGTTTTGGTTTTTCCCATTATTGTTTTGGGGGGCAAAGTTTGGATTTCCCTGCCAAAAATTTTATTTTACTACCCATTAAAGGATTTTACCCTCAATTAGGGGCTTATCCCCTCTGGGGTTCATTTACCTGCACCCAGTTTTTTTTTTACGGGAATCTCTTTTCGGCTTTTTTACGCCAGAAATTTAAAACCATATAACCCAAATTTTTTTCCCCCTGTTAACGGGGGATTAATAAATACACGATCCCCTTTCCCATATTTTTAAAACAATGGACATTTTGATTTTTGCAGAAAAATTTTTTATATTTTTTTCCCTTAAATTTTTTTCTCGGGAGCGTATATGGGGTGTTCCTATAGCGAGGTGGACTTTTGGGACGAATCAGTAAAATAGTGAAAGACGTATTTTGAATTTTCATTTATATCTTTAGCTTGCAAAGAAATTTTTGGGTATTTTTTCGGTCGGTTTGTGCTTTTTTTTTCTACAAAAAAAAGTTTTATTGTTTTTTCCCATCTACAAAAATCCCAAAAACCCAAAGGGAATCACATAGCGATAAATTAAAAAAGGGTGCGGAAAGAAATTTGGGGGCACTACGGTTTTTCCCAACCCCCGGGGAACCCAAGGGCAACATGAATTTTTGTTTTGAAAAAGCGGGGGGAAAAAGGAAAAGGCGTTTTTTTTTTTTCTTTCCTAACTTGCTTCAAAAATATTTTTTTTTAGTTAACTTGAAAAAAGAAAAATCTTTTAGAGCAACATAAGGAAAATCTTAGGAAACCTTTGGGGAAACCCCAAAAATGTTTAATAGACCCCAAAAAATTTCCCCCAAGGGGAAATCGACTTTTTTAATCGAGTTTTTATGGGGACCTTTTGTTGTCAAAAAAATTTTCCCTGGGGGACAGTTTAAACCCTTTCAAAACTGCAAATTTTTTCTCAAAAAAATACTGAAACAAGAATGTGGCAAGGGGTAAAAACCCTTAAAGAACAACATATTAACAAAATGTTACAATGAGGAAATTTAATCCCAAAAATAAAAATTTTTAAAAATGTTTTTTCATACTTGATTGCCCTTTAAAAGATTTTTTTTAACCATAATTTTTTTTTAAAATTTTTTTTAAGACTATTAATACTATTCGGGGAAGAATTTGGGGTAAAAACGTTTTGGGATTCTATAGATGAAAAAGCCCTGACTCAAAAGGTCGTTTTATGGAAAATATGTTGGGGTTTAAGCTTTGTTCTGAAACACCGGGAAAAAAAACCGAAATTTACGGGCTACAAAAAAACTTGAAAAAAAAATTGAAATTTACAATGGCAAGTTTCGTAAACCCAAAGCTTTAGGAAAGATATATTTGCAAAAAATTTATTTTAATAATTTTGTAAATTTAAGGGCTAGTTATTTTAAGTTGGGGGGCCCCAAACTCTCGTTTTTTAGGTTTTTTGGGGCCCAAAACAAGGGAATTTAAGTACAAAAAAAGTAAAGTTTTTTAGCCACGGAGGGGGCTTCTTTTTTATTTTCAAATATGGTAAAACTAAAGATTTTTTATAAAAATCTTAATCTTTAACATGTTTTGCACAGGGCCTAAATTTGGGTGTGTGAATGTTAAGAAATCAAATGTAATGAAAAAGGGTTTTTTAATTTTAAAATTCCCAAAGAGAGTTTTTTTAAAAAGCTCCATGCGGTGGCAGTGTATAAAAAAAACCCCTTCCAGATCTCCCTTTGCCTCCCAAAACCTTTCCCTTAAAACACTTTGGGGAAACCCTTGGTTAGGGGCCGGTAGTTTTTTATGCTAAATTTCAAAAGCAAAAAAAATCAGAAATTTTATTTTCTTAGAAAAATTTTTAAAAAAGATTTTTTTTTTTTTAACGCTATGTTTTAGGTTTTAATATCGTTTGACAAAATTCAGCTAATTTTAAATTTGAGCAAGCGAAAGAATTTTTTTTCCAATAAAATTGTAAAAACGTCTTTTTTTACTCAAGTCGCTTATAAATTTTCATTGATAACACAAAAGATTAAAAAACATTCGGCCTTCCTTTTTACAGTTTCGGGCAGAAATTTAAATAATCCCAAAAGCACTCTCAAAATCCCCCGGGAAAAATTTGGGCAAAAAAATTTTGTAAAAGTTTAACAAAGTGATTTCGAAAAACCCCAGGTTTCAAAAGGGTTTTTAAAAGAGTTTGTGACTCCCGGGGGGGTGGCGAAGCGGTTTGAACCCTACCCCCTGGGAAACCACAGCGGCCGGGCCCATTTTTTAATTTTTGGCCTAAACCTCGTTTTGCCTTTAAAACTTTAAATTTTCTTCGTACAAACTGGGTGGGTTTTTTTGACCCCAAAACAAAATTTTTTCTAACGACAACTTGGAAGAAACCCCCTTGTGTGCTACGCAAACGCGAAATTTGGGGGAAATGTTACAGGGCGATTTAATTTAAATTTTTTTATTATTTTAAACCCAAAAGAATCTACATTTTTAGTTTTAGTTAAAAATTTTTATTTTTTTATTTTTTTATGGGTGAAAAGTTTCCCAAAATTTCAAATTTAAAAAACGTCTTTTTATTCATGTTTTTTTAAAAAAAAAATGATTTTTTTTGGGGTTTTCCGTTTTTTTTTAAAAAATTTTCCTAACAAAGCCTAAATCACAGTTTTTGTCCCCAAATAAAATTTTTTTTAAAGGGCCCAAAAAAGGGCCTTTTTTGCTGTTTTTTTTCGTCCCAAAATCCCCTCTCAATTATTAGTAACTGAAGTTTAAGAAATTTTTCATCGAGGGTTTTTAAAATTCCCAAATTTTAAATATTGGGGAACTTTGAATTATTTTTGGTTACATCTGAAATAAATGTCACCTTGCATTTTTAAATTTCAAAAACCCTCCCTATTTTTTTCATTTTTTAATAGTATCATTATTCCCCCATAAAGTTCTGTTAACATTTCCCTATACTCATCTTTCTTAATGAATTTTGACGTTTTATTGACAGCAGAATGGAAAGTACTGAGAAAGTACTTAAGTTACGAGGTTGTTCTGGTTCTATTCTGTTCTGGTTTTGTAGTCAGTGTGTTGTACTACTGTTCATAGCTAAAAAATTGTAAAATTAATAATACAGGGAGATACAAAAAGTTATTGACTTATTTTAAATGGACCACCATGTATGTTTTCAGCGCATATGATTTGCCTGACTATTCTCTACAAGAGTTAATTAACACTCCCTATATCTATTTCTACTAATAAGTAAAAAAACGAAAACTATTTGAAATAAGAACATAACAAGCAAAGTAACTGAAATTAAGCAATAAAATCTTATAAAACGTTATAATTAATATAAATTTCCACCAGACAGTTCTAAACATTCGTTCATTCTTTTTAAATTGCAATGATTTTTTCTTTAGAAATTATGTAATTTAATTGCATATTTCGAAAAATAAAGAGAAAAAAGTGATTGTTTATTCAACCTACTTATTTATTTAAAATGAAATATTTATTTAGCTCACAAAATATAATTTTTTTCGTTAGAATTTATTTTTATTTTTTTGTTGATTTTTTTAAGAAGCCTGTTGAACGATTTGACATTTCTGGATAGAAGCGTCAGATCTTCCGTTGTCAAATAGAAGAGCGAGGTAATGGATAGTTTGGGTATTTTAAAAAGAATTTATAAACTAAAAGCGGACGGTGGAAGTTTTGAATACATTTGATAAAATATTATTTATTTTTAGTTTATTTACTTGTTATGTCGTTATTTAACTTTTTTTTTCTTTTGTTGCTTAATTTTCTATCCGAATTTATTCCTAAAACGAAAAAATTCAAATAGTTCATAAACTAATAAAGATAGATATAGGGAGTGTTCATTAACCCTTAGAGAGAATAATCAGATAAGTCGTATGCGCTAGTAAGGTACATGGTATTCCATTTGAAATAGGTAAGTTATTGCTTCTTATTGGCAATATAGTCAATAACCTTTTGTATTGCCCTGCATTATTAATTTTACAATTTTTTAATTTTCACTGAGACAGTATGCAGTAACAGCCCTGAAGTCCTATAAGAGTGTGGACGAAACGTCGGCCAAAGCTACGACAACGACGTGGTTCCAACTCGGAAACCACGAGTATAGTTTCATTAAAATCTGTTTTTTTCTCAAAAGCGGTCAAAGATAGGTATGAGGAAATTTTAACAAAGCTTATGTAGAATAATGTGTGGTATCAGAAAATGGAAAAATATTCAGGCTGTTCTATTTAAAATAAGCAGGGTGACATTCGTTACCGGTATAACCGGATGTATTTCAGAGTTGCAAATACTTTTATTTGAAAGATCAGTATCAGAAATCCTCGTACGGTATCATAGCTAAGGTAACGCATAGAGAAGATTGCTACAGGCAATACAGAAATTTGAAAAGAGAATATCTTTCTAAAATGACAAAGTTGAAACAATAAATGAGAAACCTATATTGGGAGCCGACAATAGAATGAAAGCCATATGAAAGGTGATCAATGCTGTGTTTCATCCAGTGAACCTACCGCTTCTAAACTATCTAGTGAAGGGTTGAACCAATACTTCTGCGAAATAGGTGAACAAATTTCTAATGGGGTACAGTCTTCTGCATTAGCTTCCGATCTGCAATACAATCTTGGGCTACACAATGCGAAGTCGTTCTTCTTTGCGCCTGTTACATGGCTAGAAATTGATGAAATAGTAAGTGGACGGGTATCATAAAGCACATCAAATAAATCATTTTTACCGACGTAAAAGACTACTTCCGAGTCTGCGTCTTTCATCTGTACAATTAGTTTTTCAATGCTTCTTGTTACAAGTACATCGTAATGTTGCAGCAGAATTTTCGTCTGACTCTCTTTGACACGTTTCACACCGTTCAATAAGATTATATATTTATCACTTGTTAGTAAGGCATTATTCGTTTTCGTTTCTGTTTATTTATGAAGTCTGTAAACTTTGGATTTATTTCCTTCTTGTCGCACTTCCTTCCATGGTAATTTCACCAAATAGGATACATATTATTATTGCTATTTTTTTCACAGCATCGGTTAAAACACAAGTCGATATTCTATATAATAACTAGTTAAAGTATCAACAAAACTAATCTATAATTTAACTATCATTAACTGTCGGTATTTTATGAAATAACTAGTTTTTTCATGGAATATCGAATTTCAGGCTTTAACGATAACATATACATACGAGGGTAAGTCCAAAATTACTTACACTTTTAGTTCTACAACTATATTAAACAAAGATAGGTGTACAACAGATACATTGTTTTTCGATATAGCAATGCACTTGATCCAGCGAGCCACAAGCTTCCGTATGCCTTCCTGTAGAAGGTTTTCGGTTGGTCGTGAAGCCACTCTTGCACACGCACTCCGAACGTCTGTGTCTGAGGCAAATCGACGACTTCTCAAAGCTTCCTTGAGCGGTCCAAAGAGATGAAAGTCTGAGGGAGCGAGATCAGGGCTTGTAGGGAGGGTGTTCCAGGGTCTCAAAGCCTTGTTGATAGTTTCTATGGTGTTATGGGCCGTGTGCGGACGGGCGTTGTCTTGCAACAACAAAACGTTCTTTGAGAGTAGACCACGGCGTTGTTTCGAATTGCTGGTTTCAGCTTATTCGCCAACAAATCACTGTACCTCGCACTATTTATGGTAGCCCCTTGTCCAAGTAGTCATCCAGTATAGGGCCTATTTCGTCCCAAAACGCAGCATCACCTTCCCAGCCGATGGCGAGGTCTTGAATTTTTTCGTGCTAGGGGATCCTGGGTGTTTCCATTCCATACTCTGGCGTTTCGATTCGGGCCCGTAGTAATGAACCCACGTTTCATGAACGGTCACTATTCTGCTTAAAAATGCGTCGCCTTCCGCGTTGAAGCGATCCAGTAAGCGTTGGCATATCTCGAAACGTTTGGTTTTGTTAGCTGCGGTAAGCATTCGTGGTACCCATCGCGCACACACTTTACGAAATTTGAGTTCATCGCGGATAATTTGATAGGCAGAACCGTGACTGGTGTTTAAAGAGGATGCAACCTCACCTATGGTAACTCGCCTATTTGCTGTAACCATCTCTCGAGCTTGCTGAATGTTGTCGTCGGTGGTCGAGGTTGACGGCCGTCCAGCTCCCTCTTTTTGTGCGCTCGTGCGGCCACTTTGAAACATTTCGATCCACAAAAAAACGCTTTTATGAAATAAAGCACTGTCCCCGTTTGTGCCAAAAGTCTCCGTGAATTTTGCATTTTTCACACCCTCTGCCCAAAAAATGGGTCACGGCTGTTGTTCCTTTTTGGGTGCAAACAAATAGCGGACGACATGCTTATGCTGTTTCAAAGCAGACAAATACACATCGTGTTAAATTCCGCCACATACCACAGAGGCGCCAACTAAAACGCATGCGAGCGGCCCCCACTACGATAACCCTTAAAAAGCTTTTTTTGGCGAAAGCTAGATAATTTTTATTTTACATTCCAACAAACCCGGGGCACAAGCAAAGTACATATGCTTTCTGACTGCAAATCGCGCGTTGCCCGTACTGAAAAATTTGTTATGTATGGGGGTACCAAAAAAAAAACCCGCTTTCCCCCTCCTATATCAATTACTCATAAAATTCCTATATAAAAACAATCAAACAAAACAATTGCCTAAAAGGCTTTAAAAATTAACATCAATCTTACATATGTATACCCTTTGTACTACACTAACAATGTTTTAAACAAAAATTGTGGTGTGTGTGATAGAGTGTAAAAGGCGGTGTTTTTCCGTGAGTTGATAGAAAAAGGAAATTTAAACTTAAAAGTCAAGCTTTATACCTTAAATTCTAAAACCCACAGAAAAGATGTTTAAAAAAACGTGCGTCGTACGGAAACCCTTTGCCGTAGAGCTTATTTTTTTAAATCAAGGTATTTTAGAAAATACCTTTGTACTTTAAATTTCCCCCTCTTAGCGTATCATAATAGGGATACCTTGACGTCCCGGGACCAAGTGAAAAAGCGAAAAAGGGAATTATCGTTTTAAGGGGTTTTTAAAAATGGATGTCACATATAAAATCATGGTTTTCGTGAGAGAAACTATTTCTGCAATGTGATCCACAGAAATGGGGACCTATCCCAACACCCTTTAACTCAATTAACATTATATATCAAATTTAAATAAAATGACGGGAAACGGGAACTTTTTCTCCTTTCATAAAATTTTGGTTTTATCTTGCTTTTGCAAATAAAAATTGCTTTTATTATGTGATAAAACTACAGATGTAAAAAATTGGGTGTCGATTAAGGAGGGGGGGCGTTCGGGTACACATTAAAAAAAATTTCTGTGATATTATATTCATGCTATCCCCACCAGTGCAGTGGGCTATTTTTTAATAATCTGTCAGCTTTTTCCCCTGCTTTTTTCAAAGATCATTGTAAACTAAAGGTAGTATTTTTCTATGTAAAAACATTCTCGCAAGTTCAAAAAATTTTTTAGAACACAAACGGGGGTTTTATTACAAATTTACACAAAAAATCTTTCACCCAAAAATTTATAAAAAATTGTAAAAATTTTTTAAATAATTTTTAAAAGATCTTTCCCCGGGAGTGACTCCGTAATTGACGACTTTTTTTCTTGCTTTTTTTTTTTCCCGTAAGGGGTACGTCCCCCCCTCACTAGCCGAAATATTCATACAATTCGTGCCATTCTTCCTAAATTTTAATACAAAAATGTTGCTCTGGTTCAAAAGCACATGCGGGACGTTAACGACAAGACTAAATCTAAAAGAAAAAAAAATTTTAAAGGGGTTCTTCTTGTGGTTTTTTTTCCTTTTCACCTTATTTTGTTTAATATTTCTTCATTAACTTATTCCAGAAAATTTAAACTGAAAAAATGAAGTCAGGGAAAGATTTTTTAAAGAATCAAAAAATTTTGTAGAACATTTACTTGGGGTTTAAACAAATTGTTTTTCTTTTTAATTTGAGAAATTTTGGGGTAGGCTTTTTCCGTTACGTTTTTAGCCTTTTTTGGATTTAACTAGCAAAACCTATTTTTTTTCACATTTGCCGGCGTCAAAAGAAAAACGTATATTTAGAATGTCTTTTGGAAACGAAAAAACGTGCTTCCCAAAATGGTTTCTCCTCTTTTCCCGCCAGCATCTGTTTTTAACAAAAATTTTTTAATACGACTTTTGAAATTGGGGGCCAAAAAATGTCACTTTCGTGAAATTTTGTCACAATTCTGCACCTTTGTTTTTTCCCCTCCCTGGGGCTAAAAATGTAAGGAAAAGGGTAGCAGCTTACAGAATTATTGTGCGCGCGTATTTCGTCCCGTGTACGAAAATCTGGGAAAAGGGAAGGCCTCCAAATGGTGAAGGTGTAAATCATGGGGGGAAATTTCAAATTGGGGTTTCTATGACCAGATGACAAAGGTATTATCAAGTACCTTTCCCAACATTTTGGGGTTAAAGGTTGTAAGATAATGGGGCTTTTTGTTCCAAACTTCCATGATGTGCCGACGACAAAGGGGGGGGTATCCCATACGCGCCTGAACTTGCTCGTAGTATTTACCATGCTGGAATGGTAAAAAATGGCAAGCTTAATCAAATCAGCAGTTTATCCGGGTTTGGTCTTGGGGAGTGGGGAAAATTTTAAAAAGGGATCGGGGACCCGGGTATGGGACTTTGATGAAACCTTTCACAAACGGTAATAAAAATTTTTCCCCTACAATTCTCGTTTAAAAATATGCGAGAACAGTGCAAACACTTGGATTACATTTTCAAAAGCTTTTTTAAAGAGTATTTCACCATGCTGCAAAGTTTTAATCGCTGTAAATAGTGAAAGAGATTTTCCCCTTTTCGAGAAATCTCTACAGATTTTAGCCGGCCGATTCTTTTTTTAAAAAAAAACTAAAAAAATGAAAATGTTATGATATCTGGGATCAGACATGATTTTTGTCCAAAATTAGAAGTATTGCAATGAAGGGGGAGCATTTTTTTTACTGTTAAACGTGGGTGTACAGTTTTATGTAAAAAAGTTGGACTGCACACAGTTGACATATTAATGGGCGCTTTTTAAAGATTTGGGTACGGTCTACACCGAAAAAAGGACGCAGTCTGTTTGCTTTAAAATTCATTTAGGCAACAAAAAAAAGGTCCTGGGTCTGAAATTAGTTTTGTACAAAAAGAATACAGTAAATGCATATGTTGAATTTTGCGCTCGTATAAGTGTCACTACCAACAAACAGCGAGCTGCACTGATTTTGAAAAACGTAGTATAGGCATACAAAAATTTTTATATTTAAACGTTTGGGGTAACCAACACCAATACGGAATGACTGAATATTGTAGTCAAAAAAACAAAATATTTGTAGTTATTACTGGGGTTTACATACAATAAAATATTTTTTTTTTTTTTTGAAAAAAAACATTGTGTTACAGGCAGAAAAACTTTACGCATATCAAGCTTCCGCCTAAATTTAAGAAAATTCTTTTCTATTATCCCCAAAAAATAATTTTTTAAATAAAAAGAAATATTTTTTGGTCTTTTTTCCCCGCTGGGGAAAAAGTTAACGTTGGTCCACATTTCCCCGGGGGTGCGAGAATATTGTACGTAGTGCGATATGGCTCCTTGCATTTACCCCCATGGGCCGCCTCCCCGCGCGCAATGCCTAGCCTATTTGACGCACTTTTTGTCTTTCTTGTGCTCGTAAGATTCTAATAAAATCGCGGTTTTTGAAAAAATTTGTTAGCTTATACAACCAGAGGGGGAATCAAAAATGGTATTTTGGGGAATTCCCGTAAATTCCAAATAAATAGACAACAGAGTCAAACCCCTCTAATGCATCCCGAACGGGGGGGGAGGAATGGGTTTTGTTCGTTAGTTGAAATGGGCGAAGTTATTTTTAATTATTATATTAGGTTTTTTATCCTATTGAATTTTTCTTTCATTGGATATTTTGTAGTTGGCCTGAACGTTTTTGAACACCAAACGGGCGCCTAATAATCTGGACTATTTTTTTCAGTCCTACCTTTTAAAATGGGTATATTTTTAATTTTAAAAAAATGATTTTCTTGGAAAAAGACTTCTATCTTGGGTTTCTTGATTTTTTTAACCCCCAGAAAAAATTTATTTAACAAAAAACTTTCACGAAAAATTAAAATTAAAAGCAAATAATAAACTAAAGAAAAAGGTTCTTTTATATTTCAGTATAAATTAAAATTATTTCTTTAATAAGGTAAATTTAAAAGGGGTTATTTTTGTATTTATATTAATGAGTTAATATTTAAGTTTATTTTTCCTTTTTTATTATTATTTATTATATATTCAAAAAAAATAATGAAACAAATATAATTAAAGGACAAATCATTACTTAAACCCGGATTTTTGAAAATGTTTATGAAACGTTTTGTTTTGTAGGGGAGGGAAGTGGCATCTGTATTTCGGGTTTTCCCCTATCTGGACGGCATGATATAACTACTCTAACTAGGTGGCGCTAGGGAAAAATTTCGTTGCTGTATTTTAAAATATAAACATAAGCTGAGAGATGTAAAAACAATGCAAAATTAATAAAAAACAATAGTGCTATTTTTCTTTTACATTGATTTTTTGGATATGGTTTCTTCAACTGCGGGCTTATATTTTTATGCATTATCCTGATTATTGCCCTATGCACTTTTTTATGTGTAAATTTTTCAGTAAATTTTTTTTTGTTTTAACATTATTTTTGTTACAAGCAAGAGAATAATTTATGCAGTTGTACATGGGTTGTTGTACTGCTTTTTTAAAAAGGGTAGGCAATTAAATTCGGCGGTAAAGAGTACATTTTTTAAACAACTTTTTTCAATAATTTTACTATAAGGTATGGTAAAATTTAAATACAATTTTGTAGTACTTTCTTCTATAGTTTTTAGAGCTGCTTACACTTTTAGGGTATATTTTTTCTATAAATGGGAGTAAAAACAACCACTTCAAAAGACTACAATAATGGGGATTTTTTACTTTTCTTCGATGGTTTTCACCATGTAACCGTCATTCTGGTAGGATACACTACAATTGTGGGACAAACTTACATTTCTCTCAGTGCGGCTGTGCGAACGAAAATTAATATCGCCGCCGATTGGAATCCCCCGTCCTTAGTACCAAAATCTACTTATTGCTCATCTATAATTTTTGCTTTAAAAAATGTCTGTACTACCCAGAAATAGTAAACTTTTGTTTTAAATTTCTCTTTTTAAAAAGGTGTACCCGTTTAAATGTTCTACGTATGTAAAATTTAAAACTTTTAAAATATTTGTTACTTAAAATTTCTCCTTGTTAGGATAGTTTTGCAAGGTCCCTGAGAGCCGAAATTTTTCCACAAAAACTTTTTAATTTCTAGACCAGCATTTTGTTTCGTTCTTCATTCAAAATTTCCGTATTTCTTTGGGATGTCGTTCGTTATACGTAAAATTTCCCTGTATATAAAGGTTAAAAAAGGGATTTTCCATTTTAAAAATTTTTTTTCTTTGCGTTTCCCCTTTGCTTCGGGGAAAACCCTGCGAATAGTCTGAAATTGATTTAAGTACAACGGAAATTTCATTTGATGAAATCCCCACGGTAAAAATTTAAAAGGCCGTTAAAATAATGGATGTTTGGAATAAAGCATTGTGTTTGCTGGGACTTATTTTACGTTGGTTTTTTGGGTAAAAATTTTGTCTTTACGAGATTGTTTATTTCTCGCGTTGTGTTTATTTTTTTCATTACAAAGCAAAAATAAAAAAAATAAAAAAAGAAATTCGTTTTAAAAAGATATTTTTCGAATTGTAAGGGTTTTTTATAATGGTTGTAATTAACCCACTAATAATGAACATTTGACTCTTTTTTATTCTTTGAATTGCACAACAAAAAAAAACACATCAACTTTTTTGGGGGGGCGTTTGGGGACATTATAAAGTTACACTTCAATGAATGGTATTTGTTGAAAATTTTGTGGCCTTTTTATCCCCAAAAATAAAAGAGTCACACGCTCCTCTGTCATTTAAATTTTTTTTGATTTTTCGTTTTTAGTTAAATTCTCTAACTTTTTAAAAATTTTCTTAAATTTTTAAATATTTTTTTGCTGAGACTATAGGGTTTTTTGGGGAATCAAAAGTAATTACTAAACCCGGCCACGGCGTACCGCGCATCGGGGTAGAATCAGTTCGGACCGAGAGGAACGGTAGTATTACTTCGTCTGGGAGGGATACGGACTTTTCCTGCGGGGCATTGCGTAATTTTTTTCTGTCCCAGAAAAATTTGATTTTGTCAGCAAAAAGGCCGGTCGAAAATTTTTCGCAAATTCCCGACTTAATATATGAAGTTTTCTAAAATTAAAGTGTAATCGTAAAAACCCCTTAAAGTGTTGGGCCAGACAAAATTGTTACACACTAAATAGTGAAAAGATTCTCAAAAAGAAATTGCGCCGAGACAATGAAAAAAATTTTTATTTAATTTTTGTGTTTGTTTATCGATTAAAATACCGTTTAATTTACTAGACAAGGGGCCCTTTTCTGCTTTTGGAAAAACTATTCGAGTGCAAATTACCAAATCGAACATCGTTACGAAGAATTGTGCCATCTGCGCGCGAACATATTTTAACAAAAAAAAAATGGGGGTTAAGATCAAAAATTGTGGTTTTGGTCGACAAAAAAAAGATGGAAGAAAATTCTGTTCTTTAAAGTAATGGCAAAAAGGAACCCCATCTCGGCACCTTCAAACAACAGTGTACTGCCCAAGTATTTTAAATTTGTGTTAAAAACATTGGCAAATTTGAACTTTCAACAAACCCAAACCCTTTATGTTAGTGATGATGGGGCTGCAAACTGCTTTTGTACCGGGCTCTTAAAAACATTTGCAATTTTTTCCACATTACGTTGAAAATTCATGTTCCCCAAAAAAAAACTTGTGGCGGGTAGTATCAGAAAGTTTTTTCCTAAGTAGACGCTTTTTTAGCGCATACCAAAAAAAGTATTTGTCAAATCACCCAAACGTTTCGCGAATTTTTACAGACTGTCCCCCGTTACCCAAACCCCCAGAACCTATTCTAATCGTTGGGGGCATGGTTAAGGCCCGTTTTATTTTCATAAAATTTTGAAAATTAAGAACGTGGGGTTTTCAATTCGATACAAGGGGGGCCCTATCCAGAAAAGCCCGTCGAAATTTCAAAATAGTCAGGATAAAATTTTATTTAAAACATTTACGACAATTTTTCGGGGAAGAGCATAGAAAAAAACAAATCGCGGTGCCCTTAAAAACTCTACAAAAAAGGGAAAAGTTCCGCACAGCTATCGCGTTTAAAAGCAAAAAATGTTTCTGTTTTTGAAAAATTTTTAAAGTGTTTTTTTGGAAAAAACTGATTTTGGAATTATACACATTTTGAAGGTGCGTAAAAGAATCGTTAAGTTTTTGAAAGATTGTTTTACTTACGCAAATATTACGTCACTAATGTAGAAACTTCGTTCTCTTGTATAAACCTTTTTTTCCTATGCCCTCTAGTTTTTCCGAAACAACAGTTGAAACAATCTATGAAGAGACCCCCGGCAATAGTTGCTTCAACGTCTCAAAGTAAAGTGAGGCTTCGGGGATCTTGCAATATCTCATTGTTATGCGAAATTGGAAAACCCCCCACCATCAGAGAAAAAGTTTTAATTTTTTAACCCCCGTTGAAAAGGGTTTTTAAAAAATGTACTGCCCAAAACCCCCATTTTACGTTCTCAAAAGAATTCCCTTTTAGAACAAAACTGTACAAAGACGTATTTAGATAGACTCGAATTAAAAGCTTCTTTTGAATTTTCTGCAAACACTATTTTTTTATTCAAGGGACGAGTCAAATTTACCTGGTAATGAAGCATTGGCATATGTTCGATTTGCTATGGGCGAAGAAATCCATGAAGAGCTGCTATTCGCGAAAACTTTGGAGACGGACACTAAAGGCGAATCAATATTTAATGTCCTGAGTGATTTTTTTAAGGAAAAATCGATTCCATTTACAAACATTTCGGTGGCAGCAGATGGAGCTCCTGCCATATTCGGGCGATATCGTGGGTTTATAAGCCATCTTAAAAGAATTATGCCAGGAGTAGCTGCAATTCACTGTGTCATCCACCGACAACACCTGGTCGCGAAAAATTTGAGTGGTAGATTGCACCAATCGCTTCAATTTGTGATTAAAGCAGTTAACAAAATAAGAAGCAAGGCGTTAAATACCCGTTTATTTGCACAATTGTGCGACGAGAATGATGAAGACTTGCAACGATTGCTCTTACATACTGAAGTACGCTGGTTGTCGAAAGGTGCATGTTTAACAAGATTTTACTCACTTTTTGAATCAGTTTTAGAGTTTCTGGAAAGTAAAGATCCAGATTTAAAGGAAAACCTGATCAAATTGAAAGCAGACATCGCGTATTTGACAGATTTGTTCAAAAAATTTAATGAGATTAACTTGCAGTTACAAGGGGACAGCCTAAATTTAATAAAAACAAAGGGTGTAATTTCGGCTTTTTTTGGAAAATTGAAATTTATGAAGCAAAATATTAGTCGGCGCGAATTTTCCCAGTTTCCAAACTTGTCACAGACAGAATGTCTTGATGAGACATACGTTCAACATTTAAATGCCGTGCATGATGACTTCAAAAATAGATTTGAAGATATTCTGACGATGGAAATACCACCATGGATCATAAATCCATTTGATGAAACGGAAGTGGCGAATGTGGTATTACAAGAGGAGCTACTCGAGCTTAGCACCAATGAGGAGCTGAAGGTGAAATTTAAAAAAGGCTATCAAACATTTTGGCTGCAGGCAGAAATACAGAAATACCCGAAAAATATCCTGGACTGTGGGAAATTGCGAGAAAACTTTTGATAGCGTTTCCCTCGTCATACCTTGCCGAAAAAAGTTTTAGTGTCGTTACAAACCTATTAGCAAAAAAAAGGAGCAGATTGAACATCACAGAACGGGGAGATTTGCGGTTACTCCTCACAAAACTGAAGCCTAATATTGATAATTTGCTGTCAATCCATCAAGTACATCCCTCCCATTAAAATTATTTTTTTTAATTGTTGATTTGCATTGTTGAAGTTACGTTACGTTATTCATGTTTAATTTTAATTCTACTAAGTCTGTAATCATATTATTTTAATAAATAGAACACAAGAAAATACATTATTTTTCTTTTTATTTTTAGCACTCCGAATTTAGGGTTGGAACTCAGCCGCGACGCAAATTTCCATCGTTAGATCTAATTTTCACATTTTTTGACGAGTTTTGGGAATACGGTAGAAATGTAGCAGCAGGGGGTCCACCGAAACCAGTAAAATATTGAAAGTGGTCTACGAGAAAAAAAAGTTTGGGAACCTCTGGTCTAGATCTATGTGAGTTTTGCGCGATTTCACTCTAGGCGGTAGATGAACTACTAGCACACATGCTTAGGATGATTCAGTTCAGTCATCTTCGAACTACGTTGATGTGCGGTTCGATTTCAATGGGCTTGTAACTTGACAAACTTCGTCCAAGGATTTTCACTGCCGCAAACGGTATAACACCCGACATGCTTTCAAATGTAGGACAGGAATTTTACTGTCAACAAAAAAAACGTGGAAATTTTTGAGTGTTTGATTTAATTTATTGATATAAACCATTTCTTAGAAATTCTAGTTTTACGTGTGAAGCAAATTTTTCTTTGTTATTTATTGGTTGTTTATAATAACAGTTCCAGTTTTTGTTTTTATTGGGTGAACGATAGAGTCCGATTTATATTTTATTTTCTTATTTCAGAATCCAGTTTTTATTTGAAATATTTAGTTTCTTATTTTACCATAGTAAGATTTAAGTAGTAACAAACGGCTGTTTACTTTTTCGCTCTGTGTTTTTACTTCAAACATTTAAGTTTTTTATTTTAGGCAGTAGGATTCTTAAACAGAATACAGTTATTTATTTTATGATTCTGTAATACATTACTTTCAGTTTATAGGTCGTAGATATTTTAAAGTTAATTCCTTTATTAATTAAACTCAGATTTTAATAATAATTGATAAAAAAAGTATTTTACGATTTATTGGGAATAATGCAAAAGGCGTATTTTGTTTTGAAATAAATTGATGTTAGAAGCAAATTCGAAATAATTTTTAGTTACAATATTAATCGATATGTTTATCAAGAAGAGAGCTTTATTCTCACGAATGTTTTAAAAAATCTTCTACGTAGAAGTATAATTTTACATATAACGATAAAATTTAGTTCCAAAGAACGCAGAATCTTTTATCCTATTTACAATTTTTAAATAATTAACAAATTCTGCTCTATGTGATACATAATCTAGCTAACGCAAGCTTTTACGCCCATAACTTCACAATCTTCTATTTTGCTATGCCTCGTTATTCCAAGTCCTGCATAATCTTCTGCATCCACTTCATTCTTGGCCTACCTCTTTTTCGTATTTTGCCAATAATTTATTATAATTTTCCTTATTTAATTTGATCTGAAAATAAAAAATAAATCATTTCGAATAGAGATATTTTCCCTGTTAAAAAAGCAACGATTTTAAAATAGACCACCTCGTCTCTTTCATAACTTTTACACATAAATTCAGCTTCCTTGCGATAGGTTTTTAATATTGACTCATATTGAGGCTCTTACGGGCACAGGTGATGGTTTTTCATAACGTGCAGTAACCGGCTGCGTGATGTTGAGTTGGTGCGGACGAGTGGTCACGCAAATATATTTCCCCGTAAGCATGCACTTCAGGCACACATTTTTTACTCTGAAATGTAGGTACATTTTTGCTTCGTATACACTATACTATAAATTACATTTTTATCTGATACGTGATTTTTAACGAGACTCTTGGGGAAACTTTTAATACGCCAAGCGTGGATATCAGTGCCTATGAATTTCGGAATTGCTTGTAAAGTACCTAATATAATGAGGCTTAAATATCTGCAAGGAAACCGATTTGAATAAAATTGTTGGTAGTTTACCTTTTTTGAAATTTAATCCTTAACTATTAACTATTAAGAAAATCATTGGTATATACATGTCAGCATTTCTAACAAACTATCCAAATTTCTGTGTCCCTAATTGGTATTTGCTCTAAAAGTAACTCTTCAGCTCTTCTTTCCAGCTTAAAATATTCCTCCTGTTGTACTATTTATCGTTTATTACCTTGTTATCTTTTTGGCCAATGCTGCTCTGCAAGGCTACAAACAAAAACAAGGACAACAACTTTATTATCCTTACTAAAGTTTGGAAAAATGCAATGAAATTATACCGCCCCCACCCTCCCATGCCCACTTATGAACGACAGAAGCTAGCGTTTTTTAGAAAAAATAGGTCGATTTCTATTTTTTGTGAACTAACTTTTGCCGTTTTTGGCAGTTCAATTGTATTTCCGGTATCACTGGAAGTGATGTCAACTTTCTTGTTTTAAATAGAACACCCTGTATATTTTTACATTTTTGGAAAGCTAATCGCAGGGCGACTTCAACAATATCGTATATGTTATACTTAACTTATGAAATACATATGACGGTATGCAGCAATAACATTTGCTAAACTGTCAAATTTCATTTCTAAAAGCGTAAATCATTCTTGTTATTTGTTGATATTATAACCTGCATTTCTCATACTTTCGTTCTTTGTGCTCGTTATTATTTCATGTCAATTTACAGTCAGCTTGTTTTGTAAATTGTTGTTTCTGCTTTAAACAAACCTACCGCAATTAATTAATTGCAATAAAGTTCGATAAAGTAAAGAAATAACAACAATTAACAAAACAAGTTAAAATGAGAGAAAATAATAGCGAGAATAAAGAAGGAACGTATGACAAATGCAGAATATAATAATAAACAACAAGAATAATTTACGCTTTTGCAATTGATATCTGGCAGTTTGGCAACTGTTGATTACTTTGCTTAGCAACGAGCTTTTTAGATCAGTCTGGTGTCACAAGAAACAATATGGCGCTCTTTTCTAGCTAACTTTGCGAAACAACAAAAACAGATTATCAAAACCTTTATTGCTGCATATCGTCATATATCTTACGTTAAAGTATAACATATGTGGTATCGTTGGATTCGCCTTTCGATTACCTTTCAAAAAACGCAAAAATATACAGGCTGTTTTATTTAAAATAGAAAAGTTGACGTCCAGTGACACCGAAAAACAAATGAACTGCCGATAACGGCAAAAGTTAGTTCCAAAAAATAAAAATCGAACTATTTTTTCTGAAAACGCTAACTTGTGTCTTTCAAAAGTTAGCATGGGGAGGGGAGACACTTTAGGACCTCACTGTATAATTAATGACATTCTCGTCGCAGCTTACAAAATTTATTTCTCTCCATTACAATTTATTTTTAAATGCACAGTAGTAAAGAGGCTATAGGCTGGTAGTAAGGAGGCTATAATAATTATTGAGCAATTCGAGAAAAAGTTTATGTATTAGGTCTGATGTCAATGATGACAATACCGTAAGTATTGTAACACTGTCCGATGTCTTGCTTCACTAAATTGTCGAAGTTTATTATAGTTTTTTTCGAATTGGTGTTATTGATAAATTTATTTTTGCACGTTGCAATTTAAACTGCGATGATGAATCAAATATTTGTGTAAGACGTAGGAAACGATTCAGTTCTTGGATTTCTGCAATTTTTGGGAAAAAGGGTCAGAAAAGAGAAATTAATTAGATGTAGATACCTACTTTAGTTTTTGAACAATAACCGTCTCAACATGCGGGTAGCCCTGTAGTGGGAGGGCGTGCTGCTGTCCGTGACAAAGTTAGGCGCTGTCGTGTTCGAGCCCTATTAAGGTCAAGTAGCAGATTTTTCTGGTGAGTCTGGTACTTTGATTATACTAGGGTACGTAAGGATTCATTTGTAAGCGCGAGTCCCATGCATATCGCGAATAATGTTGTCGCTTGTGCTATGAGCGTCCTTGATTCGCTTCGCGCGCTCCCCACCTTATATTTTCATAGCGGGCAAACGTTGTAATACTATCTATATACTTTAGCGGTTCACTTTACTACGGAACTTACGAACGCGGTATACATACCGGCTGGAAAGAAGCGACCCGAACGCTATAGTTGAATGCTGCACTGCGAGATTACGATACGCAGCATTTTTCTTATCTAAATGTGAGTCAGCTAAAAGAAGGATTATTCAAACTGATGACTCATTGAGTTACAGTTTTTATTAGATTCTAAATTCTTGTATTTATAAAGTTATTTATTTCGAATGAATAGAGTTACTTGTTCATTGGAACTGAGAATAGTAATTTATTGGTGTTAACGTTGTTTTTTTTTTGTTCTTTCGAGTGCAACGGATTAACTATAAAGCAAATTGAAACAGTTCACTAAAACCCGTACCACAATACAAGTATTGTGGTAAGGGTTTTGGTGAACTGTTTCAGTGTTCCAGTGCCGCAGATTTAGAGTACCCGATTAGTATAAAGCAAATGCCCATATAAATATTGTGCATACCCGATCGAATCATCGATTTCCACACGGTATACTATGGATTGAGCGTAAGAAAGAAATGTTGAAACAAGGTGATCGGACAAAGATAGATATAGTTGAGAATAGAGAGAACTGCGCATGCGTTAGTCCTAACCGAGAAGGTTTTAAAGAATGCACAGTAGATACTAAATACTTATTTATGATGAAATATTGTGGATATTAGCTTTACAATACATGAATACACAAACAATACAACACTATGAATGTCTATTTATTGGATTTGATTGTCAGGTAATGTAACCACAACAAGTAACACCAAATTTAGGAGAGAGAGGAAGAGTGCACAAAATGATGCATGTGCATAAAGTAATTTTTATCAAATATTATACCTATCTCTCGCGCACACTTAGCAAAACTAATTCCTTCTTTGTCAATTCACCTTGCTTCACTAATTTTCCATAGGATAATAGAGTAGCACTCAATCCATAGTGTACATAATCAAAGGTCTGGTACAAAAGATGTTGCGCTTTACCCTTCACAGCTATCAAACACTTTACACACACCCAGTGAGAGAAATATATTGTAAAATTAAATATAATTATATTGCAGTCTAATATAGACGACAGGAATATAATATATTCAACATAAATAAAAAAATATATTAAACTTAAACATTTAAAATATAAATTATTATTATAAATTATTGTGAAGATAGCATTCTTTTCAAAACTAACAATACAATGTAATCGTTATAAATAAATTTTTTTTAACCAAGAATGTCATATTTTTGTAGTTAAAATAATGTTTTAACCACAAAATATATAAATATATTAAATATTATACCCATCAGTCCGTTCAACTAGATAGGTATTGCGAAATCATCCGACTGCACCCGACGAAAATCGACAAATTCTGAGTAGGTGCGCAAATAGTTTTGAATTTGACAGTTCGTAATAATGACGTTAAAACTCTAACGATACGTATATAATTGTTCAATTGCAACGTTTTTTTTCAAATTAAAGTCATTACAGCTTGTTGTGAAGAATCGGTGTTTTCTATTTCAACGCTAACGCTAATGTATTAGACGTTTTCGGTTACATTTCATCAGTTCATCACACTCAGTAATCGTTAATTGTATGCAAGCGTTATTATCAGAGTAATATGCGTGATATTTTTTTAAAGAAATGGATGTCAATGAAACAGCAGAGAATGTAGGGATTGGATGGTTTGATGCAGGTCATCATAGAAATTTAATATTTAACAATGCCTCTAATTGGTATTAAAATAGGTTTTACGGCTGTTTATCCCCACGTAACCATAAGAAAAAGCCGCAATTGATTAATAATAAACAACAAGAATTATAAGGAATAGGAGTATGTGCTCTTGCAGAACAAGATTTTACCCTACTTACTAAATATCGCCGAGATATAACAGTTTATTAGTGTGCTAATATTTAACCCTGGAACGCTAATCTTATTTTTTATACGTTAAGACTAATCCTTAGTCGAATCGACTAATATACATATAAGAGCCATTTTTTGGATACATATATAGCAATCATAAAAAATATTTTAAGAGTTGGTATTTTAATCTATTTGAAATATAAATAAAGCAAAATTTTTAACTTTTTGCAATTAAATTTATTTTAATAATATATTTTTTCACAGATGCGTTTTTAACGAACATTTTTGAGAACAAAAATTAAATAAAATTCATTGTAAATACAAGAAAATTAATTGGAAAATAATTTAGCATAACAAATTTTATAGGTTATTGATTTTGAGAGCAATTGTTACAAGCTCAATTTTGTGTTCTCCGCAACATAACTCAGCATAACTCAAATATGACAATACTTACTATTGTAACACGAAAGCTCATGATAAGAGAACATGGACGTGTGAGTATACACGACTGTTACAAGCGATCGCTAAAGCGAGCAAGAAACAGTGTTACGAAATGTAAGCGATGTTAGTCGAATCGACTAACATTAGCGTTGCAGGGTTAATACAATCGGAAACCGTTTAATAAGTAGCCCTGGACATGTTCGTTAGCCAGCAAGGTCGCCGAATTTGTCTCTAAATGATTTTTTGCTCTGGAGTTATTTAAAACCAAGATATTTAATATACCTGCCCAAAGGGCAAATACTTTGGATGAACTGCGACGAAAAATTCAAGGCAAGTTGAAAACATCCCAGCAGGATATTTATTCAAAATTAGGTATAGATTTTATAATAGGATAGGCTACTGTTTATTTGCCCCCATGGAAATCGGGTGGAACACTTGCTTTAATATTTTGCGTTATTGGGTAGAATTTAGTTTTGGTTCTTCGTGAGTGAGAATATTATTTTCTGTCGTGTATTAACACTTTTTTAATATTTCCTGTTCTTCTTTTATTTTTAATAAAGAGTACCTTTATTTTTATACTTATTCCTTCTATTAAGTTTTTAGTTTCCTTTTTGTTTATACTTTTCAAGATTTTTTATTTTTGAAACTTTTGCTTAGGCAACCTGATATGAGCCCTCACTTGTGTTTCATAAGAGAGATTTATTATTTTAGTTTGCTTGCAATTTACTTCTCATTATTTACCGATCTAAAAGATATGCCAGTACCAATCTTATGTTTGGTCTTAGTCTTAAATATTTTATACTAGATACTATCGAAACGTCTGGTATACATATTTCAATAATAACGCATATTATTGTAGAAAAATTGTTTTGTAGACGTGCTGCAATACAAAATTTATGATTATATGCATTGCAAACTATAGAAGGGAACGTCTTGTCTTGTCAACCTGACGAGATACAAACATGACGATTAAATTGGTCTTAGCTTGCCTTGTCACCTAATATCGATACGGCGCGGGTGGAAAAATATTTGTTAGCATTGAAATAGAAAACACCGGTTCTTCACAACAAGTTGTAATTACTCTAATTTTAATAAAACGTTACAATTGAACAATTACATACGTATCGTTAAAGTTTTGTCATAATTACGAGCTGTTAAATTCAAAACTACACGCACCTACTCGAAATTTGCCGATTTTTCGCAACACGGGGATCTATCTAATTGAGCGGGCTGATCTACATATTTATATTAAGTAAAAATCGGTTTAATGTTAATAAAAAAATGTACAACTCACATGTAAAGGTAAAAATACTTTTACACGTACGGAATGCAATAGACAAATACACGCCGTAGCTGCAAGCAATAAAGACAGCGTTTGGTCACAAGACACTAGTATTTCGAGCTTCTTTGACTCTCATCAGTGTACAACACTGCCGGTCAGCTTACCAAACTCTGCCTAAGGCCAAGGTTGGCAGAATACATTTACTCTAAAAGTGGTCTCAGTTTAAAAATAGCATGCGTAATGATGTCAGTGGTGGTGGAATATAGAACATATGATACCCATCAATTTAAACGTTGTTACGAACAAGTATATCTTTATATTACTACCACTGACATCAAAATATGTGTCCTTCACCCCTCCGCCCACAAACTATCGGTCAAGTATTGCAAGATAGGAACTGAGACAACCTTTAAAGTAAATACATTCTACCAACTTTGGATAAGGGCACTGTGGGAACCTACTTTGCCCTCGTTATTTTAACAGATGCCAAGAGGAAATTCAAGAGACATTCGGTATGAACGCTCTCGTTTGGTACAACCAACGCAAGGGGGCAATCGTGTTAAATGGTCATTAATAGAGCAACGCAACTGCGCTGAAAGCCAGTGGCGTACGCATAAAAGTTTACACAAAATAAATTAAATGTGATACGTGCTCAAACACTTACCGTTTTAAGAGTCCTCGGTGAAATCACAAAGTGGATAATGTCTATTTAATATTTGTAACATTAGATATGTTTCCAAAGTTGTTTCGGCAAAGTGAGTGCGGCGTGAAGAAAAAGTGTTTTTGTATGCCGAAAACGAACGTTCTACATCTAGTGACGTTATATTTGCGTAAGTAAAATAATCTTTCAAATAACTTAACGGTTCTGTTGACGCACCTTCGCAAATTTGTCTTAATGTGCCAAAGTCAGAGTCTTTATCTAAAACACTTTCAAATCTTTCTAAAACACAAACATTTCTTGCGTCTTCTATCGCGCATAGCTGTGCGTGAACATGTTGCACTATTTGCAAAGATTCCACTAACGACATCGAAGAATTTTGTAGTTTCTCTATCACATCCGCTAGTCCCACGTAATTGTTCTGAATAATTTCCAAATCTGTTTTAACTTTTTCTAATACTATCTGCTACTAGACTGAGAGTATAAATTTTACAGTAATATGCAACAAGTTAGCACAATGTTTTTTAAGAGATCGACCTACAGCAAGCATGTTTGCGGCACCATCACTCATAAACATCAACAGTTGATTTGTTGAAAGTTCTAACTTTTCCAATGTATTTACTTCGGCAGTGCATTGTTGTATTCGTCTGGAAGCTAGTAAAATTGAGGGTGACGGTCGATGTGGTTCCATTGTGCGTACCATTACATTAACCACAGAATGTTTTTTACGATCTGTTGTTTCGTCCACACATAACCACAGTTTTTTTATCTTGCAACTCCGATTTAATTCTTTCTCGACATGCTCACGAGCAGACGGCACAACTCTCTGTAATGTTCTCTCACTTGGTAACTTAAAGTCCGAATATTCATTCCAAAACGAGACGTATGCTTTCTTCCTTAGTAAATGAAATGGTAAATTACATGCAATAAAGGTAACACATAAATTAAATTAAAATTTGTCATAATCTCGTGTGGAATTTTTTTTTGAAACATGCCCTGCACTATTTACGTGCCGTAGACAATCACTTTTCGACCAACACATTAAATCGATTTTACACACTACACATTGAATTTTGGCGCAATCACACTTTAAATCAGGCATTTCTGCAATAAATTCTCTTATTGTGTCCAACTTTGGTCGTTTTCGCGACGTAGGAAACATTTTCAAAACAAACGTAGAACTACGATATAGTATACGACAGCGTAGATGCATACACAACAGATCGGCTTTCGAGTCGCAGTTATACTGACGCTTATACCGAATTGTCCCGGCCGTGTTTATTTTGTGTAAACTTTTATGCGTCCGTCACAGGCTTTCAGCGCAGTTTGCGTTGCTCTAGTCACTAATATGCGACTGAAAACTTTCAAGCACCAAAGTATGTAAGGATTAACTTAATATTATATTTCATGTAAATATAATTTTTTATAGAAAAATATTGTCAATTAGTTTTCGCCATACATACAGTGTGACCCATTTGAAACGGAAGCACCTCTGCAAAATTTATATTTTACATTAAAATTAAACCATTTCTTTTTGAGTACATAGTGGATCAAAAAGTTTACTTCTACACAAAATTTCAGAAGTTCATCTAAATTTTCAAGGCACACTATGATTATTTTTCGAGGTCGAAAATGGCAAAATTTTATTAACGATTTTTTTATTAAAAATCTAACTACACTACCGAATTCAGCAGGTCCTAAAATGGTGTTACCAAAATTTCATTCAAATATATTTATTAATAAAAATGTTATGAGAGAATCATTTTTCAAACACACAGTGCATTATTTCATAAATTCGCTTCTTACAATATCTATTGACCAGGGTAGATCAAGAAAAAGATATTGTAAATTTGTTTTCTCCGCACTAAAAGGCTTGTGAGTTTATGACAAGCTCCAAAGCTTAGACATCCTGTAGGGCCGTCATCACAAGTAAACGAAAGAGAGCTCGGCAGTCCGACGGTAAGACTGCTTACACACTACATGACAGTTCCGCCGGCCAGCGGTTTCACCGGGCGAAAGAAATGCAGAGAAAAGTTGTAGCACACGCAAGTTTATGTTTTGCACATGAGAAAATTGCTTTGCGTTCACTTGTGCAAGGAGGACCTGCTCCTGACTGTGGCGCATTAGAAACCGTGTCTTACCAGAGATTGTGGCCGCTTCTCAATGTATATTTCACCGTTCAAATGCGCTTCATGAGGTTCTCGGCAAAATTTGATTCAATCAAGGAATATGGCATAATTTCCTTCTTAGCAGCAACTCCAGTTTTATTTGACATAAAATGTCCCCTTTTATTTGAATAGACTTTACCTATAAAAATCCATCTGTATATAAGCATAAACTACAATATCTAGGCAAATATGATGAAGTTTATAGGAACAAAAACCAGAGATTAATTATTCCACTAATTTGCATATTCGTGGGGAGAATATGAATTATATCTCATGCGGTTCGCTATAGGAGGTACAAATAAAAGTAAAATGAAATAAAACATTTTCAGGCATGTAACTAACAAACTTCGTCAACACGGGACATAGTGGGCACAACGTATTTCTGCTACAGTAAATTTTTTGTTGTTTAGCTGACGTTGATTACATTTACTAATCTAAAATGTAAATAATAAGTAAGCCGAATTACGTCACATGCAATGCGAGATAAATATAAACATACAACAAATATAAAGATCTCTGGGTTTCGCCTAAATTTCGAACAATAACTCTTTATTATTATTAAAATCATTTTGTAAATGAATGTTTTAAAGTTACTTCTAAAAGATGTTTTATTATATTACTGCACATTTTCCTACGCTCTGTGAAGATAAATATATAATTATGTCCTAAAAGATTAAAAATGAAGTACGTTTGGAGTTCTACTTTAATTATTCATATTTGGACTTTTCCTGCTTCTAAATCTCTTTTAATATCACTAATTAAAACATATGTACCATTGAGATTACCTTCATTTCCTCTTAATTGGGTTATGCGAAGTTTGATAAATTCCCAAAGAAAGGAAGCCTCTTGGGAGCAACCTTAATTGTGTGGGTTGCGAGTTTTTCGATAGTATTAGATTTATCGAATGGGATATATTGTAACCGCAAGGGAATAGTGATATGTCAATGTTGTATCTTTAAATTACTCCAATATATTTTCCATAGTAGTTAGGAGAAAGCAGTTTTTATAAGTGATGCCATTAAAAGATTATCTCAAGAAATAGTAGTCGATTTTATCTTTTACTATATACAAGGTGTTTATTAAACATACGGCAAAAATTCAAAGGGTTTTTCCATGAACTATTCTAAGAATATTTTGTACTTTTATGATTTTTGAAAAGCCCCTTTGTTTCGAAAATACAGGGCGAGAAAAATTTTCTACAAAACCAATTTTGATATTTTTGAAATTATTAATGTAGCCGAAATAAAAATATGGCGTACAACACGACTTACCGAGTATAAAAAAAATTGTAAAAACGCGTTGTTATCTTTTAACAACATTCCGATTACAAAGAACGGCTGTTTTACCCACTAACAATAGGCAAGTGTAGACATAGAAAAGTAAATCAGTTAAAACGTGGATTTCATTTGAATACGTTTGATTTGAATTGATCATTTTATATGTGTCAAATTTGTTGAGACTGATTGACGTGTATTTTCTTTCTTTTAATACTTAGACTTTTGTTAGTGAAGTCCTCTATCATGAATCGCTATATGAACGCCGAGATGACTGACATGCATTTCATTTATGGACTTGCTGATGGCAATTCATTAGAAGCTAGATGGTTGTACATTGAACGATTTCCTGACCGTAATATTCCTGATAGAAAAACCTTTCAAAGTACTCGTCAACGTCTTCATGAAACAGGCACATTGAAACGAAATGGAGGACCAGGAAGGCCAATGACAGTAAGAACGGTAGAATTAGAAGAGAATGTACTGGACATGATAGAGGAAGATCCAGGTACTTCTACTCGAAAAATTGCAAATACTTTGAGTGTAAGTAATGGGACTGTTTGGAAAATTCTTAGGGAGTATTTGTTGTACCCATACCACGTACAACGCGTTCAGGCAGTTCTTCCTGCTGATTTTCCTCCACGGATTGCATTCTGTCAGTGGCTTTTGCACACATTGGTTCAAATCCCTCAAACTACTGACACTGATTCTTTTTACCGATGAAGCGAATTTCCCAAGAAATGCAATAAGGAATTTTCACAATAACCATGTGTGGGCTGAAGAAAATCCACATGATCCACAAGATCGTTTTCAACATCAGTTCTCGTTGAACGTTTGGTTAGGATTGTGGGTGACTGGCTAATTGGACCGGTATTTGCTCGTGAATTTTTAACAGCAACATACGGAGATCGTTGGATTGGTCGAGGTGGACCTCACTTATGGCCTGCTCCATTCCCGGACTTAAACCCCCTGGATTATTTCCTATGAGGCCATGTAAAGTCATTAGTTTATTCTACTCCAGTGGAAAATGTGGAAGATTTAAGAAATCGGATAATTGCTGGGTGTAACTCAATAAGAAACGACCCTGGTGTTTTTGAAAGAGTTCGGCAGTCAATGAGAAGAAGATTGGAATCTTGCATCCTAGCTGGAGGTAGTCAGCTTCAACAGCTCTTGTAGATTAAGAAACTTTAAATGTAATTTTTGGTAATAAAATGTTGGTTTTGTCGAAAATTTTTCTCGCTCTTCAAAAATCATCAAAGGACAAAATATTTTTAGAATAGTTCGTGGAATAACCCCTTGAATTTTTGCCGTATGTTAATAAACAGCCTGTATATTACACACAGAGAAATGGTTTCTTGCATCAAGAAAATAGATTTTCTTGCAAATATCAGTCTCTATTCAAGAAAATATTTTTATTTCAAGACAATAGAAATGTATAATACAAGAAAATAGTTTTCTTGAAATTTTATTTGGATTCAAAAATATTTTCTTAGGATTAGAAAATCCAAGACAGAAAAATGTTTCTTCCAAGTAAATCATTTAGTTTTAAGTTAAGTAAATATTCATATTGAAGGTAGGAATGTGAATTATTTGCTTCATTATGTACATACGTATATGTCGTACTACTTTAAACAAGGTAAATGCAATTAATAATGTGCATATGAATAATATGCATTTCAAGAACTCTAAGTAAAAAATGCTTTATTTTAAGAAAATGAAACTATTGATTTATGAACAATACCTAAACGCATTCTGGAATTTAGAAAACTAGTTACTATCCTTAGGAAAATATTGTTTTGTGTTATAATGGCCATTTAGTAAGAATCGCTTTCTTCAAATTTTCTGCAAGATTTTCTTGAATCAAGTTAACAAATGCCTTAAGCAAAGAAATACAATTATTTCATTACAAGTGTATACTTCTCTTAAGCGGAAAAAGAAACGCTAAGAAAATATTTTTTTGAATTAAAACAGTTATTGTATTGCGGATAATTGAAACAATTATTGTCTTGAATTAAGGCGGAGAGTTTGATACAAGTAAACGTTTTTCTGCGTGTACGAAGAAATCAAAAATAATGTACTATTTATGACGTTCCTTACGTTTAATCTTTTAAAGATTCAAATAAATAAGAATAAAGGGGTTCAAGTCTTCATCTAGTCAAGAAAATCTGTTTTGTATATCCGCAAAGCAATATTTCTTTTATTAGAAGATTAACTTCTCAATTTTATTTTCTTGGATCAAAAAATTGGCACAGTTTAGCTAAAAATATGACACTCCTACCTTAAAGGGTTTAATTAAATAGATGTTACATGATATTTACATTGTTATACCAAAGGTAATAATAATACATAAGAGTATAACCATTATATTCATCTTTCTTTTGGTGCACCAATAAGTGAATAAGTATACGTTATTAGATATTTCTATTCCTCTAACAAGGCAACCCAAAAATTCAGATTTCGATGAAACCCCACAGAGACTGAAAGAGTACATTGGTATAAGACCAGCACAGTTTCTTAGCGGCTGAATCGCCTAACTTTGGGGTACAGGCCCCTCAACAAATTTGCACGATTATTAACTATAATAGATATAAATTCCTTTTTAGAACATCATTTGAAGTATATTACATAGTCCCAAGGATGATACAAATTATTTTCGGAAAAAATATATAACGAGGTACCCCATATCCACCATTTTTATTATAATTTCTTTTCTTTATTTATCATAAATAAAATCGCCCTAACGTAGAAAACGGTGCTATAGTATAAATAAATTTGGTTTCAGACAGAAATTTTACAAAATATATTTATTTTATGCCTAAATAATATCTAGAATTTTAAAAATTGATATCTTCAAAGGGCGTGGCTTATTAAAAAGCAGTCATAAATAGTTTGCAACACACCAGGGACGGTGTGTCAATAAAGGTTGCGCGCCGTGCTATATTGTTTAAAAATTCAACTCATAAACGAAATTATGCAAACTTATATTACCTAATTATTGCGAAAATGCAGCTTTAATATCCCGCGGCTTTCAACTTATTCCCTGGTCAATATTATGAAATGAATTATACATCCTACCACATAAAATAAAATGGAATTAAATATTTGGGACGCGATGAAATCGCGGTTCTGGTTACTATGGCAACGGTACGACGCCTGACCAAACAACCAATAGCCATTATATATACGTTTGGGGCGCACAATTTTCGCGGCCGTCTTCTTTTAGCTATGAGACGGAGTGTTGTTGTTTAGCATAGATTTTTCCCGCATTGTTTATCATAATTATGGTAAAAAAAATTATGGTAGGCGTTCAGGTACACATTAAAAATAAATATCCTTGTGTACATTATATTCACTGCCATGCCCACCAGTGCAGTGCGCGTATTTTTTAATAGTCTGTCGGCAATTCCTGCTTTTTTTTAAAGATTATTGTAAGCTAATCATATTTTTTACAATCGCGGCCCCCTCGTCAAAAAGTCGCGAACCGCCACTGCACCACTGCGCTGCTTTTGGACTGTTTGACTGCACTTAATTTATTAAAAAATGGTAAATGGTGTACATCTTCTTTAAAGTAATTAGTGGTATGTGGAATTTTATTAAGGAAATCGTAAAAAATTAATACAAACCGGTAGAGAAGGTCTAAAATCGGTAGAGGTGGTAGCACTGTACCTGTCTGTACGAACACAAACTTCGCATCCCCTTGTCTTATTGTAAATGCTGAGAAATATAATTGACAAATTCTAAAATTAGAATTGGTGTACATTAGCTTCTAAATAATTTTTCTTAGTATAAAATAATTACTAAGAGAAAAAATTATTTTCTTTGCATAATTATGTTTACAAGTTAAAATCCTTACATTAAAGCATTATCATTGGTGTTCTAAGAAAATACGGTGAAAACAATATTTTTTCTCAATCTGAAAACGTGTTTTTTGCGTGTTATTCTAAAAATATAATTAAAAGAGTTGCTGTGTTGAAAAATTTTAATCAGTGATATTAAATTAGCTTTTATTCGCATTTCAAGAAAGATAATTGGAAAATAAAATAACATGGTAATGTTATTCTATCGTATACACGTAGGTGCCATTTTTCTAGAATTTCATAATTAATAATTTTCTTGACTTGATCAAACAATTATTTTGATACAAATAAAAGAAATAATAATGTAACCGAATAAAATCTGGAGATATACGCCCAAAAGAAGTCGCCTTTATGCTTGTTTATGTTATCAAAGGTTGTACTACGCAATGGAGATATTTTATCTGGATCCTTATACTCTTAGCAACAAATAAGGGATGTTACGACGTTCCCTTCACTAGTATACTAACTAGTATATGAGCTATGTATGTATGTATGTATATACCTACCATACTGTTTGCCATTTCCTTATGTGGTGGATTTCAGCGGATCTCATTTGTAACAAAGTGTATGCTCCTAAAAATGTTTACTTTCGTCAATAACCATGAAGAGCGTCCAATATAGGAAGTTATATGAACATGTTACGTTTCAACAGACCTGAAGGTGATGTACACATGATATTAAAATAACCATAAATTACGAGTAGCCTTAAATTTGTAAAGGTCGTTGAGCAGTGGATCCGTAGATACCAAATGGTGCGTTACATTTTCTTTGTTTAAATTTCTAACGTCTACAAAGAAATAATTGAAAAAAATTTCACTTAGCAGTGTTTTAAAGTATATATTATTGCTGACTACAACTCTCTCAAAATTACGTAGGAACTCCCCCTTCTCTAAAATCCCCGAGGGTGTAAAAGTTTTACCGAAGAAAAATACTCCGCCAACGCAAAGAAAAGTAAACGTCTTATGTTAGAGTTCTTTTATTCAATTAACGGAGCAAAATAATCTTCCTTTTCTGATGTTTATATACATACATAATTGCAGTATACAGTGAGGTCCTAAAGTGTCCCCCCCCCCATGCTAACTTTTGAACAACAGAAGCTAGCGTTTTTAGAAAAAATAGGTCGATTTCTATTTTTTGTGAACCAACTTTTGCTGTTATCGGCATTTCAATTTTATTTCTGGTTTCACTGGAACTGACGTCAACTTTCTTGTTTTACATAGAATGCCCTATATATTTTTACGTTATTGAAAAAGCAATCGAGAAGCAAATCCAACGATACTTCATTTGTTATACTGTAACTTAAGAAATATGACGATATATAAAGGTTTTGGTAATCGGTGTTTGTTGTTGTGCAAAGTAGGCTAGGAAAGAGCGCCAAATTGTTTCTTGTGACACCAGACTGATCTAAAGCGTTCGTTGCTAAACAAAGTAATCATAACAATTGCCAAACTGTCAAATTTCAATTCCAAAAGCGTAAATTATTCTTGTTATTAATATTATTATATCCTGCATTTGTCATACGTTTCTTCTTTGTTCTCGTTATTATTTTCTTTCGATTCACTGATCAAATATTTTTTTAATTTGTTTTTAAATACCATTTTTGTGTAGTTTTAAGTGTTTCTGGAAGGTAATTCAATATTTTCAGACATTGATGTATGGCTTGCTTTTACATAAGAAGTATCATCCGCGTACAAAATCGCCAAATTATCGATGATTGCAGGTAAGTCATTCACATACAAAAGAAACGGGAGAGGCCCAAGAATAGTTCCTTGCGGTACGCCGTACTGGATAGTCCTCCAGCTGGACCTTATTTTTGCTCCAGAATTTTCATTTCCCATAACACATTGCTTTCCCTCCGTTAAGAAAGACTCAATCCAATTCAGCGCAACACCTCTAAATCCCATTTTTTCAAGTTTGTACAGCAGAACTCCATGATGAGTACTGTCGAAAGCTTTCGTCAAATCTATTAAAACGCTTACTGTTATGATGGCTTCGGTACGAATCATGCAAAATTGCTGGGTCAATTTTAATATTATGTGAATCTGGCAACAATTATCACCTTATTTGCCATAGTTGCGCAACAAATTGTACAATAATTTAAATCATATTATCTTCTGTTAAAGCGGTTCGCCCTACAATCTATGCTTACTTAGCACAAAGTTTAAATATTTCCGGCTGTATAAGGACAATGTTCATTATGTTCCACTTCATGGTAATTGTTGCCAAATTTATCGAATATTAAAATTAGGTACTTGATGGTTATCTTTCGTGGTCCATGCGGAGGTCATTATAAAGTCAACAACACAAAAAACTGAAACGTAAGCACATTGCTTGTCAAAAACTAACAAATACAAACAAACCTACCACAATTAATTAATTACAATAAAGTTCGATAAAGCAAAGGAGAAACAACAATTAACAAAACAAGTTAAAATTACATCAAATAATAAAAATAAATAATAACGAGCACAAAGAACGAAAGTATGACAAATGCAGGTTATAATAATAATAAATAACAATGAATGATTTACACTTTTGGAATGGAGATTTGACAGTTTGGCAATTGTTATGATTGTTTTGCTTAGCAACGAGCTCTCTAGATCAGTCTGGCGTTACAAGAAATAATTTGGCGCTCTTTCCTAGCCAACTTTGTGTAACAACAAAAATAGATTATCAAAACCTTTATTGCTGCATATCGTCATATTTCTTAAGTTAAAGTATAACATATGTAGTATAATTGGATTCGCCTTTCGATTGCCTTTCCAAAAACGTATAAAAAATATATAGGGTGTTCTATTAAAAAAAAGAAGGTTGATGCCATGAAACCGGAAATATAATTGAAATGCCGATAATGGCAGGAGTTAGCTCACAAAAAATAGATATCGGCCTACTTTTTACAAAAACACTAGCTTCTGTCGTTCAAAAGTTAGCATGCGAGGGGGCACTTTAGGACCGCACTGTATAATAAGGGTACCTATATGGTAAGCGTATATGTGTGTGTACTTAAATATTAATGTAATCATGTGTTTATAGCATGATGCATTTAGACGTGAAAGCTGTCAAATTACGATGATAAAGGATTATTCTCCAAGGGATCTATTTATTATTTTACGTTAAAATTTTCAACGGACTCGTATAAATAATGTATCACATTCATTCCATCACTCATTCCTTTGTTGAAAGTGGGATGCGTTAAATACTAGTGTACTTGCCACTGAAAGTAGTATGCCTCGCTGTAATACCACTGATAAATGATTTTTTTGTGAAATACTGCTGCTGGAAAATAGATGCTAACACCATTAATCATATTTGCTGCTAATAACATTTTAAGAGATCTTCCGAACTGCTACTAACAATAATTGTTACTCTAATAGCCAGTGTAATTTTGAAGATAAATGATTGTGTAGTTTGTGATGAAATTGCATCTTATATACGAGGTGGGTTCAAATTATAACACCTCCGATTTTTTTTTCTCAGAACTGGAAACAGATAGAAACGTGCGGTCTATTTTAAAATAAGCAGGCACTCTTTGTCACTGCTTGACAGAGATGGCAGGACTGTACGGCCCACAGAACCTTTAGCGGCAGCGGCGAGAGTGATAACTGTTTTTGATACTTCCAATGGCGACGTTTTCATTACAAGATCAGCGTATCATACGTGTTCTCCATTTGCGTGGTGTGATACCGATAGAAATTCATCGCCAGGTGACTGTGGTGATGGTATCATGGATGTGTCTAACGTGCGTTCGTGGGTGCGATAGTTCAAAGAAGGCAGAACGTCGTGTGACAACAAACCAAGACAATCTCGGCCTCGCACAAGCCGGTTTGACGACAGCGAGTGGAGAAAGTGATGAAAGACACTCTCCGTGGCCGCACATTCACCAGCCGTGCCGCTATTGCATCAGTGATTTTCCAGTGGTCAAAACAGACTCCTAAAGAAGCGTTCGCAGCGGCCATGGAATCATGGCGTCCAGCAACTCTTGGAGAGCTTCAAACTGCTAGGTTGCAACATGAGCACCAAATTGCATTTTTACATAGTCATCTTGCTAACTTCCCGGAAAATCTTGGTGCAGTCAGTGATGAGCAGGGTGAGCGATTTCACCAGGATTTGAAAGGTCATGGAGGCACGGTATCAAGGTAGATGACTATTGTTGGTGTTTCAAGCCAGAATGTCCACAGATTAAACATTCCAGAAAAAGCTATAAGCGAAAATTTTTGCCTTAATATGTAATTACCGTTCGATAAAAAACAACTATTTCTATGAACATAATTTAACTTGCAGTAACTATTATAGCCTTTGTATGAATAAAATTATTCTTTATAAACAGTATATTTGGTAAGTTTTTACTTTATTTTCCTTTATATGCACAATTTGTATGACTTTTGAGGGTATCCTGTAGCTTAAAAAGTTGACGTGATTGACAAAAACTGCGGTTATTTTTGGATCCAGAGGCCAAAAGTTAGTTGAAAACAGGTCACAGATTTAAGACAACGAAATTGCTGTTCTTCAGTGTAATTTTAACATATGTAATTACCTAATTTTGGATATATTGCAACTTGTATCATTGGATGACTTTCAGCCTTCTTGACGATGAGCTGACTTGCTCGAAACCAGTAGCATCGATTTATTAAGGGAGTTTTGTGAGAATTTAGACCATTATTATACCTATTCCCAGTTGTGAATTACTCATACAGAGTCATCTTGGATCGTTTACATTCGTAAACGTCTATTTTGCAAAACAAGATGTTTGGACGGATTAAAGAGATGAGAGCATCGCTGGGAAAGGTATATGGACTTACAAGGAAAAATAAAACTGGATTTCACAAAAAAAGTACTTGTTTCTGTGTTAGGCTGGAAGTTTTTCAGACTATCCTCGTATTACGCGTTCATATAAAAGAACTATGGCAATAATTGACAATAAATAATCGAGGATAACTGCAGCAATATTCCAAATCTTTTTTTCAATGTAATTAAATTGATTTACATTTTTTTGATTAGTAATGTTGCAAGGGATTTATTGTAATCTGATTTTATTGCCTGCATATGGTACTTACGATCCTACGGTTGCTCTTATGTGATAACAAAACATCCGTATATATGTTTTAAAAGCTGCTGCAAAATTAGTATTAATCCTATTATTATTAATCTTCGGAACCCTAAGAGAAATTTTATTACTCCCACAATAATTTTCTCAATCTACCTGCGTCCAGATTTATGTGACGTAATAAAACTTGATACAGAAAATACAAGTAAATATTCATGCAAATAAGTGGCAAAGTATCAAGATAAAATGAAAATCGTTGAATATAGGTTCATTAAGAGTATTTTCAATTTTTTAGATGATTTTAAGTGCTTTTGTCCAAAATTGGGTTTAATTAAAACAGATGGCTTAATAATCATGAAGATCTGTTAAAATCGTAATGTATCAGCTGCAGATTTCTGACCTGTTCAAATGTTTCTTCAAAGTTTGCTTATCGAATTGAAATTATGGAACAAAAGTAAACTTGGATGACTGGCAATCGACGTGGTTGTATCGGCAATATAAATAAGGCTCACATTTGTATAGGTTTACTGCATATCGCCCAGGTTTATTTTTGTGCCATTGTACATAGTAGCTTGTACCAACGTAAATCGTAAACTAGTCAAACGCTGATTGGCTGAAAACAATCCGAAGCTGTTTTCTGACGGCGCCATAAATTCTTGGCCTGACAGGCTTATATAGGTTCCAGCGTGTTCAAACTCCGTTGCATCATAGTTGCGCATGTGTGAGGCTTACGCTATATATACTACGGTTCGAAGAGTAGTAGTTTTTAGTAGCCAGCCAGACAACGTGACTAGTGCATGAAAATGTTTCAGCTAGCGGTCATTAAATTTTTAACAAAAGAAGGGCATACGCCTAATCACATTAAACAACGCTTAGACGGCATCTGTGGTGATTTATCTTCCTCATATTCCACTGTAAAAAAGTGGGCAAAATGTTTCCGTTTGGGGCAAAAATCCCTTGAAGATGATGAGCGCCCCTGTCAGCCAATTGAACTAATAACGTTTCAACACGTTTCAATTATTGAAGAAATGGTAGCAGATCGCTGTTTGAAAGTGAAGGAATTAGCAGTGATGTCTAACATTTCTGGAACAACCCGAAACGACTTGAAACCAATTTTGGAGTCCATTGTCACAAGAGATGAATCAATGGTTTTGTTTTATGATCCTCTGTCCAAAAAGGAATCGATGGAATGGCGGCGACTTGATGAACCTCGTCCCAGAAAGACGAAAGAAACATTTTGAGGGAAAAACTTAAAATTATTTTTACAAGGGTATAGAATTATTAATTGATCGTTATAATAAATGTATTGAAGTTATTAGAGATTATATTGAAAAATAAAAATTGTTATATTTTACTAAGAAGGGAACATCCCGAACCCGTAAATTCCAAAAAAATTGAAACTTTTTGGACAAGTAGTCCTCACCCCAAAATGTTCGAAGCCATTTTCCTTATCGGCCCAATTTCGTTTTAAGAGGGTGAAACCACCCCTGAAGTTTTACTTGATTTTTGGTTTTTTGAAAATAATTCGATAACGGTTGGACCAAATACATCAAAGTTATATATCAAAATAATCGCCTCTTTGAGCTCTATTACAGATGTGAAAATAGCATAGTATTTCTATTTAAAAATTTGGTGGTGCCTTCCCCCACCCCTTCACGAATGAACCTATTCAAAAGCCATATTGTGAATGTTATACAGCCACTTTTTGTAAAACAGTTATTAAAAAACTGAGGAAAATGATATTTAATATGTCGTCTTTAGAGACTGTGAAGGAATGTAACATAAATTTTGATGTTTTTAAATAGATATGTTTTAGAAAACAGAAATATAGATAAAAATGAATTAATATAATAATATTGCATGCCTTTCGGATGTCGATATTACAATTCATAGTGGTAGAAAAATTTATTCAAACTAACATATAAAATACATATGACATATTTTGTAATATATGGCTTATGTATACATATGTATATATATAATATATACGCTAGTAATTAGTTAATTTGTACGATAATGCATTTCTTCATAAAAATGCTTAAAGCACAAAAAACTGTTGCACCAGGAATACCGTATTATAGCACGCGCTCTACATATGGAACATCGCGATGGAATTTGAAAATCTTCTGTGAAGACAAAAGTGACAGGATTATCGAAACGATTTGGCCGGTCCGCAATATAACCACTTTTGTACCATGCATAAGCAAATAAATTATGATATTTTGAAGAAGATAATTGGTTGTGCACTAAAGACTGTAATTTAATGATGTTGTTACGCGTATTCAAATTAATATCGTAGTTGTATAAGAGTATATCAGATAATTTCCTAACAAAATTTTTCCAAACACGAAATCCATAGACGTCTAGGGGTTGTATCATACCAGTGGTTTTCTTTGGCATTGTGAGGATGTTCACATACTTGTCGACCGATATATGGTCTTTTAAGTTAGATGGATAATGACAAGTCCACGAATCTAGCAATAAAACTGTTTGAGATCCTGTATTTGGAAGATATACCTTTGTGAACCATTCCGTGAATAATGCTGTTGTTAGTTTTCCAGATGATGAAGCAGTTACATAAATATTTTCTGCGTGGAACATCGATTTTACTACTCGTGGTCCAAATGTACCACTTTGTTCTTTCAAAACCATGAATAGGGGCGACAACAAGCGTCCAGTGTGTTGTAGCGAATATAGATTGCACAATACTTTCAACAGTATTGCTTTGTATATTTTAAGGAGTTGCAGTTTCGATATTTTAAAAAGTGTTTACTACTCTAACCTTTATTCTCGAATGACTTATGAATTATGAGGTTATTCATTGGGGAATGAGCGCTGCTGCGACTAGAGTCTTTATTTTACAAGGAGTTCCTGTAAAGACGCCTTTAAAGAATACGGTATCTTGATCTGTTATGACTCATATATTATGAAGTGCTATGTTTTTATAAACACCGCGATGAATTCGCTATTAACTCATCGCATTTGCACAACACAAATGTGAACTATCTACTACCACTCAAACACAAAACAACCACTTTTCAGAGATACTTGAACTTCACTGGATGAAAGCTTTATAATAAGTTGCATACTAAAACAAATCAATAATTTTAAAATTTTCCAAAATCACGTAAAGCGTTATCTTTTAAGCATCAATTGCTATTCAATGAATGATTACATTAATGCAAACATGTAATTGCTTATCTATTTATATCTATTGTTATGTTATGTTCAACGTTGTATCTACGACAACAACAACTTCTCTCAGTTGTCACTTCGGTACTGACTAAATGTCAGTCTGGCCACTCGTTGGTAACTAAACATCCCTCTTGCGGGGAAAATTGGAAATTTCTTCGTTACCATCCCCCCTCAGCTGTCCTTGGGGCGAGGACATTATAATTTAAATATAAGTCCAGATAATGACGAGTGTGGGGTATCATGGACAAATCTACTCCTTTATTAATTTTTCTAGTCATTTATTTCGTCCAAATTAATGTAAAAATCGTCTGGAATAAGCAACAGCATAAATTGCAAAGTACAACAGATAATATTTCATCAATTAAATCTTTATCTGAAAGGTTACTGTAAATTAGCAGTGGATTTTCTCGTTTAAAGCTTGTTGGTGACAGTTCGGACCACAGAATCATCAATACTCAACCTCCTGGTTAAGTCACTGCATTCGTCCTCGTATGCTAATATCGTTTGATTGAAAGTCATCGAAAGGTTAGTTTCTATTGGGGTTAAATTATCAAAATTGGCTGTGAAATGAAACAATCGCCGGTCCTTCGCGATTTAAAATAAAAGAAAGATGAACGACGCCATACATTTTCATCAATCTTTATTCGGCCTTGGTTGAATCAAAGTTTATCTTAAATCCATTCCCAATATGTGTTCATTTGTGTATTCAAAGTCTTATTTAGAAAAGAGAAAAGGGTTGAATATCCAGAGCAGGCAGTTCCTGTGGTGGGTATATAAACAGAGGGTTTATATACATTGGCATCGTTCGAAAGTTTCAAGGTTAGTTAATTTTCAAATCTTAAAATTCGTTAATTTCATTTTACTGAGTTGGAAATTCATTCAAAAATTGCCGTAAGGGTATCTAGGGATACCCCCGAACCTACAAGAATCATTTATTCGAATTAAATTAGAAAATTTAACAAAATTTGAGAAAAACCCCCGAGAAAGGTATTTCACTATATTTTTTTGTTGTTCCGTTCATTAGTGTTTCCTTAGTATCTGTTGTGTTATCATTCGAAATAAACGTATATTATTATTATTAGAACTATTATTTTTATTATTATTAAAGATATTGCACCGACTAGTTCAAATGGATATTAATAGTTAGTAGTAATAATTTACTACAAATTTCTCGTATCTAACCATTCTTGCTAGAATAATGCGCAAACTTGATATTTCATCGGTATAATCAAAATGATTAGAGATAAATGGAAGTTTTAACGTGATTTATATTGTGGAATTTTGTATGTAAAACGTTATTACCTCGTGATATATAACTGATGCTGTGGCGATTTTATTAGATTTGTTTCGGCGTAGCGCGTAGTGTAAATTATCCGCCTAGTAGCTTGTGTATACCACTAAATAATCCAATACATGTGTACGAAAGCACGTAACACATGTAGTTCGTATTTGCAGTCTATTAAATCGCGTAATAGTAACAAATATAAACACATATAATTGATGTTGGCTAAAAAGGGTAATTGATACGTATGTAGTATGTACACATAAATATGCACATTGAAAACGTTCTTAACACATCACTATCTCTTATAAATAGCGCTGGCCACGAGCGGTACCGCGCATCGGCGTAGAATCAGTTCGGACCGAGAGGAACGGTAGTATTACTTCGTCTGCGGAGCAGTACGGACATTTTCGCTGCCAGTCATTTGCGCAATTGTTTATCTGTCCTAGAAAAATTATGATTTCGTCAGCAAAACGACCGCGGTCGGACAAACTTCGAAAATTTATTGCAGAAATTCCAGACTTAATATATGAAGGTGCTAAAATTAAATGTGTAATCTGTAAAATCCCGTTAATGTGCTGGTCCAGACAACATTGTCTACGACACGTAAATAGTGAAAAGCATGTCTCAAAAAGAAATTCTGCACGCGACAATGAAAAATTTATATTTACTTTATACGTTACGTTTATCGCATGTAATATACCGTTTAATTTACTAGACGAGGAACCATTTATCTGCTTTTGGAATAACTATTCGGAGTGCAAATTACCAAGTCAAACATCGTTACGAAGAATTGTGCCATCTGCGCGCGAACATATTGAACAAAAAATAAAATCGGTGTTGAAAGATCAAAAATTGTGGTTATGTGTCGACGAAACAACAGATCGAAAGAAACATTCTGTTCTTAATGTAATGGCACGCAAATTGGAACCTCATCAATCGGCACCTTCAATTCTATTAGTCTCCAACGAATACAACAGTGTACTGCCGAAGTAATTTCAAAGTTAGTGTTAAATACATTGGACAAGTTTGAACTTTCAACAAACCAACTCTTGATGTTAGTGAGTGATGGTGCTGCAAACATGCTTTCTGTGGGCCGGTCTCTTAAAAAGCATTCTGCTAATTTGTTACACATTACGTGTAAAATTCATGCTCTCAATCTTGTGGCGGATAGTATCAGAAAATGTTATCCTGAGGTAGACGGTTTAATAGCGCATACCAAAGCAGTGTTTGTCAAATCACCGAAACGTATTCGCGAATTTCACAGACTGTGCCCCCGTATACCAGAGCCACCAGAACCTATTCTAACTCGTTGGGGAACATGGTTACAGGCCGCGTTTTATTATCATAAATATTTTGACAATATTAAGAACGTGGTTTTACAATTCGATACAAAGGAAGCTGCCGCTATCCAGAAAAACCAGTCGAAATTTCAAGATAGTCAGGTTAAAATGGATTTAAAAGTCATTCACGACAATTACTTCGGGCTAGCAGATGCAATAGAAAAATTACAAAATCCTGCGGTGCCGTTAGAAGAATCTCTACAAATAGTGCAACATGTTCACGCACAGCTATGCGCGATTGAAGACGCAAAAATGTTTCTGTTCTAGAAAAATTTGAAAGTGTTTTTGAGAAAAATTCTGATTTTGGCACATTAAGACACATTTGTGAAGGTGCGTCAACAGAATCGTTAAGTTATTTGAAAAATTATTTTACTTACGCAAATATTACGTCGCTAGATGTAGAACGTTCGTTCTCTGCATATAAACGCATTTTTTCCTCATGCCGTACTAGTTTTTTTGCCGAAACAACAGTTGAAACATATCTAATGTTGCAGATATTTAACAGACATTATTCACTTTGTGATTTCACGGAGGACTCTTAAAATGGTAAGTGTTTGAGCACGTGTTATTTAATTTTTATTTAAAAGATGAGCGAAATTATTTGCGGCAGCAAACATCTCTATTAGCAGAATAACTCTAGTGGAACGCGAGGCCTGGTCGACTCTACGCTACTGCGCGGTACCGCTCGTGGCCAGCTTTACTTATAAAACATATTTTCGTGCTTCTTTTTGACATATTGTATATTGTACAGTTTTTGCTTCTATATCGAGTCGAACAAAAAGGACTATTCGTCAATGCAATTATTACGAAAGTGATATGTATTCGAGCGTATCGCAGCAAAAAATTGAATCGACCCATCCTGAATGCGAGTGGAACAAGCAAAAAGTTTTTCCTATACCTAAGCGGTTGATGTAACAATAAGTAACTAAGAATACAGTTCTCTATTATCAGAAAATATGTAGAGTAAAAGATGCAATTACGGAGAATGTTGGTAATATGGAATACCAAGTTTTCTCAATAATATATGTCGTTACATCTATCAAACGAGTCATGAATTTTTAGCCTAGCCCTACTATTAAGGTTGCAGTGATCCATGAACAAATTTAGTATTTCCACCGTTTAACAAAAGCGATATTTTAAGCTACGTGTTTTCAAAACTTTAACAGGTAAGTAGATATATGATTATTTGTTTTCGTAGCTTGTTATTATTTAAATGTCTGCTACTATTGACTAGTACGTAAAATAGGTTTTACAAAAATACTACTGCTATTTATTATTTTTTAATACGTAACGAAATCAAATCTAATAACAATGTGGGTTGTTGGGAATATGTAGTACCACTATTCTATTTTTGCACACTCGTTTCTTCACATATGTTTTCTATGAAAGCTTTCTTTTTTCTGTCTTAGAATGCCAGGAAGATCTTAACGTCGAGTTCGAAAGCAGTACAGTGAAGAAGAAATGAGTCCGGCAATTACAGCGGTCAGAGAAAAAAGGATATGACTGGTGTAAATAATTATGTTATTATTGTAAACATAATATTTGTGGGTTTTATCAATAAATAAACGTTGTGTAGCAAATGTCAAGTATATTCCATATCTACACCCCAGTTCTTCAAGTAATAATTTTGGTATTTTTTTCAATAAATTTTTTTTCGAGAATGTATACGAGAAAGGTGCCATAAATTAGTAATAATAATAATAATAATAATAAATGATTTATTTTCGTAATCGTTACAATACAACTACAACTTTCAATTGGAAATAAGAAAAAAAAAACAGGAGGCCCTCTAGGTTCAAATTCGATTTACAATTGCTCTGCCATTGAACTTAGCAGTAAAATAAATTAATAAGAATTTTTCGGACTAAAAATAAATATCCTAACATCTTAAAATGGCAACAATTGAAAACAACAGTTCATCAAAACCAAATCAAAGAGATCGCACACTCATAACAAGGCTACTGTTACGCAAGTAAGCTTTCATTTTGCCTTAAACTGTATTAATTTCATAATTTTGGAAGGCTCAAACAATGTGGAGGAATGGACGGGCGGTGTCAACGTGCCTTTAAATTTAATGTGTGAACATCTGTCCGAAACTTAATTTTATTAAATAAATGCTTAGGCAATAAATGCTTAGGCTCTCCTTGAAGGATGATCCTATGATACATTGTAGCCGCATGCAGAATCCGCCGATTGCGCATATCAAACCAACCTAACACTGGCAGTTTGTAAGAGACGTGGTCATATTTCCTGATAGCAAATATCAAACGCAAACACGAATTCTGTACCCGTTGAATACGAGCGCAATTAACAACTGTAAGACAGAGACCATAGACGGAGCTACAGTAATTAAAATGTGACAAGACAAGTGTCTCACACAAAGTATGTTTCCTGTCAATCGACAATAAATGTATGTGGGGGTAAATAAGTTTTAAATTCATATAAGCCATTTTAATGCATTTTGTAATGTGGAAGTCAAATCTAAGAGTGCTATCTACTGTCAATCTCAAATTTTTTGCTTCACTAACTATAGATAGCACAAAGTCATTGATGGTGAATTAATTACTAAAGCGTGTTGAGTTGATATTTTCACAAGTGGATCCAAATTATTTTGAATCTGATGTAATTCGTTTTGGCAGTCAGACACATAAAATGAATAATAAATCTGGTTATCATCGGCATACATCTGCAACTTACATGTATTAAATCTATGAAATGACGACGTGTATATAATATACAAAATTAGTCCCAAAATGGACCCCTGTGGTACACCTCTAGTGACAGACCTAAACATAGAAATATTGCTATTTAGTTTGACGCATTGCCGCCTATTACATAAATAAGATCGGAACAATTCTACCGCAGTCACAGACAACCCAATTGTAAGAAGTAAGGAATGGTCAATTGTGTCAAATGCATGACTGTAGTCTAGTAAAACCAACGTAGATACCATACTTTCCATACTGTCCAAGCTATTATATTGTCAGTTACTTCCAGTAGCGCTGTTTCACAACTATGTCCAGTCCTAAATCCGGCTTGACAATCCGGTAAAATATTATTAACATTTATGTATGTTTTTAGTTGCTCACACATTACCTTCTCAACTATTTTTAACATTACCGGGAGTACACTTATCTTATAAGTCTTAAATCTCTGTACGAGGTGGGAGATGTTACCTTGGGAACAGGCATGATAACAGCTTGCTTCCAGCTGGATAGGAAAACCGAGTCAAGCAAGCAGCGGTTAACAATATGAGTCAAATTCTCGGCCTGATATAGAAAAAATAAACTTGGTAAAATATAACAATATTTATTTTCCAATATAATCTTCCTTAACTTCTATACATTTGTTACAACAATCAATTAATAATTCTATACCCTTATAAAAAGGGTCTACAGTTTTTCCTTCAAATTGTTGTACTACAGCTGCTTGCAACTCACTATCATCCTTAAAATGAGGCCCCCTAAGGTCTTTCTTTAAACGAGAAAATAAATAGAAAGCATCGTTTCATCTCCTGTGACAATGGACTCCAAAATCGGTTTTGGGTCGTCTCCATACGTTTAAAAACGAGCGCGCAACGTTTGACCCGACGTTAATGTTGGAGAGCAGAAAGAAGATGCGGTACCCATCTTGCACTAATCTAATTCATATCCAAATGGTTATGAAGAATTCGGCGAGTGCTTGGTTCAGAAATGTTAGACATCACTGCTAATTCCTTAATTTTCAAAGGTCGATTTGCTAATACCATTTCTTCAATAATTGAAATGTTTTGAGGCGTTATCAATTCAATTGGCGCTTGTCATCTTCAAAGGATTCTTGCCCCAAATGGATATATTTAACCTACGTTTTTTACAGTAGAATATGAAGAAGATAAATCACTATAAACGTCGCCTAAACGTTGCCTAATGTGGTTAGGCGTATGCCCTTCTTTTGTTAAAAACTTAATAGTCGCACCGTACTCAATTTTCGTTACCTGAGACATTTTTATGCACTAGTCACGTTGTCTGGCTGGCTACTAAAATCTACTACTCTTCGAATCGTAATATATCTAGTGTAGGCCTCGCACATATGCAACCTTGACGCAACGGTGTTTGAATACGCTCGAACCTGTATAAACCTGTCAGGCCGAGAATTTATGGCGCCTTTCTCGTGGGACCACTATAAACCTAAGTAAAGATCTCGATTTACAACGAAGATGTAACAAAATGGTATTCCATATCTGCATCATCTACTCTACATAATCAATTTATAGATCAGGCAGTCGCTTATATTTTGAATAATGTGCTACATGTTATAATGTTAAGAATGTGAAATTGATCGATTTTACAGATATTTTTCTCTCGTAGATTCGGGAGTACCAGCTAGATATTCTTTCGGCAATTCAAGTCAATAAATTGAAATAAATAACATTTTGCGAATTATGAATTGATGACCTTGAAACTATGACGTTTTGCGTCCTTTCTATGCTAGTGCATCACATAAGAAACCCTGCGTTCTTTCAAATGATCGAACTTGAATTAAACTTGAACTTGAAATTAAATTTGATATGCTATATATTATTATGTTTCTGGGTGCATCTCTTCAATTCATATCAATTTTCTTCAATATTCTCCATATTCATCTATAGAGCTGCAACTTTGGCCCATTAATTTTATTATACATAAACGACATTGATCGTAACGTCAAGTCTGGAATACTGTTAAGCATCCAACAACACTGAGGAATTGGAAACGAGATCAAAGGCTGCCGTAAGGGAGATGCAGTGACGGTGTGATCGCAATAAACTAATATTAAATACCGAAAAAAACGGAAACAGTGCGCTTCAATCGACAAAGACGAAAGGAAGTGGAATCTGTGGAAACAAAATTTCTCGGAATAATCGTGGACAACAATCTAAGTTGGTCCGGTCATGTTGATTTCCTTGCAAAGAAAATTAAAGCTGCATTTCTACGGGACGTGAAAATGAATGTGTGCCACGCTTTCGTATTTAGGGTCGTGAATACGTTGGAGTGGCCCCACCAATCGTCGAACGTGAACAGTTTACACGGAATCAAGTGTGCACGAAAACGTATTCAGTTGATTGTGTAAAGCCCAACATTAACGAGCTCTTAAATTTAAATACAACTTCCTCCAGACCAAAACCAGGAATTTGCATTGTGTTCCGAAATCCGTTTTGTCGCTGTCATTGTTAAATCTCTATCTTTGTACGCTTCCAGTGTTGAATCGTACCACACCCGTTCATTACTATACAAATCAAGAAACCTTGTGGTTTCATGATCTTACAATTTAATTACGCGTCCAGACATCTTTCAGGTAAACTCACGTCTGAAAATCAAACATGTTTGATACGAGGCGAGGAGCTGCGTTTCCATGAGGCGTGCAACGTTAACGTGGGACACGTTTTCGTAGAACACTTACCATGTGAACGTAGTGTCGTGAGCTTGCCCTTGACGTCACAGGCATGCGTGGTAGCCCACGCCTCGTATCAAACGTGTGATTTTCAGACGTGAGTTTACCCGCAAAATGTTTGGACGCGTAATTAAATTACAAGACCATGAAACTACAAGGTTTCTTGATTTGTATAGTAATGAGCGGGTGTAGCACTATCCGACACTGGAAGCGTACAAAGGTAGAGATTTAAGATTAGCGGCGGCAAAACGGATTTCGAACGCAATGCAAATTCCTGGTTTTGGTCCGAAGGAAGTTGTATTTAAATTTAACAATCAACTGAATACGTTTTCGTGTACACTTGATTCTGTGTGAACCGTCTACGATCCACAATTGGTGGGGTCACTCCAACGTATTCACGAACCTAAATACGAAAGCGTGGCACATTCATTTTCACGTCCCGACAGTATGCTACGCTCATGCATATCCCCATATCGCGTATAATGTTATGTTGTGGGGCCGTACATCATATGCCCTCGGCCGCGTATTTACTGCTTAGAAAAGACTGCTGAGGCTCATCTTACGTGATTCCTTTCGCCCAATATTTAAGGCCCTGGGGTTGTTGACATTCCCGACGATCTGTGTATTCAAATGTGCGGTGTTTGCGTACCAACACGGAGGTCAATTTCAGTAGAATGGTGACTTTCATCTGACCAGAGCCGTTACCTACGACATGACAAGGCCTAACCGCTCTTCGATGACGTCACGCTGGGTTGGTGATGTATCGCCATGCACGATATTAGCCTAAGCGGTAAAGGAATCGTTTTTTGTATTTCTTTTTTAAGTTTTGAAGGGCCTACGGTTTAAAGTGGATGCCAGTCGTCAACTGAGTCCTTCTTCGCATCCCATTCGATTTTATTTTGGAAAAACGAAGTTTCAAAACAAAAACCAAACACGTAACCGAACACCGTTTTCATGAAAGATGTTTTTGCGGTTGATATTTAATTGACTAATTATTATTATTTGTAATTGTACATGTATTTGGATGAAATTGGCTGAAATGATACAGTAATTGTAATTTTGTTTGAAATTTTGTTCAATTTCACGAGAAAATTTACAGACATGCTATTTAACCAGGGTCTTTAATTTCCTATTATGTGGTGTTTTACCTAATCTATTATTGCTTTTCCCACAATCATTTTTAAGTAGGGTATTTGTAGAACAAGTTATTATAATTGTTGCAATACTGCTGTGAATATGACATTTACATATATCAGTATTCAAAATGGCTACGTTAGGTGATATAATTTAAAATATATTGTATTAAAACAGAACGTTTATTACGCACATTTAAAAACATCTCTTCGTGTTCAAAAATAATTTTGTTAAATATAACGTAAGAACATAAAACTATTAGAACAATAAAATCTTCAGGTTTTTTGCCAAATACAACGGACAATTAGGGAATTGAGTTGGAATAGCATTCTTTTTAGGCCTAGGATTTTTTAAACTTACAGTTATAGTTTCACCGGTCCTTGAATCTGTAGCTGTTGAAAAATAAATAATACAAATCTTCTTTTACAAAGTGTAACTCACAAACAAAACATACAAAACAGCCGACGGCACAGTTTTTAGGTTATCCCGTTTTTATCATTTCAGAAAAGGTTTTATCGCTTATACAACACTAGAAAAACATTACAGGTATCACCAACAAAGCACGGAAATATCACTACATAGTATTTTTTTAAATAAAATTAATATAATTTGGATAAACCAATTCAAAACGCAAGAAACGATCTGAACGTGTGAATGATCGATACTTCAAAATACACCACGCCTCTGTGTACCGACACCTACAGTAACGCGGTTTGAAGAATCACCAAAATACTCATGCATGTATATTTGCACGTAATAGTATACCAAAAACCATAAGTCAATGTGGGAGTATTATGTTATTGAAGAAAGCTTTAAAAAGTACCTGATTGAAACTCAAGTTTTCGGCTATAACTTTAACAAATATAACGCCGTTTTATCAAAAAAGGTATATTAAGATTTTGCACATACAGCTTTTTGGAAAGAAGCTCTACATGTGTGCGGAACAATTTTAATGAAAATTAACGACAAGTTAATTTTCACTCAAAATTGACAACTTAAATTAACATCGAAGTATTCACAATTAGTTTATGAACAGTTTCTTGGATGATTTAATGCATATTGGCTGTTAAGATTAACTTAAAGCGGAATTCATGCAAATTAACCGCAATAAATCAATATTAATTTTACGGAAGTTTCTAAAGCAGCATATCACACAAAACGAATTTTAGATGTTATTCTAGTCCTCGAGATATATGAATTAATTAGCCGCTTTGTACAAACACAAAGGAAGGGTTTTCGGCATTCGATAACTGCTTTCTGTCGATTCTCCAAATAATAATTATCTTCCGTATGAGTATATTGAAAATTGTCCTAGATAAACTTAAACTATTTGAGCGAACTCCTGAACAAATCATTATAGTGTCTTCGCCGTCGTCATGAAACTACAACTGTACAGGATGAGTCGGAGGGAGGACTGGATTAAACTCCAGGAGTATATTGTACTCGTAAAAAAACCAACATTATCTTATCCGATTTTCATTTGTTTTCAAGTTATAGCGTAATTACAAATAAACAAAATTTCATAAATTAACATTAGCGTTCTTTTAATAAATGTTCAAAAATATCGTCATTGACCTATGATTCGTCTACAAAGGACGCCTGTTGTTCTTCTGAATGCTTTGTCTTTCTTTAATATTGGCTGCAGTATTTCTAATTCTCCGTCATGCCGATAATACATTTGTATTCTGATATTTAGATGTAGTAGTCCTTGTAGTTCGTTTTGTAAAAAAATTAAGTAGTACTCTCTGTGAAACGATTCTCCACAATGAAAGGGCTAATTGAATGACTATGGATCATACCACACCACACGTTTACTGAAAATTACTTTTGACTGTTGCGTGGGGATTTTCGTCTAACCATATACAAGAGTTCCGAGTATTATTAATGCCCTCACGGGTGAATGTTGCTTCATCCGTATAAATTATGCGTGATACAACACGGCGATTATTATGTATCCACCGACAAAATTCCATACCCTTAACATAATCTTCCAGTTGAAGGTGCTGTGTATGTTGAATATAGTATGGATATAAGTCTTGCTCGTGGAGTGTGTTGATTACTCTCTTTTGTGGAATGCATCTTCTTCTACTAAATCTAGAATATTTTCTACTTCTTCTAAACCTTATGTTAGCACTGGGAAGCATTCTGGTCTAGCGCTGTGATAAATATGTCTTTACCAGGATTTCTCTGATGTGGAAACCGTTGACGATATTCTTCGACAACAACTGTAGCACTCCCATTACAAAAACTATAAACAAACGCCATATTTGCATATTCTAAATTTGAATAACTGTTTGGCATTTTCTAACAAAATAATTGCAAACTCGAAAATAAGCGTTAAATCACTGTCACAATAAATTGATACTGACACGTATCAGAACAACAATATTATTGAAAAGATTTTGAGCCTCGAAAGTGATAAGAAGCGAAAAAATACTTATAACGTCGAACGTACCCGACTTTTTGTTTTACATGGATGGTCAATGCAAGGATATTTTTACTTTATTTAAAACGTATTAAATGCTAACTACGAAAAATGCAAAACTCAAAGAAGACTGGTAAAAGAACAAATAGGATGGAGAGGGGCAGCAAGGGAAATTCAAAGCTCCTATATTGGGCCGTTAAAAATCTGAGGTGGAATAAAAGAAACAATTGGCATAGAGGATAACATTGGCATACCATAAACGGTTAACTGCTGCTGAAGGATAAACAAATTATAGACAGGTGGCAAGAATATTTTATGGAAACATTATTGGGTGACACAAACGGAATGGAAAGTAGCAAAAACGACGAAAATATCAACTACACTATGGACTAGGCAGATGACACTTCCTTCGAAGAATTTCAGACATTGGTCAGAAGGCTGCCATAAGCTGCTAGACGATAGTTTTAAAGTGGAAATGATTAAATACATGGATGATAAGCCATTGCAGCTATTATTTAAAATAATTCAGAAGAGCTGGAAACTCGGACGCATACGGATTGGTCACTCGCAACAATTCTGCCCCTGTATAAGAAGGACAAGCAACAAACTGCAGAGGAATATCACTGCTGGTGGTTGCCAGCAAAGTATATGAAATGATCCTAGAGGGAAGACTAAGGCATGCCATCGAAAGAACACTGGATGATAATCAGTGTGGGTTTAAACCGGGAAGAGGCACGACTGATCTTATTTTTACGATAAAACAGCTCTCAGAAAAGGTATTGCAGTATAATAACAAACTATTGTTATGTTTTGTGGACCTAGAAAAGCCGTTCGATAGCGCACCAAGGGAAAAAGTATGGGAAATACTAACTAACAGAAATGTGGAACATAAATTGTTGCAAGCTATAAAAAGCATATATAGTATAATGTTCAATATTTACAACAACAACATCGGCTGTCAACCTCTGAACGAATAGGGTGTTCAGGTTAACCGCTCGTTGGTAATGAAATTTACTCTTGCGGGTAAAAATGTAATTTTCCAAGTCACTATTTCTCCCCAGCCAACTGGCCTTGGGGCGTTGATGTTAAATAATAAAGTTAAGTCCAGATAACGACGATCGTAGGGTAACACGGACAAATCCGCTCTTCAGTTTATTTTCTTAATCTAGTAAATCGTCAAAATTAATATAAAAGTCATCTAAAACAAACAACAGGGTAAATTGAAATCGTTTTCGGATCTTTGTCCGAATGTTATTAAGTAAATCGTTGGTAAAATTTCACGTTTAAACCTTGTCAGACAGAATTTAGGTCATAGATTTGCCTTTCTGTCGGCTGGTAGCGTTCCTGCATGAGTTCTTCTATGTTATTTTTACAAATAACTTCATTTCATCGAAATGCATTGTAAAATTTTATATTTGGGTTAAATTATCAAAATTTGCTGCGGAATGAAACAATCACCATCTTTCGCGATTACAAATAAAAGAAAGATAAGCGACGCCAAAATTTTCATCAATCTTGATTCAGCTTTCATCGAATCATTTCGTGTTTACTTGGCTACAATACCAATTTAAAGTGTTCGATAATGAGATTAAAGTATTTATTCAAAGAAAAAAGGGTTGAAGGTGAAAGCAGGCAGATTCCTGTAGAAGTTATTATAAACAGAGCGTTTGTATGACATCGTCTTCAGTCGAATTCAAAGTTAGTTACATTTTTAATTCTAACATTCGTTAATTTCGATTTATTAATTTGAAAATTGCCCAATGAGAATTCAGGAATACTCTCGATCCCACAAAGAATTTAAAAATTTAGACTAATTTAGAAAATTTCAAATTTTTCCCAAAAATCCCCCGAGAAAAATATTACAATAGACAAACTCGGAACCAAGTAAGAACACAACCATACATCTAATGAATTGATCACTATAGGAGTCAGACAAGGTGGAGTGCTGAGTCCACTACTTTTTATTGCCCTCATGGATGAAACTGCAAAAGAATGTAAAGAAAAAGTGAAGAAAACTAGAATTGGTACATAAATTTTAGAACAAATGTTTAACATCGGAATTGATCTATGCTGACGATCTAGTAATTATGGCGAAAACCGAAAAGGACTTAATTTAGATGTGCGGAATAAATGTTTGGAAGTACTCGGAATGAAAATTAATTGTGAGAAAACGGAACTCCTAGTTATCTCGAAAAGCCAAGAGACTTTAAATATTAATTTAAATGGAATTAGTATCAAACAAGCAATGGATTTTAGGTATTTAAGTGCAAAAATAAGCGCACAGAGCGAGATGGAATCGGAAATAAATAACAGGATACCTAATGCAACGAAGTTGTTTTATGCGTTGAATGAAAGCATTCATCAAAATATATAAAACAGTATATCACCCGGTCCTCTTGTATGGCGGAGAGACGTGGGCTTTAAATGAGGGAACCAAAAGTAATGTCCAAGCGAGTGAGATGAGATACTTGCGTGCGGTGGTTGGAGTGACGAGACGGGAGCGTGTGAAAAACGAGGTGATACGCGAACGATGTGAGGTTGAATCGGGTTTGGAAAGACTAGAAACGAAACAATTGATGTGGTTCGGACATATGGTATGCATGTGCGACGATAGAAAGGCGAAGAAGATTTGGAAGATGGGAATCGACCAAAAGCGAATGCGAGGAAGGTCATCAAGAACCTGGAACAGTGAGGTGGGGAAAGCTTTAGCCAAGAGGGGCACTGATAGGAAGAACGCAGAAAGACGCGTGTGAGCGGGGGGCATGGAAACGTTGCCTTGACACGGTAAAGCAAAGGAGGCTCAGAATTAACTAAGTTCAAACGTATTAACTCGAAAACAAACGAAAATTTGGATCATTTACAAAAACGCCAGTTAACATTTTTTAGTTATGTTATAACTTGAAGACAAATGAAAGTCGGATAAGAATATATGAGGTTTTGCGTATACAATACACTCCTGGAGCTTGGTCTGTTCCTCCCGACTTACGCTGCATTCGAAGAAGAAGCAACTTTTCTATGAATGTGTCATAGCCAGAGTTAGTGAAAAATATGTGCTACGTCACAAAAGTAGCCCCACCACTTTTTAATCTTCCGCCCATTCCGCAATAAAATAGTGGGGCGCATTAGAGTTCAATATGCCGCCTAGGCACAACATCCAGCAAGGACGCGTTCACATATTTAATGAATTATTTGCGAAAATAATCTTTAATTTGTCGATATTCTCTTTTGTAAGACGGCATCGTTTTGATGAGAAAAAATCTCTAAATTGTGAAAACGTTCTTTCAACATCTGCACTACTTAGCAGAGGATGATGAAAATATTGTTTAAATTCATTTTCACCGGTATTTTTAACAAATTCTTTCAATTTATCGATATCAGGATTTTTTTGAAATGTTGTTACTATTTTTTGTTTTAACTCAGTGCTAATTTTATGGGGAATATTTAACAACGTTTGAATATAAGATTCTAATGTAGGGATAGCATCACTTAAAGATACATCTTCGTTTTCAAAATATTTTATTGTCGATGGTAAATGAAGGAAATATTTTTCGATATATTGTAGTTCTCGATATAAATTCGGATTTTCGAGAATTTGTTTGCACTCGACAATACTACGAGCATCGTTTTTTAAAATAAAAACGACCTTTTTTACATCTTCAATATTTTTTTTGTATAAAATGAAGCCGCTTCTAACCATGTACCCCATTGTGTGGTGGTAGGTGTAGGAGGTAAAAGATGTGGACACATTTCTTTATATATGGCTACTCTTTTGGGGTGATTTTAAAAGTATTTTCTTCATTCAGCTTATCAAAGTGTCCACATCAGAAAACTTTTCCCTAATTAATTCGCATATGCGATGCAAAGCATGAGAAATGCAGATAATATGTAACATATTTTTATATTTTTCTTTTAATAATTTCCCTGTTTTTACCATGTAAGGGGCTGGATCGCTTACAAATAAAAGAACCTCGTTGTATTTGTTTTGAGCATTATCAAATATTGTATTTAAGCTGTCGTCGATAATAGAAGACACAACGTTACTATTAATTTTGTCTGTTACGCAACATTTTATTAAATACGGTTTGTATGACATAGTTGGATGTAATATTCCGATAACGACATTTACAATGCAACGTCCTAATGTATCAATGGTTTCATCTGCCGATATCCAGATGTAATTATTACTAACATTGCTTTTTATAGTATTCATTATACGTGAATAACATTTGGGAGCGTAAGTTTGATGCAACGAAGATTCGCGTGGAATATGCCTGTTTGTGTACTTCTCCAAAAAATTGTTAAAAACAGGGTTTTCAAGCTTATTTAACGGAATGTTTGCCGAACAAAACGCTTCGTATAATTTCATATAGAATTCACCTGTGATCGGTTGATTTTGCGCATTTAAATGTTTTTTTGTATTCACATGTTGTGACACACAGGATTTTCTGTCGCATTTTATATTTACATTGCAGATATTACAATGTATGATAGTACCTTCCACAATTCCAAAGTCATCTCCAAATTCTGCAATCCATCCTTTTAAATGACTTGTAGAAGTATCAAAAAAAAAACATTGCCAAAATATAAATCGAAAACGCAGGGGGAATACGAAAGAAAAATATGTACAATCAAAAAAAAAATAGCTAACCGAAATGGAATTCTAAAAAAAAAGATGAACTGCGTGAACTACACTAAATATTATTTAAAAAGATGTAGTAAACGAAACTGAAAACGCTTTGAAAAGTAAAAAACAATAAATACACCCAACCTAAATTATTTGTAAGCAACACTTAACAATAGCAACACTAACCTATTCAGATCAGATATAACGCCACGCGTTCCGAGCTCGGCGCAGCGGTCCCCTCTCTCAACAATTAGTCTAGAGTCACGTGAGTTAGTGGGGGTATAAAACATATTTTTCACTAACACTGGTCATAGCAAATACTAAGTTTACTTTCCTGGTTACTGCAAAGTGCAAGGGATCGATAACACTATTCCTGATAGGCATTGTAAATAAATTTATTTATTCGCAATTTTCAAATTGACATTAAAACAGATAATATTACGACACAAAACTTTTTCTCCAAATTGATCACGAAATACATTATCTTCCATCCACGCACTAGGTGGCTACGCTGTAAATTTTTAAAGAGAAGAAACAGTTATAATTTGTAATGAAAGTGTAGAGTCTGTAAAATGTATTCATTTATGAAATTTATGTGAAACGGCGTAGCTATTAATCTTTATGTTTTGACGGAAAGATTTCTATCAGTGAATTATAAAACCAGTTCCATATAATCGAATCTACCGACTGAAATTTATACCTGATCTTCGACGTGACTTGTCTAAACAAACTGTCATGAAAGTTCGAACTTTTCAATTTAGAGTTTAAGATTAAGCATTTAAATTTATTAGCGTTTTATTTTTTTTTTTCAGATTGATGTCAGTTCACGTATATAATGTATGTTTTCGTGGAAGATCGATGCGGTACTAAAATGAAAGTTAAACAATTAGTTATTTTAACTATGAAGTTTGTGGACCAGTTATTTATTTTAGGTTATGTTTTTTTCAAATCTATTATAGTATAGAATTGTAGTTCGATGATAAATTGTTTTTATTTGAATGATAATTAGAGCGTACACTTTTTAAATTTCGCGGATGATTTAAGTTGGTAGTTCCGGCAATAAAAGATATATTTGTCTGTATTACGTTAAGAAATTGGCGTATATATGTCATTTATTGCCGGAACTACCAATTTAAATCATCCGCGAAATTTTAAAAGTGCCCGCTGTAATAATAATAATGAAAATAATAATAATAATAATAATAATTTATTTCCTACAGGTAAAACCCAAGTACAGGAAATGTATAAACTAAATGTTTCACTTTGCGAATACATACATTCAAAAAAATACAATAAACTCAATGAGTTTCTAATGCTTTTGGAAAAAAAGCAATTTACAAATTAATGATAATTTCAGCTACTGCTTTAAATGAACTACAATGCACATCACGTAGTTCAGAGATTTTGTTATAATTGTTACACATTATAAACACCGGTGACTTAACTAAAACGTTTGTTCTACTTCTCGGACAATTAAACATACATTCATAACGTGCTTCTAATCTAGGAACGTTGAAATTAATTTTACTCAACAACCACGGACAGTCAATATTGTTATTTAACAAACCAAACAAAAACTTTACACTTAACATATTACGCCGTTTACATAATGAGACAAAGTCTAGCCTAGATAACGTAATATTATAATCAAATTTTAAATGTTAATACTGTGGATAATTCATGTAATGCGCTGTATGACATTCTATTTAGTACATTTGAACTTTGCATACCTCAATATTCATGTAAGAAACCGAAACGCTCGTATCCACCTTGGTTTAATGACACTATTATACGATACCTCCATGATAAGAGTAATGCTCATAGGAATTACACAAAATACAAATCTCGCTTCTATTATGAACGATTCAGGTATCTCCGTATTATATATTGAATGTTCAGGATTCGCTTGCTAAGGATTCTACTAGATTTTGGTCTTTTGTCAATGGAAAGCGTAGGTGTACACGAATTCCAGGAAATATGAGATATAACGGTACTAAGCTCAATACCCCCTCAGAAATCATGACAGCTTTTGCTGAATACTTCAAAAGTGTATACTCCGTATCTGACGGGCGTGAGCTTAGCGATTTAATGGACGAGGATGGGGCTACAGTGAGTGTTGTAGTAAATTACATTACTGAGGATGAGGTCTTGATGGCTTTAAAAAAATCTAAGAACAGTTTATTAATGGGCTTTGATGGAATCCCAGGCTTGCTTCTTCGAGATTGTGCTGCGATATTTGTTGGTCCATTGTGTCATCTTTACAACCTGATGCTCACGGAATGCAAATTCCCAGAAATATGGAAAATATCGAAAGTATGTCCCGTGTTTAAAAGTGGGGATGCTGCTGATGTGGGAAATTACCGTCCTATCTCGATTTTGTGCAATTTTTCGTAGGCGTTTGAGTCAATACTATGTAATCACATATATGCATCCGTGAAAACGGTACTGTCTCCAAACCAGCATGGTTTCATTCGTGGTAGATCAACGACCACAAATCTAAGCCGTTTCTCGCAATACGTTTCCGGAGCTGTTGATGGTCAGGGTCAGGTAGACGTAATATATACCGATTTTCGCAAAGCCTTCGATCAAATAGATCATTGCGTTCTCTTGGCCAAACTGGCGCAAATGGGATTTACACGGAGTCTATGCAACCTTTTTAGATCTTACCTTACAGACAGACAATACTATGTGGAGTATCATGGTGTCGCTTCTAATATCTACATCTCTACCTCGGGCGTCGTCCAAGGATCTAATCTGGGTCCCATTTTGTTCCTGATTTTTATAAATAACATCGTCGACTGTTTGCGTTGCGAATATCTTCTATTTGCTGATGATTTAAGGATCTTCTATAGAATAAATAGTAGAAGTGATTGTTCTTTACTTCAAAACGATCTCAACAGCATAGGAACCTGGTGTCAAAAAAATTATTTATGCCTTAATGATAGCAAGTGTAAAATTACAACATACAAAGAAGTTGAAACCATTGCACTTTGACTATGTTTTCGAGGGGGAGGCGCTTGTAAGATGCAGTGAAGTGAAAGATCTTGGAGTTACATTTGATAGCAAACTTACATTCATCTCTCACATCAACAACATGGTTGCGTCAGCTTACCGCATGTATGGTTTTATATATAGAAATTGTCGCGACTTCAGGAATATGGGTTGCTTGTTTCATTGTATAACGCCTTTATACGATCCAAACTAGAGTATGGAGCATTAATATGGTACCCGATCTATCAAACGCACATAAGATGTATTGAGAATATTCAGAGGCGGTACTTGAAGTTTTTTATTTTTCTATCAGATGGTACATATCCGGAGAGAGGCTATGACTATGGAATTATGCTAAATCGTTTCGACATGGTATCTCTACAGCTACGAAGGAAGATCATAAGCATAAAATGTCTATATGGCATCTTGAATAATCAAATTGATTGCCCTTTGCTGCTTAATCAAATAAGTTTCAACATACCCCGTCTAGAATCGCGGAATCACTCTACTTTCTATGTTCAAGCAAGTAGCACTAATATAATGCTAAAATCACCCATCAACATCATGCGTACAAATTATAACTGTATTTCTGTCAGTGCTGATATAAATTTTGATTCCTTAACAGATATACTCTCGCAACTGAAATAGCGGAAGAGGTGGTACCAAGAATATGTTATCTATTTAGTTATTTTTTTCCTTTTCATTGTTTTACACGTTTATACGTTTATTTGTTTTTTTTTTCTTTTCTTTTATTTGCATACATTAAACAATTATAAAATTTTCTGTACTTGGGTTCATCCTGTAGAAAATAAAGTATTATTATTATTATTATTATTATTATTAAGACCTCTTTCGGGGTAAACTCCATCAATTTTAAACATTAAGTACTTTAAAAAACACCTTTGAACAGATTCAATATTATTTATATGAGATTAGTAAATTGGAGAACAGACCAACGATTCGTATTCCAGTTTCGATCTAATATAACTGTAATAAAGCAGTGTTAGGCATCTGATATTTTTAAAATCACGGCAATTTCTACAAATGAAACTATGTCCTGCAGGCGCTCACAATTGTTACGTTTATATGATTAACAAAAGTAAGTTTATTATCGAAGGTTACGCCCAAATTTTTAATAGTCTGCAACCGTTGGAGATCTTCACCTCTTAGTTTGTACGTGAAATCTACATAGTTGCTGCTTCTCGTATAAGACACTGCTTTACACTTCTTAATATTGAGTTGCGAATGATTATACCTACACCAATCATTAACCGCTGATACATCTTTTTGCAGCTTGATGCAGTCTTCAATAGATCTTATTTCACGAAATATTTTCAGATCATCAGCAAATACCAAGTGCCCGCTATTAATAACGTTGGTGATGTCGTTTATAAATAGTAGGAATAAAATTGGACCAAGATTGGATCCTTGTTGTAATCCAGAAGACGGACAAAATGTATCAGATCTCACCTGGCAGTATTCTACAAATTGTTCTCTTCTAATCAAAGCAGATCTAAGCAACGCTAGCATAGAAAGTGAAAAACCAATAGCCTGCAGTTTCCAAAGTAGCACATCGTGGTCAACTTGGTCAAATGCGTTTTGAAAGTCAGTGTAAACTGTGTCAACTTGACCTTGTCTGTCAAGGGCTTCCGATACAAACTGAGTAAAACAACTTAAGTTCATAACTGTAGGTTTGGTCATAAATCCATGTTGACTAGGCGAAATGAAGATTTTAACTGCATTATAAATATAGTCACATAGTATAGATTCGAAGGTTTTTGCAAAATTGCATAGTATAGATATAGGCCTGTAGTTGCGTATGTCATCAGAGAGAGAGATTTTAGCACAGGACACACTCTAGTGGTTTTCCATATTTTTGGTATCTCTAATGATTTTAATATCAAATTCAATAAGTGGGATAATGGTTCCACAAATATTATAGCACAGTCACGAATAATAAAGCTCGGAATTCTGTCGACACCAGCCAGAAAGCTGTCATTAGATTTCTTCAGGTGATTTAATAGCAGCTGTTTGAAAATGGGCGGTACGTTGATAGTTGATGAACCAACATTGGGAAAGCTTTGTAAATCAGCAAAATTAATATTTGATTATAAATACGCACTGCTAAAATATTGTAATGATAATATAGCCGAACCTGGATAAACGAGAGTTCAAGGGACCGGGATTTTTTTCTCGGTTACAGAGGTGTCTCATATTGCCCAATTTTCACTTGTAGAAGTTCAGGGGCGACTTCTCCCACTTATAGACGTTTTGACTAATCGGGGTCTCGCACCTACTTCTCTCACTTAGAGAGGTATAAGAGAACATAGGAGATGGGATAAGGAATGGTCGGGGAATCAAGAAATAACTTATCATGTAATTATTTAAAAAATATTACACTTACTTAAAGAAATCCGTCTATTTTTTTGGTTTACTGTTTTGTCATCAATGTTAAAATTTTAAAATAAATATTCTGCGTGTGTCTATTGAAATCTGATTTCGTTGTTTACACTTATTTGTTCTAAAATATTTTTAAATATAAATTTAAACGCCCACTATATTTGGTGCCTAATAATTTAAAAGATGTTTTTCTGTAGAAACGCAAATGAGTGGAAAAGGAAAGGGAAAAAATAAATACAACAATTAATTAAATATAATTTACTATAGAAAAAGAAATAAATAAAGAAAATAGTTTGAAAAAGGAATAAAAAAATTCTGAAACGTAACACGTATTATGTAATAATTTTTAAAGTTTTGTAAAATAACCGGCAACCCCTAAGAAAGGCAACGAATTGAAAAAGGGAAAATAAACCGGTGAAAAAAGAAGTTTACATGACATATTTTTCGTTGGTTTTAGAATGCTATTTTATTTTGGATATTTTATATTATAATTTTTAAATAACAATTTCCAGTATTCTAATGGATATATTTCAATAGTGCAATGCATTTATTCGATATTCTATTGTGGGTTGTATAATATTACGTTATTTTGTTTTGTTTTCATCATAAATAAAGCATTTTAAATTTAATTGAAATATATATATTTTTTTGAAAGTATCTATAATTGGGAGAACCGCTGGTAGGAAAAAATAAATTAAATTTTTCCATTTATAACGTAACTGAATTATCGTAAGCGAGTCTTCTTCACATTTACATGGTAAAAAATAAACCGAAGATAAAAGCTAAATTAAATTACCTTTGCGGTATGTATGTCAGAGTTGGCTTAATATGAAGTGAAGGAGTTTCGTTACGACAAGTGGAGTGAACTCTAGCAGACTACAATGGAACACTTAACCGAGCTCGCGAGCTTTTCCATTTGCGAAACCTCCATCATTAATGTTACTTTTTGTGTTTTTTTACAGTTCCGCCTCAAGGCGTACAAATTAGCGACGACACGGGCCTTGTGAAGAATGAATTAACGTCGGCATACGCAGAAGGTGCAAGCATAACGTTGACTTGTTTGGCCAACGGTGGGAAACCCTTGCCTCGTGTCACGTGGAAAAGGGATGGCAAATCGATCACCAACGAAACTCAATACTTTCCGGAGCGTCGGAAATCACAAAGTGTTCTTAGAATCGAGAAACTGATGCGATCACATCTACTTGCAATGCACAGTTGTGAAGTGAGTAACAGTGTTCAATCCCCGCCTTTGATTGTTCGCGTCGCTATCGAGATGTATCTCCGGCCTTTGGAAGTTAAATTGTTGGGGCAGAACGAACCGCTCAGCGCCGGGAGACGTATTGACATTGTTTGCCGATGCAGAGGCTCAAGACCGCCAGCCACTATTACTTGGTGGAAGGTAAATACTTTAGAATATATATATACATATAGAATAAAGAAATCCCCTTTGCACAATAAAGAATTTTGAATAGATCGTCAAAAATGTATTCGACATGAACACACAATAGAATGACTACACTCATTTTATGGAATTCGTTTTGGAGCATTCCCATTTGGCAAAGTAATATTGAGAAAATAAAAATATAAAATATTTCAAAATATTCCAAACAGAAACGTTTATTCAACCGTTTAATACCCGCCTAAGCGATGTTACAAAGTAACATTACCATGCAGAGAAAAAAAAATTCTGTAAAGATAATTGCAACAGTGTTGTAGGCATGACCTTGTATCAAAACTTTACGTAACTGCAGAAAGCTGCGCCATCATTAAAGAATAATTTTCATTAAAATATAGTAATAACACATACAATGTATGTATATCATTTATGTGAAAGTAAAAATTAAGTGTAATACATGGTAAAACTTCACAGAAACAGAAAGAAAAAAGAGTCGAATTTATGTGAAATATTCGTCAACCGAATATGGGCACAATCTCACCAAGTATAGTCTTTTACAGTTCTGTTAAATCGCCGGGAGGCTCACATACCTTTTATATCCGCAGGTAGATGATTAATAATTTTTTTTTCCCAATACAGAGGGGAGATCGTTCAAAAGTAACAGTCTTGTGTTTATCCAAACGAAACATATCAATACCTATGTTTAGTATTATAGTCATGAGTAAAGCGTGACAAACGGTTGCACCCACTGTGTTTACTATGTACACACATACAAGGAATCGAGTGGACGTTCGGTTATTATCAGTTGATCGGTTACACGCACACCGATCAACCGATAATAACCGAACGTCCATTCGATTCCTTGTATGTACAGCGGGTGCAACCGCTGGGTCGAAGGAGTCCCCTTCACTTAGGCAGCAAGTTGCTTCTCTACAAGATGACTCTTCGGCCGCTGCTGACCTACGGCGCTATCGCCTGGTCCGCAGCGGCTCCGACGCTCCTCAAGAGCCTGGAAGCTCTTCAAAACAGGACTCTACGCATCATCGTCGACGCCCCTTGGTTCGTTAGGAATGAACAGATTCGTCGAGATCTGGGCATTCCGTCGATTAGAGAGCATCTTGAGAAGATCCTCAGCTCGGCGTGGGCAAGCGCCCGCGACAGCGAGAATCCCTGCGTGCAGATGGTCGTCGTCCCCCCTCCTCTGGTGAAGATTCGTCGCCCAGCGGATTTCTTCGATTCCGGCTGCGCAACGCCCACAGCCCCAGACGACCATCCTTGACTCCTCAAGACATAACCCTATTTGTTACCCAATAATGTCATGACCCATTTGAGCCCAAAATTCTTCTACTTTAAATCCCAAGCTGCGCGAACAGAGCCAGCTCCATCATAAGATGATCAAAGGGTTCATGGCAATTTAGTCCGACCCTAGTCCCGAAAGCAGTTCCCAGTGTGGGTGCAACCGTTTGTCACGCTTTAGTCATGAGTAGAGTTTGTGAAAAAGGTGGTACTGGCAGAAACGCACCACATAAAAGAAGGTACGTAATATACAATATTAGTGAAAAATAATATTGTTACCTTTTCCCGTCGTCTTGATGTCCACTGTGGCAATTGGTAACCTGCGTAGAATTGCAACGTCAGCAACGCTTCCATTGTCGATTCATTCAGCCGTCGACGGTGTTGTGAATACGTTGTCGTACACTTCGAAAATGATCGTTCGACATCCAGTGAAGTAAGATTTGCAAATGTCAGATATTCCTTTTCCTCATCTGGGCATTCTTGATTTTCAGTTATAGACCGAACCTTTTGTAAATCGGGATTTTTCGTTAAAGTTGCACCAAATTTTTGAGCAACATCGATGATTTTGGCACATCAAGACACATTTGTGAAGGTGCGTCAACAGAACCGTTAAGTTGTTTCAAAGAATATTTTAATTACGCAAATATAACGTCACTAGATGTAGAACGTTCGTTCTCTGCATATAAACACATTTTTTCCTCGCGTCGCACTCGGCCTGTCGAAACAACTGTTGAAACATATCGAATGTTGCAGATATTTAACAGACATTATTCACTTTGCGATTTCACGGAGGACTCTTAAAATGGTAAGTGTTTGGGCACGCATTATTTCATTTTTATTTAACAACTACGCGAAAGTATTTACGACAGCAAACATCTACACACAATAGCTCTAGTGGAACCCGAGGCCTAATCGAAACAACACCGCTGCCTGTTGGCGCGCGTGGCCAACTCTAGTCATGAGTATCACCCAGATGGCCACTAGTTAAGTGGTTGTTTACATGTTTAATGCAATTGAATATATATACAGTGTGGTATTAAAGTATGGAATATTGTAAAAAAACCGAACTCAACCGTTTTTTTCAAAAACGCTGAAACACTTCGATTGTAGTTTTAAAAAATTCACATTAAAATGTGCCATTCACCTTCCCACTTTCATTTGTTTTTGTTGTTATGACATCATCATAAAAAGTTTCAAATGGCAATATAGACCTTTAGTAATGGAATCTGACAGTGATTTGTATTCCCTTTATGATCATGTAAATAAATTTTAAGGTTATATAAGAAAAATCCTGAGAAAAATCCAGCTAAACATTTAATGTTGATATTATCGAATGTAATAGGAAATTATTCCAAATGATAACATTAAAACACTACAACATAAAATTAGATTACTAGTTAGTATTATGGAAGATAACAAATAATTCAGACTATAAACGGAATGGAGATTGCTTGTTTAAGTATCTTTCGTTTTTATCTTATAACCTTTGCAACGTTCTGAATAATCAGGGCACCGTGACAAAAATTGGAAATCTAGCGAACTATTTTATACAAATATTTGGTCAATTGTCAACGGTTTTGACAGTACTATTGCAGTTTATTCTAGAATTCTAATAATATTCTACTGAATTATCATGGTTAATTTAACAATAACGCAGCGTATCGAGATTTTAATTTATCTTGGTTGTGGGAGACTCACAAGAAGCCAGCAAGAAGTGTGTGATATGTTTAATGCTAAATATCCAGATCGTCCTATTACGCAATCGACAGTTAACAAAATCAAAAACAAATTTACAGAGACGGGAGATAAGGATATTCCAAAAAGCGGTTGTCCAGGAATAAGTGAAACACAAAATTGAACATTCTTTTACAATTGGAAGAAAATCCTCATTGTTCTTCTAGACAGTTAGTAGCAGGTAATAGTAAGTTTACAACACTTAATGAGAAAAGATATCGTCTTTTAGGTTGGCAGCAGATAATGATGTTAGTAAGTTCCCAGTACTGAAGTTGTTGAAAAAAGAAAAATACCATCCATATAAGATCCAACTCGTTTAAGAGCTAAATGATAATGATCCTGACCGACGGTTAGAATTCTGTGAGACAATGATGCATTTGCACCATGCTAACGAACGTTTTCAACACTAAATCATTTTTTCCGATGAAGCAACTTTTTGTATAAATGAGACAGTAAATTGGCAGAACTATAGGTATTGGAGTAGGGAAAATCCTTATTGGATGGCAGAAACACATATTCAACATCCACAAAAAGTAAACGTCTGGGCAGGAATAGTGCATAATAGAATTGTAGGTCCTTTTTTCTTTGAGGGAAATCTTAACGGGGAAAGATGTTTGGAGTTTCTCTAATATGATCTAATCCCAGCACTGGCTGTACTTTACCCAAACGAAGACGATCCTGATATCCCAAATGATACTCTTTGGTATCAATAAGATGGCGCTTCGCCACATTATACATTTCCTGTTCGTAATTTTCTGCATACTGTTTTTCCAGGGCCGATAGAGTGGCCTGCAAGATCGCCTGACCTGACACCCCTAGACTTTTTCTGTGGGGTTACTTAAAATCAAAACTTTATGAAACAAAACCAGACAATTTAGAGGTATTAAAGCAGCGTATTCAAGAGGAAATTCGCAAAATTAAACGAACTGTTATTAATAACGTCTTAGATGAATTTGTAAATAGACTAGCTTACTGCCAAGAAGTCAATGGGTGGCAGTTTGAACATAAAATTTAATGTAGTGTTAATTTACTTTGCTGGATTTGTATTTTTTGTACGTTTATTGTTTTATAAGTTAGAATTACTACAATATCAACATTACATGTTTAACTGAATTTTTCTCAGAATTTTTGTTATACAACCTCAAGATTTATTTGCATGATCATAAAGGGAATACAAATCACTATCAGATTCCCCTACTAAAAGTATATATTGCTATTTGAAATTTTTTATGATGACGGCATAACAACAAAAACATTGAGGCGGACAGTCTTGATACAAGTAAACGGTTCTCTGCGTGTGTAATGGTGGCGTCAACCCGAAGAGGTGGTCGGACTCGACCGGGCGGATGGATGTTTCATGTTACATAAACATCCATCCGAGCATATCCAGTTTATTATAAAAACTCACTTGCCAAATCAGAGAAATGTATGTAACACAGTTTTTTAGGAAATCCTTTCTAAATGTTCGATAGAGTGTTTTGTGGATTGTATGAAATGGATTGAATTGACACTCTGAACTTGTAATTGAAAGAAAACGACACTTGTTAAACGTGATACCTATTTATTCTTGTACAGCTTGTTTTACTGTTACATTGTTGGATTACAAACAACTCACAGTAGGAAAAAAGGAAGAGAGAGTGACTCCCCGTTTTCATCTCTTAAATACCCTCTTAAAAAGGGTCGCGCTTGCGCTAGGGAGCGGACCAATTGAATATTAAAATATAACTAAGCAGCATTACCACCCTGTAGTGGTTTTTTCGACAGGCGGGAAATTATAATTTTAAAATAATTAACATAACGCCTTAACAAAGAGAAAAAATTAGAAGAAATGAAATACAGAATATGCTATGAATAAGACATCTAGGAAAGACAACAGTTCACTCTTTAAGTAGATAATATTGAAATATGATCTTTAGACGCCTATTAAAATTATGTTAGAACAGAATTGCACATAAAGATCTTGCGTTCATTCAGAATGATCTGAAGGTTAAATGGAAAGCTTACCATCATGTGCAATTGAAAGATTAAATTTAGTGGATGATGTTCATAATTACAAATATAAATAATTTTTGTGTAGCTTCTTATTAAAATATACATTATTAACTTAGAAAACGAAGCACCACTTTACGTTTAACACGAATATATTAGCATCCTGCTAAGTCAACGCCCTTCTGCTGCAATACATTAGAATCAGTGAGATCCATTCCATTTCAAAAAACACTGCGTTTTACACGGTCGTCTAATACTGGCCTAAGACATTGATTGAGTATTTTAAAGTTCATGTACCAACCGTTATTTGAAAAAAATTGTTTCAGGTAGGTAGCGATATATAACAGCTATCTAAGAACGTTCGAATTTAAAGTAATTTTAGTACGCACGGAACTGTGAACGGCGTACTTTTCCAATAGACAGTTCGTGTTGCTGGATAATAGAGATTTAGGTTCAACATTAGATAGGGTCTGTTCTCAAATACCGCCTAAAATAATATTAATGCAAAGGCACGTTTGCGAATATTTTACGTACTTACACACAACATGTACGAGATGGTATAATAAATACCTGCGTTAAGGAAGACAACACATTCAGTAAATTCATTTCTTGACATAATCTGTTTGTAGCTCTATATACTTAGTCCAACGATGTTCCAACTTCTTTAAGCCATCCAAATAATAGGATTTGCAAAATAAGCCTCTGCTTTGGTAATGGCCTCTTCATTTGACGTGAACCGCTTTCCGCCAAGCTATTTTTGCAAGTTTGGAATAAGAAAGAAGTCACAGGGAGCCGAATCTGGCGAATATGGTGTATGGGGCACCAAATTGTACCGCAACTGAATTAGTTTTGCTGTCGCAATTACCAACGAGTGGGTCGGGGTCACTTTTCATGATGGTAGAGAATTTTTTTCTTCGTTAGATGAAGCCTTTCTTCTTCTTAGTTCAGCGTCGAATCGGTCGAATAACTCAGCGTGGTACTGTCCCGTAATTGTCCTTCCCTGCACCGAAAAATCAATTAAGATTACGCCTTGCGAATCTCAAAAAATCGCCGCCATAACTTCTCCGACTGATAAAATCGTCTTCGCCTTCTTTGGTGCATGTTCGTCAGGAAACTTCCATTTTGCCGACTGACCTTTGGTGTCTGGCGTGTAGTGATGTATCCTTGTCTCATCTACAGTTACATAACGCCGCGAAATTCACTCGGATTGCGCTTAAACATGTTCAAACATGGCTTTGAAGTTATCACGCAGTTTCGTTTTTCATCAAACGTTAGCGGACACGACACCCATCTCGTCGATAGCTTTTATATACTCAATTTATAAAGGATGTTTTGCACACGTTAAATTGGGATGTTTACCATATTAGCAATCTCTCTAATCTTCACTCAGCGATCTGCTATACGATATCATGAATTTTACTGATCATATCCGTAGTCACCTCAATAGGGCGACCTGGCCGCTCCTCATCAAAGACGGATGTGCGGTCACGCTTAAATTCATTAAACCAGTATTTGATGGCAATTATCGAAGATACACGGTCCTTATAAACTGCATCCAACTTCTCTTTGATTTCTGCACACGTCTTCCCATCCAAAAAAAGAAATCGAATCACTGACCGATATTGTTTTTTTTCCCTGATTCCACAAATAAATAAACTTACTCATTTTCAACAGCTTTCAAAACAACGCTACTCGATGAATCTCTCCGAAATTTTGACAGATGTCGTAAAAAATAGTACTCACAGTCGGTAATGCAGATTTTGACATAAAGCGCCATCTGTCTCCAAACACGGGTACTTTACATACCATCCTTGTTTGTGGGTGCAGAATATAAGAAATTGTATTTTAAAAATTTTCAACTGGTAAGTAGTACCTTTAACATATGTACATACAACAGTTCTTGTTTATTACATTGCCAAACATGTATGTATATCTACTCAAGTTATGCATTCAGCATATAATGAAAACCTATCCACTGATTTTTCATAGACAAATTGAAAAGGATTTGGTTTTTAATTTTCTCCTTTTTTTTCTTGATTCGGTAGATAATTTTTAGAAAAATATTATAACTAACATCAAATAATCTTGGCCTTTATAATTCTGTAATTCATTTTTGGGATTACCTTTTAAAAAGTTAAGAAACGTGCGTTTGTGTAGTTATAAAAGTGAAGTAATATCATCACAAGTTGATGAAATTAATTTTACAACTTAATTTCAGTGTAGATTGACGTGCCTCTGGGTGTTTTATCAATATAAAGTTTAGATTTAATTTAAATTTCAATACGCAGCGCGTTGTTGACCCTTTATTGAATCCATTACTCGTTTGATATTAAATAAAACAGATTAGCGTCACGCGAAGCTGTAGAAGTGTCTACATACGTATGCACGCATTGGATAGTGCTTCCCAGCGTTTTCATTTTTATTACGACTTCGTAAGAGAAAGATATAGAAATACTGATCTCGAAATATTCGTTTCAAGCTGTAGTCGGGTTGTTGGCATACCGACGAAATCATTACTTTAGAAAGAGTAGAGCCTTTAGGTGTGATGTACAATGCCAGAATTTCAGAATCAGAGAATCGTTAGTGTACTGTCACAGATTATCTAGATACGAAACTGGAATTAAAATTTTTAGACACATACGTTAAGCGGCCATGTTCTTAGTGGTGTTTATGTCAAAAACATAACCAAATTGTTATCAGTGGCTTTTATTCATTTGTAAGTTTGTATTTATTATAGCAGCAGCTTATTTTTTGGGGGTATTTTGCTAAACCCAATCTGTACACTAGGAGACTAAATCAAGATTGCGTGGAATGCTTTTTTGGAAGTATAAGGCAACAAAGTGGAAATGTAAGAAACTCAATTCAGGGCAATTCAGTTCCAGAAGGCTTTCAAATTTCTTTTGATATGCAGTGGAAGCAAATTATAGATGATTTGAACGATGCTTTAAAAGGAAGTGGGCAAAACAAATTAAGAAAATTACAAATGTATTATTGTATGTTCATTGCAAGTGAGAATTTTGAAGATCTTGAATTTATAAGGACTGATAGGAATGTAAAATTTAACAAACAAACTATTTTAACCTTGATATTTGACACATAAATGCTCCCAAAGACGTATATATCATTTGCTGCCAGCACAACTGGATATATCATTACATCATTACATACAGGGTGAGGTAATACTGCGAGATTCTTGGATAGCATCTTTACTATTGGTAATAGACAAAAATATCCTATACAAAAATCATAGATATACATTAATAGCACACACTAAAATTATTTTGATATATACAGGATGAACCAGAAAAAAGTTACATATCAAATTTGTTTTGTTTAATGGAACACCCAGTATATCAGTACATATTTCGTTTATACTCGAGAATCTAAAGGCACTTTGTACTGAATGACTTATGCCTAAAGTCAATTGTTTACAAAATATTTTTCGAATAATGGTATTTGCAACGCTCTGTATAATATTTGGGCATTGGGTATTGGGTATTAAATAGCCTATAGAGCTAAAGACATTTCCACTTAGAACAAGACAACTTCTTGATCATAGGCCATCTCTGACAACGCAGTGAAGATTTCATTTTTCAAGTGACGTTTTTGTCGTTATTTTAAATAGAACATCCTGTACATTTTTAATTTTTGAATTGCTGATAACATTTTACGTTAATTATGGAAAGTTTTCCTTATATTTAAAGTTAGTCGTTTTTGAGATATTTGCATCTTCGACTTATTGTCCCGGTTCCACCACAAACGCCGTCTAAACGTTGTTTAATGTAATTAGGTGTATGCCCATCTTTTGTTAAAAATTTAACCCTTTCCATTCCTATGTCGAGTGTGGCTCGACATCGTATTTCTTATACCAATGTCGAGATAGACTCGACATTATATGACGCAATTTTAAAAATTATTTATACATATACATATATTATCATCAACCTTTCTACCATTTGGTGTAAGGTATTAAAAATTATTTAAAATTATTAATGTTTTTTTTTCTTTCAAATACTAAATGTGTCGTATTCCGAATACTTAAATTCATAAAATAGGTCAGAATTTGTTATATTCCGCCTTTCTAGGAATTTTTATATTTTTATTGTTTTTTTGTTTGTAAATGGATAACACAGTCATTTGAGGTGCGAAGTAAATAATAAAAGGGATGACGAAATTCCCCGAATTTATGCCTTGAAGGTTTTTTTTTGTTTGCAAGCAGGTGGCCATAATGACTCAAGTATATTTACTACTCGTTATCAGTAGTGAAGTTATGCCTTTTTTGCAAATTAATTAAGGAGTTAGTGGTAAGTAAAAAAAAGTGCAAAGGGTTAATGACCACGCGGTACTCAATTTTCGTTACCTGAGACATTTCCATGCATTAGTGACGTTGTCTGACTGGCTACCAAAAACTACTACATTTCGAGCCGTAAGATATACAGTGTAGGCCTCGCACATGTGCAACTATGACGCAACGGAGTTTGAACACGCTCGAACCTGTATAAGTTTGTCAGGCGGAGAATTTTGATTGACCATAGTTTTTTACATGTTAATATAGCAATCCAATGTTAACTAGAAAAACTGCCGTAAATTTACAAATTGGTTCCTAAAAATAATGAAACAATTTTAAAAAGTATTCGGAGTAAGACTGAAACCTAGATCCCGTGTTACTGAGGAAACAAAACGTGCTTATGTTACGTTTAAATAGGGTGGTTGCGCCGGTGGTCGGCCGCTTAAGAGAATTTCTGATTTCAAGATAGTCCAACATTCATTAAAAATAACAAAATTAACTACAAATTATATTCACAACTGCCTTATCTAATTTATCTTGTAGAAATTGCATCATTTTTATTTTTCTATAACCACAACAAAGGCAATAATTTTATTTTTAGAATCTGACACTTTTTTTAGTAGTCGGCCTTAATTTCGGCCAGTCACATTTCAGTAGTCGGCCCATGTAAATAGAAACAAAACTTAGTAGTAGATATACTGGATATTAACTAAGCATTTAACAAATATTTTGGAGTTTATTTTAACAATATAAATAAATAAATATAAACTCTTCAGACTAAGTACATATTCATAATAAATAATAAAAAATTGAAATAAGTAAATAAAGTTAATAAATATGAATTCTTCAAACTCAAGTAAGTATTCACAACAAATAATTAAAAATATTAACAAATAAACAAATTGAAATGACAAGTAAATCTTAACGTGAGTAAATGAACACAAAATACCTAAATAAATAAACGTCAATTATTCCAAATTAGATAAATATAAATAAATAAATAAATATAAATAATTTTTATTTAAATTTTTAACAAAAGGCTTAACCCGACACCCTCAGGGTACCAGGGCCTTGAGAAAGAAGAAGAGGAACAAAAAGCAAACGAACTTTTCAAGTTCAACTTGATGATACTGCAAGCCTCTAAACTCAGTGGATTGTAAATGGTACCGGTGGGGGCACATGTCACGGCCAATATTCTTAGGACCCTCTTCCTCAGTGTCACTGTTAAGTTCTGTACTACGTACTGCACATACTTCCTTTTTTTAGATCAATATTTTCTTGATTGTTATTCCTAGCGCCATCTGTGGAAGTGAAAGGTCCATCCTCTGGGATTCTCCATTATTCTTAAGAATCTTTGCTTTCCTTTGTATAACTCCTGCGTCTTCTTTCCTCAAATGTTCTACTGCTTTTTGCCTCTTTTCTTCTTAACTATGTTCTTGAACGGTGTAACTCGCTTCTCTTTATTAACAATACTTTTCACTGTGTCTAATAATTCATTCTTTTTTATGAAAATCCGGCATTGGTTAGATTCCTTTTTTAAGAGTATAGTGGGTGGACCAATTTTGCAAGGTCCTGCTGCAATTCTCCCGTGGCATCTGTCTCGTCAGGTTGAGCGGGGTACGGAAAATCTTCTACTATACTGTAAGAGCAAGCGTACTATAATCAGTAGAGTTTGTTAAAAAGGTGGTACCGGAAGTGGCACACCGCATAAAAGTAGGTAGGTAATATACAATATTAGTGAAAAATAATATTGTTACCTTTTCCTGTCGTCTTGATGTCCATTGTGGCAATTGGCAACCGCCCTGGTAAGCTGCGTAGAATTGCAACATCAGCAACGCTTCCATTGTCGATTCATTCAGTCGTCGACGGTGTTGTGAATAAGTTGTCGTATACTTCGAAAATGATCGTTCGACATCCAGTGAAGTAAGATTTGCAAATGTCAGATATTCCTTCTCCTCATCTGGGCACTCTTGATTTTCAGTTATAGACCGAACCTTTTGTAAATCGGGATTTTTCGTTAAAATTGCACCAAATTTTTGAGCAACATCGACTCCTAGAGTGTTCGTCAAGTTTTCTAGAGTGGCTTGTAAATTGTTTATGCAATTTAATGCGTCTCCTGCAGATAAGTGACTGTTTTCTAATTGCTCAATAGCTTGTGCAACTTCAGAATAGTTCATGGAAATTTCATCTATGTGTTGTTGAACGTCCGAATTGGGAAAAAGTTGCTGACTATCTGGAACTGTTGCAGAATTATTTGAATCAAGTTTCAAGATGACATTTTTCACTTGTGAAAAATATTTCTGATAGTAAGATATTGTCTGGAGCTATGTTCCCCATCGCGTTATTACAGGCTGAGGTGGTGGTGGTAATTTCGGATACAGTTGTTTGAATACACGGATGTGTTTGGGAGATTTGATGAACATTTTTTTGGTAGATGCTATTAACTTATCCACCATCGGATACTTCTTTTGAATGGTTTCTGCTACGAGGTGACATGCGTGTATAAGGCACGTTATGTGAAGAAGTGTCGGAAAGCATATTTTCAACATCCTACCAACTCTCAGCATTGTTGCGGTTCCGTCAGTAACGAACATTGTGACTTGGGTTCCTGTGACACAAAATTCTCTCAACGAATCTTTTATTATCTTGACAACGGTTTCTGCATTAGTTTTTTTATTGGATAACAACAATGAAGCTGGTGGACATCACGTTTTAAAGGACGCCCTACAACATGAATGACGCTGTGTTTCTGAACATCAGTTGTTTCGTTCACACATAGGCAGATTTTCTTATTTCTCAACTCGTCTTTTATACATTCCTTTACTGTACCTTGTACACGTGGCAAATTGTATCGTAATTGCATAGATGTTGGCAGCTTCCATGAGGGGACGTACTTAGCCCAAAAAAGACGAAAGTGTTCATTAGATACTAGATGTTGTGGGATGTTGCACACACTTAACATAAAAATAAAATCATATAAAAATTGCCAGTATGGAATACTGTTTCTTAAATTCAATACATGACGTTTACTTTTACAATATCTTCTACATTCAAACCTATCGCGACTTAGCAATCCGCTTTGCATATTGTGCAATAAATATGCGGACTTCTATATTCTAATCCAGGGCAATGCCTGAGATATTTATTTACATTCGAAGGGAACGTACACCCTTTGGGTGCCCCATCTCCGCATACTTATTTGGCGTGCAGCGTGCAACGTACTGTCGCTTTGAGCTCTCTCGCGGTACTGTCGAGATCGACTACGAGTTGAAAATTACCCCTACCCACGTCGCTACCGCTACGCTACTGCCATCCGGTACCACCTTTTTAACTCTAATGATCAGCCAGTATAATCGGCATTTTTCGGAAATGCGAGAGCGAAGTCGTGTCTTACACGTGTACGTGAACGAATACGCCGTTTAGAACGTGAGCAAGGTGCACAAATGAATTTGCGTTTACGCAATTTTGACAAGCAAATGACATTCTACAGTGACATTCATCACAGTACACGTTTAGATGCGCTGAGTTCATGTAAAATCGGGTGTAGTACGCTTGCTCTTACAGTATAGATTGTCCGTTCTTTATGGCAAATAAGTATTTTTAATAAGTCTTCTGAATATTAGCGAAACAATCGTTTCTTGCCCTAAATTCTCCATTTCCACATTGTGGCCAAACTACGGCGCGACACAAGCAATTGTCGGCCATTAAAGATTATCCCCGGTCGACCACTGGAAGATATTAGAAATAGCTTTCTTTTACCTACTTTATTCAAATACATAAACATTAACTTTACATACTAATGCTATATTCGGTCTAAAATAGAAAGCCAACTTATTTTTCAGTAATCGGCCATCCTGGCCGAGAATGGAAACGTAATCCTTTAGGTAAACCCAGTAGTTATTTACAGCAAAAATTAAACGATTTCAAAAGCATTTTGAAGTCAGAATTAGTAAAAAAATGTTCAGTAATAAAAGCTAATACCTGCATACTTATCTTTATCCTTATGAATCTTATTTTCTTATCCTACTTTCCTTACAATAGAAATAAGATTTATTTACCAGTCGTCGTCCGACGAACATGGGTTTCTAGAGCACAGCTAACTTAATAGTAAAATTGAGATTAGATATGAAAAATTCCATATTGTTTCCTTACATCCGAAAAATGTATGGGAGATAGGGGCTTGACTCTTACATCTTATTTTCCGTTTTTCCTTTAATTTGTAGGAACTATTTTGTAAATTCAAGGCAGTTTTCCTAGAATTTTTGCGACTGCTATTATTAATTATGTCTTTCTAATAGAACGATGAAGAGCACTTAATATGGAGTTAAAATATCGACACATAAAGACCTAGGGTCAATTTTAAAAAAGCCCTGTATATTATTACCAATGATTGATAGCAAACTATATTATACAATTTCACATGTTAAAAAATTTTTAGTACATATTATAGCACAGAAAATACGTTCACATGCCCTTTTGAAATAAAAGTAGAAAATCGGATTTTCTCTACTTTGCAGTTTCTTGCGCGTTCCTTTGTTATTAATATTCATCGCCGAGAGGAAGTAAATTTACATAACTCCGAATTTTCAAAACTCTTCGGAAAATTCATTTCATGTCTAAAATTTTAATTTGTTACGAAGGGAATAAATATTTCGTTTCGCCTCATTCGTCTTCGTATATTACCTACACTTTTCCACTTCCTATGGGCATCGAAAATTGGTTATTTCCGAAAATTAAATAAGTACATATGTGTATGCGTATGTACACTCCCGAGGCGTTTTTCCTTCGATAACTTCTGGATTTTGTATGAGATCGGTATTAACATGCACGCTAACTATACGCGTATGAGAATAAATTTTTAAAAGGAAAACAACCGAGTTAATTTCGGCAAAAATTCGTTCTCTTGTAAGAACAAAGTATGTATGTGGTTTCCCTATTCTAGTGTAGCTAATATTTAGAGTTGCTCAATTTGCGCCAACAGTCAGTGGCGGGCGCATAAATGGTCAGAAATAAAATATAATACGTGCTCAAACACTTACCGTCTTAAGAGTCTTCGGCGAAATCACAAAGTGAATAATGTCTGTTAAATATCTGCAACATTAGATATGTTTCTACAGTTGTTTCGGCAAACCGAGTGCGGCGTGAGGAAAAAGTGGGGGCACAGTCTGTGAAATTTGTGAATACATTTTGGGGATTTTACAAACACTGCTTTTGTATGCGCTATTAAAGCGTCTACCTCAGGATAACATTTTCTAATACTATCTGCCACATGACTAAAAGCATGAATTTTACACGTAATATGTAACAAGTTAGCACAATGTTTTCTAAGAGACCGGCCTACAGAAAGCATGTTTGCGGCACCATCACTCATAAGCATCAACAGTTGGTTTGTTGAAAGTTCAAATTTTTCCAATGTATCTAACACTAACTTTGAAATTACTTCGGCAGTACATTGTTGTACTCGTCTGGAAGCTAATAGAATTGAAGGTGACGATTGATGTGGTTCCATTGTACGTACCATTATATTAACCACAGAATGTTTTTTTACGATCTGTTGTTTCGTCCACACATAACCACAGTTTTTTTATCTTTCAACTCCAATTTAATTCCTTTTTCAACATGTTCACGAGCAGATGGCACAATTCTTTGTAACGATGTCTGACTTGGTAATTTGTAGTCCGAATATTTATTCCAACAGAAGACATATGCTTCCTTGTCTAATAAATTAAATGGTAGATTACGTGCAATAAAGGTAACACATAAATTAAATTTAAATTTGTCATAGTGTCGTATGCAATTTTTTTTTTGAAGAATGCTGTTTACTATTTACGTGACGTAGACAATCCCTTTTGGACCAACACATTAAAGGGATATTACAAACTACACATTGAATTTGAACGCCTTCATAATTTAGGTCAGGCATTTCTACTATAAATTCTGTAACTTTGGTCGTTTTCGCGACGTAGGCAACATTTTTAAAGCAAACGTAGAACTACGAAATAGTATTTACGGCAGCGTGCATGTATACACAACAGATCTGGTTGAGACTCGCAGTTATACTGAGGGTTTTATATTAAATGTATAGAGTAATTAAATTGCTAATATTAACCGATTGTGCTGAATCAAGTAATTTACATGAAATGATAAAACAATAATTTTCAATAATGATAGAATTGCAAATGATGTTGCTCTTACAGTGGTGCAAGCATTTGAGAAAATAATATGAAACTACGTACCCAGCTATTATTTACATTTATTGTGTGAATTGAGTCAGGGCCGGTACTACAGGCGTTCGGCCGCCCGCGTGCAAAGATTCAGTTGGCCGCCCCTATACACTAAATCAAAAGCGAAAATGCCTTTATCATTTATTTTATACAGTTTTTACTTTACATTTTTTTAATGTAATAAATTTACACCTACTTATTTTTTAACAATAGATATATCATGCAGCATTTCGTACTTTGCAAAATCATTTCATATTAAATAAAACAACAGGTTAAAAGTATCAGACATTTAAAAAAAATTACTCAATGCTTTTTCGGCACGATGTGTTAATGCATTTGAATATATTACTTTTATCAGGTACGAGGATAGTATTATAAATACCCGTATTAATTTATTTCTCGACACAATCTCATTGCACGAAGAAAAAATAAACTTGATAAAACAATTCCAATTTTTTTAACAATTTCTCTGAGATAAAACATTTCAATAGTAAACATGATTTAAAATTTATAAGATACATCATTTGAATTGATAAACATGTCAGTAAAACACGAAATAGAACATAGATTTTTACGGATTTGGATAGGATTAAATATGTTTTTCAGTAAATCCTCCATATGCGGGGTTATTATATATAATATAATATATAATATAATATATAATATAATATATAATATAATATATAACAAATACGAGATAGGCGCCATAAATTGTCGGCCTGATATAGAAAAAATAAACTTGGTAAAATACAATAATTTTTATTTTTCAATATAATCTCCCCTAACTTCATTACATTTATTACAACGTTCAATTAAAAATTTTACACCCTTGTTAAAATAATCTTAAGCTTTTCCCCCAAAATATTGTATTACAGCTGCTTGCAATTCACTATCGTCCTTAAAACGACGTTCCCTAAGGGCCTTCTTTAAATGAGAAAATAAATAATAATCACAGTTTCATCTCCTGTGACAATGGACTCCAAAATCGGTTTCGGGTCGTCTCCACACATGTATAAAGACGAGCGCGCACATTCGACCCGACGTTAACGTTGGAGAGCAGATAGAAGATGTGGTACCCATCTTGCACTAATCTTATTCATACCCAATTGGTTATGGAGAATTCGGCGAATACTTGTTTCAGAAATGTTAGACATCACTATTAATTCCTTCACTTTTAAACGGCGATCTGCTAATACTATTTCGTCAATAATTGAAATGTTTTGAGGCGTTATCAGTTTAATTGGCCGACCGAGGCGCTCATCATCATCAAGAAAATCTTGCCTCAAACGGAAACATTTTGCCCACTTTTTTACAGTGTAATATGAAGGAAATGAATCACCATAAACGCCGTCTAAACGTTGTTTAATTTGATTAGGCGTATGCTCTTCTTTTGTTAAAAAATTAATGACCGCGCGGAACTCAATTTTCGTTACCTGAGACATTTTCATGCACTAGTCACGTAGCCTGGCTGGCTACTAAAAACTACTACTCGTAAGTTCACGTAAAAAATTTTTATTACTTATTATATTTGGAATATAGAAATTTGTTATGAGAGTAAATAAATGTGTTAAAACACATTTAGGCACTTTTTTTCATGTGTACTTCTATATTAAGTTCACTTTTGTATGAACATTATTAGCTTAGCTTAGCTTTTTTAAAATCGCAAACAATGAGAATAATTTACTGCGTTACGTTTTAAACAAGCTAAGTGCAATTAATAATGTAGATATAAATAATATGCATTTCAAGAATTCCAAGTACATAAATTCTTTATTTTAAGAAAATGAAATTATTGATTTATGAACAATATCAAAAAAGCAAAAAGAAATGGTCCAATACTCACAAAAATTCTTTAATAAAATATAATTATAATGCGACCGGTTTCGGGCAGGAGCCCATCCTCAAGCCAGCTAGAAAAGACACCATAGGAATAAATGTGTTAAAACACATTTATTTACTCTCATAACAACCTTCTATATTCCAAATATAATAAGCAACGAAAAATTTTTACATGAACTTACAAACAATCGAATTATAACTTATGGGTTCATTTTTCTTATTCTGACACTATGTACGTATCGGCATAAAAAATATTTCCCGTTTCACATTTTCATCGTATGTATTTTCAAACAAAAGTACGTAAATTGTTCCTTCAAAACACCTCTTGAAGCATTAAAAGAAGGCTGGATGTTACAAAGAGCTCGCTAAAGAGTAGCGGGTTTTACTTGTAGTTGTTTCCACAATGATTCCTTGGAAGTTGGAGAATTTATTTTCACCTGCCTATTGCGTTCCGCCGATTTTAAATATTCGCGGCACAGTTTAGAGGTGTTTTTCGGATCATTATCCTGTTGAAATATAAAATAGTCAGCGATTATTCTCATTCCAAATGATATAGCATTTGTTTCCAAAATTTCCCGGTAGCGCTCTTTTCTTAAAATTCCATCTATTTTAACCAAGTTTCCTAGGGAAACGGCGCCAAAACAACCCCAAACCATTACCGATCCGCCCCCATGCTTGCTGTAGGTACTACACGAGATTCTGCTGCTCATTCTCCTTTCGACCTTCGAACGAACGTTCTTCTCTTGGAACCGAAGAGTTCAAATTTGGACTCATCGGTTCACCAAATATTTTTCCAGTCATCAAATGTCAAATGTTGATGCTCTCTAATCTACTGCAGCCGTTTTATTTTATTTTGCTCGCGTAAGAGTGGTTTACACAACCCTCTTCGCCCAAATAAATCACCCTCTCATAATCTCCTTTCCACGATGGTTAAACTAATTCGTTTTTTACGCTCAATATTTATTTCAGCCGTAATTTCAGGTGCAATTTTTCGTTTATTCCGTTGAGTCGAGATAATTATTCGACGATCTTCCACTGGTGTCGTTACTTTCCGTCATCCTGTTCGTTTTCTACTTAATAATGTGCCAGCCTCTTGACATTTTTTAACGTTATAGTCAAGAGTTCGGCGACTTAATCTCAATTTTCTTGGGACATCTATGTTACTTTGACCAAGATTTTAATACTAATTTTAGATAATTTTATTAACCATATTCACTGTTTAAGAGAATAATACTAAATCTAAATTCATGACTCTAATTCAGTAAATAGGGAATTATAATCTTTACCTGCACTACATTAAATATTTATTAGTGAAGGACAATTATATTCCATTTCCGGTCTTTTTATGACCCTACTTGAACCTCTAATTATCCGATTAAGGAGATTGAATCGATAACTACGTATTAGAGGAGTCTTTTGCAGAATTATTGAAGGTAATATCTTTACTTGTAGGTAAATAATTATACCGCTTAAATAACAATAAATAAATAATTTTCTAAAATCCAACCAAAAATGTATGTGGGCAATTAATTGTGGCCGGTAGTTCATGTATGCATATTATATAAACACATAACATCATTTTACATTAAATAAAAGATTAAAAATAAAAGCATTGAAGTCCCATGAACATACATATATCAGAAATGAGGTAGGAGAATCCATATACGTAGACATACCTGCAGAGCTTAAATTAATTCAATTACGAAGTTACTGTAACAAAGCTTAACGATATCGTTGATGACAACTGTAGAACTGACCGCGAACAGGAGGGAACTTTCAGCTCTGAGCATCCACAAAAACTAAACTTCCCGTCTTTCGACGCAAAGCATTTTAATTTACTTTTGTCTGCTTCCATTTCACTAGTTCATTTGCAGTTAACTACCACTTTGTTTGAAATAGTTGAAATAGTTTTGGTAGGAAACCTCTTTTTTATTTTTTTTTAAGCAAGGAACGAAATAACGTTAAAGATCAATAAATACTGTTTGAAACTATAAATTATGTTATAATTTTACTATATAATATATTCACTCGATTATGGAAAAAATAAACCACTACAACATAAATACAAATAATACTTAGAAAATAAAGGTAATTCTCAATCTCAAAGTGAGAATTGGCGTTAACAAACAGGCAAATTAGACAAATACCTAGCCTACAACCCACTAGTTTTGACATATTTGTTTTCTAAATGTTTTCAAATTATTTTAGCATATTACATAACAAGAATGGAAAGTGAGTGACATCATGCGAGTGAGAATCTCGATGCACGAGGCACCAGCCGAGTGCGGAAATCTCACGAGCAAAGGGTAGGCACTTTCCAGCAAGTTTTGTACACTATTTTTCCTACGACACTGAAAAAAGTAATTTATTGCAAAAATATTTATTTTTTAGAATCAATAAAATTAATGGTCAGATTATTAATTTGACAGTTATTGAAAATGGGGGTTCTTAAAGAATTGGGGTTGAGAGTATGTGTCAGTGTTTGATGCTGATATTGCTGATGTTGACATTGAATGTGAAGGCGAGGAATCGATTATTTCCGGGTCTGTTCTAATGTTTGAAGATGACGAATCAGCAACCGCATTTAAAATTTTATATGCAATTTGCATTTTATTGGTAATTGATTCAACAATATATTCTTCGGTGACAGCAGTAGATTTCCATCCACCGTGGCGCTTAGGAGTTGTGATATCTCCACCTGCGTCAACAAGAATGGTAGCCGAGGGACCGGCGAAAACGATGTCCTGTGTATAGTTCTGGATTTTTAAGGTTTAAATAAATGGCTATTTGCCTAGGGATGCTGCCAAGTTTGTTCACATCCACCGGTTGTCTAGTACATTTTTGGTTTTGATAATTTAAAAAGAAACGATACTCATTTGTATTTGGTGGTCTAAGCGCCGCATATTTCTTAAAAATTTTATAAAATTCACCGGTAATTGTGAAGGAACGTGGTTTCTTTGTTTTAGTGTCAGGTATTTTAATCAAAGCAACAGATCTCAGATCTTCAATATCATTAATCTTCAGCTGGCTTAATTCTTGTTTGCGGCATGCGCCAGTTGTACCAATAAATCAATGCCATTTTGGTAAAAAAGGTACTTGTCGTCTGGAGCTTCGTGAATAAATCGATTGGTTTCCTCTGAAGTTAAAGTTAGAATACTGAGTCCACAAAGAACTGAGTTTGAGTTTTTCAGATAACTCTCCAATGTAAGCTATTGCCAACCCATAAATTGTTTGTAGGAAAACTCGTACCCGTCCCTGGATTTAATAATAATAATAATAATATATTTTATTTACTGTAATAAAAAATTACAAGTCGAAAGAAAAAAAATAATGATACAATATAAATAAAATGGTAAATATGTAAAAAACACGTTAAAAAGCAGTAGAACAAATATATAACAATGGACATTGTAAATACACAGGAGACAAACTAACAATTAAATACATGATCACCGTTGAGGAACTCCTGCACCGAATAGAGCGCATTAGTCACCAACACTTGCTTTAGGCTTTTGGACAGTTTTTCAGTGAAAGAGTCGTTTTAAACTTTCGGCCAGTTTATTATATATTTTGACGCCCCAGAATTCAGCGCAGCTTTGGGTGGTATGCAATCGGTGATACGAGAGTTTTATGTCATTTCTCAACCTGGTGTTATATTCATGTGTGTCACCATTCGAACCTAAAAGATCCCTTTCTCGGAGAATGCATTTGACGGTGGTAAGTATGTACGTACATGCATGGTAATGTTAGTATACTCTCCTTAACAAATGCTTGTTTACACGACTGCTCATTTTTTAGACTCGTCAACGCTCTCGACGCCCTCTTTTGGAGCCGAAAAACACGATCCGCCTCTGAAGCCATTAGGTGGTAATAGGTTGAGAGAATTGTTTTTTGCGGCTTCAAGTATTTCTGGTGGTGTACATTCCATATTTATAGACGAGTCGCTGTCTATATCCATCGTTTTCTACAAAGCCAATAATAACATAACATAAAAACCTATGGAAAGTGTTATAAACTTACCAAAATCCGTTTGTAGTTCACAATTTGCCCGAAAATTTTTGACGTTTCTCTTGCTTCTGAGCGCTCCTTTCAGATAAACAAAATAGCAATATACTTGATAAAAGTAAATTATTACGTTATAACCGTGCGTTATAATAACGCACGGGTTTTTGACAGATGCATGAAATTGTCAACTTTCATGCCTACCCAATTGTCTGAAATTGATATCTTTGTTACAGTGTCGTAGGAAAAAGGTAAATTATTGAAAGTAACTTTGATTATTCCATACAAATTAATATTAATTGGTCTTAAAAAAACAAAGAATTAATAATATAACTTATCAAAATGCTAGAATTCAAATAATAAAAAATGATAAATATAAAATGAATTTTGATATTAATTAATAATAATAAATAAAAATATAATTATATAAATTAATAGTGTAAGTGCACGCACTTCACCCTAATATCCCACTGCAATATATTAATATCTTTTGTAATATTTAGTACCACTTGTATGACAATTTACCTAAACTAAACTAAATACACTTATTTGTAGAGCAACGCAAACTGCGCTGAAAGCCAGTGGCTGACGCATAATAATAATAGTTTACACAAAATAAACACGGCCGGGACAATTCGGTATAAACGTCAGTATAACTGCGACTCGAAAGCCGATCTGTTGTGTATGCATCTACGCTGTCGTATACTATATCGTAGTTCTACGGTTGTTTTGAAAATGTTTCCTACGTCGCGAAAACGACCAAAGTTGGACACAATAAGAGAATTTATTGCAGAGATGCCTGATTTAAAGTGTGATGGCGCTAAAATTCAATGTGTAGTGTGCAAAATAGATTTAATGTGTTGGTCGAAAAGTGATTGTCTACGGCACGTAAATAGTGCAGGGTATGTTTCAAAAAAAATTCCGCACGGGATTATGACAAATTTAAATTTAATTTATGTGTTTATTGCATGTAATTTACCATTTCATTTACTAAGGAAGAAAGCATACGTCTTGTTTTGGAATGAATATTCGAACTTTAAGTTACCAAGTGAGAGAACATTACAGAGAGTTGTGCCGTCTGCTCGTGAGCATGTCGAGAAAAGAATGAAATCGGAGTTGCAAGATAAAAAACAGATGGTAAAAAACATTCTGTGGTTAATGTAATGGTACGCACAATGGAACCACATCGACCCTCACCCTCAATTTTACTAGCTTCCAGACGAATACAACAATGCACTGCCGAAATAATTTCAATGTTGGTGTTAAACACATTGGAAAAGTTTGAACTTTCAACAAATCAACTGTTGATGTTTATGAGTGATGGTGCCGCAAACATGCTTGCTGTAGGTCGATCTCTTAAAAAACATTGTGCTAACTTGTTGCATATTACACGTAAAATTCATACTCTCAGTCTCGTAGCAGATAGTATCTGAAAATGTTATCCTGAGGTAGACGCTCTAATAGCACATACAAAAGCTGTGTTTGTAAAATCCCCAAGACATATTCGGGAATTTCATAGACTATGCCCCGGTATTCCTGAACCACCACAACGTATTCTTACTCGTTGGGGAACATGGTTAGAGGCTGCATTTTATTATCTTAAATATTTTGAGAATATAAAGAACGTGATTTTAGAATTCGACCCAAAGGAAGCTACGGCTTTCAAGGTAAGCCGCTTGAAATTTCAGGATAGTCAAGTTAAAACAGATTTGGAAATTATTCAGAACAATTACGTGGGACTAGAGGATGCGATAGAAAAACTACAAAATTCTTCGGTGTCGTTAGTGGAATCTTTGCAAATAGTGCAACATGTTCACGCACAGCTATGCGCGATAGAAGACGCAAGAAATGTTTGTGTTTTAGAAAGGTTTGAAAGTGTTTTAGATAAAGACTCTGATTTTGGCACATTAAGACAAATTTGTGAAGGTGCGTCAACAAAACCGTTAAGTTATTTGAAAGATTATTTTACTTACGCAAATATAACGTCACTAGATGTAGAACGTTCGTTTTCGGCATACAAAAACACTTTTTCTTCACGCCGCACTCACTTTGCCGAAACAACTTTGGAAACATATCTAATGTTACAAATATTAAATAGACATTATCCACTTTGTGATTTCACGGAGGACTCTTAAAACGATAAGTGTTTGAGCACGTATCACATTTAATTTATTTTGTGTAAACTTTTATGCGTCCGCCACTGGCTTTCAGCGCAGTTGCGTTGCTTTACTTATTTGTTAATTGGGAGGCACTATAGGGGAATGTAGCGAGTCAAATTTTGAATTGTGAGTAGTTATTAATCGTTAATTAAAACAGATTTCTATGAATAACAGACTAATCCTATCCATCTACTCTTGATTGGCAATTACAGATATCGATTTATTGAAGCAATGCAATTAAATTAGCAACAATTCTCGCAGTCACATAATTATACAGCACATTTGGTTATCGTCCACGTACAAGTGCTTGTAATTATAGGAATCATTCAGTCCCCTGTTTATAAGGTATCTTTCAAAAATATTTCCGTATACACAGGCTGATCGATAAATAGCAAACCTAGGACTTTGTTACGGTTAAAAAAAAAAGAAAAGAAAAAATTGAATTTATAGAATTTAATTTCGATTTATAATTATGACTAGCGAGCATGAGACAAATACAAAACCGTAGCTTTACAATAAGATTTATTGTTCCAAAAAAAAAAAGGTCAACACAGGTAAGTTTACATATTAACAAAATTAATTAAAGTGATAACAAAACTGAGCACTATAGTTTTGCTATTTAAACGTAGTGTTATAAGGAGAGGAGTCAAGGAGTGTAATAATACAACGGCGTTTAAAATTTATTTTTGTTGCTAAAGTCGTGAAGGTTCTTTGTATTTCTTCGCCAAGACGACGACCCGATATTTGAATTCTTGGGTAAGAATTCCGATGTTCATTGGATGCCACTGAATGGTTTGTTTAACTTAGTCGCCTCGCTGGTGGTCGATATTTCCGTCGGAAACCATTCAGAGTTTTCGAGGGAAAGGAAGAAAGGAGTGTACAAAAGAAATTCAAAACATGTAGCAAAATAAATTAGCAAATATTTGAACAAACTGTATATTGAATGAAAGAGCACTATTAAAAAGATATTGACAAAATGTTACAAAAAGACTATTAATATCTCAGGGCCAAAATAATAACTATAAATATTGACAAAGTTTACAAAGAAATGAATAAAAGCGCCACAGAAGTATTCAAAGATTAATATTAAATAAACAACACAGCTATTAAAGTGATTTACCAAATTTCAAAATAGGCAGCAATATTTGCGTGAAGCGCAGTTCTTAAATCTTAAAATACGAATTATAACTAACCAAAAGAAATGGTCATTAAATACGCGAAACAGCTCAACTAAGATAGCAAAAGGTTAGTTATAGTTCGTAACGTTACAGAAAACATCTCAAGTTAACATAAAATAAGGTTCAGGTGGATACGCCGAAAGGAGGAGGTTGGTCAGCTAGTTACGGTGGTAGAACTTTCTCGACGGCGTTGATTCGGAAAGGACGCCGCGCTGATAGACCGGGGAACAGGGGTGATGTGTGATGAGCATTGGGCAGCAGACAACGGATGAACGCAGCTCGACAGAAGAAATCGATTTCCATGTCCCGCAACTCTACGGAAGAAGCCAATTTCCAAAATCGGTACTCCATGGAAGAAAATGTCCAGATCCGCATAAAGCGTTATTCCCGACGATTTGCTCAAAGGCGACTAAATCGCAAAACCATATAATCGCCGGGAACGTAGACCGTGGGTACCAAGGAAGATCGCCCAGCAGGGGTTATGTCCGACGACAAAAGTCTTGCTACTCCAGGATAACATTGTTTCACTCACTGGGCCACTAACGGCCTTACTAGTTGATTCGCTAACTTCTGCCAAACGACTCATGTCTTTGATAGGAAAATGCCTCTATTTATGTATTTTACGAGAGTCTAATGGGATCGCGAGATGCGAATGGACCAATGCGGAAGCGAAGATATGATGACGTATGCGAGATCGGTGTATAACGACGTATTTGTGCGTGTATTGAAGTAAGTAATTGCTAATTACAACAATTAGCTACGGATGAAATCTAATTTAACTAATACCAAAATGTAAAGCGGAATTTATACTATTTGCTGACAAAGTTTCGTTTAACTTAACTTAATTGGCCCGAAATGGAATAATGAAATGTTTTAAATATGGATTTGACTGAATTCGCAAATTAGGGTGTAACAACTTACTTTATTATTTTAAATAGAACATCCTGTATCTTACTAGTTTTTTAGTTTCCTCGGGTTGCGAGATATTTATAATATTGTCCTAAATCGTCTATTTCCTTCAAGATTGGAAAAGGTAGAAAAACATTTGGTATAGTTTCACAGTATAATATATTACTCGATGCGCATTTCGCCTTTCCCATCGAGTAATATACCTTTTCCAATCTTACTAAAATGTTTCACTAAGAGCCGACAGTGCGTTCAATTAATATTGTATTTCCTCCATAACTTTCGAATTGCAAATACATTTTAGAGGAAATTTTCACAAGATTAAATTACATACTTGGCTTTATCCACACATTGCATTAGAATGCCTTCAAAATATACAGGATATACTTTTAGTATTGAAAACCAAACTTTGCCAAATTCAAACACCAAAAACGTAATTTTTTTGAATAGCACCGCAAACACAATATTCACGGCACACTCCGCACCACACAAATTATTAATTAACTCGGGAAGGCCTTTCCGGAGATACGTGGGTCATCATCATCAAACCAAGTGTCTTCGAAAAGACCTTTCCGAGTTAGTTAATAATTTGTGTGGTGCGGAGTGTGCCGTGAATATTGTGTTTACCATACTACCCCCACAGTCCTTATATTATCATTATTGAATAGCACCGTATATTTTTTCTGTATTCATCGTAAAGAAAATTTGTACCTTTGACTCTTTTGTATAATGATGCATGTATGTAACATTGAAAATAAAACAGATGTTTACAGTTAAACACGTGCTCTGCACTTAGATATCGCATCAAGTGGTTTATGGTATTGTTTGGTTACAATGACAACAGTAAACAAAACATGCCGACATTGCTGTTTTTAACGGTTGATTCAAAACTTAAAATAAGCGGCTGGTTATGAAATGTATTACATAAAAGTAGAGTTAATACATATGATTTATAAATAAACAGAATTGTGAGCTACGGAGTATTTAATAAATAAAAGGAAATAAAAATCCGTCTCCGTAGAAAAGCGTCAAGTTTATTAATACTATGTACATTTCGCGGCTAGATCACCGCATCCTTAGTAAGACAAGTTAATACTATGTCAAATATACGTAAAAAAGAGAGGCATGGAGGCAAAAAATCCCAATAAAACATAAAAGGTATATAACAATAATATATAAAATTTTTCAATATTAAATTAAATCTAACAGGATATTATTGTTAATTGAAAATAGATTATTATTTAACAAATAATTTTTGTGTTTTTTCATAAAAATTGCCTCCAACATATTTAAGTCATGGTAATTACTTCGTTTCAAAAGTTCTATGTCGGTGTTCTTGAAATTGTGACCAGTATTTAAAAAATGTAAAGCTAATGCGGATTTTTCTATATTTTTGTTTCCAACGTGTAATTTGGGTACCATTTTTAAAAAATTCAATGTGATCCCCGCTTTCTCTAACCATTATACTTTGAAACACATTCTAGGTTCAAATAAGTTTGACATAATAGACAAAAAGATCTGGTATCTACAAAATAAGTTGTGATACGTGTGAACTTTGTTACATTGGATAGACCCAAAGAAATCTTGAAACGCGATTGTACGAACACAAATTACACGTTAGAAACAAAAATATAGAAAAATCCGCATTAGCTTTACAATTTTTAAATACTGGTCACAATTTCAAGAACAGCGCCATAAAACTTTTGAAACAAAGTAATTACCATTACTTAAATATGTTGTAGGCAATTTTTATGAGAAAACAAAAATCATTTCTTGAACCTGTCTTCAATTAACAATAATTTCCTGTTAAGATTTAATTTCATATTGAAAAATTGTATATACATGCACCTTTTATGTTTTATTGGGATTTTTTGCCTCCATACCTCTCTTTTTACGTATTTTTTGTAAGACATACATACGTCTATTTGGCATATATTTATTTGACATAGTATTAATTTGTCTACTGAAGATGCGGGGATTTAGCCGCGAAATGTACACAAGTTTTAATAAACCGGACGTTCTTCTGCGGAGACGGATTTTTATTTCCTTTTACATATGAAGTTAAGGACGCCAGATTCCGTGGTGCAATACTCACGAAACTTTCATACGACCAACAGATTCATCGGCCGGCGTAAAGCAATTTCCGCTTATGCAAAACATAATAAACTCGGGTATATTATAATCTTTCTTATACATTTTTTCCACCGAGGGATGTGCCAGTCGTGTGCAAGTAGCCTAAGGCTGTTTACAAATGGTTGCCCTAATGTATCGAGTTGGATGAAAGGAAATTCCACCATTCACTGTAAATAGTTATAATTAAGTATATAGCAATTAATTATTACTAAAGCTGGCCACGAGCGGTACCGCGCAGTAGCGTAGAGTCGACCAGGCCTCGCGTTCCACTAGAGTTATTCTGCTAATAGAGATGTTTGCTGCCGCAAATAATTTCGCTCATCTTTTAAATAAAAATTAAATAACACGTGCTCAAACACTTACCATTTTAAGAGTCCTCCGTGAAATCACAAAGTGAACAATGTCTGTTAAATATCTGCAACATTAGATATGTTTCAACTGTTGTTTCGGCAAAACTAGTACGGCATGAGGAAAAAATGCGTTTATATGCAGAGAACGAACGTTCTACATCTAGTGACGTAATATTTGCGTAAGTAAAATAATCTTTCAAATAACTTAACGATTCTGTTGACGCACCTTCACAAATGTGTCTTAATGTGCCAAAATCAGAATTTTTCTCAAAAACACTTTCAAATTTTTCTAGAACAGAAACATTTTATGCATCTTCAATCGCGCATAGCTGTGCGTGAATATGTTGCACTATTTGTAGAGATTCTTCTAACGGCACTGCAGGATTTTGTAATTTTTCTATTGCATCTGCTAGCCCGAAGTAATTGTCGTGAATGATTTTTAAATCCATTTTAATCTGACTATCTTGAAATTTCGACTGGATTTTCTGGATAGCGGCAGCTTCCTTTGTATCGAATTGTAAAACCACGTTCTTAATATTGTCAAAATATTTATGATAATAAAACGCGGCCTGCAACCATGTTCCCCAACGAGTTAGAATAGGTTCTGGTGGCTCTGGTATACGGGGGCACAGTCTGTGAAATTCGCGAGTGCGTTTCGGTGATTTGACAAATACTGCTTTGGTATGCGCTATTAAAGCGTCTACCTCAGGATAACATTTTCTGATGCTATCCGCCACAAGATTGAGAGCATGAATTTTACACGTAATGTGTAACAAATTAGCAGAATGCTTTTTAAGAGACCGGCCTACAGAAAGCATGTTTGCAGCACCATCACTCACTGACATCAAGAGTTGGTTTGTTGAAAGTTCAAACTTGTCCAATGTATTTAACACTAACTTTGAAATTACTTCGGCAGTACACTGTTGTATTCGTTTGGAGACTAATAGAATTGAAGGTGCCGATTGATGAGGTTCCAATTTGCGTGCCATTACATTAAGAATAGAATGTTTCTTCCGATCTGTTGTTTCGTCGACACATAACCACAATTTTTGATCTTTCAACTCCGATTTTATTTTTTGTTCAATATGTTCGCGCGCAGATGGCACAATTCTTCATAACGATGTTCGAAGTTTGTCCGACCGCGGTCGTTTTGCTGACGAAATCATAATTTTTCTAGGACAGATAAACAATTGCGCAAATGACCGGCAGCGAAAATGTCCGTACTGCTCCGCAGACGAAGTAATACTACAGTTCCTCTCGGTCCGAACTGATTCTACGCCGATGCGCGGTACCGCTCGTGGCCAGCGTTAATTATTACAGTAAAAATTACAGTTGAGGTCATTAAGTTTGTTCCGAGTGTATATCAGTTGTGTTACGTGTAATTACTTTTTTAGATTTTTTGTTTTGATTCTAAATTTATGGTGTTATTTATGTTTACATTACTTATTGGTTAGCCTGTATGACTTCTTATTAAAATTTTGTTTTCATTACTCTTTTTTGCAAAAAAAAAAAAATGCATTAGCATTATACATTTTTGCAGCAGTAGAATGAATGTTTCAAGTTGTATGTTTTCACCATCTATGCTGTTAGACTATATAAACTTTTGTTAAAATATTGTTTCTTTTTTGCTAAAAAGATACATATACGCACTCTAATTCCTTTTTCTGTTTTTGCATCACTAAAATGAATGTTTCAAGTAGTACCAAATCTTAGCTTTAATTTGACAAATGTTGTCGGTTGTGGACATCGTCGTGCAGGATAGCCCGAGATATACATCCTAATAGCCAAAATACAGAATTTCTTTCACTTTTTCCTAATACATAAATTATACCTTTTACCTAATTCTTCTTTACTTAGGCTCGACATTTTGAACCGACAGTTTAAACCGTCAATGCCAGTATGTTTTGTTTACTATTCTCATGGTAACCAAAAAATACTAAAATGTTAATACCAGAAACCCTTTGGATGTAATTCCCAAATGCAAGACTTCGCCTTTGACTGCAAGTTGCTCCTTGGACTCAAAGTTTGAATGAATAGTTTAAAAACGTCAATGTTAGCGTCTTTCGTTTACTGTTGTCATGGTAACCACGGTCAAAAAAGTAGGTAATGCAAATACATAATAAAAGTAATTTTAATAAGCTGTATTACCTTTTAATATCTGATGCATACTATTTACAGTATACTTTTGTACTTCATATTAAAACGTCTGGCTGTACCAAATAGTGAAAGATATGATAAATTATATTATGAGGTGTTATATTTCTCATAGCTAGTAATATCCATTTTTTGAGTGCAAACAATTCCAACACCAAAAACCAATTAGATGCAATACCCAAATACATGACTCGCGCTTAACTGTAAATATCTCCCTTTACTTTCAGTGTTAGATGTATCCATCATTACAAAAACGTTAAGCTGAGTTCACACTTCGCGAGGCTGCCTCACAAAGTGTGGACTTGTCTGGCGACGGCTTCTGCTTCGGGCGAGCCAATGCCAGTTGGTTTCTGGTCGCGCATTAAAGGTGCCTTAGGGTGATGGCTTCGCGTAGTTTTGACCACGTTACCTCGCGATAAACTAGCTTACCTTGCCTCGCGCTAAGCTGGTTCATCCTGCTTCGCGCATGTCTCGCTATTCATTCGGCAAAGGCCGAGGCAAATTGTTCGCGCTTCTTGAAGCTGGCTTGCGAGGCAGCCCCGCGAAGTGTGAACTCAGCTTTAGAGATATAAATTTCCTATACGGTGGATACGGAAAAATATGTGGAGTATTAAAAAAAATACGTTTCTGGTGTTTGAATTTGGCAATGTTTGCCGTTCAATACTGAACTATTGAACTATTTTAGTTTTACGAGGCGAAGCAGTGTTGATTACCTCATCCGTCTATATTCCCCTAGGATGATTCCTTTTCTTCATCTTACACATGGAGACAAAAAGTATTTTCTTATATTTCTTAAGAATCGAAAATATGTAAATGTATCGTATTTGGATAGGCAAATTGCTATTCATACACAATTTATGAATTTAAAACACCTTTCTCATGGTAACCACATTTAATACACCGTACCTGGTACTACCGTACATGCAAAATTGAACATCGTCTCCAAGGGAGAGGATGGAATTTTGAATGATTTTAGAAAAGTCAATATGTATTTATTCAAAATAGTTAACTGGGGCTCTGGATAACAAAAAACAAGGAGAGACAAAAAAAAAGTTTTCGACAAGAAAAATTTCAAAATTCATCGACACTTTTATTCATATTTTGAATAAATATGAAACTGTTTGAATAAAAACTGGAATACAGTTTCGATCTTATACATTAAAATTACAATCCAGGGGGCAAGATACTTGGTTTTAAATCGGGGGCCGTTGCGGGTTTACGAAAGGACACCGAAGAGCTGTTTCACTGAGAAGAGCAACAGATTGAAATACGTTTTTGCTCATATTTTGTTATAACCTTTCCGATTTCTTTTAAAATACAATAAAACTTACTGTCTCTGTAAAACAATAAATCGTTTCATTTTTATATCTTTTTCGATTTGTAAAAAGTGATTAAGTCAGATCCCACAAACGATGAAAACACTTTCAAAACATTAGCCCTGAGATTCATTTACGAGGGTGTATCAAATATAAACGGGACTGATTTTCTTAAAAATTCAGGAGGGCTTCTAGATCTGGAAGAGGTTGATGCGCAGGTAGTCTGTACCGTTAGGGAGAGGGGAGAACCGACCACAACTCTCTCGGGTCCCTGTAGTATCAAAAGAAACCATGAACGAGAAAGAAGTGCATGTCTCTGTGGAGCAGCGGATTATCATCAAGTTTTTGGCCAAGGAGGGGGTGAACCCAACCGAAATTTTGCAGCGATTACAGACACAGTTCGGGGACAACACCCTGTGAAGAACCCGTGTGTTTGCATGGCACAACAAATTTTCTGGAGAGCGTGAAAAGGTCGAGAACGAGAGCCATGATCGCCGCCCAAGGACAAGTGTGACCCAGGCTAACATCGAGCCGGTCCGAAATCTCATAGAGGGAAATCGGCGCATAACTCTCTTCGAAATCGTTGCGGAAGTAAACATCAATTACGGGAGCATCCAACGGATCGTGACAGATCGGCCAGAAGTGTCACTTTTCTGCATGACAACACCAGGCCTCATGTGGCTAACGCTACGATGCGAAAAGTAGATGCATTAGAATGGGAAACGCTGGAACATCCACTCTATAGTCCATACTTGTCACCTTGTGACTTCCATCTTTTTGGACCCCTCAAAGAAGCGCTTGGAGGCCAGCGTTTCGACGACAACGAAGCGGTGGAAGCGTTTGTGCTCCAACGTCTGAAGAATTTTTACGATGATGGAATAAAAAAGCTCCCAATTCGATGGGAAAAATGTATTTCTAGGGCAGGAGACTATGTAGAAAAATAATATATATTTGTAACCTTAGTTAAATAAAGTAAGAATTTTTTAAAAAACGGGTCCCGTTTATACTTGATACATCCTCGTAATTCATATCATACTTTAATTTCACATTTATAGCATTACAATAGCACTACATTGAAGTAACTTGATAACTAAATTATTAACTCCCGTTTTAAAATCTCCTCGCACCAAACTATAGTACTGCGATTTTTATTTTATTAAACGTATATATTTGTCTATGAGAGTTTCTCGTAATTCAAGTACTTGCTATAAAGTTTTAAGCAACTTCAATACTTGTTAGCGGAATTCAACAAGAAGTGAAGCGAAGCGGGAGTTGGACCAATTATGATGGTTGTTTTATTATTTCTAGCAGGCGCTCGTAGATCTTCTATAATAAGCATCAAGTGTAGTTAGAAAAATTATTGTTTGGGTTACAAACGTTTTTGAAATATTGAGACAGAAAATAGATATTATCATAATTTTTATATTTTTTTATATTGGTTAGAGAGCAATATAGAAAAATTGGTGGTTATCAAAAAAAAATAAATTCGTTTTTTTTTCATACCAGTGATTTATGTCGAATGTAATTTTATCGATCTTGCTTCACGAAGATTGATCGACTTACAAGGGAACATCCCGAACCCGTAAATCCCAAAAAAATTGAAACTTTGTGGACAAGTAGTCCTCACACCAAGATGTTCGAAGCCATTTCCTTATCGGCCCATTTTCGTTTTAAGAGGGTGAAACCACCCCTGAAATTTTACTTGATTTTCGGTTTTTTGAAAATAATTCGATAACGGTTGGACCAAATACATCAAAGTTATATATTAAAATAATCGTCTCTTTGAGCTCTATTACATATGTGCAAGTAGCATAGTATTTCTATTTAAAAATTTGGTGCTGCCTTCCCCCACTCCTTCACGAATGAACCTATTCAAATGCCATATTGCGGATGTTATACAGCCCTTCAAGCAGTTTCAAAAACGTACTTCACTTTTTGTAAAAAAGTTATTAAAAAAATGAGGAAAATTAATATAATAATATTGCATGCCTTTCGGATGTCCATATTACAATTCAAAATTTATTCAAACTAACATATAAAATACATATTATGACATATTTTGTAATATATGGCTTATGTATACATGTGTATATATAATATATACGCTAGTAATTACTTAATTTGTATGATAATGCATTTCTTCATAAAAATGATTAAAGCACAAAAAATTGTTGTACCAGGAACACCGTATTATAGCACGCGCTCCACATATGGAACATCGCGATGGAATTTGAAAATCTTCTGTGAAAACAAAAGTGACAGGATTATCGAAACGATTTTGACGGTCCGCAATATAACCACTTTTGTACTATGCATAAGCAAATAAATTATGATATTTTGAAGAAGATAATTGATTGTGCACTAAAGACTGTAATTTAATAATGTTGTTACGCGTATTCAAATTAATATCGTAGTTGTACAAGAGTATAATATGAGATGATTTCCTAACAACATTTTTCCAAACATGAAATCCATAGACATCTAGGGGTTGTATCATACCAGTGGTTTTCTTTGGTATTGTGAGGATGTTCACATTCTTGTCGGCCGATATATGGTCTTTTAAGTTAGATGGACAATGACTAGTCCACGAATCTAGCAATAAGACTGTTTGAGATCCTGTATTTGGAAGATATACCTTTGTGAACCATTCCGTGAATAATGCTGTTGTTAGTTTTCCGGATGTTGAAGCAGTTACATAAATATTTTCTGTGTGGACCATTGTTGAACCAGTACTCTAATTCTCACAGTCAGATGCAGTATTAAACAGTTATAAAAGTGACTGTTTCTTATATACTTATTTTTATCTAAACAAATCAACAATTTTAAACTATTACATATTAACTATTACTCACATTAAAGATTATTGTACTTATTATACGTATAAGTCATACTTTATCATTGTTATCATATGTATGTACAGCTGACGTCGCACTATACCTGCCTTCATAAGTATCATTACCAATTTACAAATTCATATATGGAATTTTAAAGAATTAATAAACTCATTGCATAAATTATTCTATCATATTGATTGTGAGTCAGTAGTAGAGATATCCGAAATACGTGTACACGTCGAAGATAATACATTATTCACACAATATCTGCGGATTACCTTTAACATATCTTTGTTTTGTACAGGCATTGACAATTACACAAAGCGGCGTATCGTGAGGCAAGTTTTATCCTTTTCTAATAATTATTTTACAAAAAGTGAAGTACGTCTTTGAAACTGTTTGAAGGGCTGTATAACATCCGCAATATGGTATTTGAATAGGTTCATTCGTGAAGGGGTGGGGGAAGGCACCACCAAATTTTTAAATAGAAATACCATGCTATTTTCACATATGTACTAGAGCTCAAAGAGACGATTATTTTGATATATAACTTTGATGTATTTGGTCCAACCATTATCGAATTATTTTCAAAAAACCGAAAATCAAGTAAAATTTCAGGGGTGGTTTCACCCTCTTAAAACGAAATTGGGCCGATAAGGAAAATGGCTTTTAACATCTTGGGGTGAGGACTACTTGTCCACAAAGTTTCAATTTTTTTTGGAATTTACGGGTTCGGGATGTTCCCTTGTTAGTAGTTTACGCTGTAAAAACAGCCCACATATACAACTGTGAACTTTTTTAAAATTGTTAATAAAGAATCTACGTAAACAGTAAAACTAAAAGTCAAACAAACATAGTCATGATATTCATTTAATTCATGCTTTTCTTAGCTTCACATGAAAAATTACTTCAACAAATTTGGAAGCATTTAGCAAATAAAATCTGAGGTAAAATGATACATCTCAACTCTGTGGTTACACAAATATTTTCTAGACGATTGTATGTTGTTACGTATTTTTTAACATTGCATTATACAGCGTGTCTACATTGTAGTACGTTCCTTTTACTTTCAGTATCGTTTCTTTTACATATACATAAAAATTTAAAAGAAGACCAACGTTTCAGAGTTCACCGTTAAACTTTTGCAGATACGGATAGCAGCACTTTCCAGTGTTACACCCTGTATATGTGCGTCAATAAACGGTACCGGGATTTCACGAAAGCGCTATTAATGGCTTTGAAATGTAAACCGTCAAGCAGCTTAGGTACTTTATTTAAATCTACCTGGCTTTTATTTACATGGAATTGCTGAATGGGATAATTTAATTTTTAATGGATATTTCAATGAAATGGAATTGTAAACTTTATTGCATGAATGAGAGTTGTCGAGCGTCGTTATCCTAAAGTTAATGGGACCTACTTACATTATTTGCTGGATTCTGTTTTATAGAGGAATTGTCAACTTGAGTTCTATGTTTTCTTCAGTCTTTAGAAAGTAATATAAGTATTAGTGTTATATAATAGAGAGGTAATTGGTACACAAAGATTTAAGAAAATCTCCTAGGTTGCAACATGGTTATATAAGCGATTTAATATAATAGGTTTTCCCTGGCGGAAAGAAGCATCTGGCTCTGCACTAATTTCTTAATATATCAATCATAGAACTGAATTTAATCGAAGCATGCTGCTTTCTTTGTATACCGGGTTTGAGATAGATCGCAGAAAATACCGGCGAAAGAACTAAATTGCCCATTAAACGGAGACGATATTATGAGATCGCATCTTGTAAAGCGTTACCTGCAAATGTCGATCGGGTGTTTATTCTGTACTTGCGCTCGTTGTTTCGGTATCAGCTTTCTGTGCTGTCTAATGTTTGAAAACGGTTTTTTTTTATGTATGCGGGATGAGTTTTTTCCAATGTTTAGTATGGGGATTTCAGAAACTAGTGGCGACAGAGAGACGATCAAATAGGGAAAAAATTCTAGGTTTACGAGCTCAAGCGAATGAGCCATTTTTTGGAAAAAATGTCCGGCTAACCAGATATCTCGAAAAAATTGTTTTTTTTTGTTATTTCGTTAGGTGCCTATAGCTCTGTTATCACCAGTGAACGGCAAAATCGTAAGGGGTGTGACTCAGAGCCGCGCACCAAGTGTATGTTGCATATTTCAGACGCTAAGTTTTTATAAATCTATTTAAACAAAATTCATATATTAATTATAAATTGGAATAGGAGATATGTACATATGCAATAAATTTGTTTCAAGTAGGAAATAAGAGAAATTTCCATATTTTCTGCAGTAAAATAGCTTCTTTTTGAAGTTAGTACGTCTTTCAGTATCGAAAACGTCAATTCAACTTCACAACTTCTAAGCGGAACAAAATTAAAATAAGAGTGTTATACAGTGTGTACTTTACACATACAGAGTGTACTTTATACATATAACATTACTATAGTATCTTATTACGGAATTTTCGAGTTACGGAAAAAAATTTGGATGAATTTTTGTTTCCAAAACAGAAAGGTACTCCCAGATACGCAACGCGGCTTAGAACTTTTACAGATTAGGCAGAATTTCCGCGCGACTCGTGTACATGCTAGAAAGAGTTAGTTATATACAATATAATGCGATGGTTTATGTGGTTAACTTCTTTCTATTCCACCGCATCTGACATGAATTCATAATTAATATCATTCTTACTTTATCCGAAATTCCTTTTATCTTCGTGTAAAATCTTTTTCAAAGAACGAAGCCAAAAGTTATACGGTCAAATAATTTCTTATCTGTCGCGTCGCTAATTTTGTAATATATATGAAAAAGTCACATCTCACTCACTGTCCTCCATACGCCGGAAAGAGTCATTAAAAATAGCGTATGTAAGTGAAAATATTTCTTTTTAATTTCAAACTTAAAGAGTTTTTATTGATTTTTCTACGTAACTTTACTTTCTATATGTTCAATTGTATTTAAAATACATAAAATGAATTTCTGATTATTTTTTTGGTTGTGGGAATGGATTATCTCTATTTCCTTTATTTTTTATAGGAACATTTGATTCCAGTTACGAAATTTCGGATAACGAAATATTTTTGGAAATTAATTCCGTACCGCTGTATTTGAATTTTGTATTTCTCGTGCAGAGAAGTGGTTCAGTGTATTTAAATCGGGGTTTCTGCTGAATACTACATCAACTTAATCAGTTTATTTCTAATATCACCCGGAATTTATTGAATGTATCGTTTAATGTATTGAACGCGTCTCTCAATTTTAAGTTAAGTGTTTAATATGGAAAATAAAAAATAAAGGATAGTAGTAAATATCTGTAGAATCACTTGAGGAGAAAGCTTGATGCGAATAGTACGACTGCATACCATTCACTGATTCCTCGCTCTTGAAATAATCACCGCCTACATCACATGCTCTGCATACGGCTCTGCTGCGGCTGACGTCATCCTATACAATTTTGTCGTTCTTTGGTTATCACTGGTTTTAGAAAAAAAGTGTAAAGGAGAAAGTTAATTATGTGCTTAATAAGACAGTCCAACTGAACTTTTTATTAAGCTCTAATTTTGAAGGTATGACAAAAAAAATGTTTTTCTAATGGAAACCGGATTTTGAGCATATCTGGGGACATCCGGCCAGGAATGACGTGACTGTCTAGGGAAGGCTATCTGGATTGTAAAACAAAAGAAGTTTACCTGGTTTATACAAGAAAAGCTTGAAACACATTTTTAGTAAAAAAATCAATTTAAATTTGAAAATCTGTATTTACAAGGGCGAATTGATATAAGGTCTCCAACAACGTCATTGTGTGAGTAGTGGAGATATAAACAACTTCTAACCTGCAGACGGGCATTTCGAATATCTCGTCATAGCAAGCAAAGTTTCATTTTCCTGTGTACTGCAGTTGAGTAACAGTGTCATTTATTTCAAGTTCGATTTCTGAGATATGTACCAAGCAATGGGTTTGTGACAGAATTTTTAACGTTGGGCGCCCATCGAAATTTACAAGTGTTTGAGAGCTGTTTATGGCAACAATTGTATGGATGCAAAGAATATTGGCCAATGGGTTCGACGTGTAAAACTCTGTTATAGCGGTGAAATGAAGGTGGTTGACCAAGAGCGATCAGGTCGATCAGTATCAGTGACGTACGAGAAGAATCAAGGACAAGTGAATGCACTGATTTGCGGAAACCGTAGGACTACGCAAAAAGAAATTACTCGGCAATTAGGTGTTAGTTAAGAAAGTGTTTAATACATTGTTCAGACGTTGAATTACAGAAAAATTTGCCCCAGATTGGTCCCGCGACAATTAACGGATGTCATGAAAGAAAGAAAACACATTTGTCAAGAACTTCTTAACCAGTATCGACGTGAAAGAGATGATTTTCTCATGAACACTATCACAGGGGACGAATCCTGAATTTACCATTATGACCCCGAAAACAAGCGGCAGTCAGTGGAATATCGTCGTCCCTATCGTCTCCACGTGTACGAAAATTCAAAAGTGATCCATCAAGAAAATAGCTTTTCTTGCAAAAATTAGTCTCTATTCAAGGAAACATTTTTCTTTTAAGACTACAAAAATGTATATTATAAGAAAATAATTTTCTTGAAATTTTATTTGGAATAAATAAATATTTTCTAAGCGTTAGACAGTCAAGAAAATCCAAGACAGAAAAATGTTTCTTCCAAGTAAATCATTTAGTTTTAAGTTAAGAGAAAATTCATATTAAAGGTAGGAATGAGGAAATGGTCCAGATCTCACAAAGTTCTATTGAGAAATTAGACGACCACTTCTGTGTTCAAAAAGCACATCAAGTTGCAAGGATATCCAATAAAAGAAAAATTACAACAATGAAAAAAAACCTAAAGTTAATAATTAAAATTAGGAACAAATGAATGAGCTAAAAGTTTTTTTTTATAGGTTATAGTATAATTAAATTCTTTCTTTAATAATGTAATTAAATAGGGGTTATTTTTATGTAGTTTATAAATTAGTGAGTTAATATTTAAGTTTATTTATCCCTTGTTTTTTTTTTATTATTAACTATATATTAAAAAAAACTATAGTTAAATTAGTACAAGTGGTAAACAGTGATAAAAGAAAAAAATATTACATTAACCGGCGTCTTTCGAAAATGTTTATAAACGTTGTACGTTAAATGTTATATCATTGTATGGGTAAGTATGGTATCTGTATTCGAGTTCCGTCGCTATTATCTAGGACGATATGACTATAATTACTGGCACTAGGTGGCGCCAGGAAATATTTCAGTTGCTGTTTTTGAAGATTAATGGCATAAACTGAGAGATGTAAGAGCAATGTGGCCAGGCTCAAGAAGCTTTAATGCTTTTCTCTTCTCATATTGTTTTTGCCGGTAGTGATTCCATCAATACCAAGAGCTATTTGTTAGTATTATCTTGATTATTGTTTCTAGACACTTTCTTCATGTGTACTCTTACATTGAGTTCACCTTTGATTGAAATTCTGTAGATAACCTTTACTTTAGGCTTTTTAAAATCACAAGCAATGTGAATAATTTACTGCATTACGTACGGATATGTCGTACTATTTTAAACAAAGTAAGTGCAATTAATAATGTGAAAACAAATAATACGCATTCCAAGAATTAATAGTAAATAAATGCTTTTTTTTAAGAAAATGAAACTATTGATTTACGAACAATACCTAAACGCTTTCTGGAATTAAGAAAACTATTTAATATACTTAAGAAAATATTGTTTTGTGTTATAATGGCTATTTACTTATACTAAGAATCGCTTTCTTCGAATCAAGTAAGTAAATGTCTTAAACGAAGAAATACAATTATTTCATTACAAATATATATTTCTCTTAAGCGGAGAAAAAAATGTAAAGAAAATATTTCTTTTGATTTAAAACAGTAAACGTTTCTCTGCGTGTACTTTAGTTTTACATTCAAAGTTCAAGGAAATGCCACGTGCATGTTATGCGAAGCTCAGCCTGAGGTTAACTAAATTCAACAAGCGGGAAGTGTAACCGTGTAAAATAAGTTGTATGAAAACGAGGCAAAATGAAACATGAGAAAAGCCTTTCTTTTTATAGACACGATTTTTACTTTACATCACTTTTATCGCTTATATTATTTTTGTTTTGGAATTAACACCTTCAACATTTTCTGCGTTAGTATACGCTTTCTATTGATATGTGCATTTTCGTATTGCCCGTTATTGTTTTGTCCAGTTTATAATCATGTTCGTGTACACGCAATATTGCAATCTACTTTCTCATTTTCATATGTCGTGCACGTTATTTCTTTTCCAGCCCTTGCCGTACCTTTCCACAACCTCGTGTGTTGTTTTGTATGCTATTATAACTTTCATACCTTAGTACTTTTAGTATTTTCTCCTTGTTTTGTAGCTTCTTACATTACACACATTAATTAATATTTAATTGTACTTGTACGCTTCAATTCCAGCTTTTTTGAACGCATCTCTTTTGTACTTACCCCAGCTTCCCGGAATCTGGTTTACTTTATATTAGCATACAATTCGCATTTAAATTGTGAAGTGTGCTATGATAGAAATGGAGCGTTTAATAAATTAATAAACAACCCAACAGTAAATTGCATATCAAATTTTAAGCGGCTCAATCTCTTGTAATTCTGCTAACACACAGCATCGGGTGTGTCCCGTAGACACTCTTTCGACAGATTAAATAAAAATAAATTGCGAACAATTACGTTTTACGAAAATTAAATTGATAACCTCAAACTTTAACGTTGCGCTAACTCTCTGTGGTAACGCGTCATGGACTGAAATCCCGCGTATTTTTGAATATCAAATAAAATTTAAACACTAAAACACTTGGATTTGCTTGGAAAATGGAATAATTAGCCAAGTACGTCTTCACTCAACGGCGATTTGTGCTAAACAGAAAGATTGAATTTCCCACAAGACTTTACGACTTCTTACCGAGTAATATTTAATTTACGAAATTATGATAAAGAAAAAATAGGATTTATTTTGTAGATTTTTGTAGGAAAATGTTAGATTAACAACGTACATTTATGAGGTGAAGCGAAGATGAGTTATATAACCGTTCCTCCAGGGTTGTAGCGAGAAAGAGAGAGGAGGGGACCCGAAGCTATATAAGCCACTGAATAATTGAGATTGGGCTAGAAACAAGGATAGCTCGGATATATGTACTCGGACCGTAATTGAGCGAACGCCACTCCAATGACGCTACCTTCGACGTTGCAATTTATATTACAATACTATGTGACAAAAAAAAGCCAATCGCCCAGTAAAAGTATATATACTCAGTGACATAGAAATTGTAACAGCTAGAAGGGGTTGGAATTTCCGGATGAAATTTTGTAGGAATATTCACTTATGTAAAAGTAATAAATGATCAAAATTTGGGAGGAAAATCTTTATTAGTTAAACAAAATGTTATAATAATTGTTAATAACGTGTGGGGCCGCCTCTCTGATTTATACATTCATTTACACGCCGTGGCATTGATTGAATAAGGTGGTTTATCTCGTCTTGGGGTATTGCCCCCCATGCAAGCTACACCTCATGTCTCAAAGCCTCCAAAGTCAAAGGAGGACGCTGCAAGTTTCGCAGCTTTCTACCCATTATGTCCCATACATGTTCGATGGGAGAAAGATCTGGAGATCTTGGAGGCCAGGACAAAAGATTAATCTGGGCCTGTTCAAAGAAGTTCAAGGAAAACCTTGCTACATGAGGACATGCATCTTGCTGGAATAATGGATCTTCGAGCCCTTGTAAGTATGGCAGAAGATGTGTTCCAACCACCTCCGCAATGTACCGTTGTGCTGTCATATTGCCTCGAATGAACACCAAGGGAGACCTGCTGCCATAAGTAATCGCACCCCAAACGAAAACACCCACAGTGCGGTGTACGTGCCTCTCAACGGTAAATCGAAGATTCCGTCGTTCACCCCGTCTTCTTCTGACTCTCTGACAACCGTCGTGCCTGCCTAAACAAAATCTTTATTTTCTTTAATTCTTTTACCATAAATTTACATTTTTTTCTTCGGTGTCTTCTGTCATTTTGCACATTATCTTCCACAGTGCTATCACTCTACCACATTCTTTTTCAAAGATTCTGTAAAATGGTAAATATTTAAGGTTAAAACAAAAGGAACATCATAACACTATTACAAATTTGCAGATGAAATTATATTACCCCATTTGCGTTGTGTTCAGAGTTTTCAATTTCATTTGGCATGTAAACATATTTTAAACGCTGTGGTTAAATCAACTCAAAACACCATATTCTGAACTAGAAATGTTCTTGAACTCACCGACACAATTACAATAATATTCTAAAATAAAATTCAAGTACTTCTATGAGAGCATATACATTTTCAGTACATACAGCGTGTCCCCTTAGCGCGTGGACGGAAGATAATTCCTTTCTTGAGCAATTTAGAAAAAAAGGTTTCCAAATTAAAAAGTATTCGGAGACAAATGCTGCACAACATAGAATTATACTCAAGCATACAGAGTGTTGGTTTCCGCTGTGCACGATGTTTGGTTTTTTAAATGGGATACCCTGTATATTATTACGACTTTAGATACCTTTCTTCAATTCATGGCGACTGCCATCAATATTCCCTATACCTATCTATCTTAGTTTTTGAAATAACTGACGTAATTTGAGATTTTTGCGAAATGTCGCTGTTTCTTTAACGGTCGATATCTTAAACACCTTACACGCTAGAGTGGTGATCCAAATGTTATTCGATTGAATCTTTCTTGGAGTTTTTGGTAAAACATCGAAGATTTTTTTTATTTCAAGCAGATTCGACAAGGTCATCAATATTGTTGCCAAGTTCGATTCACGTTGTTTCAATTTTGTTAAATGGAACACTCTGTATATTCTTACAAAATATAATAGAGAAGCTCTTCTAGAATCTTTTTTGTAAACATTTTCTTGTACTTAAAATGCATCGTTATTTAGTAAATTAAATATGAAGCGGATAAGTTTTTCGTTTAAAAACGTAAGGTTCCGTGGCGAAATAAACGTTATCTTTTTTGGTACAACTTCATCATCTACTTGAAGTAACCATAATTTTCCTGCATACATTGTCTAGTAAGTTAACCAGCACGTATAAATAATAAATGGCGAAAATATATAGATAATTAGAGTTTAATAAAACAAAAGTTTATAGCATTTCGTTACAGTATTCTACGAAATAGCTTCATATTAATTTACTAAAGAACGATACATTTTAGGTATAGGAAAATGTTTATAAAAAGAATTCTATTACAGTTTCTCTATCAGATCGCAAGGTGTTTTATTAAAAAAATATTGAAATAGCAACGGTTTCGATAGCCACCTTGTAGACTCCAGTTGATATAAAGAACTGTTCGATGTATTGTCCGAAACTCAAAGAAATACTCGATCGAATGAAATTTGAATCACCATCCTAGCGTGTAAGGTCTTTAAGATATCGGCCGTTAGAAGAAACAGCGACATTCTGCAAGAATCTCAAAGTAAGTCAATTATCTCAAAAACGAAGATAAATAGGTATAGGGAATATTGATGAAACTTGATATGAATTAAAGAGAGGCATCTAAAATCGTAATAATATACAAGTTGTTCCGTTTAAAAAACTAAACTTGTATCGTGCACAGCGGAAAATGAAAATCCTGTATACTTGAATATAATTTTATATTGTGCACCATTTGTCTCAGAATATTATTTACTTGAAAACCTTTTCTCTAAATTGCCCAGGAAGGGAATCGACCGCCACGCACTAGGTACGTGTATCATATACACGCTGTATATGATACAAATACTATTAATATTAATTAATAAATTCTATTGTTTTTCCCGGGAATCTGTAGCGCGTATAAATTTTAGTTACAGGACGATAAAAGTCCACAGCGAAATATAATTTTGTAGATTAACTGTAAAAGTATGTAAATTTAGTAGAGACCTTAACAGCATATTCCAATTTCCACAGTTGATGAAATATTTTTTCTCTAAATGCTTTCCTCTCATTAGACTTGCTAAGAAGGTTATATAAAGAAAACACCAACTGTTAAAAATTGTTAAGGATGGTATTATCATATTTTTTATCACGATGTTTACAAAATATACCTTAATCCGGAAAGAAGAGAGGAAAATTTGGCACGAATACGACGAGAATTTGAGAACTTTTAATATGATGATGCTTTTATTGAGACAAATACTTTCGTCCGCACATAATGATACGATATGGAAGGCGGATGAAGTTTATAAACAACAAAAGAAGGAAATTAAAAGATGGGAAGGCGAATTATAACTCTATTTCGAAACCGTATAATGAAAAAGTAATACGAGGCGACAGCGGAAAAATTAAATGTCATTTGGTAGAAATTGGTTCATGTATTATCAATATCACTACGGAATATGTTAATTTATTGTTTTCGTCCTAGGGAAATTTAACAAATGTAATAATTGGAAATGCTCCTCTGCCCAAAGGGAACAGTCTAATTCGATTCACATTACCTCGCGAATGGATATTTCATGTTACACGTTAACTACATATTAACATGCAATAAAAAAAACCACTCACTAGTTTACCAATCTAACTGATATCTAGAGCCCGGTAACTGGAGAGGAATCGCAGCGGCGGTGTGACTGCGTTTAGGTGGGCGGGGAGAGCTAGTCGATTATGATACGACACGACAAATCATCACTAGAGCCCTGTAACAGGGAGCCGTGCCATAGCCGTACCTGCCTAGTATACAAAAACAATAGTAAGAAAATATAAAAAAATAACAGAACTAATACATAATTATAATATGTGAAAAGCAGTGAAACATTCACCCAAGCAGCCCTGGCTACGGAACAGTAAAACTAGAAGCACCATTATCAGTATTAACATCATATGGATAAGAGTGGCAAAAAGTTGACACCATTAGACGCGCTTCCACAGTTGTCTCGGTGAGCGATGTTCGCCGTGGTGAGGAAATGAGTTTATATTTTGAAAAAGAGCGTTTTACATCTACCGATGTTATACATGCATGATTAAAATACTCTTTGTACTTAGTCAGTGGATTATTCGATACACCATCACAAATTTGTTTTAGTGTGCTAAAATCGGGATCATTCTGTAGCACGCTCTCGAACTTTTCTAAAACGCGATTATATTTTGCGTCATGTATAGTCAGTAGCTGTGTATGCGCGCCGTCCATAATTTGCAGAGACTCCAATAATGATAACGATCTATTTTGTAATTGGTCTATTGCGTCAGCTAATCCTTTATAGTAGCTACGAATATTTTTTAAATCTGTTTCAACGGAAATATCTTGAAATTTCGACTGGCTCTCAGCAGCAGCTTCGGCAGGATTGAATTGTGCACAGCTTTTACTATTTTGAAATGTTCAGCATAATAAAAAGCTGCCTGCAACCATGTTCCCCAACGTGCAAGAATTGGCTCCGGTGGTTGACGAATACCAGGATACTCTGTGTGAAATAATCGTAGGCGTTTGGGAGATTTCAAAAATACTTTTTTTGTGCTTGCTATTAGTGCATCTACCTCGGGAGAGCATTGTCGACTGGTTTCTGCCACAAGATGTAAAGCATGAACTTTACACGTAACATGTAAACACTTGCAACCATGTTCAAGAAGAGAACGGCCTACCGAACGTATTATCGCTGCGCCATCGCTCATAAACATCAACACTTTTGAAATTTGAAATTTTTCCAACGTAATAAGTATAACCTTTGTAATTGCTGCAGCAGTACACTCTTGTAGTCTTCGGCTAGCTAGTAACAGTGGTAATGTAGGTTTACTAGGGTCTAGTATGCGTACCATAATATTTACAATTGAATTTTTTTTACAGTCTGTTGTCTCGTCAACACATAACCAAAGAAACTGTTTTTTCAATATGCGTTTCATTTTCTTTTCCACGTCATCGCGTAGAAATGCAACATGCTTACGTGCCGTTTCCTCCGTTGGCAACCGCAACTCGAGATTGTATTTGTCCCAAAAGTCCTTAAATGGTTGTTTATCAAGTAAGCCTAGTGGCAAATTACAGTTTATCAACATAAGAATTACATTTAAAAAAATGCACTTCTCGGTGGCATGCCCAATTTTCGTTTTCTATGCTGTGCGGAATTTACGCGTCTTGTACAGTTCCACTTCTTATTTGACATCAAAATTATTTTGCACTCTTTACAAACTATCTTACTCCCGTTGTAAAACAAATCGGGAAAGTCAGAAATAAACTTATTTACTATGTCTTGAAAGGGTCGTTTTTTAGCCTTCGACATGTTCACTAAAAACTACAATTAATAACTACATCTGTATCAATAAAATCAACGCGCCCTATCTGCTATCCAATGTTACACTGAACTGAGTGATGATTTGTCGTGTCGTATCATAATCGACTAGCCCTCCCCGCCCACCTAAACACAGTCACACCGTCGCTGCGATTGCTCTCTAGTTACCGGGCTCTAGTAATAATATACAGAATGTTCCATTTAAAATAACAAAGTAGGTGCCTGGTTCGCTACTTATCGATCACCCCATATATACGGAAATATTTTTGAAAGATATTGTATGAGGTCTATTACGTCATCGGAGAATTTTAGCTTCCTAGTAGTTACGTAATAGGCGCTATTTTACAATGTGTAAAATACGTACCTTCACATTCGTTGAAAAATTCCGCCAATTCGACAAAAGATTTCTCCAAGCACTATAAGAGGTTGATAAAACGGCAAATGTTTAATAGGATGTGAAAACTGTTATATAAGAATTCTACAGAATTACCTTCTTAAAACTTTAGAGCTCTTCCAAGATAACATAATCTCAACATCAACAGCAACAACACCAAATTAATTCCCCATCCTTTCCGCAACACAGCATTTAAGGGAAGTAAACGCGGAATTAATGATTTTCGGAAAATTAGTTTGAAAATTTATGTTATAATTTATTTCGTAAAACGCTAAAGGCATGAATAAATATATTTAATTAATCCAGAAATGAGATTTACAGATTATCTTTAGCATTCTGGTACCGTTGCCACTGACTTCATCCTAATAAAACTTATATTATGTAAAGGATTATTTTAAAAGAGAAAATTTTACATTAAAAGCATCTCACGTAACGAAAACTAAAAGAGTGATGTATAAGAAATACATCGAAAATACCAACAACGTCACTGCAACGCTTTAGGAGGGTGGGGAATAGCTGGAATAAGCACGAACAAACAATCAAGTTTCCTCGCTTTGGGCATCTCGAGTAAGCGCAAGCGAAATCCAGTTGATGAAAAAAGGGAACATGTAATCTCTTATATATATTTTTTCCGGCTTACACGTGTTGATATATGTACATATTCCGGTGAACATCTTAAAAAATTATAAATATTTATAAATCCTTGTGTTCAACTTATGAGAGTAACTAAAGAAATATATAGAGTCCGTTTAAGCAAAACTTTGTTTGAAATTGCCGTTTCATTAATTATCGTACAAGTATATCCGCAAGATGGAGAGTGCATAAAAATAATTTTCGATGCTTTCCTTTTCTGACATCTGGTAGTGAAGGGAAACCCTTGGAACAAAGAGAATTACTTAATGAATTAACCTCATTGATTTTGACGTCGCAAAGCATTTACTTCGAGCAAAACACAAAAATATTCCAGTTCATATGTTGCACAGTCAAGTATTTGACCTAAGCAATTGGCAAAATGTTCTACAGCGATTGTGTTATAGGAATTTATTTTTATATCGTTTGCTGTAAATCTAACGTTTCCTTAGAAAACTTCTTGATCTTCTCCTTGTTTTCCTTAAAGTTCCGTTATGTTAATCGGGTACTTTAAATCTGTGGCACTGGAACACTGAAACAATTCACTAAAACCATTACCACAATATTTAACTCGTACTGGACGTACGTTTCGATAGCCAAGCTATCATCAGTAACGCTGGCCACGAGCGGTACCGCGCATCGGCGTAGAATCAGTTCGGACCGAGAGGAACGGTAATATTACTTCGTCTACGGAGCAGTACGGACATTTTCGCTGCCGGTCATTTGCGCAATTGTTTATCTGTCCTAGAAAAATTATGATTTCGTCAGCAAAACGACCGCGGTCGGACAAACTGCGAAAATTTATTGCAGAAATTCCAGACTTAATATATGAAGGTGCTAAAATTAAATGTGTAATCTGTAAAATCCCGTTAATGTGTTGATCCAGACAACATTGTCTACGACACGTAAATAGTGAAAAGCATGTCTCAAAAAGAAATTGCGCACGAGACAACGAAAAATTTATATTTAATTTATGCGTTACGTTTATCGCATGTAATATACCGTTTAATTTACTAGACAAGGAACCATTTATCTGCTTTTGGAATAACTATTCGGAGTGCAAATTACCAAGTCGAACATCGTTACGAAGAATTGTGCCATCTGCGCGCGAACATATTGAACAAAAAATAAAATCGGAGTTGAAAGGTCAAAAATTGTGGTTATGTGTCGACGAAACAACAGATCGGAAGAAACATTCTGTTCTTAATGTAATGGCACGCAAATTGGAACCTCAAAATCGGCACCTTCAATTCTATTAGTCTCCAAACGAATACAACAGTGTACTGCCGAAGTAATTTCAAAGTTAGTGTTAAATACATTGGACAAGTTTGAACTTTCAACAAACCAACTCTTGATGTTAGTGAGTGATGGTGCTGCAAACATGCTTTCTGTAGGCGGGTCTCTTAAAAAGCATTCTGCTAATTTGTTACACATTACGTGTAAAATTCATGCTCTCAATCTTGTGGCGGATAGTATCAGAAAATGTTATCCTGAGGTAGACGCTTTAATAGCGCATACCAAAGCAGTATTTGTCAAATCACCGAAACGTATTCGCGAATTTCACAGACTGTGCCCCCGTATACCAGAGCCACCAGAACCTATTCTAACTCGTTGGGGAACATGGTTGCAGGCCGCGTTTTATTATCATAATATTTTGACAATATTAAGAACGTGGTTTTACAATTCGATACAAAGGAAGCTGCCGCTATCCAGAAAAGCCAGTCGAAATTTCAAGATAGTCAGGTTAAAATGGATTTAAAAATCATTCACGACAATTACTTCGGGCTAGCAGATGCAATAGAAAAATTACAAAATCCTGCGGTGCCGTTAGAAGAATCTCTACAAATAGTGCAACATGTTCACGCACAGCTATGCGCGATTGAAGACGCAAAAAATGTTTCTGTTCTAGAAAAATTTAAAAGTGTTTTTGAGAAAAATTCTGATTTTGGCGCATTAAGACACATTTGTGAAGGTGCGTCAACAGAATCGTTAAGTTATTTGAAAGATTATTTTACTTACGCAAATATTACGTCACTAGATGTAGAACCTTCGTTCTCTGCATATAAACGCATTTTCCTCATGCCGTACTAGTTTTGCCGAAACAACAGTTGAAACATATCTAATGTTGCAGATATTTAACAGACATTATTCACTTTGTGATTTCACGGAGGACTCTTAAAATGGTAAGTGTTTGAGCACGTGTTATTTAACTTTATTTAAAAAGATGAGCGAAATTATTTGCGGCAGCAAACGTCTCTATTGCAGAATAACTCTATGGAACGCGAGGCCTGGTCGACTCTACGCTACTGGCGGTACGCTCGTGGCCAGCTTTAATCATCAGTAAAACTGAATTCTTTTATGTTATTTTCAATATTACGAACGCCATATCGACCCATCTTTTGACGTATACATTACTTGGGTATTAAATTTAATGACATACATATTTTTTTTTTTATTTTGTAAATTCACCGTTTTGTTTCTGCCTTATTTTATAAATTCAACATTTTACGTGTCTTATTTGTAAATCCAACATTTCGTTTGTTTTTTTTCGTATAAATTCAATATCTAATTTCTCACAGTATACGCAAATGTTGCAAAATCCGCAACCCACAAATTAAAAAACCACTTTAATAGTAATTTAAATATCTGTACGATGGAGCTTCTGCTAGCTCTTGTGATGGAGATCCCGAGATGTAGATGCGGTCGAGCGCTAGATAGAGTTACCACCGAGGGAAAAAGCATAATACCACGATTGCCATTCGTCGCTCCTTGATTTATGCGTAATACAACGTTTAGACATCGCACAATTTTTGCTTTCTGTCTTTGTTGCATCTGTAGGAGACAGTAGCATGGAGCAATAGGCGGTGTATCAAATAAATACATGAAATAACGAGAGCGTCTGGGTAGCTGTGAGTTGTATGGTATTATTGCTGTAGTTATCGGCTATTTTGTGGCGTCACCTGACCAGATACTCAGGCTCCGGTAGGGTTTGGTGATGGCCCTATAGTACTGCACCTACGAACGTTGCGATATATCCAAATGCCTACACGAAATATGTACAGAATTAAGGAAACGAATTATGTATTAGTATAAACAATATTTATGTATTTGCATTTTCTTATATATAAGAATAGCACACCGCAAGTATACGCCTATCTGCCGTGCATTACTGGGGTTACCGATAGACTGAAGAAGATATTAAGGAAGAAGATATCATCGTACGCTACAACACAGTGAGAAGAATGGGTCAACCAATCCAACTAAGGATATACTTCTGAAACAACACATGAAGGGCGTATACGAACTGGAATACACATGCGGGAAGAGCAAAACTAGTCAAACAGGAAAAAGCATTAAATGCAAAATAAAGGAACATCGACGGAATGCGCAGCTTGAACATACAGTCAAATACACCATAGTTTAAACACTTCTGACTAAATAGAAACCATAACATCTATAGAAACGTGAAGGTATTAACCAGAACCAATCGCTACCATCAGAGAAGGTACCCAAAAATTATAAAGATCCGAATTTCGGGGGGGCCAACTTTTAAACTGACCAAAGCAAGAAATTTTAAATGCGGAAGGGGTTTTATCAGATCGGAGCGGATACAATAAAACATGGCAGCCCCCCGAAATAAGGTTTTAACGAGGAACACATAAATCTTCAGAAATTTTCTGAGAAGCTGACAATATGATCAACAAATTTTCAAGAGAAACCAACACGGCAACGGCCGGAAGATTATTTACATTTGGGAAATGCTGGAAAGCCTCTTTGAAAATATGACCACTTTTTTTTAAAAATTGCTGGCACCTGATAAAATAAAATGATTGCAGTAAAAATTTTTTTCTATTTTTATTGTCTTATTTAAATAAGATTACTTCTTTTTTGGACTAATTTTATTATTTTTTTTTAGATGATAATCCTTAGAACCCAATTGTCGGGGGAATTTTTTTTGTTTGAATGCGCAAATAAAAAACCAAAATTTTTTGGAGATCCAAGTGTTTGATAATGATACGCAGTAAAAGTAATTTTGCTACGCCTAAAATTTTTTGAATACTCTTGTAAAAATTAGGTACCTCAATCTGTAAAAATTTCCTTAAAATTTCCAAATTTTAAAATGAGTTATTAACGAATGTTTTACTACGGTTTCACTCTTTGTTTTCAACGGGGTAAACTTCAAAAAAAATTTTTGCTGCTACAAGTTCACATTGTATGTCGGATGTCATGTTCCTTCATTGTTACCTAAGTAATGGACCTACAATATCTAAATAAACTTTTTGAATGCCACGTTTTCCCGTGCGTTTCCCAAACCTACATTACCCAAACGTTGCGTCGTTGTTTGGGGGTAAAAGGTAACATAAAATGTGGTCATAAGTTGCAAGCCGAAAGCCCCGATTCGGGGATAAACAGTTTGAAGGGTCAAGGGGCGCCCTTTATTACCTAACCCACATATCAGCAATTTACCTGCTAATGGAGAATTGGTTTTTTTAGTGCCATTAGGGGGGGAGCGGTCCCAATCTATTATTCTTCTTGCCCCCCCTTTTTCTTCGGCGACATTCCTGGTCCTCCTAGTCCCCCCACTGGTAAAACGTAGAGGTGGATTGTTTTTTGGTTAAGATATTTCAATTTCCCTGAAAAACCCCCTTCGCGCAAAACCAACCTTTTTGCTCAACTGACGGAATTTCCACGTTACCGCACTTAGGCATAATCAAACCCTTCAAAAAACATTAACAAAAATATAACAAGAGAAAATGGTAAAATTTATCAAAACTGCAAAAAAAACACCGACTTAAGTAGAAAAAACGCCCGATTATCAGGTACCATAAACTTGATCCATCGCGACAAGATTATAAACAATTATTACCTTTAAATAGTTATACCGTTTCTGCCAAGTTTGGTAAAAAAAATTCGCTCCCCTTCTTGGTGTTGCAATTTCCATGCCCATGTAACATATTTTTGTTCGGATGTATTCATAACAAAAAATTAACAGACCTGTTTAAGAAACAAAATCAGAACATCCATTCTATACCTGTTCCTAAAAATGAATTTTATGATTAATATTTAGAAAACTGTTGTAGCTGTTTCGTGTCGAAAAATAGTTTAAAAATACATTTGTCAACAAAATTGTGTAATAATAATAATAATAATAATAATAATAATAATAATAAAGTATTAGCTGATCGACGACTCTACGCTTCACTCTTGCATCCTCGGTTATATATCGGCGGTCCGTAGGCGGGAGTGGGATGGAAGAGAGGGCCTAAAAGGAATAAACTATGAGCGAATTGCGGGTCTCAGTGAGCGTGATCGACGGGCACGAACAACGACGATCGAAAGGGCGCTCCTTCGGCAATCGAATAGACGTATTTTCGTTCGAAACGGGGGCCGACGACTATACAGGCTGTCCCCAAAAATGTTGGGACATAGTTTAACTATAGACACCTGGGATTAAAATAGAAAAAAAGATTTAACCCAAACTTACCTATATCCAAAGTCGCCTCGTTAAGTTGGTACAAGACGTGAAAGTTGTTTCTCCGGAAAAAAATCTTAAATACATTATAAACAAAAAAATACAAAATGTATGGCATGGCATGTAATGCATTCTTTATTAGTGGCAACTACATAGTCTTCAGTTATAGAAATTGTGGCCCCCATTTTCTTGAATGCATTGATTGATCCTACGCAATATCATCAGATCAGATTTTATTTTTTTCCGGAGAAAACCGTAATAGTTATCAAAAATTACAGAGATACAAAAAAATGTTCCTAAAGAAAATATCTTTTTGTAACAAACAATTGAAAGTTCTCAGCCTAAGCACTAGAAAGTCATCACCAAATTTGTATTTCGACATTTTAATTTAATACACTTACAACCTACCGATGTAGACCAAAACCATCTCGAAACGTGACTTATAGTCACAAAACACTTCATACCAAAAATCATAACAATCGTCAAAGCCTCCTATTTTATACGCAAAATTAGTTTTTTTTCAAACAACTTTCACGTCTTGTACCAATTTAACGAGGCGACTTTTGATATAGGTAAGTTGGGTTAAATCTTCTTATTTTAATCCCAGGAGTCTGTAGTTAAACTATGTCCCAACATTTTGGAGACACCCAGTATATTGGGTCAGTGTAAAAGTTCTTGCCCGATTTGTAAATAATAGTCAAGCAGTTGTTGCTGTGAAAAAACACCTTTCTTAATCAATTATGTATTCGCCACCGTTCTCGACACTCATTTTCCAACGCCTGGCCAATTTATGGATACCACATTAGAAAAAATCGCGTGGTTTAGCGTCAAAGAACGCGGTGATGTGGGTTTTGACAGCCTCCACAGAGTCAAAATTCTTGCCGTTTAAATTGCTTGCAGTGACGACCGAAAACAAATGATAATCGGAGGGTGCAATGTCCGGATATATGGTAGATGCAATAAGATTTCCCATTTCAACTGTCCCAATTTGTCCAGAGTCATTTTCGAAGTGTGTGGTCTGGCGTTGTCATAGTGGAAGATTACGCCTTTATGATTAACCAAGCTCGGGCGTTTTTTTTTGATTTTCTGCGTCCAATTTGATTAGTTGTTGGCAGTACTTCTTTGAATCAATCCGGAAGCAGTTCAAAAAATATAACACCTTGGCAATCCCACCAAACGGGCAGCAAGACCTTCTTCGGATGCAACCCGGCTGCGTTTGACGTGGTATACAGGACCCATTTTTTGTCGCCAGTCACTAAACGATCCAAAACATCCTCTTTTTCTAGACGTCCGAGTAAAAAAACGGCTGCAGAGATGCGGTCCAACTTGTTTTTTTCGGACAACGTATGCGGTACCCAAGTGTCGAGCTTCAGAGTGAGTCCCATCTTCTTTAAACGCCGAAATGCGGTTGATCGATCAATGTTCAGGGCCTCAGCAACCTCTTCCGTTGAAATGCGTGCACAGTTTGCTATTCATGCGCGCAGAACATCATTATCGATCTCGGAAAGACGCCTAGAACGAGGTTCGCCTTTGAGGGTAAAATCACCACGGCGAAATTTAGCAAACCACTTCTTTGCCGTTCGAAGGGTTGGTGCACGGTCCAAGTAAACCTCTTGAATGCTTTTTTGTCGTAGCGTAAACGGCTATAACTTTCCGAAACTCGTAAAGCATCATATGTCGAAAATGCAACTTCCCCTTGTCCATGTTCAATGATTTTTTTCACGATTTAAATTCAACCAAACCAAAACACTTCTAATGTTCAAAGACAGCTATGGCTGTTATCTTTCCAACAATATATAATATGTATACGTAAACAACAACAGAGTCGCCATGATACTTCACCAGCTCCATCTATACGAATCGGACACGAACTTTTGCACTGACCCGATAATAATAATAATATTTTGAACTATTTATACTTATTTAACACGACAGGGGTTTATGAACCTTTATGTCCATGTCAACGGCAATATAACTAATTTTCCACGCTATATATCTACTAGTAACAGTATTAATTTTATGTGGTGGCATTACCATAAAAACATATAATTCCCTATAAACTGGTTATGCGATTTTCGGCTTTGGATGAAGGCAGTATAAGTTAATACGAGCTTCTATAATAGTGTCTTTTAGCTTGTGAAGATGGAGTATCAGCTATTAATTATTGCTTGTCACATTTTATTAGTTCTACACCATAGATTAAAAAAAATAAGAAGTTTCATTACTAAATTTAATATCGAAGGCGAAATTTAGCAAGTTGAATTATAAATAAATCATAATAATTTTTGGAATAATTTATCATTATTCCAAGAAATTTTTGCGAATATTTTTTTATATTTTCATATTTCTGATCATCGTTGCCTGAAATATTAAATTGATATTCGAATCGATAACCCTTTCAAATTTGTATTACCGCAATATGTGTAATATGTATGATTCTCCATTATTGCTCGTTTCACACTTTTGTCTATTCTACCTAAATTAAATCAGTAACAGCTCTGAAACTTCTCGAATTTATTATTTGAACGACAACCGAAGATTCTATGCATTCCACTCGAAAAATGTTCCTTCATCTCGCGTTTACAACTTCCAAGAAAAAATTTGAGCGTATACAAGCGATACATTTTCGGAATAGTCGTAGGTGGGTAGTAACTTTTCATTCATAAGGATGCGAACAACTTGAAGTGTATAATAAGCACACACTCGCGCATATTACCTTGCCAGAATCTAATAAAAACTTGAAGAAGAGACTTGAAGGAAAGTTTTTGAAGAAATTTCACATAGCTTCCGGAAAATTTAAAAGTTATATTGACTACGTAATAACATGTTAAAACTGATGTTTTACAACGTAAAAGTAGATAAAAAAGTGATTTTTTTTTGTCTTTTTTCATTATCCTCTATTGACACACTCGTCATCAACTCCTTGATCACTTGGTCTTCTCGACGTATTTCGACCTTTTCTGTTAAATATAATTATCATGAAATTTTACATTATAGTTATAAGTTTTTATCAATATACGAGTATAGTCGACGTGACATACACGTTGGTCCAGATACGAACTGGGGATTTTTCCTTTCCTTTCCTCCAGTCGCAGTACATCATAAAGCGAGCACTGGTACGCACGCATATTTTAAACACGTATGTCCGCTCAATCACGTAGTATTATAACTCAACGCCTTCTGACAAAATATGTACTACTACGTAATTTTTCTGCATTCCTAATTATGCTTTTAGACACGAAAGTACCGTTTCTTATATTAATTTTGTTGTTGCTATGCGATGTAGTAGAACGAAAAAGTAATTGTAAATAGAAAAAAAAACGATTCCTATAAAATTAAACTAAAGAAAAATAAATTCGATAACTATGCAAAATAAATTGAAATTCTGACAAGGTTACTTTAGGAAAAAATCTCCTGCCAAATTTTTAACTTTGTAACTTTTGTATTTGTTGCGTTTCAAAATACATTTCACAGCACTTCTATTAACACCGATTTCGTCTGCATTTTGCCGGCTAGAGCAAAGTTCCCCTATTTTACTAACGAACAAACCCTCACTTCTCTCTCCTCCCGCTCGGGAGGCATTAGAGGGATTTGAGGTTGTTTGTCTATATTTTGGCATTTACGGCAATTCCCGACCACGTAGCCAAGTTACCCAAGCGCTTTGACGATCCTTTCAATCGTCGAATGCGAAGGAATAGGACGATCCACGTATTCTACGGCAAATAGATCGACCGTGCTTTGGTAGGAATTTCCGGCAAAATACTATTTAATGATCTGTATTTTCTCTGTTGTTATAAAACTAACATAGTGTATTCGAAATCCACGAGCATTTGTTAGAACCTTACGATCGCGCAGACAAACAAAGAGTGCGTCAGATAGGTCCCTCAGAGCTACGGCAGTTGCACGCGGCGAGACTGCCGACAGGGATAAATGCAAGGACGCCAGATCGCGCTACGTACAATATTTATCGCACCCCGGTGAGGGCTAGGTCAACGTGTATACTAAAGGTATCAGCGCACTATGCACCACACAAAAATGTTTACTAATTCGAAATATATATTTTGGAAATTCGTGGGGTTTTCCCAAGTATTCATATATGTATTCCAAATATTCTTAGAGAATCAAGATGCTTTATCGCCAAACCAATAACGCATGTAATTAATTACTCTTTCCAATAAGGCATCTTTCCTATCTGTCTGAAGGAATCAGTAATAATTCCCGTATATAAAAAAAGGTGACCAAACATCTCCTTAACATCTACCACAAGCAGTTGTCACGAATGAATTAATTCCTAGAGAAACACAACATTGTATCTTCTAACCAACATGGATTTGGACCTGAAGAGTCCACCATCACTGCAATCATTGAGGTGTTTGGATACCTACTGACGCAACTAGAAAACAAACGGTTGCCAGTTGGGCTCTATTGTGATCCCTACCAAAGCATTTGACTGTGTTCAGCACTCACTCCTCTCCAGTGCTATACGCGTTCTCTGACTTGTGTGAGGCCGAGCGTTGTCATGATGCAGAATTGGCACTTTGTCTGGATGAACACTACGCAGCCGTCGCTTCAGATTTGTCAGGGTGTTAATATATCCTTCGGAGTTGACAGTACAGCCACGTTCCAAAAATTCAATATGAACGATGCCATCGCAATCCCAGAAAACGGTATTGCAGATAATGTGATGTACCCTTTCTTGTGAAATACCCACCCTATTGGCAATGTCAGTTTGTTTACACCGTCGATTCTCACGAACCAGTTCATCCACGAGAGCCACCTGCCTCTCATCACACGCAAACACTGGTCGGCCACTGCGTGCCTGATCTTGGAGATCCGTTTTAGCAGGATTTCCGTCTTTCACAGTCGTTACCCACCTCCTAACAGTACTCATATCAACACACGCATCACGGTACATGGCACTCGACCTTCAATGGATGTCAATGGGCGCTACATCCTCCCCAGTAAGAAATTCTGCCGGTTGCTATTTTTAGAATTGTCGTACGCAAACGCGATGTTGCTGAGAATCTCCACTAGGGAGACTTATGTACCAAGAGTTAAAGTAAATAGCAAACCACTTTTAACAGTGTCTGGCCCATCATTATAAAAGTTTGGTCATGGAGGCATTAGTTAGCAATATGTCCTCGTAAATAAACGTAATTTCTTAACGGCGTGGATACGAGTAGTGAAAAATTTCCACCGTCAGGTATGTTTCCCTATTTGTCTGCGTGAAGGATGTTTGTGTCATACACTATTTAATGTCTTTTACAGTCGCCTTTGTTCCAGCCAATTAAAGTATTTCCCAAAATTTACACAATGCTTTCGCCCCATTATAATTCAAATGCGGAAATTCACTGATAAATTTAGCAGCCAACGGTCGTTTATTTTCCTTGCGTAGGTTAGGCATAATTACATACATATATTTATTTTTATTATTACGTGTAACGCTGCCAAAAGTTGAGGACGAACTGTTGTAATAACTGACGCGAAGTAATCCTTAATTATATCGAATTATATTTACAAAACGACGTAATTATTTATTTACCCTTATATTTTAAGTGCTTCTTGATGAGCCGCTTCATTGCACATGGCTATAATTAATAAGTTAAATTGGAAATCTAAAGATAAGTAAACCTTAAATTAATATGTACATATGTAAACAGTCAAAAAGACCTAAGTTTTAATGTCCATGTTTTTCATTGCACGTGATTATATAACCTACCGAAATGAATATGTTATTTTGTAATTACCTTAATGTATTAATTATACACATGTATTTGTGCGATTTATTATTAATGTTTTGTTATGAATATCTTGCTGGGCTACCTGTCTGTTCATTATCATTTCTTTCCATTCAAATAAAATTATTAAAGATATCCTCATTTTATTTCTTCCAACATAAATTCGAAACAAGTTACAAGGTCGACATTGCGTTAAGTAATTATTAACTAAACACGATGATTAATACATTCCACTGCATGCAGCGCCAGCTTGCTCACATATGTATTAATATATTTGATTTTAATGAGATCCACAGCGTAACATTACATTCTCACCGGTACAATTACTCTTACAATATGGTATAAAGACGTCTATTCTGGTATACGAGACTACTACAATTAATAATGAGCATTTGTTCAATCTGTTAGTTTAATTGCGGTTATATACATAGTTAAATGCGTTATTGTTATTATAGTATGAGTATATCATTGCACTGAGCAACAATGAAATTGTTTCTGAGGTGAAAATACCCAATTCCGAATGATTTAACGTGTCAAAAAAAGTTGATTGGCTCTCGTTCTTATCGCTTAATAAAATGCAGTTTAGTAAAATAAATACGTGGTATCTTGTAAGCTTGGATAAGCAAATATACAGTTACAGGTAGAACCGCACAACATTATCATTCTTTCTTATTCTCTCATATCAAACTCGGCCCCAAAAAAACTTGGTGAAAACCATGGACAAGGAACTGATCGAGGATATTGCTTTTCATGAATTCGGCTGCAATATGTCCTTAAAGATCCACTTACTTCACTCCCGGAATTCCTTCCCCATAACAACGGGCCAGTCAGTAATGAGCACGACGAACGTTTTCATCAGGACATCGCCAAGGTGGAGAAATGGTACCACGGTAAATGGTCCACGTCAATGCTGGGCTGTTAATTACAAGTGATAGGCCAAAAGAAAGCAAAAGTCCTAAACAAATTACGGTATTCTCAATGTGTATTACAATATTTATAAATATACATTAATTCTCAAAAATGCGTACTCATTACTAACGCTGGCCACGAGCGGTACCGCGCATCGGCGTAGAATCAGTTCGGACCGAGAGGAACGGTAGTACTTCGTCTGCGGAGCAGTACGGACATTTTCGCTGCCGGTCATTTGCGCAATTGTTTATTTGTCCTAGAAAAATTATGATTTCGTCAGCAAAACGACCGCGGTCGGACAAACTTCGAAAATTTATTGCAGAAATTCCAGACTTAATATACGAAGGTGCTAAAATTAAATGTGGAATCTGTAAAATCCCGTTAATGTGTTGGTCCAGACAACATTGTCTACGACACGTAAATAGTGAAAAGCATGTCTCAAATAGAAATTGCGCACGAGACAATGAAAAATGTATATTTAATTTATGCGTTACGTTTATCGCATGTAATATACCGTTTAATTTACTAGACAAGGAACCATTCTCTGCTTTTGGAATAACTATTCGAAGTGCAAATTACCAAGTCGAACATCGTTACGAAAAATTGTGCCATCTGCGTGCGAACATATTGAGCAAAAAATAAAATCGGAGTTGAAAGATCAAAAATTGTGGTTATGTGTCGACGAAACAACAGATCGGAAGAAACATTCTGTTCTTAATGTAATGGCACGCAAATTGGAACCTCATCAATCGGCACCTTCAATACTATTAGTCTCCAAACGAATACAACAGTGTACTGCCGAAGTAATTTCAAAGTTAGTGTTAATACATTGGACAAGTTTGAACTTTCAACAAACCAACTCTTGATGTTAGTGAGTGATGGTGCTGCAAACATGCTTTCTGTAGGCCGGTCTCTTAAAAAGCATTCTGCTAATTTGTTACACATTACGTGTAAAATTCATGCTCTCAATCTTGTGGCGGATAGTATCAGAAAATGTTATCCTGAGGTAGACGCTTTAATAGCGCATACCAAAGCAGTATTTGTCAAATCACCGAAACGCATTCGCGAATTTCACAGATTGTGCCCCCGTATACCAAAGCCACCAGGACCTATTCTAACTCGTTGGGGAACATGGTTGCAGGCCGCGTTTTATTATCATAAATATTTTGACAATATTAAGAATGTGGTTTTACAATTCGATACAAAGGAAGCTGCCGCTATCCAGAAAAGCCAGTCGAAATTTCAAGATAGTCAGGTTAAAATGGATTTAAAAATCATTCACGACATTACTTCGGGCTAGCAGATGCAATAGAAAAATTACAAAATCCTGCGGTGCCGTTAGAAGAATCTCTACAAATAGTGCAACATGTTCACGCACAGCTACGCGCGATTGAAGACGCAAAAAATGTTTCTGTTCTAGAAAAATTTGAAAGTGTTTTTGAGAAAATTCTGATTTTGGCACATTAAGACACATTTGTGAAGGTGCGTCAACAGAATCGTTAAGTTATTTGAAAGATTATTTTACTTACGCAAATATTACGTCACTAGATGTAGAACGTTCGTTCTCTGCATATAAACGCATTTTTTCCTCATGCCGTACCAGTTTTGCCGAAAAAACAGTTGAAACATATCTAATGTTGCAGATATTTAACAGACATTATTCACTTTGTGATTTCACGGAGGACTCTTAAAATGGTAAGTGTTTGAGCACGTGTGTTATTTAATTTTTATTTAAAAGATGAGCGTAATTATTTGCGGCAGCAAACATCTCTATTAGCAGAATAACTCTAGTGGAACGCGAGGCCTGGCCGACTCTACGCTACTGCGCGGTACCGCTCGTGGCCAGCTTTACTCATTACATATAAACCGTAGCTAATTCAGCTTTTTCGTAGTTATAATCGTGTGAAATTTCGGATTAGGAAATACTTCTTGGAATCAATTAATTTTGTAACCCGGGGTACCACTGCATAAATAATCGACACTTTTGTAGATAAGATCAATAAGTATTTGCACCTTTAATTAACCTATACACGCAAAACCCTCCATAACGAGAATTTTGTGAAAAACAACGGCTGGTGGATCAATTGTGTTTAATAATGAAGTTATCCCTGTTATGTTCGAGCAGTGGTAAATGTACGATCTGGCGAATGCATATTTCACGCAGCACGAGCTTTCAAATTTGTTTTGCTGCGGCATTCTCGAAGTGTAATTGGTATAAATTGTATTACTAAACCATCTACTTTTTTCCATAGCAGCTGGCTCTTTCAGCTGTGCTCATTACACTGAGGATATTTTTAGTACAGTGCGTATATGTTTGTATCAAGTATTAAGCGGCGTATGAGAAATTTTTGAAAATTAATTATCTGCATTTTCATTCAAAATTAAATAATTTACAATAATGGTAAGCAGTATAAAAACAGTGAAGCTTTCTTCTTCTCGCTCAGTGCAAAGCATAGCATAAACGTACTGACAAGGAACACAGGTAAGTGTGTCTCATCGATTTCAATGACAACTTTTGGGGATTTATAGATCGATGAAATGTAAAAACAACGGTAAACTTTCTTAGCTGCCCAATCTCACATTAACAGGAGTAAAGCGCCCCAAGCTCAACACTACCCTTCGCTGTTTGACTCATAACTCAGAAACTAGAAAGAGATATAAAAAAAAGTTAAGAAATGATTTAAACTGTCTTGCATACTCTCAACGATGACGTAAATACTTTCCCTATAACAAATATTTGCTTAGGGGGAAAATATCAAAGATATTTTAGCACATCACTAGAGACGGGATTTTAGGCAAATGCCTCTTTGTTTAGATTCAAGGCAAATTAAAAATAATACAAAATCTATATGTTTATAGTTGCCTATTTGGACTTTTAACAGCCTAAATCGTGGTTTTCCGCCTATTTTGTCCTAAAATCATATTTATTTGGTCTAAACGTTTTTTTTTTTTTATTTTAAATAAATATGGTTTTTACACAGCTGCATCTTCCTTAAATGTAAATTTTAGTTTTACAGCTAAAATGCTATAAACTAATACAACGATGGGTTTTCCCGTCTATTGTGTGAGGGGCAAAGTTTGGATTTGCCTGCCGTAAAATTTATATTACTACCCTATTGAAGATATATCCTCAATTATCGGCTTATCGCTCTCGGGTTCATTACCTGCACCCACGTTTTTATTTTACGGGAATCCCTATCGGCTTGTCCCACGCCCTGTAATTTAAACCATATAAGCAAATTTTCTTCTCCCTGTTAACGTGATTAATGAATACACGATGCCCATTCATAGTTTATACAATGGACATCTTGATATTGCAGTTTAGATTTTATATTTATTCTCTTAATGTTTCTCTGGAGCGTATATGTGTGTGTTCCTATAGCGAGGTGGACTATTGACGAATCAGTATATAGTGAAAGACGTACTTTGAATTTTCATTTATATCGTAGCTTGCAACGAATATTTTCGGTAGTTTCTGCGGTTTTTGCTTGTTTATCTACTCAGTGTATTGTGTATTTCCATCTACAACAATGCCAAAATCCAAGGAATCACATAGCGATAAAGTTCAAAAATGGCTGAAGGCAATTGGAGGCACTACTGTCTTTCAGCTGAATCCAAGCAACAGTGAAGAGTTGTTTTGTAAAGCGTGCGGAAAAATGGTAAAGGACGTTTTTGTTTCTCTTTCCTAACTTGCTTCAAAAATATTATTGTAGTTAACTTGCAAAAAGAAAAATCATTTAGAGCAACATGCTACTGCTCCTGGACATCAAGCAAATCTTAGGAAACCGTCGAGGAACCAAATGTTAATAGACACCAAAAATTCAAGAGAAATCGACGTTTTTAATCGAGATTTATGCGACGCTTTTATGTCTGCAAATATTCCTCTGGACAGATTAAACTATTCAAAACTGCGAAATTTTCTCACTAAATACTGCAACAAGAATGTGGCAAGCGTGAAAACCTTAAGAACAACATATGTAACAAAATGTTACAATGAGGTAATTAATATAATGAATAATAATTAAAAATGTATTTTCATACTCGAGTGTCATTAAGATTTTGTTTACACCTATAATATTTTTATTAATTTTTTAAGACTATTAATACTATTCGCGAAGAAGTTGGTAACAACGATATTTGGATATCTATAGATGAGACGACTGACTCTAAAGGTCGTATTATGGCAAATATGATTGTGGGTAAGCTTTGTTCTGAAACACCAGGAAAACCGTATTTACTGGCTACAAAGCAACTTGAAAGAACAAATTGCAATACAATGGTAAGATTCGTGAACCAAGCTTTAGGTAAGATATATTATGCAAAAAACTTACTTTAATAATATTGTAAATTTAATGCTAGATATTTAAGTTAAAGGCAACTCTCGTATTTTAGGTATTTTGTGGCCAACAGATGGAATTAAGTACGAAAAAGTCAAGCTTTTAGTCACGGATGGTGCTTCTTATATGCTCAAATGTAGTACAAATTTGAAGATTTTTTATAAAAATCTTAATCATTTAACATGTTTTGCACATGGACTCAATTTGGTGTGTGAATGTCTAAGAAATCAATATGCTAATGTTAATGGTTTAATTTCAAATACCAAGAGAGTCTTTTTAAAAGCTCCACTGCGTGTGGCAGTGTATAAAGAAAATCTGCCAGATCTCCCTTTGCCTCCCGAACCTGTCTTAACACGTTGGGGAACTTGGTTAGAGGCGGTAGTTTTTTATGCTAATAATTTCGAAGCAATAAAATCAATAAGTACTTTTTTAGCAAAATTTTTAAATAAGATTGTTTTTAGTTAACGCTTTATGTTTTAGGTTGTAATATCGTTTGACAAAGATTCAGCTAACTGTATTGAGCAAGCGCAAGAATACTTTTCCAATCAAAATGTCAAAAACGATCTTTTATACATCAAGTCGTATTATAAATTTCTCATTGATAACATCAAAAGATTAGAAACATTCGGCCTTCCTCTTACAGATTCTGTTGCAGTAATTAATAATGTGTTGGCAAAATAATTTTGTCAAAGTTTAACCAAGTGATTTCGAAAAATCCAGGTTTCAAAACGGTTAAAGAGTTTGCTGAGCTGCTCAGTGGCGAAGCAGTTGAAGCTACCGCTCATACCACAGCTGACTGGTCCATATTTAAGTTTTGTCCTACAACCTCGTGTGATGTAGAACGTTCATTTTCTTCGTAGAAACTGCTGTTTTCCGACCGAAGAACAAATTTTACTAACGACAACTTGGAAAAACATCTTGTGTGCTACGCAAACGCGAAATTTGGGGACATGTTACACGGCGATTAATTAATTAATTTATTATTTTAAACCAAATGAATCTACATATTTTAGTTATTAGTTAAAATTTGTATGTTTTATTTCTTTTTATGGCTGAAATGTACCTGAAATTACATTAAATATCGTCTTCTTATTCATGTTTTTTTAAAATAAAATGATTTTTGTGTTTACCGTTTTTTTTAAGTATTTGCCTAACATGCCTAAATCACAGTTTTTCGTCCTAAATACATAGTTTTTAAGGCCTAAAAAAGGGCCTTTTTAGCTGTTTTTTACGTCCTAAAATCCCGTCTCTACACATCACTTATGAATTTTTTTACACAAACAAGAATTTTTCGTGGCAGCTGTAATATATGTAAATTCTACGTAGCCTCTGTATTTTTGTTGTATATATAAATTCTGACATTTGCAAAAAAATAAAGGGATTGACCCTTTTATTTATGGCCACTCGTACAATGTGCAAAATCCCTTTGGTGGCTATTAGCACTTTTTCATTAGCTCCAGCTCCTTCCCTGGCCTCCGATCTCTGGAACAGGGGTATTAGAGATTTATTGTAAGTCAAGCCAACGACAAACGTTGAGTAACGGACAAGTATCTACTCTTCTATTTATTTTCTCCATATCATAAATCTTCAAATTTAAAGGAATATTTTCCTACAACAAATGACAGCATAAATCTGGAGGTATTTTTAGCATAATTTCAATATTAAATATGTTGTGTTAAGTTAGTGTCATAAACGTCAGTAAAATTTATTATTGGACAGTTGTCGTTGGAGTTATGTATCACAGAGAAGTATAATTTGAGTCATCTAGTTGCGTCACTACATGTATTCCATCATGCTACTTGTATAAATAAATTTATTCATCGGAAATTCATCATCAAATTATACTTGGGTAAGAATTATCAAAATTTGCTGATCAAACAATCGCCATCGCGATTAAATTAAAGGAATAAGGGAACCCCAGGTTAGTTTTCATTCTTCAGTTTCAATACTTGTTCAATTGTATAAATTGATATTAAGTTTTATTTAAATTGCCGAAAAAGTGTTTTAAAACACTTCCCAACCCTCAGTTCATATAAGTAACTAACTAGTTTGCGAAAAATTAATTTTATTTCATAATTTCACACAAATGGAACATTTAAATACATTTTTAAACGTATTCAATCTGATATCGCTCATGCACTGGACCTATGATCGCTGTGAGATATTATTGAAATGCTTAAGCAAATTTAAATGAGATGAACCGGTGTTTAAAGCGATAATCTGTAGTTCCGTTGTTCTTTACCGTGATCGATTCCGTGATATTAAAAGGTTTCGTAATAAAACGTTATCCGCATAGATTTTCAGGTGTAGATGGCGTGATTCCTACATGATTTAAACTTAATCCAAGTTAAGTATTTCGATGATATCATTTTATTGTTTCGTATGCTTTATATTTCATCAATCCTTGTCCTTGTAGCGGGCTTTCCAAATGCATATATGTGTATATAGAGGATTACGTTTCACTATTTTGTTGCTTAACAGTAGTTGCTGAAGTCATGAAAACCAACATCGCCAATGTTCTGAATTTGTTATATACAAAATTTCGTGCTGCAAGCATCGCCCCTACGTGAAGAACAGGGTTACACGATGCTTTAAGAGATATCATTGTAGGAGCTCAAAGTGTAGCCTTCGTTTGCTTTTGAAACAAGTATAGCACTGGGATTTGAAGACTTGGGTGGGCGCATGAACTGCAACTCGTTGTATCAAATAGTGAATATGCTAAAGATTATAAACATGAAGACTGTGTTCCCCAGGAAGGAGGTATAATGATTGATAGTGAATATAAAACGCAAGCTGTTGCGATATGGAGAAGTGGAAAAGCGAAGCGACTTTCGTTGGAATCTGTGCAACATCGGTTTAGAAACGTAATGCTGAATAATTTTTCTTGGAATTTCCGACGTAATTAATTAATGAAGTTAAAATTATGTCCACGGCAAGGAATCGAACCTCACATTCCTGCTTGTCGGGTAGGCGTGTTAACCACTACACCACGAGGACTATGCCATTAACTGCCTCGATCCTCATTTGGGGATTTTGGAATTTTACGTACACCACTTGGCCCGAAAAATATATCAGGTGCGTTTATGAGTTTAATGTCATTTTATACATATCAGTCAATATTGTCTGTAAGTTGAACACAATAAAATGATCATATTTGAAGCATAATATTCTTGGTTTGGTTTTTATATTATAATTAAATACCGTATATAAATATGTAATTCAGAGGTTATAGTAACTACATATGTGCTACTTACTCAGTATTTTGTTTAAAAAAAAAATGATTTTATTGATCATTTTATTCTTTCTAATCCTAAAAATCTTGGTAAACCTTCTCTACAAAACCAGCTTCAAAACGTGTTCTCGAAACCGCAAGGAAAGACCCAATTGGGCATTACTTACAAACAACTTTTGAAGGAAAACAGAAAATGCGCAGTGAGCAAAACAAATGTGAGAAAAGAATGTGTTGCATGTAACGTCGGGTTACATGTGGACTGTAAAATCACATAAATAACAGCTATTTTTGTATACATAAAATAATTCATACAATAAAAAATTTTTTTTTCTTATTAGTCCCCATTTGGGACTTTTTTAAAAATATAGAATATCTTAACATAACTTAATTTGCATATAATTATATTGTAACACAACTTTTTGTGCATATATATAACTTTTCCCATCAAAAATTTCAAAAAATATAAAATAATAACTGGGTACCCACACGTAATTAATTAATGAAATTAAAATTAATTTTATTTAAAAAATATATATTGTTGTAATATATTGTTGTGATATATTTATACCTTTGTTGAAGATGATTATTCTTTGACAGTTTTAATTATTTTAGTTCATTATTTTAACGAGGCGAAACAGTGTTGTTGCCCTCTTCCCTTAAAATTCCCCTACTTCGTTACTTTATCTTTGTCTTACACATTAAGACTTCGTTAAAAAGAAACAGCCAGTGAACTACGTGCATAGTAATACACTAATTTTACTAATGAAAATTTAAGTTATATTTCTTTTTAAACAAATTACTCAAAATGTACTGAATTTGGATAGGCAAATTGCTAAACATATACAATTCGTGAATTTTAATACATCGCATCGTTTACATGGTAACCACATTTTATTGCACTACCGTACCTACAGCGTAACTAAGGAAGCGAATGATATTTGGAAGTCTTTCAAAAGTCAAGTTTTATTTATTTCAAGAATAGTCAACTGGGGCTCTAAACAAAAACAAATCAGAGAGATAAGTTTCGACATACAAAATATGTTGCAAAATTCCTCCATATTTTCATTAAAAATTTAAACAAACATGAAACTTTACTAAGAATAAACTGCAGTACAACACTTTATAAGCCCTTTCGACATTGTAATTTGAAAATATCAACCCACGAAGCAAGGCCCGAGGACCAAGCTTCCTGGCTACCTATCGAAGACCGGTTACGATCTTAAGAAAAGGATACCGAAGAGAGTGCACAGGTACCGAACATTAAAAATATTTGGTCAAATAAATGAAAATTCAAAAGAAAAATCTAATCATTTAATTCTAAAATCCAAATTTCAAAATTTAAATTTCAATTTAATTATTTAATTTTAAACTAGCTATCGGTTAGGGATTGTTATAGGTTTTTGTACATCTATTGTTCGAGAGAAATATAATCTATCTAAATTTATTTATATCAAAATTAGTAATAAAAATCACTGTCTCTCTTAAAAATAATAAAATCGTTTCATTTCTATATTCAATTGCTAATTTGCAAAAATGTCATTAAGTGAGATTCCCCACGATTAACAAAAAAGTTAACCCTGAGATTATTTAGATTAATTTGATTCATTTAATTTATTTAATTACAATTTAACTATTATTTACATAAAAATATCACCAGAATATATGTAAATTCTAGGTAGCCTTTATATTTTTATGGTATATAAAAATTCTGAAATTTCTAAAATGAAAGGAATCGAGGGTAGTTTCCCTAAACAAATGCTTGTTATAGGGGAAATATTTGCGTCATCGTTAAGAACATATAAGACAGTTTAAATCTTGTTTTAATTTTTTTTTATATCTCTTATAGTTATTAAGTTATTGAGTCAAACAGCGAAGGGTGGTGTTGAGCTTACGGCCGCTAATGTGGGATTGGGTAGCTAAGAAAGTTACCGTTGTTTTTACACTACATTGGTCTATAAACCCACGAAGTTTCATTTAAATTGATCAGGCACACTTACCTATGTTCCTTTGTGGGTGATAAAAACGTCTGTTGACTAGCATAAACCACTATGTACAGTACCGTGCAATCGAATTAGGGCCACTATATAAATTTGAGTTTTAGCTTAATAAATAATACAAAGTATCAACGTTTGATAAAAACAATTTTTATTTATTTATATATATATATATATATATATATATATATATATATTAATTAATATATTTATATTAACACGTACATTAATATTTCGTCAAACCACCCTTTGCTTTTGTGACAGCAGCATTCTTTTTGGCATGCTTGCTTGCTATACACGCTACTGCAACTTCTTTAGGGTGAGCATTATTTTGCCAGCTATTTGTTATGTTTACTTTCAAAACGTCAACTGTTGTATTGGGAGATGCATAAACTGTACGTTTTAAAGAATTCCAAACATTTTCGATTGGATTCAGGTCGGGGGAATTGCCTGGCCATGGCAATATCTTCAGTTTTCTTGCTGAAAACATATTTGGAATTGTTTTTGCCCTGTGGCACGGTGCACCATCTTGCATAAATGTGTAAGAGTAATTTCCAGGGTCTAAAGATGTCATATACGGGATTAAGATTGATTCCATAACTTCTTTATATTGAATTTGATTCATGGTACCCGTTACAAAATAGAGCGGTCCAAGCCCTTCCCTGATATACAGGACCAAATCATGACTGCCGGTGGATGTTTCACTATTTTTACCACCGCGCTTTCATCATATCGTTCCGATGGTCTTCTTCTAACGAAACGAGCAACTTCAGTTACAGCCTCTAGCCGTGACTCGTCACTAAAAACAACCTTTAGAAACAGAAATTTTCATTACATTTTCGAATTTACTAAAAATGTTCAAAATTTTGAAAATATACATAAAATATTGATATATACCTTTTCCAATCCTCAACAGTAAAATGCCGATGCTGTTGTGCCCACTGCAATCTTGCCTTTTCACCCTTAAAGTAAGTTTTGGCTTTTTTGCACGGCGTCTACTTCTGATATTGGCTTCATATAAGCGCGATTTTAATGATCGATCTGATATTTTTATATTATCAGCCTGTAATATACGCTGAAGTTCTTTAATGCACAGTTGCTTGTTTTCTAATGCCCTTTTTATGGTAATTCTGTCTTCCCGTGGCGAAATTTTGCGAATACCGCGACAATGAGAACGACCACTTGAAGTCGCTGGTAAATTTTCTTTCTTTAACATCGCTACCCTGTCGACTGTTTGACGAGAAACTCATTCTCTTCTGGCTATTTCCCGATGCGAATACAGCCCCGTCTCTAATAACACTTGAATTCTTGTTTTTTTCTCATTTGAAATGTCTTTACGTTTCACAAAATTTATCAATAAAAAAAGAAAACTAAACGTCACGAAATTTCAATTTCATTACACTAAAACAACATGTAAAACGAATATTATAGCACGAAAATATAATACTTGCACTTTACACCATCAAAACTACACATAAACTAACGTGAAGCAGGTAAAGCCAGTCACCGATTACCGACCCTAAACGTACCTTGGATAGAAAGGAATGTTTGGTGGGGGTTATAATAACGAGAATTTTATACCTACTTAAAAGGATTATCTCAAATACAATTAAAAATATTTTATTGCCGAAAATATTTCGAAATTTTGGTTATTATAATATTAATAGCGAATATTTGTATAAAATCAAAGTGGCCCTAATTCGATTGCACGGTACTGTATATGAAATCCTTACTAAATATTCTTCTTAGGGAATCAATGAACCAGGGCCGAAATGTTAAATTGGAGAATTTTCCCTGAACTCTTATTGGCTATAACTGATCATATAATACATGCAGTGCCCGGCAACAAGTTGGCGGCACTCCACTGCCGCTACACTAAGAAACTGTAATACCAACAGAGTTAGTGTTTTTGTAGATATGGCGGACGGTGCTGAACACAAAAATGATTTCCAGAACGCATTCCTTTCGTAACAAAGGCGCTGAAATGTGTGTTTGTACTTTGAGGGCAACGGAACTTTTGGTACCATCTCGTAGTTTAAGTTGTAAATATATTTTAGTTTAATTTAATTTTCTAGAAAAGTTCACCATACAAGTCTAACTGAAATCCAATCTTATGAAAAACACAAATGTAGCGTATGCACGAATTATATTCTTGTATTTATTTTTTTTAATATTTATTACATCAACATCGAAATGTAGGAATTACTAATGATGGACATACGTCCTTCCAAACGGAAGCTTTAATAAAACAAAAGACTGGTATGTGGACATAGTAACACTTGCGGAGGTAAGAAAAAATTTCTAATAAAAGTCAAGCATTGAATTCAATTAGTAACGACGGGAACGCTTCACTCAGGTTGACAAGGGTTGAAAAGCATCCAAGACAAAATTAAATAAATAAAAAAGAAGGCCCAGAAAAAAAAACCGGGGTTGGTGAATGTACACATGCGGGTAAAATAAACTTCAAAATTTATATGTGCCTACCGACAAAAGTTGGTTTTAGCACCTACACCGTATTAAAAGAAAAAAGATGCAACATTTTGCTGGAAGATATTAAAATTACGAAAAGTTTGTCCGTACACGTTGATGTGAGCAGATGCGATGATGGATTGCGTAGGCGTCTTTAAAAATGTATGCAATATAGGTTATATACTTTTGCATTAAACTTCCTACATCCTGATAGCAATATACTTTTTTAATACTGTGCGTATAATGTAATTGGTTCCTTAAGTTCGTTTCCTTTTGTACACAACTTCTTTCTAGCCTATTCGTTCAAGATTTCGAGATATCTGCAACTTTTAAGTAGTTTTATAACCAGGATATGGTTCTTATATTGATTATATTTGACATATTTGCATACTTACAAACCTCTCCAATACAAAAAAGCTTCCGAAAAGTATCGCAAAGAGACAATTGTATTACATAATTATATATTCTTTTTTCTGCAGTAAATGTTTGCGTCTTTTTACGCAATTATAACTTATTAATAGGCCTGGCATAATCGGTCTTCGCGACAGAATCAGATCAGTCGCATGGGCCGCATATTATAAATAAAGAGTGTATGTGTGACTAACACCGGACGGAAGTGAAATTTAGAAATCAATACCCTATGGTAAAAAATAAAAACTCACGCAATAAAAATGTTTGGTAAATATAGCGAATATATGCACGCGTTAAAGTGTTTTTATTGCCATTTTTTGTTTATAATATATTTAGTAACAAAGTAGTTTCTTTAAAAATCTGTTGTACTTAATACCTTAAATGTATGAGTAATTATAGGTAATACGTAGTGAAAAGCACTTTTGTTTTTCAGAAATAAGGAATATGTGTATTTATATTGATTGGTTTTTAAAATTAAGGTTATGTTAGTTTTAATACGTCACATAGAAAGTTCGACTTCAATAAATAATACAATATAATAAATAAACGCAACTTCTTAACAACGCGGGTAAGATTGGTGAAAAATTTACTACATCAGGTTTGTTTCCGCATTTGTGTCGATGTGACGCTGTGTGAACTTTACAATAATGCAAATCCGGAAATTCACTGATAAATTTAGTGACCTTGCGGACGTTAGACATACGTATATATCTTTACAATATACATACATATATATCTTTATAGTTATGTGTAATGCTGCGAAAGGTTGAGGAGAAGCTGTTGCAATAAATCAATAATTTCATTCGCTGTCTGTGCCAGACCTACTTATTAAATATTATATATAGCTTCCGGTGCACGTAGCTATTAATAGAAAGTTGTTGAGTAGATACTAATCTTTTCACACCTCACAATACAGAACTCTGAAATTATATCCTTTTTACTTTATGTGTTGTAATGTTATAAAATTCAAGTTGTTTATCTGAATAAAAAAAAACCTTTCGGCAGTTCAAAAGAGCAAATTACAAATAATAACGTTTACGAAAGATAAATGAATGGAAAAGAAAGCTAACCTCAAAATTTTACATTTACGAGCCCTCTCCATGCTAGCGCGTCATGTAAGAAACGCTGCGTTCTTTCAAATGGCCGAACTTAAATTAGCTTTGAACCCAAAATAAATTGTATACATTCAGCACTTGAAATTACTTGAAAATGAAGCACTTAGTGAAATACGTCTTCTTTCAAAGGAGACTCGACCTAAAAGGGGCTGACTCTTGGCGTCTGTTCGCTCCTTTGCTACCGATAGCTTTTGTTAAAGATTAATCACGGCCAACTACGATGCACATTTCATATAGGGTCAGTCGGGGTTAATATGATATAAAAATATTAACTTTCCACCTTAACTCGTAAAGTACTGGACCAAATCTACTATGAAAAATACTCCGATGTACATTTCTTGATGCTGAATCCATTTATAGATGGAAATAGATATCTAATAGCAGCAATTTGAAAAAAATCTAAAACCGTGTATCAAATTAGCCCTGCCTGATGGGGTTAAACTGATATAGCGTTTTATCTCGGTGGCTGTTGACTGGAAAAATTTATTGTATCACCTGTAATTTTTTCCAAATTTTTACCTTTAACTATCACACCGATACAAACGATTGTTTAAGTCTTGTGAATTTAACTCCTACGCTTACGATTTCTCAGTTTAGTCAAAACTAATCATCACGTGTCTTGTGAATCTAAGTTTGTAGTGCTTAAATTCTACTTTAAATACGAGGTGGAAGTAAAGTTTTGATTACTTAAAAGTATGCGGGACTTTTGAGCATGCGTAACCTTCGAGTTTATGCTAAATGTCATAATTTGAGGTTAGCTTTCCTATTTCCAAATTAATTCTACTAAAACGTAAATATTTTGTATTTTTTTTAACTGCCGAAAGAGTCTTTAGGGACACTCCCGGACCTACAGACCGTAAAATTAATTAATTAATTTCGATAAATCGAATTTTTCTTCGTTTTATAACATTACAGTACATTGTTGTTAAGAGAAGTATTAATAAACTAATTTGGACAGCTTTATATTCAAATAATTACAAATTCTATTAAATAAGAGTTTTATATGTTCTAAACTTATAATTATATGGGGATGTCTAAATGGATAGTACAACGAGCCCGTTGGAAGTATAATATGCATGCATATATATTCCAAACTTGTCTCGCAAATCTCACAGAAGTTCTTTGATAGCTTGTAGTTGGAGTGTACATATGCAAATATCGGTGCCAGCTTCACAAGCATTCTAATAACTTGTGTAACGGGTCCCCGTTACCTGGAAATTCGAATGTCCTGTTAGTATATTACGTGATGCACCCTACTAAGTTAGATAAGATTTTAGCTTCAAATTAGTTTGAAAACATTATATATAGCTGTAGAAATTACTAATTTTCGAGATAGTGTATTTATGTGACTTTACATCTATCCCAAAAGTTTTCCCTTTGAGAAGTCCTATAGGTATTGCGTAAGGTGTTGAAAGTGTATCGATAGTATCTACATACATTAATGGTCCTACAATGAATACATCTCTCCAGTGGTGTCTGGTGTTGATGTGAATGGAAGGTCAAGGGAGGACAACCAAAGGCGGATTACCCGTAAGGCAAGCTAGGCACGTGCCTAGCGGCCCCGGACCTCAGGGGGCCCCCGACTCATTTAAGGTTATATACCTAATATAGATTTATTTTTACAATTATTATGTTATAATTTTTTGTTATAATTTTTTTGTGTCAACGTGGACTTCCATTAAGAGGCAATGATGAAATTTTTGGATCAGTACACAATGGGAATTATTTAGGCATATTGGAACTACTAGCAAAATATGACGGGTATCTAGCAGATCATATTGAAAAAACTAAAAATATTGGACAGGGCAAAATATCTTATCTGTCTTCGACAATTTGCGATGAATTTATTCAATTATTAGGCGATCATGTTACTAATTTAATTTTACAAGAAGTAAAAGAATCAAAATATTTTGGAATAATAGTTGATTCTACACCTGATTTGCAACATGTTGATCAACTTACTTTTGTAATTAGATACGTGAATTCACAAACATTTGAAGTGTCAGAAAGTTTTTTAAAATTTTTGCCTCTAAAAAGCCACAAAGGGATTGATCTGGCTCGATAAATTGTGCAATATTTAATTGAGTGCAATCTTGACATTCAAAATTGCCGTTCGCAAAATTACGACAATGCGGCTAATATGTCTGGAAAATATCAAGGTGTCCAAAGTAAGATAAAAGGAATAAACAAATTTGCAGAATTTGTACCGTGTAGTGCTCATTCTCTGAATCTTGTTGGACAGACAGCAAGCTAGTGTATGTGTAGAAGCTATGTCTTTTCTTGGAATTGTACAACCGTTGTACAATTTCTTGTCAGGTTCCACATACAGGTGGAATTTGCTAAAAGAAGAAATTAATACAGGAATTCATTAAATTCTAATACAAATGAAAGAATTTTTGTGATGAAATCTCTGTCTGACACAAGATGGTCAGCGAGTTATGATGCCTTAAAATCCTTAAAGCAAAATTAGAATTAAATTTTAATAACCTTAAAAAATGATCTCAAGATACTGACCAAAGTTACGATACACGAAATGAAGCAACAAATATTATGAATAAACTATGTGAATTTGAAACATGTATTCTTAGTTTATTTTGGTATGATGTTTTAGAGAGAACAAACAAAGTAAATTTGACATTTCAAAAAGAGTCTTATTTTAAAAGAAGTTGTAGATCAAATTACCTCTTTAACAGAATACCTAAAGACTATTCGTGAAAATTTTGACCAGTATGAAGAAGAAGCGAAACATATTTTGAAGGTTTCGACTGAATTTGAGTTTGAAGTTTCTTATAAAAAAGAAAATACACGCCAAATTAAGAAAAAAGTATTCCACGGTGATTCCTGCTATTCAGAAAACTTTTCTCCAAAACAAAAATTTAGAGTAGAGGTATTTTTAGTAATATGTGATAGCATAATTTCTAAAACGGAAAGAAGATCTTGTTGTTGCAATTGCAAGTATATTTTTCGTTTATTTTCGATTATGAAAAGACAAATCTGAATGACAAACCATCAGCAGCTCAACGGCTTCTTAAAAAATATCTGTTAGATTTGGAAAGTGAATTAGAAAACGAAATAATACATTTTCTTGAACATCTGACAATAAATGAACAGAGCTTAAAAAATTGCAACAGCCAAGAAACATTAAAACGTGTTAAAGAAGTATTAAAGTTAATCCTCTATCCTAACGTAGCTAAAGTATTTAGAATATATTTAATTGTTATTTTGCGGAGTTTGTGAAGGAGAAAGAACATTCTCAAAACTGGCGGTAATAAAAAAACCAAAAAAGAAGCGTCATGAACCAAAATCGGCTAAATGCTTTAAGCTTGTTATGCATAGAGCATGAATTCCTAAACAAAAATGAATTTTAAAGAAATTGTGCAAAAATTTGCTGCTTCTAAAGTCCTCAAAGTTAATCTGCTATAGAGCACTAATGTGTAGACTTCATTAAATATTTTTATTAAGAATAAAAATTTATTTATTTTAATTTTTACCAGGTTTTACAGATATTACATATTTATAAAACAATGTTTTTATTAGGAATGTAAAATTTTGTTTAAATATTTTTATTGAAAATAAATTTGTTTACAATTTTTTTGTTTATTGTTATATTATTAAACATTATTTGCAAATATATGTTTTTTTTTAAATTAAAATTTTCATTTTACCTACTTGTTTACACATTTTTGAAATTGCTTATCTTACAATTTGCAATAAAAGATGGAGGGGGCCCCGTTATTACTTGTGCCTAGGGGCCCCGAAGGCTCTTAATCCGCCACTGAGGACAACGCTTCGATTTCCTCGTGTATTTTTTTGTCAAGTACAATGTACACGATATACAACGGAAGTACACGAAGGAATCAAAGTTTTGTTCTCGAACTCTCATTTACATCACCATCAGCCGCCTCTGCATCTCTCTATATTATTTTACTACGTCATACATAGTAAGGCAGTTTTAGGTTTGAATAAAATATTCGAATGCGGTAGACCATTAATGTTTCGTTTGGTGAAACTAATTAACATTTCGCAAATGCTACTTTGTGTAGAAACGTTCGAAATTACTCTGTAGGTATTTGTATACTGTAGCTGTATTTACTATTTATCTTGTGTTTGAGATGTTACGCCTTCGTAAACATCGCTACAGTAAACAGATCTGACTTTAATGAAGGCTGCCAGATTATCAGACCTAACCTAACTATATGTATGTATATAGGTGTACATACGGTAGTTTCGCACATACATACATAATTAACCAAGTATTTCTACTGAACGTCTGAGTTATTCATCCATTTATACATTATATGTACGGTGTAAATTATTAATGAAATATCAGATCTTAAACGAAGCATTATTAGTTTAAGATGCTGTGCGCAGATGTGTATTTACCAAAGAAGTTAGAGTAATAGAAGCAGCATCGTACGGTAGTCGCTATATGCTAACGCGAAGCATACATAAGGTCAATTTTTTAAACAAATATGGCGTTTCTCCCTCAACTTTGCAGCGTGTTGTTTCGCTCGGTTTTGCTCATAATTAAGTGATTTTTCACCAATGGCGGAACGTGTGTTTACATAACAATAATAATAATATGTTTTATTAAGCAGAAAAAAAAACATCAAATAATAATAATAATAATAATAGTTTATTGTTGTCCAACAGAACAAAGTTCCAGTAACAGGACATACAAAAACAGTATGCAGTACATTTAGAAAAATTAAAATAAACTAAAACTAGAACAGTAAAGTAGCCAAATAAAAAGAAAAGCAAATATAAATAAGCTATATATCCTAGAAATTAGAAAAAACACTAACAATATGTAGCATAGAGGCAAACGTAAACTGAAATATTAAATTAATGTAGTACTCGGTTGGCGCTTTTTTATCATGTGTTAGCGGCGCTTTACACATAACGTTTGTTCGATTCTTTGGAAGTACAAAAGTGTTCAAGGATAGCGTACTGTAAGCAGGTACATTGAAATTTAATTTTGAAATTAGCATTGATTTGATTATAAACTTTCCGCTAACCTCCTTTTAGATAACGATTGAATTTCATGTCGTTCAAGTAAACTACTGTAATCAGTTCATCATGTTGATATTCCACCGTTCCTGGTACCGTTTCTCCATCACCTTTACGCCCTGATGCAATCGTTCCCCCTGTTCTTCACTCACATCGCCCAAATTTTCAGGAAAAAAGTCAAGATGCTTGTGCAAGAAGTGGACTTTAAGGCTCATCAGACATCTCAGATTTTTCAACTTGTCAATTATATTAGCTACGATATGCTCATAGTTTGGGTCTTTCACATTGCCCAAAGAACAGCTTGCTTAAATGATATTCAAGCCTCCTTTTCCTTTGTAGTCATCCGTGCTTCAAAGTCGAATCGAACATCATTTTACGAATATCAGGCCCAACGAAAACACCTTCTTTCAGTTTGGCTTCTGATAAATGTGGAAATCTTTCACATAAATATTTAAAACATTTACCATCTTTAGGCAAGGCTTTTACAAATTGTTTCATTAAGCCTAACTTTATGTGTAGAGGTGGCAGAAGAATCTTTTTTCGATCTACTAAAGGTTTATGCAATATGTTCTTCTCGCCAGGTGTTACAGTTTTTCTTACGGGCCATTGTTTTGTGGACCAATGCCGATACCTTGCTTTGCTGTCCCACTCACATATAAAACATGGAATCTTTGTAAATCCCTTTTGTTGACCAAGGATTATGCAAACAACTTTCAAATCCCCACAGAGCATCCAATCGTGAGCCGGATAGTTAATTTTTTGTAAAATCATGCCTAGATTTTCATAAGTTTCCATCATATGGATAGAATGAGCAACAAGCAGTGAAGCATAAGTATTTCCATTGTGTAACAGAACAGCTCCACTCTTGTGCTGATAATATAAATAAAAAGGTAAAAAGCATTTGCTGATCTAGTGGAGATAACACTGAAGACTTTTTTACGTTTTAATAAAATACACGAGTTTTTTAGTTAAAGTTAGTAAATGTAAAAATACAAACCTTTCTGGTGGTGCTAAGCGTCTCAGTATTCAAAGCATAAAAGGAGTCTTTAAAAACTACATTTTCCTAACATATATCAGAAAATGTTAAAATTTTGAGGTAAAAGACCAAATCTGCGCTATGTAAAATCAGACCAGAAAGTAATGTCGTAGCCTCGTTAAAGGGAGATCTCCCGAAGATTGCCGATGTTGTACCCTGTAGGGGGGCTACTGCAATAGTCTCCTGAAAGGAATGCGTACAGCGAAAAATGTGGGTGTTAGAGCGAGCAAGTGACAGCATACATATTTACGCGCGTGTAGGAGAGGCCGCGAAAGTAGTGACAAGCAGGTATGTTAAGAAAATCGTCAAAATCAGTATAGACAAGGAAAGAGATAGCTCTCACGGCCTTTGATTTATGGGCTGCAATAAGACACTCATATTGAGAATGCACTTATACTGGAACCAGTTTGTTGCCAATCTTTCGGCTTAAAAGAATAATAGATCTGTGTGTCGTCCGCATACATCAGAAAATTTGATGATTTAAGGGCATTATTAATTCCAGACGTGTAAATACAATACAAAAGCGAGCTAACAAATTGCTTTAATATGATTGGGACTCAATACAGATATTAAATAATTAAAAAAGGTTAGAATAAGAATTTATGTTAGGAATTTTACATCTATAAATTATGTATTAAATTATCGAAATAGAAGTAATAAACATATAATCTATTAAAGAATAGGCATACGACGAAATATAACTGTTATAGTAAAAATATAATTAAGCAAGTGTAAATTTTGATCTTACTGTAATATTTTTGACTGGTGACAATAAGAAAACACTAACTTGCGGAATACTCCTTTAATAATATAACAAATATTTAGTACAACCACTCAGTACCCAAGGTTGGTAGAATGTATATTGTTAAGGCTGCCTCGGTTTAAAAACAGCCTGCGCAAGTAATGACGTCGGTGGTTACAGAATATAGAACATATTTTATTCATCAAATTAAACGTTATTACGAAGAAGTATAAACGTATTTACGTTTATTTTACTTGATGTTTAAAATTAAAAGTTTCTCAATAATTTTAGTACAATTCTCAATGAATTAATACCTTATCGTTATGTATACAAAAAGGATCTCCATATGATTCTACTATTTTCTATTATAGCAGACATTGTGTTCAATTAGGGAATAACAACCTTCTATAATGTATTTTACAAAATAAAAAAAATAATTTTCGGCTGCATGTTGCATAACTGTTGCAATGAATTTCGTGATGATCCAATGATGTCTCAATACCAAATGGATGCATGCCAGATTTTCCGAAAAAGACTTGACATTACGGACTTTTCGCCAATCCACGAATTCCTTGTACACAAATTCGTATTTTGATTTAGACTTCTGTGGCAATAAATTCTTTGTGGAGGCTCCTGCCGCTTCCAGCATCTCCGGCGGTGTCAAAACTTCCATCGTTTCATCTTCGCTATCCATTTGTTGATAAATTAAGTCAAAAATTTTTCGAAATGATCACAATTCGATTTTACTGACATAAACAATTTGTGCTTTATTTATGTCGTGTCATTTGAGATGGTACTACGATTTAAATGAGAAAGGCTTGTGAATAATCTGTGGAATAATGAAAATGCTCTCATACTATTGGCCGCATTCCTGTTGAATAATGAAAATACACTGTTGTGATTGGTTGCAGGCTGTTGAATAATGAATAAAAAGACATTGTGTGAATAATCAATATTATTACTTAGAGGAAAGTGCGTCGAAAATGAACCTATTATTTAATAGTCGTAGAAAACATATTTTAATTACTATATTATACATTAATATACAACTGCATACAAATACATTTATTAATACATATGGGATTAATAGTGCGAAGCTAATTTAAGAAATTGCAAAATATTAATGGTACCGTTCTGGTAATTCAAAATGTGTTGTTGTAAATACATTTGACGTTTTTTTGACTGAGCGTTTTGATATTTATAGGGAGCGTCTATACTGTTTATTTTAATGTACACTTGCATTTGAATATTCAATAGTGCTTTAACAAATATGAATAGTGACGGATGGCAATGATAAAAGGAATTATTCAAATGAGAATGGAAAGACTCGCATGCGTTGGTCGTACGATTTAAGGCTGCACTATTTTCAATCTATATCTCAGGTGGAAATTCTGCGACTTCCGATATGTTATCAGTAAGATAATTTGCAAACTTTTGCACATTGGGGTTGAAATGCACACAGTTCGAAAACAAACATATCCCTAACGTTTTCTGGTTCCAGAAACAAAAGCCCAAAACAATAACCCAGTCATTGCCCAATTTCGGAGGTTTTGTCCTTATAATGTAATGTTAACCCTAGTTGTTGAATTTTCCACCACCAGGCTTGTGTCAAATAGAACCTACATCCCACAATTCTAGTTCCAGGCCATACATGTCTGCATTATGTATGGCCTTCTCGAAATCTACAACAACACTTTTTGGTTTTAATCCTAAATCGTGGTTTATGACGTGATGTACGACACGTTGAAAGCACTGTTTGTAAGTAAGCTCGCATTTGTCTTTTAATAAACAAAAAACTAAATGGAATATAATGTCCGTTAAAAAAACCATGAATTGTGAAAAGTTGCGTAAAATATTTGGTACAATAATCAAACGTTCCATCTACGTACAAAGTTTCAGCTTTACACATACACTGTAAGTTCGTCTTTGTACTAAAAATTACTATATCGTAAAAATTATTTTCCAACACAAATTCTTCATTTCTATTGGTTTTGGATTGGAGCACTGCCAGGGCTGTTTGTACCTCTTCTATGTTTCTGGGTAACGCTGGCATTAATTTTCCTCTTGCATTATACATGTTCTCTTTTATGCATTTTAAATCGTTCACTTTCAAATGTTCGTCGTTATTATGCAAAACGGAGCACAACATTTTTGATGGTCGATCGCAGGATTCTTCTATAGCTTTTTGTTTAGCAATTGCAGAAGAAACATGCTGCCTTTGTAGAACATTATTGCTTATTTTATCATGATTATTAAAAAAATTTCCGGAAGAGAGCATTCTTCCATTGCCCTCATCAATAGTAGTAAGAAAAGCTTTACAGGTCTTTGTAGAATACAGGACACGATGAAAACTAAACTTGTTATTTTCGCAGACGATTTGAATTTTTCCAGGCTGACCAATAAAAAAATATCATACGCTGACGAATTTATAAAGACTAAATAATTAAAAATTGTCTAAAGTATTTATAGAAGTAATTTTTGAAGTGGATACGGCAATTGCCATTACGATCAATTAATAATACTGAATAAATGTTAAGAGACGTATAAATATCTTATACTTGGAATAACCCTATGCCCCAAAATTGGGGATTAACAATTTACATGCCGAGTTTCGTTAAAGGATTAACAATAATAGTTTTATGGCACCCCGCTGTTTGCGGATTTGTGCCGAGTTTCGTACTGCCCTAGATTACATTTTTGCATTTCCCAATATCCATTATGTTAAATGTTTAAATGATAGTAAATGCATGACAAATACATAAACTTTTAAATATAAATTCCAAAACGAAAACAGGTTTTTTAAATCTAATCAATGGAATTTTACGTCAAAATGAATCGTATTTGTATGTGTAAAAATTCAGTTAAACCTATTATTATAATAGATGTTCAAATAAGCAACCATTTGCAATGCTGCCTCTAATGTGGTACCATTTCATGACTTCTTAGTTGATAAGAACATAATTAAAAAGAAAACTATTGCACAGTATAATTTCGAGACACAAACAAAGCAAATCAAAAATAACCAAGGAGAAGAGATCGAGAAAGGCGAGGATGATGAATAACGCTGGCCACGAGCGGTACCGCGCATCGGCGTAGAATCAGTTCGGACCGAGAGGAACGGTAGTATTACTTCGTCTGCGGAGCAGTACGGACATTTTCGCTGCCGGTCATTTGCGCAATTGTTTATCTGTCCTAGAAAAATTATGATTTCGTCAGCAAAACGACCGCGGTCGGACAAACTTCGAAAATTTATTTGCAGAAATTCCAGACTTAATATATGAAGGTGCTAAAATTAAATGTGTAATCTGTAAAATCCCGTTAATGTGTTGGTCCAGACAACATTGTCTACGACACGTAAATAGTGAAAAGCATATCTCAAAAAGAAATTGCGCACGAGACAATGAAAAATTTATATTTAATTTATGCGTTACGTTTATCGCATGTAATATATCGTTTAATTAACTAGACAAGGAACCATTTATCTGCTTTTGGAATAACTATTCGGAGTGCAAATTACCAAGTCGAACATCGTTACGAAAAATTATGCCATCTGCGCGCGAACATTGAACAAAAAATAAAATCGGAGTTGAAAGATCAAAAATTGTGGTTATGTGTCGACGAAACAACAGATCGGAAGAAACATTCTGTTCTTAATGTAATGGCACGCAAATTGGAACCTCATCAATCGGCACCTTCAATTCTATTAGTCTCCAAACGAATACAACAGTGTACTGCCGAAGTAATTGCAAAGTTATTGTTAAATACATTGGACAAGTTTGAACTTTCAACAAACCAACTCTTGATGTTAGTGAGTGATGGTGCTGCAAACATACTTTCTGTACGCCGGTCTCTTAAAAAGCATTCTGCTAATTTGTTACACATTACGTGTAAAATTCATGCTCTCAATCTTGTGGCGGATAGTATCAGAAAATGTCCTGAGGTAGACGCTTTAATAGCGCATACCAAAGCAGTATTTGTCAAATCACCGAAACGTATTCGCGAATTTCACAGAGTGTGCCCCCGTATACCAGAGCCACCAGAACCTATTCTAACTCGTTGGGGAACATAGTTGCAGGCCGCGTTTTATTATCATAAATATTTTGACAATATTAAGAACGTGGTTTTACAATTCGATACAAAGGAAGCTGCCGCTATCCAGAAAAGCCAGTCGAAATTTCAAGATAGTCAGGTTAAAATGGATTTAAAAATCATTCAAAATTACTTCGGGCTAGCAGATGCAATAGAAAAATTACAAAATCCTGCGGTGCCGTTAGAAGAATCTCTAAAAATAGTGCAACATGTTCACGCACAGCTATGCGCGATTGAAGACGCAAAAAATGTTTCTGTTTTGAAAAAATTTGAGTGTTTTTGAGAAAAATTCTGATTTTGGCGCATTAAGACTCATTTGTGAAGGTACGTCAACAGAATCGTTAAGTTATTTGAAAGATTATTTTACTTACGCAAATATTATGTCACTAGATGTAGAACGTTCGTTCTTTGCATATAAACGCATTTTTTCCTCATGCCGTACTAGTTTTGCCGAAACAACAGTTGAAACATGTCTAATGTTGCAGATATTTAACAGACGTTATTCACTTTGTGATTTCACGGAGGGCTCTTAAAATGGTAAATGTTCGAGCACGTGTTATTTAATTTTTATTTAAAAGATAAGCGAAATTATTTGCGGCAGCAAACATCTCTATTAGCAGAATAACTCTAGTGGAACGCGAGGCCTGGTCGACTCTACGCTACTGCACGGTACCGCTCGTGGCCAGCTTTAATGATGAATTAAAGAAATAAACTAAGGGTATAATGCATGATTAGAGTCTAGCCGTTACTTCCGAGAATACGTCTAGTTACGGTGGTAACGGTCTAGGGCGACGGTCCTCTGACAGCGGTTGGATTGTTACTGATTCTGATTAATTTCCGTCGCGCGACTCCACGTCCCTTTTACTTTCATAGCGAACAAACGTTGCAACAGTGTTATATTTTAGCAGTTCACTTTACTACGAAACTTACTAATGCGGTATAACCGTCACCAGCAGCTAAGCTTATAGGGATTTGTATTATTATATACACATTGTTATGAAATCCCCATCCATGTACATGTTTTGATACCCTATTTGTGTAATTAGAGCATCAAACAACAATAACACAAGCGATGCTCGAACTAATGTCGCTTCTAAAAATCAATAATTGTTTCAGAAGCGACGCTAATTGTTTCGGAATCGAGAATCCCGTTAATGCTATTGTTTGTATCTGGATCGCAATTTCCTCTGTTATCAAGCATGGAGTGCCAAGTTTATGGATCAACTGAATTTCTTTGTACTCGGAATTAAAAATATGCTCTTGGGCATTATTGTTAGCACTCCTGTATACCTAGGTTACTCATTTAAAGGTTTGGAAATTTTACAAAACAAGAAAATTACGCAATTTATATTTATTAAACGTAAGACTAATAACTAGTCTGGGCAAATAGCGGTAACAGTCAGTGTAGTAGATATGTGGTGCGGAGTCGACGATTATTTATTTCACGCGTTCACAGCGTCAGTACTAAATCGATGCTGTATGCGAGTAGTTCTGTGTATATGTATGTAGGCTGTCGTAACTTATTTCGTAATTGTACACATATGTTTGCTTTAAAAATGTCGCAGTTAGGTACGTTGCGAAAACGACCAATGGTAGCCACAGTTAGAAACTTTATAGTGGACATGCCAGACTTGATGGCGCTAAAATTCAATGTCTAGTTTGTAAAATCCCTTTAATGTGTTGGCCCAGAAGCCATTGTCAACGTCACATCGAAAGCAAACAGTATTCTTCTGCAAAAAATGGCATAGGAGACCAAGAAAAATTTACATTTGATTTATGTGTTACTCTTATTTTATGTAATCTATCGTTTCGTTCACTAGACAAAGAAGCATTTGTCTCCTTCTGGAATAAATATGCGGATTGTAAATTACCTAGTCGGACATCGATACGAAATGTAGTGCCATTTGCTCGTGAACATATAGAAAAAGGAATGAAAACGGAACTGAAAGATAAAAAACTGTGGTTGTGTGTGGACGAAACAACAGATCGTCAAAAACATTCTGTGGTTAATGTAATGGTACGTACAATGGAATCACATCGACCGTCATCCTCTTCCTTACTTACTTCCAAAAGAGTTATAAATTGTACTGCCGATGAGATTTTAAAGGTGGTGTTGAACTCATTGAACAAATTTGAAGTCTCGACTAAGCAACCTTTAACGTTTATGAGTGATGGTGCCGCAAACATGCGTTCTTTGGGCCGATCTCTTAAAGAACACAGTGGTAACTTCTTACATGTAACATGTAAAATCCATACTCTAAATCTTGCGGCACAAACGATTCCTACATGTTTCCCATTAGTAAATGCATTGATTGCTAGTACAAAGGCAGTGTTTCTAAAGTCTCCGAAACGTACCCGACTATTTCACAAACTGTGTCCTGATGTACCTGAACCACCAAAGCCGATTGTTACACGTTGGGGAACATGGTTGCAGGCTGCGTTTTACTACAACAAATATTTTGATCAAGTAAAGAAGGTAGTTTTAAAATTCAATCCAACAGAAGCTGCAGCAATCAAGAAAAGCCAGGAAATATTTCAAGATAGTCAGGTTAAAAGATATTTACAATCTATTCACAACAATTACTTCGGACTAGAGGAGGGAATAGAAAAATTACAAAATGTTTCGATGTCGCTAGTGGATTTTGTTGAAATTCTGATTGATGTTCACGCACAGTTATGCGCTGTAGAAGGCGAAACAAATTGGTGTGTAATACGAAAATTTGAAAGTGTTTTAGAGAAAGACTCCGATTTTCTTATATTAAGACAAATTTGTGAAGGTGCGTGTGAAGATGCATTAAGTTGTTTCAAAGATTATTTTAAATATGCAAATATAACATCGCTAGATGTCGAACGGTCGCTTTCGGCATTAAAAAACACTTATTCCGCACGTCGTACTTACTTGACTGAAGCAGCTATGGAAACATATCTAATAATTGAAATATTTAACAGATGTTACCTAGTTTGTGATTTCACGGAAGAATTTAAAACGGTAAGTGTTTCAGCACGTTTTATAATTTATTTCTTACCTTCTATTTTATGTGTAAACTTTTATGCGCTCGCCACGCCTCTGGCTGTTACCGCATATTTGTCCAGGTTACTCATTATAAGTGCGAGCTATAAAGCTACTGTTATAAAAAAATCTCTTTCAAAGACCATCTGTGGCTTTTTTATTTAACGTTTGTGGAATAAGATCTCAATATAAATTCTGGGAAAAATGTCTCCTTTTCTTTGAGCATAGTATACGAGAATTGTCTTTCTATTTTTGACTGACAAGGTAGTAGTAAAATCCTATTATGCACTTTAATTTAAGTATGTACTTAAGGTGTATCTTTAAAACATAATCCTATTTTACATTTTACCATTAAAACTTTTACTCTAAGAGAAAATTAAATATGTGCATATAATTTATAATTACAAAGGTTTTAACTAACCACGTATATATATCTAAATGCATAATTTAATGTTTTCGCTGCTTTCAGTACCTAAATGTATCCTCACAAAAAAGGCTTTAACATTTTCTATTCAGAGAGCTTTTATATTTTGCAGAACTACCATAGCAACTGATAGAGAAAAAATTTATCTATTTAAAAAATAGTAATTACTACTACTGTTTTAATGTTTTAGAAAACAGGTACTGGCTATTATCAAGAGGAATACAGACTCTTTATAATATAAACAAAATAAATTTATTAATTTTTATCACATAGAAAGACTTTGCCAATTTACTTTGGGACCACTAAAATATCGTTGTATTTGTAATAAAATCTTTGGTAAATAAACATTTATCAAATAGTTTGCTTGCTGCACATTTTTAGAGCTATTTATGACGTTTTAAATTTAATTGCAGAAGTTATGAAAATTCGAGCGTAAGATGCGTATATCGTAGTATAAATTGCAATGTTTTTGTAAATAAACATACACAAGGATGTGGATAAAAGGTAACACTGAGCATGACATTGAAATTGCTTTTTAGGTGAAAATATCCAATATTGTATGAATTGAATGTGCCGAACACGAATATCATTTTGAGAAAAATTGATTGGCTATCAGTAGGTAGGCTACACCGGTACGGCCGCATTTTCAAAGCCATTCGCGGCCGCGGATTTATTCGCGCTTTTAATCCGCGGGTAATTTCAAGGTCACGCTTTTTAATCCGCGTTTTTTTTGATTCACGGATAATTTCGCGGAATCGAAGTTTGGTTAGCGGAAGCCGTTCAGAAGCCGTTCAAAAGCCGTTCAGAAGCTGTTCAGTAGCCGTTCAGAAGCTGTTCAGTAGCCGTTCAAAAGCCATTCACAAGCCGTTCAAAAGCCGTTCAAAAGCCGTTCAGAAGCTGTTCAGTAGCCGTTCAGAAACTGTTCAGTAGCCGTACAGTAGCCCCTTGCAACAGATACCTGTTGCAAGGCAGGCGTTGTAAACGGCTTCTGAAGGGCTTTTGAACGGCTTCTGAACGGCTACTGAACAGCTTCTGAACGGCTACTGAACAGCTTCTGAACGGCTTTTGAACAGCTTTTGAACGACTTCTGAACGGCTTCCGCTAACCAAAAAGTGCATTTAAAAGCCTTTTAAAAGCGCGAGCCGCTAATCAAATTTCGATTCCGCGAAATTACCAGCGGATTAAAAGCGCGACCTTGAAATTACCCGCGGATTAAAAGCGCGAATAAATCCGCGGCCGCGAATGGCCTGGAAAGTGCGCCCGTACCGGTGTAGTTTACCTACTGCTCTCTTTGTAGAGGTATTCACGTCATCATTCCTCCTTTACATATCAAGCTCGGCCTTATTAAAAACTTGATAAAGGCCATGGATAAGAATAGCTCAGTGAAGCCAAAATTGAAGATGGCGTTTTGTGGGCCCTCAGATTAAACAACTCTTCAGAAATCGCAATTTTGAATTCTTCAAAGTAATGAGAACATGTTGGCTTTGTTTCATAATTCGGCTGCAATATGTCCTTAATGATCCACTTACTTCACTTCCAGTTGAATTCCTTTCCTAATAACTGCGGGCAAATCAGTGATGAGCACGGCGAACGTTTTCATCGGGACATTGCCAAGATGGAGAAACAATAACAGGGTAAATGGCCCATGTCAATGCCGACTGATTACGCTCATCAGAGGTTTGTAATTGAGGAGGGGAGTCAATTACAAACGATATGCTAAAAGAAAACAAAAGTCCTAAGCAGATTAAGGTGTTCTTAAAAGATATTAGAATATTTACAAATATAGCGAAGCACTTCCTTGAATTTTACACGTAACGTGTAACAAGTTAACAGAATGCTTTTTAAGAGACCGGCCTACAGAAAGCATGTTTGCGGCACCATCACTCATAAACATCAACAGTTGGTTTGTTGAAAGTTCATACTTTTCCACTAACCTTACAATTACTTCGGCAGTACATTGTTGTATTCGTCTGGAAGCTAATAGAATTGAAGGTGGCGATTGATGCGGTTCCATTTTACGTGCCATTATATTAACGACCGAATGTTTTTTATGATCTGTCGTTTCGTCCACACATAACCACATTTTTTTTTCTTTCAACTCCGATTTAATACTTTTTTCAACATATTCACGAGCAGATGGCACTATCCTTCGTAACGATATCCGACTTGGTAATTTGTACTCCGAATAGTTATTCCAAAACAAGACAAACGCTTCCTTGTCTAGTAAATTAAACGGTATACTACATACAATAAAAGTAATACATAAATTAAATATAAATTTGTCATAATCTCGTGTGCAAGTTCTTTTTGAAGCATGCCGTTCACTGTTTACGTGCCGTAGACAGTCCCTTTTGGACCAACTCATCAACAGGACATTACATACTACACATTCAATTTTAGCGCCATCATACGTTAAGTCAGGAATTTCGGCTAAAAATTCTCTAGCTTGGTCCGCCTTGGGTCGTTTGCGCGACGTACGCAACATTTCTAAACAATACGTACCCCGCTAATGGAAGGTCGAAGCTACACTGAGGCTTGTATGTAACCGTATAGAAACGACGCGGCTGCCTGTTGGCGTGCGTGGCCAACTCTACTAATGACAGCCTTACACTCTAACATGGTCTTTTTTGTTGCTGCGATCATTTTAGGCAAAGGATTTTTCGATAATTTTAAATAAGAACATTGTGACAAAGTGCTGTTGACTCGATTGAAATAATCCTCTTTGTCTAAGATGACTACAGTATTACCTTTGTCAGATTTTAAATAGAAACAATTTTTGGTTTTTAGTCTTGTAGCAATGATTTGATCTTTTCGTACAACGTCGGGTGCATTTTGTTCCATATTTTCCGAAATTTGAAAATACCCAATGAAAACCAACTTGTTAGCGGCAGATTTTTTTCCTTCAAAATTCACGGCATTCGTTACGTTCCGAGGATCCAGTTGGTTTCTTGCAATAGCTATTGAAAAAATTTTCCAAAATAAAAGACAGCGCATAGTATCGTATTACATTTATTTTGTTTACACTTATTTAATATTTTCTATTATTGTTTTTTAGCGAAAAATATAGAATTAAGTACTACAAATTATCTGTTCTTGTGGATAGTATCCATCTCTCTTTATGAAGGCAATAGTGTAGTTTAATCATTGTTGTAATTAGGCTGTATGGTTTAATTATTCAAATGAGTTATTGTACTATACATGCATGTATACATTTGGTTTTCATTCTTGCAGGATGGTGTTTCCCTCGAAGGCGGCGCTGTTGAGGTCAGCACAGACGATAATACAACAACTAGCACGCTTGTGTTTACTCCTTTGGCGTCCGACCACGGCTTAACGTTAACCTGTAAAGCCTCAAATCAACGAATTCCCTTGAGTGAGTTAAGAGATACGTGGATGTTAAAGGTCTTTTATCCACCGAAAATAACGCTAATGTTGGGCCAAGCATTAAACGCCAACAGTATTAAGGAAGGAGACGATGTCTACTTTGAATGCCATTTAATTGCGAACCCCTGGGTGAGTTTCTACGCTACTAATAGAAAACACTCGTAATTGCTTACTGCACTTAACACATAAGAGAGATTCCCATTTCTTTCTAATACTACATTTCTATAATATAGCATTATCATTATTTTATTCTCACGCAGTAACGAAGGAAGTTAAAGGAGAACGTTGTCAAGCTGTTAGGGCGCCTTTTATTCGTCTTTTAAAATGTTCAAATTCATAGAATACTAAAACATTTTACGAAAAAATATCGCGAAAGTGTTCTGCCGTCTTGGTTTTAATTGCCACTGTACTGCCTTTACATGGAGTTTAGTCGTTACCACTCTTCGATGATGTCACGCTGTTTAGGTGATGTATCACCATGCATGATATTAGCCTAAGCGGTAAAGGAATCGCTTTTTTGCATTTCTTTTTTAAGTTTTGAAGGGTTTCCGATTTAAAGAGGATGCCAGTCGTCAACCGAGCTCTTATTCGCATCCCATTCGGTACTATTTAACCAGGGTCTTTAATTTTCTATTATGTGGTGTTTTATCTAATCTATTATTACTTTTCCCACAATCATTTTTAAGTAGGATATTTGTAGAACAAGTTATTATAATTGGTGCAATACATTCACTGCTATGAATATGACATTTACATGTATCAGTATTCAAATAGCTATGTTCGGTGATATAATTTAAAATATATTGTACTAAAACAGAACGTTTATTATAATTAAAAACATGTCTTCCTGTTCAGAAATAATTTTGTTGAATATAACGTAAGAATATAAAACTATTTGAACAATAAAATTTTCACGTTTTTTTGTCAAATACAACGGACAATTAGGGTATTGAGTTGGAGTATCATCTTTTTTAAGCCTAGGATTTTTTAAACTTGCAATTATAGTTTCACCGGTCCCTTAAACTGTAGCTGTTGAAAAATAAATAATATCTTCTTTTGCAAAGTGTAACTCACAAACCCTCGTATACAGTGTTGATGCCACAGTACTATAAATAGACCGCCCGAGTCACGCTTTTATCGTTTTAAAAAAGGCTTTATCACTTATACAACACCAGAGAAACATTACAGGTATCATCAACAAAGTACGGAAATATAATTAAAATATAAACCAATATAATTTGGATAAACCAATTCAAACCGCAAGAGACGGTGTGAACATGTAGATGTCAAGACGATAAATATGGCTGATCGTTTATCTAAACCAATATACGTCACAGCCTGCTGACGTCCGAGCAATTAGGCCTTGTTATATTGGCGGTAACAGACCAACACATTAAATAAAATATACCGGATGTCTGACAAAAAACGCCCCAAGCTATAGCTTCATTATTTACTATCCGATTTTAAAAAGCGAAATATCAAATAACAAAATTAAATAAATACTAAAATCAATTGACGTAATACTAAAATCAATTGACGTAATCAAAATATTACTAAGAACAAAAATTTCAACATGTGATAGTCACTTTATTTAATGAAGTTTTTTTAATATCTCGGATAAAGGATTCTTTTCTGAATTTAATGATGTATAATAAGTTGAACTTTCAAAATAAGTGTCAAGTGTACCGTGGATAACAATATTTTATTGAAAAGAATATTTTATAGAAGAGAAAGTACTTAAATTTTGTTACAAAAATTGCTCAAATTGTCCGCCGCCTTATTAAAGATATAGTTGACACGTTATGATTACTCAATTAATCGCACTTAATAATTAATTAAGAGGTATTTCCCGGCAAGCATTGTTAATTCTTTGTCGGAGTATTTCTTTGCACTCTTAAGGTTAGGCCAACTAAAAAAAAAATAATCATCAATAAGGAAGTGGAGGTAAAAGTTCTGTCCAATTTTGAAGCTCATCCTGCCAGTTTCATTCGTGAATTGATGCCAGCACTGAATATTAGTGTAGAGACTCACACAAACACGTACTTTTTAAATGCAAATCAGTGCAAACGCTCTTACCTACCGATCTGGAACGGCGGATGAATTGTTGCGAATTCTTTTTAGAAAATTTTATTAAATAGCAGTAGTTATAAGTACATTCTATTGAGTTGAGGAACAATTGTAAGAAAATAGAAAAAAAAATAACAGAACTAATACATAATTATAATATGTGAAAAGTAGTGAAATACTCACCCTTTTAAGCAGCTACGGAACAGTAAAACTAGAAGCACCATTATCAGTACTAACATCATATGGATAAGAGTGGCAAAAAGTTGACACCATTAGATGTGTTTCCACAGTTGTCTCGGTGAGCGATGTTCGCCGTGGTGAGAAAATGAGTTTATATTTTGAAAAAGAGTGTTTAACATCTACCGATGTTATACATGCATGATTAAAATACTCTTTGTACTTAGTCAGTGGATTATTCGATACACCATCACAAATTTGTTTTAGTGTGCTAAAATCCGAGATCTTTCTGTAGCACACTCTCGAACTTTTCTAAAACGCGATTATATTTTGCGTCATGTATAGTTAGTGGCTGTGTATGCACTCCGTCCATAATTTGCAGAGACTCCAATAATGATAACGATCTATTTTGTAATTGGTCTATTGCGTCAGCTAATCCTTTATAGTAGCTACGAATATTTTTTAAATCTGTTTCAACGGGAATATCTTGAAATTTCGACTAGCTTTCCTTAATAGCTGCAGCTTCGGCAGGATTAATTGTGCAACAACAGCTTTTACTATTTTGAAATGTTCAGCATAATAAAAAGCTGCCTGCAACCATGTTCCCCAACGTGTAAGAATTGGCTCCGGTGGTTGACGAATACCAGGACAGTCTGTGTGAAATGATCGTAGGCGTTTGGGAGATTTAAAAAATCATTTTTTTGTGCTTGCTATTAATGCATCTACCCCGGGAGAGCATTGTCGAATGGTTTCTGCCACAAGATGTAAAGCATGCACTTTACACGTAACATGTAAACACTTGCAACCATGTTCAAGAAGAGAACGGCCTACCGAACGCATTATCGCTGCGCCATCGCTCATAAATATCAACACTTTATCTTTTGAAATTTGAAGTTTTTCCAACGTACTAAGTACAACCTTCGTAATTGCTGCAGCAGTGCACTCTTGTAGACTTCGGCTAGCTAGTAACAGTGGTAATGTAGGTTTACTACTATGCGTACCATAATATTTACAATTGAATTTTTTTACAGTCTATTGTCTCGTCAACACATAATCAAAGAAACTGTTTTTTCAATATGCGTTTCATTTTTTTTCGCGTACAAATGCAACATGCTTACGTGCCGTTCCTTCCGTTGGCAACCGCAACTCGGGATTGTATTTGTCCCAAAAGTCCTTAAACGGTTGTTTATCGAGTAAGCCTAGTGGCAAATTACAGTTTATCAACATAAGAATTACATTTAAAAAAATGCACTTCTCGGTGGCATGCCCAATTTTCGTTTTCTACGCTGTGCGGAATTTACGTGTCTTGTACAGTTCCACTTCTTAATTGACATCAAATGTATTTTGCACACTTTACAAACTATCTTACTCCCGTTGTAAAACAAATCGGGAAAGTCAGAAATAAACTTATTTACTATGTCTTGAAAGGGTCGTTTTTTAGCCTTCGACATGTTCACTAAAAACTACAATCAATAAAATCAAAACGCACTACACTAAATAATAACTACAATTAATAACTACGTCTATATCAATAAAATCAACACGCCCTATCTGCTATCCAATGCTAAACTGAACTGAGTAATGATGATTTGTCGTGTCGTATCATAATCGACTAGCCTTCCCCGCCCACCTAAATACAGTCACACCGCCACTGCGATTGCTCTGCAGTTGCCGGGCTCTAGTGATGAAACAAATTTTTCAAACTCAGGTACGCGTAATTTGAGAACCATGCGTTATAGGAGCATCGTAAATCCTCTTTCTCAGCCACGTCGTCCACGGCATCGATTTAGTTTAAACGTTTGGTGCAGCATCTATGAAAACCGAATTGTTGGTCTGCTCATTTCACAAAATTAATTGAACTGAAAATGATTTACGTAACAGAAAACGCCTGGAGGATCACATAATTTTGGGATGTAATAAATACAAAAACAAAATCTCAACATTACCTATTGGATCAGTGCAAAAGTTCGTGCCCGATTTGTAAATAAAAGTCGAGCAGTTGTTACTGTAAGAAAACACCTTTATTAATCAATTATGTATTCGCCACCGTTCTCGACAATCATTTTCCAACGCCCAGCCAATTTATGGATACCGCATTTGAACAAATCGCGTGGTTTAGCGTCAAAGAACGAACGCAGTGATGTGATTTTTGACAGCCTCCACAGAATCAAAATTCTTGCCATTTAAATTGTCTTGCAATGACCGAAACAAATGATAATCGGATGGTGCAATGTGCGGAGAATATGGTGGATGCAATAAGATTTCCCATTTCAACTGTCCCAATTTGTACAGAGTCATTTTCGAAGTTTGTGGTCTGGCGTTTTCATGGTGGAAGATTACGCCTTTACGATTAACCAAGCTCGGGCGTTTTTCTTTGACTGCTGCGTCCAATTTGGTTAGTTGTTGGCAGTACTTCTTTGAATCAATCGTTTGGCCAACAGGAAGCAGCTCAAAAAATATGACACCTTGGCAATCCCACCAAACGGACAGCACGACCTTCTTCGGATGCAACCCCGCTTTGGCGACTGCATCTGTCATTTCATTTGCTTCTTTCCAAGTACGCCTGCGTTTGACGTTGGTATACAGGACCCATTTTTCGTCGCCAGTCACTAAACGGTCCAAAAAATCCTCTTTTCCTAGACGTCCGAGCAAAGAAACGTATGCGGTACCCAAGTGTCGAGCTTCAGAGTGAGTCCCATCTTCTTTAAACGCCGAAACGCGGTTGATCGGTCAATGTTCAAGGCTGCAGCAACCTCTTCCGTTGAAATGCATGCATTGTTTGCTATTAATGCGTGCAGAACATCGTTATCGATGTCGGAAGTACGCCCAGAACGAGGTTCGTCTTTGAGGGTAAAATTACCACGGTGAAATTTAGCAAACCACTTCTATACCGTTCAAAAGGCTGGTGCACGGCCCAAGTAAGTCTCTTGAATATTTTTTGTTACAGCGCCAACAGTTATTCCTTTCCGAAACTCGTAAAGCATCACATGTCGAAAATGCAACTTCCCCTTGTCCATGTTCAATGATTTTTTCACGATTTAAATTCAACCGAACCAACACTTCTAATGCTCAAATGACAACTATGACTGTTATCTTTCCAACGATATATAATATGTATACATAAACAACAACAGAGTCGCCATGATACTTCACCAGCTCCATCTATACGAATCGGGCACGAACTTTTGCACTGACCCAATATTTGGGTGGTTTAGGAAAAATTGCAAATAAATTTTAGGATTTATAAGTATTCATACAGTTTTTAATATTCCTCTTTCGTTACCTTCCCTTCACGGGTGACTTGCTTATATGTCTGTGTGGAGTCCGTTACCCGATTTATTTACTTTAAACAGTTAGACAGTACATTCAAAATTAACTGGATCACTTCAAATTATTAAACTATTGATAAAAAGGAAACTTGGTTAATACAAAATATCATAAATTACATAAAGAACCTGAATTTAAAGTACATTCATAATGAATGCAAATCTTCAAATCTTAAGAGAACCTTAAGAAAACTGTATTTTCTCCTTTTTTTAATTGCGTATTCTCAATCGTTGCTGAACGGTAAAAACTTTAAATTACATCATTAAATTTGTACGATTCGAATATTCAGGGTTCCCCTTATTATGTAATCATATTTTATGCAATCAGAGAGATTGAAAAGATAGCTTCCTTCTTTTAGTAACTGGAAACAAATTCTATCAACGTCCGCTACTTACTTGGTTCTGGAAATTGAAATTAAATTCATTACAGCCTTTCATAAAACCCGCCGTTATGCTCATCTTCCTTTAATTCTAAATCGAATTCTGAATTCGGAAAATTGAATTATACAGGAAAGGCCAACATAATTAACATTTAAAATTCAAACGCAATAAGCTGAAAGCATTGTTATGTTTGACCGGAAACCAACAAAACGTGGAATATGCCAGTACGCCAAATTAAGTTTTTTCGGTACCTATCTTGTATCTAATCATTGAATTTATATTCGATATTCTAATTCATTTAATCTGAATCAATGAAAAATAAATTCAGTCAAATATTAATTTATATACAATGTGTTTCATTTTACAGCTTGATACCCCTGTATCTTTGTTATACAGTCCCTGGCCATATTACTTGAAACGTCATAAATCAACCCTTTTACCTGGAAATTCCCATCCTTTATAGGGGGACTAGATTATTGTATCAATAAATAAAAATACCAGAGAAATGATATTTAGAAGAGTAAAGTACGTATATATAAATATTTCAGTTATCAACTTACATTTAGCGAGTTCACAGTTTAGAGAATGCATAGATATTTTTTAAAATATTTCGTCATAACCGTATAGAAGCTAAGTTGTGGTGTATCGTTAAGTGTTTTGTGTTGATATATCGTTATTGCAAACGTAAAATTGTTATTCTATCTCTCTCTTAATAATTAATTATTTGGAATTTGAAAAAAATTGAAATATTTGGGGTTTTTTGTAGCAAATGCCCGGGAAAGATTTAACAAGTGAACAAAAAGCCGCTATACAAGCTCTTCTACAATCAAACAAACATTCACAACGAGAAATTGCAAAATTACAGAAAGTATCTCCTTCTTCTGTATCGCGTTTAGCTAGAAACTTAAACGAAGGAGCAAGCACATCGACACAAAGACGGGCAAAGTGCGGTCGGAAAAGAAAAACTTCGAAGATATCTGACCATGAAATTGTTCATCAGGCTTTGAGCAATAGATTTGCTACAATTAAAATGATTCAAAAAAATTTACAAGAGAGAGGAATAGAGATTTCGAGCAGAACTGTCAGGCGCCGATTGCGCGAAAATCGCCTAATGGGCCGAAGACCTGTAAAAAAGCTGCGTTTAACAGAAAAAATGAAATCTGCTCGTCTCAACTTTGCAAGAGAATATCGCCATTTCACAGACGAGAATTGGAAAAAGGTGAAAAACTTAACAACATGATTTTTACTGAATTAATGTTTGCATTATTTAATAGGTTTTCTTTAGTGACGAGTGCTCGCTCTGTGTGTTAGTGCAGCGAGCACAATTTGTTCGTAGACGACCTGGCGAACGTCTCACAGAGTCCACGGTTCTTCGAACTGTAAAACACCCTCCGCAGGTAATGGTTTGGGGAGTGATTAGTGGAGACGGACCCGGAACTTTGTATTTTGTAGAAGGTACAATGCGTCAAGAGCAGTACATAAATGTGTTAAAAACACGTTATTACCGTATTTTAAGCCAGGACGTCGCATAATGACAGGGCGTATATTTATGCAAGATAATGCTCCTTGCCTAAAAAGTAAGGTATATGAAAGAGAAAACCCTACAAAGGAAATATTAATGAAGAATATAAAGGATATATGGGAGAACGATGAAGATATAAAAGAGACAATCATATCTTGCATTGAAAGTATGCCCCGAAGAATTAAGGGTGTTATTAAAAATCATGGGTTATGGACTAAATATTAATTACTTATTTAATATTTATATATGTTACATATTTTTACAATATATTTTATAAATAAAAAATATAATACATGTATAGTTTATATTTTATTATGAAGAAACTACAAAATATTAAGTGTTTCAAGTAATTTGGCCAGGGACTGTAGGTAAACTGATTAATTTCACATTTTTATGAGGTATAGAACTCTTTTAACAAATTAGATGTAAAAAAATTGAAAAACCATAGTAGGCCTTGTTTAATCGTAACAAAAGTTACGAAAATCGTTCTAGGATCACCTAAAAACCTTACAGTCAAATTTTGGTAAACAATTTTTGAGCAGCAATTGTTTCTATACAATACTAAAGTTAAATTAAAATTATTTCATTTCCTATTTCGTAATGATGTATGTATTGACTCTCCTCAAGAAATAGTTGATGCTTTTGCCGAGAAGTTTTCTTCTGTACATAATGACAGCACTGATTTCCTTGAAATGTTTGATCATTCTAATTCTATTCCCTTCATATTACAACATGTTTCTGAAGAAGAAATAATCAGTATTACGTCGAAATTTCAACAGCGCGACATTGCCGGTGATGATTTAATACCAAGTATTCTTATACACGATGCTAGATTTGCACTCGCAAAACCTTTGACTGTCATTATTAATTTAGCGATCACTACTTCTTCCTTCCCTATACAATGGAAACGTGCCAGAATAAATCCAATCTTTAAAAAGGATGATAAAACCCGTATTGACAATTACAGACCGACATCAATTATATTGAATTTTGCTAAAATCTTTGAAAGCGTTATTTATTCCTGTCTGCTTCATAACACTATGCCTTACGTATCATCTATTCATCATGGTTTTGTTCGAGGAAGGTCTAGTGTTACAAATCTCGTTTCCATGTGTCAGTTTATTAGTGGACAACTCGATACTCAAAGTCAAGTTGACGTAATATACACTGATTTCAGCAGTGCTTTTGACATCATTGACCATGACTATTAAAAAAGTTGTCCGCATTTGGATTAAGCTCTTCACTGATAAAACTTTTGCAGTCCTACTTAACGAATAGATCGCATTATGTCTTTTATAATAGATATAAATCTTTTGAGTTTCGTCCATCATCTGGTGTACCTCAAGGGTCGCATCTAGGACCACTTCTATTTGTGCTTTTTGTTAACGAACTATTACTATCTCTATCCTGTCCTGTGTTGGCTTATGCCGATGACATGAAAATCTATCTACCAATTAGATCTTGGAACGATGTCCTACATTTACAATATAATCTGGATGTAATTACCAAGTGGTGTTCAATCTTTAAGCTAAAGTTAAATGTTAATAAGTGTTTATTCGTCTCTTACACCAGAAAAGTTAACTACATTGATTCGACATACTCGATACATAATTCTGCTCTTAAAAGGGCTAATACTGTGAGAGACTTGGGTGTACTGTTTGATTCTCGGCTGAGTTTTTCTCCTCATATCATGCAATTATGTGTCTCTGCTTCTAAAACGTTAGGTTTCGTTCTACGTACTTGTAAATTATTCAATTCCATGTCTTTGTTTAAAACTTTATATTTTATCTTTGTTGTCAGCAAACTGGAATACGCGTCAGCTGTCCGGTCACCGCATTATGTATATCCTCAGCTAGCCATCGAGAAGGTACAACGGCGTGTCTTTCAAAATTGATGGTGTTTATCCGGAACGTGGAACAGATTACGATTCGCTGCTGGAAAGACATGAATTGCAGTCACTTAAACACCGCCGTGATGTTGCAGGAGCTAAGTTTATCTGGAAGGTCGTGCATGGCTATGTTGATTCTCCAAAATTACTTTCCTCTATTAATTTCCTTCTGCCTCGCATTTCCTCTCGTTCTCCTTCTACCTTTTCATTGCCCTTTCCTCGTACCAACCTATTCCATCGTTCCCCAATAGTAGCCATGTGCCGTAATGCGGAAATATTTTATACTAACATTTTTTTTTTATTCAATTCATAATTTGCTACTATCAAATAGAGTATGTACAGTGTGTCTCACTTTTGACGGCACCACCCCAGTATCTTTTTTATATATTATCGATTTATAAAAGTTATTTTTTCTGATTATGTATGTAAAGCATTTCCTATACCTAAAGCTAGTCGTTTTTGAGATATCTTGCATTTTTGACTTATTGCCTTGATTCGCGGTAATTAGTAAGGTTCGACAAACGAGTGCAATGTCAGAGGCGTATCGCGCAAAAGTAGGTACGTGAGATACAGTATTATTAAAAAATAATATATTCTTACCTTTGATTGACGTCTTAATGTCCAATGCGGCAAAATACTACTGCCCCGGTAAGCCGCGTAAAACTGCAACATAAGCAACGCTTCAGCCTTCGACGTTGGTCTGAAAATGTTTTCGTGTATTTCGAAAATGATCGTTCTACATCTAGCGAAGTAGGATTTGCGTAATTCAGATACTCTTTTATCTCTTTTGTGCACTCTTTATTTTCAGTAATAGACCGAACCTTTTGTAAATCGGGATTTCTATTTCAAACTGCACGAAATTTTTGAGCGACATCTAGTCTTATAGGATCCGTCAAGCTTTCTAGAGCGGCTTGTAAATTATCTAAGGTATTTAATGAGTCTCTTAAAGATAAGTGACTGTTTTGTAACAGCGATATAGCTTGTACAACTGCAGAATAGTTTATGGAAATTTCATCTATTTGTAATTGAACGTCCGAATTGGAAAAAAGTTGCCGACTCTCTCGAATCGCTGCAGATTCATATGATTTCAATTTTAAAGTCACATATTTCACATTTGCGAAAAATTTATGATAAAATACTGCCTGGAACCACGTTCCCCATCGAGTTATTACAGGCTGAGGTGGTAGTGGAAGTTTCGGACACAATTGTTTGAAAACGCGGATATATTGAGGAAATTTCACAAACACTTTTTTGGTAGATGCTGTTAAATTATTCACCATCGGATACTTCTTTCGAACAGTTTCTGCAACGAGATGATACGTGTGTATGAGACATATTAGGCGAAGAAGAGTCGGAAAGCATATTTTCAACATCCTACCAACTGTCAGCATTGTTGCAGCTCCATCAGTAACTAACATTGTGACTTGGGCTTCTGTGATACAAAATTCTCTTAACGAATCTTTTATTATCTTCACAACGGTTTCAGCATCACTTTTTTTAATCCTTTTACTGGTTAATAACAAAGAAGCTGCTGGATCATTACGTTTTAAAGGACGCGCTACAACATGAATCACGCTGTGTTGCATCTCCCCCCCCCCCCCCCCAGTTGTTTCATCCTACTTACGCAAATGTTCTTATTTTTCAACTCGTCTACTATACAGTTTTTTACTGTACCCTGCAAATGTAGTAAATTGTATCGCAATTGTCTATTGGTTGGTTTCCACGAGGGAACATATTTATTCCAAAAAAGATGAAAGTGTTCATTGCCTACTAGGTGTTGTGGGATGTTGCACACACTTGGCATAAAAATAAAATCATACACAAATTCCCAATATGGAATATTGTTGCTTAAATTAAGGACATGACGTTTACTTTTAATATGTCTTCTACAGTGAAATGTCGCGACCTATCAACCGTATATTGCAAATTTTGCACTGAATGATAGTACCTGTATATTCCTACCCAGGGAAACGGCTAACATATTTATTCACATGCGATGCTAAAGGTTAACCTCGCTTACGACGATCCATATTTTAGAAGACGCATACCGATAAACCGATAATTATCGAACGACCGTTCACTTCCACGCCTATCGAATGATTAAACTCTCCACTGGCTTCGCATCGACCTAAATCCCCTCTCGGCGCTTCTGCCGTAGCACGCGTTTATCGAACCTTAGTAATTAGACATCAAAAAATGCAGTTTTAACGCAGTCGCGTTTCTATGTATCTATCATCTCTTTAAACATAATTGTTTTAATTCTGTTATTCTTATACTCTCCTATTATTATTCCCCTTACAAAATCGAAATTATAAATTATCAGTTTTACACTACTTAATAATAAATGAATTACTTGCATTTAATTTATTGCCATCATATTTATCCTGTCGTGTTGCAATTAAGCTTTGCTACAATATATCTATCGTGCCGCGGGATATTAAACCATTTATTACGCATTTCAAGAGTAAATTAAATTTTACAGCACCATGCATTGATTTAAGGTATGCACCAGAAACATAGCATATTGCATGTATATCTAATAGAAACTGTCATCGGTTAATTTATAGCGTATAATCTAGCCATATTTGTAGATATTTACAGTTCAATCATTGTCGAATTAATTTTGGCATAAGCAATTGTCAATTCAAGCGAAATGGTAAATTGTTCGACCAAATATTTGACAAATATGAAATATATGCAATAATTTATCGCTACAAAACATTTTTCGATGATATTCTGAGATTTGCCTTTGCATATTTCTATACAGGCTGATTCATTTTCGACATTCGCCATGGAGATTTCACTTATTATTGCAGATACAGGATAGGCTTAAATTTGGGAAAGTTGCTAAATTTTGTGTTTGTTATGAATCTGAAGAGAAAATGAACCTGTGATATGTAAATGACGTTCGAGATTAAAAAAAAGCGAAGAAAGCTCATTTTCTTCTTTCACCTCCAGCACCTTTATTTGGCCTTGCCGAGAAAAACTAAAAACACATTCTCAATGCCATTTTCGATCTTCTATTCAATGGTGTACTCGAAGTTTTTATATGAGGCTCCCATTCTTCCTGGCCATCGTCAACTTTCTTATTCCTTATCGGCACCTTAATGGATTTTAGCACCGTCAAAAAGAATTTCTTTTTTCTGATTTCAACCGTGTATAACATGTTGACAAGAGTTTTCGATATTAGGCTTTAATTGACAAAGAAGATGCTTTAGGATCAAATAAGGCAACCATTAGATTTCAAACTACGCTAACGATTTACCTGTCGTCACCATGGTAATAATTTTCATAAACTTAATGTTTTTAATTTACTGAATTTATATTTTATTTAGTTTAAACTGTTCAAAGAAGCATAAATTTTAAAGGTGTAAATAGAAAACAGTCACAGTAACAAACGTTTGGATATTAGCTAATTTCGAACTTTACTCAAAAACTAAACGAATAGCGACAAGAATGATGTAATCTTTTTTACCATTTTCCTTTTATCACTGACTAAGAATTTGCTATATCTTAAGGTATTACTAAATTAAATAACACTTACAATATAAATGCCCATAAAATATACAGAAAATCAAGAGTTCACTCAATTAGAAGTGGAAAAATCTTTATATTATTATATATGCACGCAGATACAGCAAGAAATATGTAGGTGTGTTACCCTCAGTATAGAGGAAAGGATCATTAATTAGAGTCCGGATTTTTAGGCACCAAAAATATGAAAAAAAAGGCACAATAAATGTTAAAAAAGGCACTAAGCAATTTGAAATAGGCAACGTACAGCGAAGAAAAAACGACAAACAAGTTTTTGAATTCTTAGATATTACTAGAGTAACCAAAACTTGGGGACTCGCATAGGCGTGGGTATTACGGGTTAATATAAGAATACGAAAAATTCATAAATAAACTTACTTGCTAATTATTCAACAAATTAGAGGCATCAGGATGTGAACTACTGTAAACTTGCATCATTGCATATGTTTCCACAGTTACTTCTTTAAACCTTGTGCGTCGACAAGAAAAAATATTCTTATACATAGAAAACGATCTCTCCACATCTAAGGAAGTTACATTCGCATGTAGAAACTGTTTTTCAAAATCACTTAAAAGTTCACTATTCTTACACTTATTATAAACGGCCTCTAAAGTATTAAAATCGGGATTTTTCCTTAAAACATCTGCCAACTTTTGACTAGCGCATAATCCTGGCGTATCATTTAATGTGTGTAATTTATTTTTTACACTCTCCACTATGTCTAATGATTCCTGCAATGACAATTCAGTACATTGTAGTTTTCTGATGGCATCTAGTAATACTGTATAATTGGTACATATTGTTGTTAAATCTTCTAAAAGTTGAGGAATTTGAAATTCTCTTTGACTTTCTCTAATTGCTTTGGATTCATTCCGATTAAATCGCATTATAACTGATTGAATTTGTTGAAAATGGATCAAATAGTAAGAAGCTGCTGTTAGCCAAGTACCCCATCGCGTTAAAATTGGTTCAGGAGGTTCTGGAATACCTGGACAAAATTTACGAAATTCTTTTAAACGTTTAGGAGAATTACGAAACACTGCTTTAGTACTTCCAATCATTCGATCAACGTTTCCGTAATGTTGTCGAACAACTTCACCAACTAAATGCAAAGCATGCAGCACGCAGGTTATATGTATTAAGTTAGGAAATATATGTTTTAAGGATCGCCCAACACTTAACATCGTTGCTGCACTATCTGTCACAATCATCACAACTTGATCTTGGGCAATTTTAAATTTTTTCAAAGCGTTCATTATCACTTTTTGAATACTTTCCGCGGTACATTGTTGAACGCGTTTGCAAGCTAACAAATATTCAGATGCTGTGTTCTCACTAGATAAAACGCGAGCCATTACATTCACAATACTGTTTTTCTTTATATCGGTCGTCTCATCCACGGTAATCCATATTTTTTTGGAACACAAATCACGTTTACACACATTTTCTAGCATCTCTTTCATTCGCGGCAAATGATTCTGTAATTGTGTTTGTGAGGGTAATGGGTACTTTGGAACGTATTGTCGCCAAAACGTTTTAAAAGCTGCTTTTCTCACCAACGACAACGGAAGAATACAAGAGGTAAACATAATTAATAAATGTATGAGGAATAGTGTATAAGGTATTTCAGTTCTTGCATTTCTCATATGCTTAATACCATTGACATGCCTCTGGCAATCAGTTCTGTCCAATGCAGCCAAACGAACATTGCATATTAAGCAAACAACTGCACTACCGTCATATTTTAAATGGGGAAAAAGTGACATATACTTATGTACATTAGTAGCAAATCTATTACGAGGCATTGTTTTCTTAGGTATGTAAATATTAGTTCTATATGAAACGATACACTAATTATGTACTTGGTATCATACTACAACACACAAAAAACACCAGCTATATTTTCAAAAGCGACACGTAAGTACATAACCTTGACCGTTCGACTAATCTCTGCAACAGCTCAACCGGTACTAAAACGAAATCTCTCTCAGCGCGGTTTAACATGATTAATATTCAAGGTCGACACCACATGCCTGCTTCTCAACCGGTTTAGTTTATTTATGAATTTTTCGTATTCTTATACTAACCCGTAATACCGACGCCTATGCGAGTCCGCAAGTTTAGGTTACTCTAGATATTACTTTAACATGATATAGTGTAATAATAATAATTTGTAATGGTTAATAGTAATAATTAGACTACTGTATTACATACTAGCATTGTACTACTGAAGACTTTTTATACATTAGCTTTCCAGTTGCATATTAATAGTGTTTCTAAATCAGAAGGTAAGAGTTGCTGTCTTCTTTCAGGTAAAATATTTTTGTACGTAGAAAACGTTTGCTCCATGTTACATTACATGAATGAAGCACATTTTAATGCATATATTTGACGGATAGTTAGATTAGTGTTAGCTGAACTACCCGAATGGATTTTTCCTATTTCTATAAGGATATTTAAAGCAGGTTCTTTGCTAATATTTTGAAATTTTGTAGCCGCTTTTTGTCCTATAGCTCCTGGAGCATTCCGGATAGTTGTTTTTATTATATATATTATTGAAAATTTCCAGATTCAATAATAATGACGCCACTTTTTTCCAATTTTTGAGATTTCTGAATGCAAATAGAATTATTTGCTTCAAAATAGCTAACAACCTCAAAGATATTTATAAATATAAGCATGTATTGTTGAGTATAAAGAAAGAAGTAGTATGGTATTTCTTTCAGTGCTTCGAAATTTTTTGTATAAAAACTACAAGCTGATATCCATGTTCCCCATCATGTTATGGCAGGCTCTGGAGGCAAAAGTGAATTGAAAATTAGTAGTCATATATTCCAAGTATTGTTCATTAGTGATAGAAAAATGTTGTACAGCAAGGAAGAGAAACGAGATATGTTAAGTATTTTCTATTCATCGAACCAAAATACAACTTCGAGTAGTAAACATATTTACAATTGTATCCAGAACGACAACAGCCACATCGTATCATTTTTCTAGGTCTTGATAGAAATTCGATCGAGAATGGATCGTTTACCGAATCGCGTAATGTTTATGTTAACAGGAATTTCAATAAAAATCAAGTGGATGTGCTACAAATGGTAAATTAAATGTGTGTTTTTGCAAAGTTTATGTAAATTTTGCATCTTATTTGTAAGCAATAATAATAGTTGTTAAACAAATTACCATTTTGAATTTCATGCCAATTAGCTCCATATTGCTGTATTATTATTATTATTATTATTAATTTCAAAGTTTTATTGTCGGTTATTCATATCGTTATAACTATTTTTCATTTAATATTCATATTTCATTTAATTGAGAGTAAAATTGTTTGCATTACGTAAACCTTTGAACGTGCAAACAAAGGAAAATAACGTTTACCTATGTATTACCACTAAATGGCAGTAGCAAACTGTCAGGGACATTGAGACTGAATCTACTTAAATATAATCGAACATTTGCGGCAAAATTCTTCAATAAAATGAATATGAATAAAAAAGAAACATTTATTCTTTGATTTGGTCATTAATTTTTCTTTTCAGAAAGGTTTTCAGATTGAAACCGGGTCAAGTGTGGATCAGTATACCGACGTTTCGCTCTCTATCGTACAAAGTTTTCTTTGGGGTGCATCATGTCAAACCCTGCTGACAATCAACTGTTTAACATGATGGGTTACCATAAGTACCCATTTTCTTTACGTATTTTCGCGGCATCCAATAAAAAAAGAATAATAGTTTAGATTACGTACTATCGCTTTCATAAAAATCTGGAACAACTCTTATGAGCTCATTTTGACGTTTTTTGAGTGTTGTGACAATGACTTAATTAATGCCAATATAGCTCATGGTATTGGTGGAATCATTCCCGGCAAAAACAATGTAGCAGAGAAAATATCACTAACACAGGGACATGTTTCTGCCTACCCGGCGTCATCGGCGTGGTTTCGAGCACAATTTTCTGCTGCATACATTGCGTTTGCCTCTCAGTTTATGTTGCTAATCTCCAAAAGCAGCACTGAAAATGTCTCGCGGCGACACTTAGAGCCAAGTGACAGTCATGCCTTCCCAGAAGGTAGCAAGACAAACCGGTGTGCATGACCTTGTATTCGGAAGCCCAGGAGCTGCCTGATAGGTGGTGGACACCTGTATTCCAGTTTGTCTTGCTACCTTCTGGGACGGCACGACTGTGTCCCTTGGCGCTAGGTGTCGTCGGGAGACATATTCAGCACTATTTTTGGAGATTATCAACATAAACTGAGAGGCAAACGCAATGTATGCAGCAGAAAATTGTGCTCGAAACCACGCTGATGACACCGGGTCGGCAGAAACATGTCCGTGTGTTTGTGCTATTTTCTCTGCTACATTGTTTTTGCCGGGAACGATTCCACAATACCATGAGCTTAGCATTCATTTTTGGTAGGCATTTTTTCATGTGTATTTATAAACGTTTTTATTGAAAACCATATTACATTGATGGGGCATTATTGTTATACTTCAATAATTAAGTACTGCACAACACTTGTCGATTTACGATTGACATTGATAGACAATTTGACATTAAATTATTTAATTGTCATATTTTACAAGATATGTTTAAAATGGATAATGTCATACTATCCCCTGTCCCAGATTTTTATGAAAACGCTGGTACTACGTCTACTACTTTTATACACACAAAATTTATTGTGCAAACCTAAGGCGTTTGTTTATAAAATGCTTTAAAATTAAAATATTTACTAGTTTTCACGTTTATCTAAGGCGTTGTGTGGGAAAATGCGAGCATACCTCACACCATAGCAAACATAATTCACTAGCCTCAAAATCGAACAAAATTCGACCAGAACTATGTGATCACCCCGTTATTTGATGTTTTTTTTTACAAAAATTGCAATTGGAACAGCACAAAAGTAACTTCCCATTTTTTTTTGTAGACAGCCTTTATTCAATATATTCCTTATCACCTAGAGAAGTTAGGACCGGCCTAGTTTCCACAGATTCAACTGTGCAATTTGTTAATTTCACATATTGTACAAATTAAAAAATTTAGTTTTTTAATTTTTAATAATTTATGGAAAACTTTTCACATTTAGCTCGCACCTACAGTTGTTCGTCGGTCGGCTAAATCGGTTGTTGGTTGTAAATAGAAAACAGCTGATTGTTTATGCATTATTGCCATACGCATTAAAAAATGTGAAAAGCCCCGATTTGATCGAATTCACCCCGGTTGACAGTACCGTATTTGCATTATGGAGAGAGTTCTGCCTTCATGTATTGTGACCCGTACACAATGTTCCGTTCATCAAACCATTATTTATACCCCGTCAATTTTGGAGATAATGCAAGAGCAGGTGTCGAAAAGAAAGAACTTTCTTCTCCACTTTCAATATACTTATTGTTAGTCAATCTGGACTACAGAACGCCTAGATCTTGAAGTTGCTTCCGCAACATTTAAAATATTACTTACAAAACAATAATATACATATATGCCTTATATTTAAAGAAAAAAAAAGGTTTGTAAACATTTACCACCTTTTTAAAATAATTGTAAACATGGAAGATTATTAAACGGTAAGGAACAATCACTCTCTTCTTTGGACTACTCCTAAAACCCCAACTTTCTACGGCTGCCGACATTCTCACCAAGAATCTAATAAAATTGTTTGATATGATAAACGCATAATTGTAGGCTATATGGTTAAAAACTGTTTTCAATCACTACAGAGTATTATATTTCAAATAATATTTAGAAAAAATGCATCATAATAATAAACGCTAATCAGGAATGAACAGCTACTCAGCTTCAGCTGATATTTGTAGGTAAAGCTTTATACGAGAAAAGTGTATCTGTTTCCTATGGATTTTATAATACTATCTTTTTAGTGCGTAAATTGGTTTCTGCGCATACTCTATAGCCGGCTTTACATTTACGAGACCTCGTATATGAAAATTCGTATAGGAGTAGGCACCAACTAATCAACAGCGTGCAGCTCTAGCTATAGTTTTGTTAGTAATAATGAAAAGACGCAAACATAGCTGTCATAAAAGATTATAAAAGAGAAGAAGAATTGGGATAAACGTAAAAGAAACATTACAAAGAAAACAAACATTTGGAATAGAGGAAAATTGACTGCAACATCTTTAATTGCAAACCTTTTCTTCTCTTGGTCGTATATTGATCAAAAATTGCTTTCTTTTTCGCCGTATATTAGCTGTGTTCTTTTTAATGATATTGAAATATCAGTAAAGAGCTGAGTTGAGTGAAGTAACTCAGTCAAACTCACTTTTATATGTAAAGAACGGAAGGCATTGCTTTGTCAAACTAAATTGAATAACCTATCATATAATTTTATATTCAGTAGTTTCTTGCTCTCACAGGCCTTTTACCCGTCCTTTTACGCTATTAACTGCATATTTGTTGATTCAAAATCACCATATAATCACTTTGACGCTGACCTGATAGCGTTCCATTTACAAATATTCAGTTTCGGTGCAATTGCTAAAATATTGAACAAGTTCAAATCATAATCATTTACCTTTCCTACTACCAGCTACGTAAGTGAGTCATCACTCCTCTGATTGAAGGAACATGTGCGACTTACGGATCTACTTTTACGCAACTTCTAATCACATTTTCAGTTGAGCTGGATCACTTTCTAATCACTTCAGTTTATAATCACTTAGTTATTTTGTAAAAGGAGGACGCCTCTTGTGTTATTTGTATATTTAACTTATACATTATACTTTCATAACCTCTTGATTTAATTTAAAATAATATACATAAAACATGTATAAATTTACTGCGCATACCCAGAGAATGCACTCAAACAAACTCATCAAAGCTGCCCCCTCCTTACATATGTTTCATCGGTGAGAGTCGCTGAGAGTTTTGTGGTAAAAAGAACACGCTTATTGTGTAGGTTATATTCACACTATCAGAATATTTTTTGATACTGGCGTTCCATAAGTACTCCATACTTCCATAAATCTCAATAAATTCATTTATTGACATCCATGAAAGTTAGTTTTCGCCATTTTATACCTACTACTCGTACGCTAATGCCCGGTTTCTGAAACCTCTCTTTATACAATGGATGACTATCCAACCAGCGCTATCCACAGAGAAATGTTAAAACGGGTTTCTAGAAAGTATCTGCATATAACTATCCACAGTTTGGCTATCCGTTACATAAGCAGTTCCCAAAAATGATTGGTAGATGGCGCTAAAATCGTAAATTCAAATTTTGGTGGAAAATTTAAATGTGCAACATGTGGTCCCCACACTGTAAATTATTTTTTCCAATTCCTATTTATAAAATACTCATTTTATACATTAAATCTCATTATTTAAACCAATAGTTTAATCAAAAGGACGAATAAAATGTTTACAGCAACACTTTATTCACGTTGTTATTGACAACGTAAATAAAGTAAACAAATCAAAATTCGCACTATCTTTGAAATTTTCTTTACTATGGATGGCTCAGGGGAATTGGAAAAAATATTGTATGATACACGTGAATAAAGAAATTTTATCCACTTAAAAACATTATCGCAAAACTATTTTTTTCGTGGATAAAATTCGTTTTTATTCACTTATACCATAAATAGCAATTTACAACTTAGTTTAAAATCTACGTGAGTACCGGCAAGTTGGAAACCGTTATCGACGATAATATGGCAGAAAAAAAAACAAAGATCACGTAATTTTACAGAACATATTGTTTAACATTGTCAGAAATGATTATTTAAACATAATCGAAAATAAACAAACAGACGCTATGAATGTACAAAAGAAAATGAAAGCTTGGCAAGAAATAGCAAAAATTTATAACAGCCAACCTGAAACAGGTATTAGACCATGTTCTATACACTTTCGGGTACTGCATATTATTTATTAAATTAATTATCTCTTCATCAGATGAATCGGAAGAACTGGTATAATTTAAATTCATCTTTTCTGAAATTTATAAAAATGTTCGTTGCAATTCACTTTTACTTAAATTTTTACTTACTTTTAAATATACTAAACGTTTGTATCTAAAGAATATGTATTAATATAATCCAGAATAACAACCTAACATTAACCTTCGCAAATTTTAGAATTGTTCTTGAATGCACTGTCAAATGAGATTCCCTACTATAACTTATTGCTCATGCCCGAAATATCTTATCCCGTTAATGGTCCTCAGTTAACTTATATAGTTATCACTTATCATTTCGCAAACCTTTCAGAAACACTTATACATAGCTTATGCAACACATAAAGTTATCAAGTGGATAAATACTTTCCAGAAACCGGGCATAAATCGAATTCCGCTCTACTTGATTTGACATCTTATACGAGTTACGAGTTTACATTGACACCTACGATTTGCTTTACGAATTACAAAGTCGTACACGAAAATTCGTAAATATAAAGCCGGCTTAAGGCATTCGTCTTTACTGATAATGTACGTAAATCGGTTTTCGCCATTACTAACGCAAATATTAAACTATTTTTCAGGTGTTAAGAGTATGGTGGACACGTGATGGAGAACGTCTGCATAGTAACACTACAAATGGTATAATTGTTAGTAATCAAACACTAGTGCTACAGGTATGTGAACAAATTTCTATTAACTAAAATACTTCTTTTAAAAACTATACGTATTAATAAGTATGGAATAAATTTATTACTCCCCACACCAAACATGGTTCAAAAAACTCCTCTAACAGATCGATTTTTAGTTTAATTTTCACACCATGTCCTTCGTTTTGTTTTGCTATAACGTCATCGCAAATTTAGTGGCTATGTTCTTTATGTTTATTTTTTAGTATTAAGAATTCGTAAAATACTTATTACAAAGAATGCTAACGTACTAACAGGATAGACTGTTATATTTTCTTGCATTTTTGTTTTAACACCTCTATGATTTCAGCAGCCTTAAAACATTCGCTTCTTTTTATGAATTCCATCGACATGAATGTGTTTACATTTGGTAGATTGTCACTTCGCCCTACAACAGATTCCTTTTTAGAAATCTTCCACGCACATTTAGTTTGCACCGCTTTGGTACAAAACAACAGATGTAAATAGATATCGCGACGTTATGCAATTGTGAATATTCGGGGATATCCGAATGTGCTCATTTTATTCATACTATACCGAGTGATTCTGCGTACCTGTTCCAGAACAATATCTTTATTATTAAAAAAGGTACTGATTTCATTTTTTTTCACATATTATGTGGTAGGAATTTACATTTTTTTAGATATTATCAACGAAGTATCATTTAACCGGAAGTCGCATCAACTTTCGTATTTTAAACGGAACGCCATACCTGCGTCTGACTAGTTTGTGATTTCTACAGAAACAAGTCTGCAGGCTGTGTGCTCTCCAACTCATACCTACAATTAACCAAGCTAATTAACGTAGTAATTTACGATTTTTGATCATTCATAATGCAGCACGCACTAATTGGAATTAACTTGGATTTGTACATTGATCATTATAATTAATTCAATAATCTACAGTGGCTATATTATCGACCGGATTAGGAGGCACCAATGAAAACGATTGATATATTCAAACTGTTCAAATATAAACCTAACATAATCCACATAATCTCAATCGTTATAATTGCGCAGTACGTTTCAACATGGTTTTTAACATTACCATCCTAGCAAACATAACCTTGTTGCTGAACCACATTCGTGCTATTCTAAAGCAATGCATGCGTCACCTCTACGTATACGTACTAATTGTACCATCGCTTTCATAAAAATCTGGAACAAGCGATACTATTGTGACATTACCCATTTTAAACATCTTTTGTAGAATATTAAAAAATATGTCAAATTGTCTGTCAGTGTCAATCGTAAATGGACAAGTCATTGTCACAAGCATAGAGTAACTTGATGCAAGGACAACTCTGGCCATGGACGTGGTCCCGTATTTTGGCGCATCTCGTAGACATACCGAAAACTACCAGCAGAATACGCAGCCTACTTATTTTAAACTTTCTTCAATTTTTAATACAAATATTAGAACACAAAACACAAATTTTCATTTGCATATGAGAGGGCATTCCAGAAAATAGTACCCGTTTCCATATAATTAAAAGAGAAATGAAGGAAAGTAAATAATGATTTTATTTAAATTAAAGTAATACATTTACTCATTTTTCAATGTAGTCGTCGCCGTTGTTGAGGCATTTGTTGTATTTTGAAACCAGTTTGTTTATGCCTTCCGCGTAAACCTCTACCGCCAAAGTAATCCTTGAGTTTACTGAACAAATGAGCCAAGTCGGGGCTATACGGAGGGTAGTCAAAAACCTCCCACTTGAACTTTCGAAGAAGGTCAGTAGTCTTTCGAGCCGTGTGTGGACGAGCATTGTCACGCAGAAGAACATTTCCACTTGTCAGCATTCCCCGCCGCTTGTTTTGGATGGCCGCACTCAGCTTCTGAAGTGTTTCACAGTATGTGTCCGCATTGATGATCGTCCCTTGGGGCACGAAATCAACCAACAACAGACCTTTTCGGTCCCAGAACACTGCGACCATAACCTTTTTCGTGGAAAACGACTGCTTAAACTTGCGCTGCCTTGTTGGAAATCGTGGATGGTGCCACTCCATGGACTTGCGTTTTATCTCAGGTATGAAATGGCACACCTAGGTTTTGTCCCCAGTAACAATTTGGTCAAGGAATGCATCGCCCTGTTGCTCGTAACGAGTCAAAAACGTCAACGCTGCGGTTGGTGTGTCGGTAAGCATTTTGGGCACCCATCTTGCGCAAATTTTTCTGTAATTCAGATGGTCCGCCACGATTTCATGGAGCAATGATTGTAAAATTTCAGGAAATTGCTTACTCATTTCTTTCAGTTTTACGCGTCGATCTGCGCAGGTGAAATCATCGACACGTTTCTTCAGCCCTCGTACATTTATTAGCAAGATTCAAGACTAGATATGATGCAGTGCTTATAGGGGGTGTGGGTGCCCTTCGATGTAGTGCGTTTTTCAATAGAGAAAATAGATTGTCCACGTTAAAGCAAAAATATTGCATTGCGAATTTCCGTAGAACGCTAAAAGACTTGCAGACCCATTAAACTGGGGTCTATGACGATAGTACTACAAATAAACATATTTTTAAGTAACATAATTTACAAATACCATAAACAATAAACGCACTTATTGCTGTAGTTCTAATACTTGTAATTGTTAAATTTCGCCGTACAAGCAGCTTTGAAAGGACCGATTTTTAAATGAAAACTTCAACCAGCAGAACTAAACGAGTACGAAATGAAGAAATCCATTATAATGCACTGAAAAAAACAGACCAACACCCAAAACTAAACAGGAGCACCGCATGAACTTGGCGAATGACATTTTCAACCACAGTTACTATAGTTACAAACTTTGAAACCCTAGTTACAAACCAATTACGAAAGAGATAGATAATTATAGGTTAGTTTGCGGTATATCTACGAGGGGAGCCAAAATAGCTAGCGCTCTTCGTATCAATGCCTTGTCTCCAAACTAAAGCGTTTTCGTCACGAGCGTCTATATACAGGGGTGATCACTCCAATCACAAGCAAGCATTTTCGTATGTATTTTTATCCAATAAGAATTAAGATAGAAGAAGTGCAATTTCACAAATTTCTAGTATCGTATCACAGATCGTATGTTCAATAATAAAAAACCAAGTAGGCGACGATGGATTTTCAAGCATAAGCACGTCGGTTATTATTTGTTACACTTTTAATTGACATATGACGCTTCTCACTCATCTTACTCATTGAATTAGGTTATGGATTATTTGACATTTGATTTGAACATACTTTGCAATCTAAAAATAAGTTCTGTGTTGTTAAGAATTTATTCAACAATTTAAACCCAGAAACGTGAATAATGGATAAACAAAATAAACAAATAATATGCCATATTTGTGGTATACAATTTAAATCATCAGTCAATAATTTAAAAAATAAACATAATATCGTTGAAGAAAGAGATAATTTTAATATTAAATGTCAAGAATTAGGCTGCAATTTCATGTCTTCAAAAATTAACGAGCTACGAAATCATTTAGATTCTTCGCATGAAATTCGGCAAGAAATAAAGGAATTACAATTCAGTAATATGCAAGGTAATTACTTTTCTTATTATTTAGCCTTGTTTGAGGCCACCAAGGCAATATTGAGTACCGAACAACTACTCATCGGGCTATTTGCCCCGACGCATTGGATTATAGGCGCACATTATCGTATAACACTACTGGTTAGCAGTATAATTTCGCTATACTTGTTTTCACAGATAACTGCAGACTAGTTTCGCCCTTTGGGGCTCATCAGTACAGTGATGTCATGTTTCCACAAGTATAGCTTCTCACGAACACAACGTTGGTCAATGTAACGTAAATAGGAGTTTTAAAATAGCTATACTCGTGGAAACATGACAACACTGTACTGATGAGCCCCAAAGCGCAAAACTAGTCTGCAGTTGTCTGAAAACAAATATAGCGGAATGATACTGCTAACCAGCAGTGTTATACGATGATGTGCGCCTATGATCCAATGCCTGTCGGGGCAAATAGCCCGAAGAATAGTTCTGTACACAATATCGCCCCGCTGGCCCTAAACAAGGCTAAATAATAAACACTAAATTTAATCAAATTGTAGTATTCTTATTTATTTAGATAAGGATAAGAAATGAAATTCTTCTATTCAGTGGCGACTTCCATCACAGGAGTACTAACATTTAATAAATCTTTACGCACAAAATACAATCTTTATTCAATAAATTAAATAAGAATAATAGAAGGAAACTATAAAGTACAAACATGGCAATGAAGCATTTATAATTCATAATAATTTAAAGTAAAAATAACAATAAATTTTATTGTACGTCACGTTGTGACTAACAAATTTATTTTCGCTTATTTATTGTTACAATAAAATATAAAAAATCACTTGGCTTCTTGTTCCATAGGTTTATTATTACTGACAACTGTTTGGAAGTGATTACAGTTTCATTATCAAAATGGGTCTCACTTTTATAATGAAGCTGTAATCACTTCCAAACAATTGTCAGTACTAATAAACCTGTGAAACAAAAAGCCAAGTGTTGTTTTTAATATTTTATTCTATATGTTTCACTAAGAAATTTCTACTGCATCGATCAGTAGTATTCATTGTTATATACCAAAACATGACATGTTTTATTACACTGTAATTTCTTCAGATGACTCGGGGAAAGGAAATTTGTATGAATTATCCGTTTGACATTATGATTTCATTCAATTTTCAGAATCAATACAAACTAATAAATATTCCAACAGTTTTAAAATATAGAAAAAAATAGTTTACGTTTGTAACACCCATTTTTGTACTGCAAACAGACACTGATAGTAACAAAGTAACTTTAATAGTAACAACAGATCAACACATATATAAACGTGAACTATACGTGAATAGTCAACACTTGCAGTATTCAAATTCAATTTAAATTTTGAACTAGCGATTCTTATTGGATGACGAGTACGGCTTCCTCATTGGAGAGATCACTCCTGCACATAGACGCTCGTTTTTCGTCTCCAAAAATGTGTGTCAAAGTAATGGCATGGGATTGACTATCTGTAAAGCTCCTTTATCTGTTCTATAAACTAATTTAACTTTACTATTTAGCTTCCAACCATCAAACAGACAAATATAACTACTTAGAAGTTTCATATTATTACTAACATACATATATAGAAGGTATACAATATCTACTTTAGAGCACACTAACATGAAATTGATTGTTTTAAAATAGGTAACCGTTTTTCAGTAATGGCATGCTTTGTCTCCATGTTAATATGTTGACGTGCTCTCGTCGAGAATAAAACGTTGTGACGTGTGATGTGTAGGAGTGTATGTGGTGGCCGTAACGGGTTATTGGTTTTCCTCTCGTCAATGGCTGGATATTAAAGGGTTCGCTTTGTTGTGGACGTCAATCACTGCGATGACAAAGATAACCACTTCTTGTCTGAAAAAAAATTACCTATAATCAAAAGCGGTAGAAATCAATGTCGAAATATGTACATAAGTGCCTACACTAATTCCACGAAAATTAGTACCCCGAGATAATATTGGTACATAACTAAGGGACGTTATAGCAATATACGTACAATGTAAGTACATTTAAGAGCTTACCCATAAATACTGTGTTTGAATATAGTAGAAGTACCTGAGCACATATAATATTGCTCTTTTAAAAACAAAGGCAATAATTACGAAAAAAATGGCATTCAACGACTGTGACGTGTAGTACATAACCTTGTGGGATTGATGTGTAAATAATCAGAATAAGTCTCTGATATGGAACTTTTACTTTAAAAGTGACAATAATTAAGTAAACTGGTAAATTGTGCTTGTGTAGTTACCAACAGCAATACCACAAATTTAATGAATAATGAATTTAGATATACACTATTGGCGATTGAAGTTAGGATAACAAACGTAAATAAAAACGGTAATAATACAAAAGAAAATGGAAATTTATTACTAGATATAAAAACACAAAGAAATAATAAGAAGAAATGATATAAAAAAATAAAACAAAATATGTATTCTCATTGAAATATTAGGCTATAGTGATATTTTTGTAAGTTTTAATGCACGTCATAAGTGACGCTAATATGACGTCGCATTGCCAATATAAATGTACAAATTTTATGCAAAAATAAAAATGTTTGTATTGCATCTTTTCATATTTTTTTTTTAATACAGACGTTAGCCTTTAATAGATATCTCTATTATTTCAATGCAGTAATATAATATCACTTCGTTCTCTTAAACCAAAAGTAAATTTCTGTCGCATATGTTGCCTGCACGCCGCACGAAAAGTTGATGTTGCTGGTTTATATTTGTTGACATATTACTGATCTGTCAGTTTTGTTTCTCTAATATATCGTACGTTTATTCTTATATTTCTGGTGCTATATTGTTTTTAGAAGAGTTATTATCAGGACTAGCTCTTTTGAAGTAAATTTTCGTGTTTTGCGCATATTTTTAATATACAATGTCAAAAGGTTTGTGTAAACAAAGCAAGATGCTTGTAGCATCTGTTATCCAGTTCTTCATAAAAGAAAACGATAATGGAGCTCCACTTGTACCGTTAAACGCTATTAATGAGGTAAACTATAGATTATTTTCATAAAATATATATTTAATACATCATTATGATTTCAGCGTGTAAAATTCGACAAAGTATTCAAACCAACAAGGAATTAGAGAGTCCGAAAAGAAAAAGACAGCGAAGGAAACCTGTAACTAATATTACTAGATCTGACGAAGCATCTATACGTAATGCAATTTACCAAATGTACGCAACAAAGAAACACGTTACATTAACATCTATTTTGGAAAATTAAAAAGACTGTAATATATACAATGGCAGTATATATTCTTTAAGAATAATTTTAAGACGAATTGGTTTTTCTTGGAAAAAGGATAATCCGAAAATAGGACTCATGGAATTACCACATGTTTTTTTGGCTCGATTTACTTTTCTTGAGACATACGTTAAAAACAAGCACACACAATTTTATGCGTTTGTGTACCTAGATGAGACATGGGTGTTCGAGAATGGGACTGTTAACAGATCTTGGCAAGACAACACTAAACATAGTGTTAAATCTATAAAATCGGAAGGCACCAGATACGTCGTACAAAATGCTGCCACTAAAAATGGATTTGTACCAGGAGCTTCTAAAATATTTACCTTAAAAACAAAAGACTTAGATTACCATGGTGAAATGAACCAAAATAATTTTTTAATATGGTTCGAAGAACAATTACTTAAAAATTTAAGTGAACCATCGATGATAATTATGGATAATGCAAGTTATCACTCTACCTTGGAAAATAAATTACCAAATTCTTCTTCAAACAAAGCACAAATCAAACAATGGCTTACAAGTCAGAATATTCCATTCGAAGAGAATGCATACAAGAAGCAATTATTGCAATTGGTTGCTATGAACAAGGGACCAAAAATTTACATTGCTGATACTCTTGCTGCAAAGTATGACCATGTAGTTTTACGTTTACCACCTTACCACTGCATTTTCAACCCAATTGAGCATATATGGGACATAACCAAAAATTATTACAACAGACACATAGGTAGGGATGGACATGGAACAGCAAAGTGTATAGAGATGTGGGAAGAAGCACATGGCACTATAACGCCTAAAGTGTGTATGAAAACAGTTCATCATACTGAAAAGGTTATTGAGGACTGGTGGAAAAGGGATGTTGGCTTCGAGAGAGAGGAAATTCCAGAACTAATTATTAATTTGAACCAAGATTCATCTGATGAACACAGACTGTGAATAACAGCTTATTTTTTAAATGCACTATTTCATATATAAATTAATAACAAGGTGCATGTTGTAGAGCGTGGAGTTTAATTTCTTTGCCGTATATTTGATGATAGCAGTTCTAAATTTATGTGAAAGAAAAGTTTTATTTTGTGCCTTTTAAAGGTTTTTATCTATTTTCCTTCTATACGTGTAATTGAACATTGTATTGTATTCTTAAATAAACATGAAACACGATTCGATATGTATAATATTCATATTAGTTATAATCTTTCTTTGTCCAAATATCATATATAAAGTAATATCTAACGACTTTCACGAATTCCTAACCTTTACTCAAACTTAACCTCAAAACGCTCCAATCTTATGGATATAGACCAGATGTAAACTTTGAATATAATGTGACAACTGCGCGTAATATGACGTCACAGTCTATTAATGACATGCATTAAAACTTACAAATATCGGAGTATATATTTGTTGTTTATCGAAATAGCCTCCTTTGACTTGTAATACTCTGTGGCTTGCGTTCTGCAACTTTGGTTAGAGTTTCACCGGGAATGTTGTTCCGCTCAATTTGGAGAAGTCGTCACAGGTGCTGTTTCGAAGTTGGACAGACCTTTCGTATTCGTCTGTCGGGCTCATCCCACAGTACTTCGATTGGGTGCAAATCCGGACTCTGTGGGGGCCAGGGCACGATTTGCAAAACGTTCTCTTCTGCTATCTTTACAGATTCGTGCTGTATGGGGTCGTTATCACGAAGTTCTCCCTAATTAATCGCAATCCAGATGTCACAGCGTTCTCTTCTAGTATTCGTCTATAATTTTCGTTGCGCATAATACCGTCGATTTTTATCAGATCTCCGGTCCCCGCACAGCTAAAACAACGGTATCGGCGAATAGTATAATGCACAGTTGATTTTGTAACTTGCAATTTTTCCGCAATCATACGAATGGAATATCCTTCCTCCTGTAATGTGAGAATACCCGCTGTTTTTTCTACATTTATGGGCTTTCATTTCGGCATTTTTTAAATATTACTTCCACAAACACTGCAACCGAACATCCGTATCGAAGTTGGTTTACTATCAGATTGATTCTTAGCGAGTATGATAAGAACTGCTCCGTATTATAATCAGAGACACGCAGCTAAAATTTTACGACCCCCTAGACCCATTCCCTCTTTTGTTTATAGGTACACAAGTTTGCGCTGTCGTCACTAACACTATACTCTTGGTTTCCGGCTTGGAACCGCGTCGTTGTCGCAGTTTCTGCCGAGGTTTCGTCCGCAATCTTATGGGACATCTTCAGGGCTGTTACTACACACTGACTAGAGACTATTCATTCTGGAGGGGTTTATATAGGGCTTGTTTCGGGTGAATGGAGCGGAAAAGGTATGGATCAATGAATGAATGAATCAATGAATAGTCAGTGTGCAGTAATAGCCCTGAAAATGTCCCATAAGATTGCGAACGAAACGTCGGCAAAAGCTACAACAACGACGCGGTTCCAACCCGGTCGACCCCATAGTCGCACCTACATATATAATAGACATATATAAGAGGTGATACGTCAAAACTCAAATATCATCTGTAATTAACTGAGAATTAACAGCAATGACATAATTCATATTTCAGTAACGAAAAAATAACTCCTCTCCCGCTTCAAACGTATCCGATCTAGATAGGTGCGACCATAGAACCGACTCTCAATCTATATATCGTTTCTGATGATTTTATTATCTGCTATTAGGATAAATTGAAATCTCCTTCTGTAACATTTATTCTAATGAGGATTTTCGTCTTAAATACTTTATTGCTATCCCAACCTTGTTGTAAAAGTTTTTACAGTAATAATAAGGGTACTGAATATTGAAAAAATTCCACCTTTTAAAATTCTAATGGTTGTCCTAACTTCAATGGCCGGTAGTGTATGTTTATAATATTAGGTAGGATGAAAGCTATCGATTACAAAGTCAGTACTTTTTTTCTGTAATATATATAGAAGGAGGTGTACACAACAGACGCCTGTATGTAATACCGACACTCTTACCAAACCTTTCTAGTTGGTTGATTCCTTTATATGTACCTATCATATTTTGTATATAATGCATATTTTTGCAGGCACCATTATAAATTTTCAATTTAATTTTGCGGAAAGAATATTAATTTGAGGGCTCCGTGTACGTGGAATTCACCCTCCTATACGTTTACACCACGAAAACGTGCCCATTTCATCCAACGTACATATTACTTTAATTAAAAACTTTTTTCTTTGTGATTATACCTGTGAAATCTAATATTCTGATTCTGTTTCAGAGAGTAAGTCGTTTTAGTTCTGGTAGATATTGTTGCGAAGCCAGTAACAGCGAGGGTGCGACAAAAAGCATTCCATTTCATCTGCGTGTCAAATTTGAGCCGGTGTGCTCGGATGGGCCCGTTAAGAAGCTTTTAGGAGCAGCCAAAGATGAGCCTCTCAAAATAGAATGCAAGGTGTGTAGTTGTTTCCTTACCCCAAAGTAAGTACAAGATATTCTTACTAATACGCGTAATTTGTCGCTATTCTCTCCAAAAATGGTAAAGTGTAATAATTTGTTAACTAAGTTTGTGAGAAAAAAAAGAAACTGAGTTTCCATAAATACGAAATATTGGAAAATGTGATTATGTGATCTGAAATACAGGCATGAATTATTTTTTTTTTAAGTAAATAAAACAAAACAAATCTGGAGTCGGCAAATATGTTTTGTTGAAAGGAAAATTCCTTCTTTGGCGTAAGTACAGGGTGAGGCAACGGTTTGGGCAAGCCATTTTATTCTGCAAATGAGTCTAGGGAAATACCCCGGCGACAATTCACTGACGGAAAATTCTCCGACAACAGTTCGTCGACAAACAAATTTCCCTACCGGAAAGTTTTCCGACGGTAAAATTTCTCGACAAATAATTCACCGAATGGAAAATTCCCCGACAATAATAATTTCCTCTTGACACTTTATCTCGGCCTAGAAGGAGCGGCATAATTCATTGTAACTGCCTAATTCAATGAAAAGAGTAGACTTAATGATCCTCTGTCTATCCTTCCTCCATCGAAGAGACACCGTTTTTTCACAAGGATACAAATTAACAAGAAGTGGAGAATCCTTTTTGCTATACAATTCTGGACCAAATGACGACAGAATGTTGATTTTTAATACGAGAAGATATATTTCACTCTTAACTCAAATCGCCCATTGGTACGCGGACGGAACATTTCAAAGAGTATCACACTTGTTGTGTCAACTGCTCACGGTGCTATTACCAGACAAAACAAAAAATACCTGCATTTGTTTGCTACAAAAGAATTTATGCTTGGGTATCACCAACTACCATCCTCACGGATTTCGAGACTAGCATGATAAGTGCATTTGTCGAAGAATTTCCAACTTCAAAATGTCTAAGGAACCAGTACGAAACCGATGCGGAATTTGCATTGGAACTGAAGTTACTGCCAGCGTTAGCATTTGTGCCCACAGCAAATGTAATCGATGCGTTTGAAACCGTTTGGGAGGAGAACATGCTACCCGAGGATGCCCAGCCAATTGTGGACAACTTCGACAAAACCTGAATTTGACGCCCGCAAAGACGCCAACATCGTTGCTCCCCACGATTTCCCCATGATGATTGTTACAGGACTCTGGTGGAAGGACTATCAAAAACGAACAACTCTATAGAAGGATGGCATCGAACATTTGAAACGCAAACTTTAGCAGACCATCCCAGATGGCAGTTCGTAAAAGTCATACAACGAGAACAAATTTTACATAAACTTCGAACAGAGCAATACTTATGAGGCGCTGAACCCGCCTCTGCTCGTAAAAAGCACCGTGATTGTGATGAACGAATAGCACCCATTTAAGAAATTATGACGAGAGAATCCTTTCCGATTACTTGCGTGGTACAACCCACAACCTAACTTACTAAAGACCTTAAAACAGAATCAGTGAAAAAAACAAAAAATAAATACAAAATCAAAAAAATTAAAAAAACTTTTAAACACCGCAGTATTATGCTGTTCATCCTAAGCCGAGATAAGGTGTTAAGGGGAGTTTGTTGTCGGGGAATTTTCCATTCGGTAAATTATTTCTGAAAAAAATGTGTTTTGAAGGCGTTTACAAAGTTCTCTATATTTCATGATAGCGCTGATCAAAGACTAAATTCTATAGTACGCAGCTATTACAGGGTACAGATGTCACATACCCTATACTAGCTGCTACTACCATATTGAAATGGCTTGCCGTTAAGCAGGGTGTTCTAAATAAATTGTCAAGGTAGACAAAATTTGATCGATAATAACTTGTTTATTTTGAATAAAATCTCCTGTATGTTTTGATGGATTTGTAATAGTTGCTCTAATGCCTAAAACATGTCCTTTGATTATATTTGTTACCATTTTTAATTTTGGTGTGCTTGCAAAACATATTCAACGCTGTTTCAAAGATGCTCTTATACGGTTTTTGTAAGACTTTATGGATTTAAAAGCATAAATCTTGGTAGGGTACGTGAACTGCTAAACTACGGCTTCACAAAGCTTATAATAATAAACAAGAACAAATTCGTCAATGATTATATTATGTCTTTGTTAGTCAATTTCCATTGAAAACGTAGTAGGAATGTTTTTAGCGAATAAGCAGCTCTTGCCATTGTCGGGGTTGGTGCATTGCTCTAGGAGGAATACTTCTATAACCCTTTTTTTCCTTCTGTCTTGAACGAATAAAACAAACACATCTTGCATTATTGAAAACTAACCAATAATTGTTGCATATATGTAGGTTTAACGTGCTCCAAACTTTATAATTTTTTATATATAATTAGCATCTCGGGATCATAGCCCCTGTGCCTCAATGATATATCTAGCTACAATGTTGAGATCAACTTTGCAAAACTTAAGAGATACACTTTTCATATCCTGGGGCCTATCGGGATGATTAACAGTTTAACCGTACACGAAACCAGCCAATGGACTACAGATTTACCCACACAGGTAGTCTAGGGAGTCTTACAAACCCGATCTCCAACGTTTACTTTCATTCATCATAAAGTACAGTAACTACAAGGTAAAATATAGTTTTTGAGTTAGAATACATCAGTGTAATTAGATTGTTGGTAAATGAATGCTATTGGAGACTAATTGGGATACAAATTCGTCTAGCATTACTTTATATAAATCACAGTTATATAATATATGATTAAGGTCAGCCACTTCACTACCACACTGACAAGTTGGCGACTCTTTTATGCCCAATTTATACAGATGTGCTGGATATTGGCCGTGCGCGAATTTAATACAAGCAAGTGTAGTATGGTAAAATTTGGCGATGCACCTTGCGAATAATACCACGGCATGCAATCGACTGTTAGATGCATATAGGCGTACTAGGTCATCTGGTGGTATACGCTATATGCCAAGAGTGTTCCCAAGTGCGATATCGTATCTTTTCATCTATTAATTTTAGAATTTTCCTGTAGCTTAAGACAGGCTTATACAGAATATCGTCACTACAACTTCTTTTGACAAGATTGTCTACCTTTTCGTTGAACGCAATGCCTGCATGGCATTTAACTCAATAAAACTTCGTATTCACATTTTCCTTATCTAGCGCAATCGTCAATGTGAAAATATCTGCAACTATAAGGTTAGTAGTAGGAGTCGATGTGTTGGTTCCTGTTCTGACGAACATTTTCCTTTGACGTAGTGTCACGACCGGTTTCGGCGGTTCCCATTATCAAGTGACTGGCAATGGCAACCGCCGAAACCGGTCGTGACTACGTCAAAGAAAAATGTTCGTCAGAACAGGAACCAACACATCGATTACTTTACGACGAAACAAGGAAACAACACCAACGAAGAATTTAGTAGTAGGAGTCACTGTATAACTGGAGAGAATATACCAATACATTTGAATTTCGTTTCAGCACCGTAGCGTATTGCTTCCAAAACTGCCTCAGCAGTAAAGATAGATGCATCAGTGTCCAATCTAAACAACTTTTGATATTCGTCATTGACTGAGTAGATAGCGCATCCGCAGCCATCGCTTTTGGATCTCTCGGTGAAAATGATTAAATCTTGCCTGTGTTGCGCCAAAATCCCTCTACAAATTTGGCTATTATTATCTTGTAATCCTACCTTGCTTCGCGCTAAACTGGCTCACCTTGCCTCGCCATTCATTCGACAAAGGCCGAGACACGCGTGTGAACACAGCTTTACACGGCTGTATGTATTCAAAGAATGTTATATTTACAGGTGATTTCTTTTTCCTCCAATACGGTTCTGTTAAGTTTAGCAAGGATAATCTGCTAAATTTGTGTAAAGTAAATCTCCTACAGTTTGTTTTTACTTTAATGATATGTTTAGTTGCAAGAAAGTGTCTTCTTAATCCTAATCGTGGCTCCTTTGCTTCAATTTGCAATGGGTTGATGGGCGTCGATCGCATAGCACCTACACATATTCGGAGTGCTTTATTTTGTATAATGTCCAGTCTACGTATGTAGATTTGTCTATCGTAGAAGTATTGCAATATAACGTACATTCATAATCCAACACAGTTCTAATACCATGTACACATTCATTGAGATATGAAAGTCTGACCCGCATCAAACTTTAGTATTTGTACGCATAATGTTTAACGAAAAAATAAGAGGGTACGCGTTCAAACATTTTTTACTTTGAAAAATAAAGAGCACCCTAGTATACATGCCTGGAAAAAATTTCTCGTTTATCTTAATTTAACGAAATGCAGGTTACTCCTTCAAAATATAAGGGTTCGTTATAATGATCACTTATACTGTGATGAGGGAGCAATTTTTGGTAACGTAGAATTATTATTCTTTATATATATACTCGCCATTTACATAAGTTGGCGATAACAAGATAAAATAATAGGTAATATTTTCTCTACGCTAAGGAGCCATACATGTATATTGAATAAGGAACTCGACCCTATTTCACTACGTTCTCTGAAGGCGCAGCTTTAAGGGGTCGGTTGGTAGTACTTTATCAAATTATCAGTATATGCCCTATAGTAACGTTTTCCTTTTGCGTTTTTTCAGTTTCATGATTTTTAAAAGCGTGATGGCATGCTCGCTGACTACAGTCTGCGACAAAAGTATGGTCGCCTGCATTAAAAATGCATTATTTTTGTATTTTCCGATAACTATAAATGTTTAATATAAAATAATATGCACAACGGTCTACGAGGAACGCATGTTTACTCGGTCTACGAGGAACGCATGTTTACTAAATTCATTGTTCAAAGGAGACCGCATTTCTACCTGCGTCAAAAGTATGGTCGCAAGGTCGGACTCGTATAAATTACAGCAATAGTATTTAGTTTGAGCGTGAACGTGACATTGGCAGTGCGGACGGGTATATTAAAGTGTATTAAAGAATTTATAATTTGTAAAATTTGAAAATGTCTAGTGGGAGAGTGTTAAGTGAGTATGATAAGGGACGTATTGTTTCTTTAAAGGAGTAGTTCAGTAACCGTGAAATTGCGGAAAATTACGGAAAAACCAGAAAATCTGGCCATTATGTTCCATGCACTTTTGACACCTTATTCTATCAGACTTACAAACCCGAAGTGTGTTGCCGTTTAATTATATTAGCACATCCAGCATTCTTTGTTTTAAAATTTCCAGTTTTTGACAGTTCCAAATTAAATACTTCGTTTTTAGTGGTACCCCATAAACAAAAGTTAAGGGAGATAAGGCAATCTCGCACTGATTCATTATTTGAAACCATTCTTTCATTAAAGTGTTCTCTCAAAAAATGTGGCACATCACGTGTGTTATGGGCCGGACAACCATTCGGTGTATTGCATGTTGTCAGGATTAATAATTTGTCTCAAAGCAGGCATTATCTCCAGTAGTAGTAGCTCCAAATATCTGTTACCAGTTAAATTGTAATCGAACATGAACCGAGATACCAATGGTAATAATCGAAATGTGGACACAGTGTCCACCGAGGGCACACATAATCTGGTATAAAAAAAAAATGCACTAGGTGGCGCTACCTAATTTTTTTTAATCAAATCCCCCTCTTTTTTTCGATTTTTGGAATCTGCTACACATTAGTAATAACTTTCTCCATAACCATAACCAACCTAGCTGTTGTACTATTAATAATTATGGAAAGTATTTAAACAATGCTAGTTAAAAGTTGGTTCCCCTAGGTTTACATTTAACAGCAATTGCGAAGTATTTATGTGATTATGTATCAAGAGGTATCCAAATTTTAAAAAGAGTAGGCGTAGACGGAATTCTAGAAACTTCATTCCTAATAGACTAAACCTTCCAGCCTAATCATACTGATCTTTCTTGATGTTAAGTTTACGAGGGCGTATCAAATATAAACGGGACTGATTTTCTTAAAAATTCCGGAGGGCTTCTAGACCTGGAAGGGGTTAATGCGCAGGTAGCCTGTACCGTTAGGGAGAGGGGAGAACCGACCGAAACTCTCTCGGGTTCCTTTAATATCAAAAGAAACCATGAGCGAGAAAGAAGTGCATGTCTCCGTGGAGCAGCGGATTATCATCAAGTTTTTGGTCAAGGAGGGGGTGAACCCGACCGAAATTTTGCGGCGATTACAGACACAGTTCGGGGACAACACCTTGTCAAGAACCCGTGTGTTTGCATGACACAAAAAATTTTCTGGAGAGCGTGGGAAGGTCGAAAACGGGAGCCATGGTCGCCGCTCGAGGACAAGTGTAACCGAGGCCAACATCGAGGCAGTCCGAAATCTCATAGAGGGAAATTGGCGTATAACTGGAAGTACTGGATGCCGCGAAATTGTCATTTCGAAGGAAAAGGAAGAAGCAATCGGCCAGAAATGTAATTCTTCTGCATGACAACGCCAGGCTTCATGTAGATAACGCCACGATGTAAAAAGTGGATGGGAAACGGCGGAACATCCACCCTATAGTCCAGACTTGTCACCTTGTGACTTCCACCTTTTTGGACCCCTCAAAGAAGCGCTTGGAAGCCAGAGTTTCGATGACAACGAAGCGGTGGAAGCGTTAGTGCTCTAATGGCTACACGAACGTCCGAAAAGTTTTTACGATGATGGAATAAAAAAGCTCCCCATCCGATGGGAAAAATGTATTTCTAGGGCGGGAGAGTACCTAGAAAAATAATATATATTTGTAAGCTTAGTTAAACAAAGTTAGAATTTTAAAAAAAACGAGTCCCATTTATATTTGATACACCCTCGTATATAGATCAAAGTTAACTACATATTTTTCATTGGACACCTTCAATTTTGTTTGTTTGAGTTATGTAGTACGTTGACCATACTATGCTACAATTGATTCAAGAGTAAATTTTACTAGACAGTCGAAAAGTGTAATTGTAGATTAGTAAAGTCAACACATGTTCTTTTAAATCCACACAAACATAAAGACTAATTTATTATTGAGTCTATGTGTGGAGAAAACCTAAGTGGGCTATATATAATATTATAACTAGAGCGGGCCAAATTGCGCCATCCAACAGAATCGGAATCAGGCGCAACGGCCGCTTATTGTAAATAGCGTATATGTGAGTCACAGCAGATATGTGATATTTCGAAATTAATACACCAGAGTAAAAAAATAAAAGCTGACGCAATAATAATGTTTAGTAATTAGAGCGGATATATATATATATATATATATATATATATATATATATATATGTACACGCTGAGGTGTTTTTATTTTCATTATGATTTTTTATTTGATTGAAAACGGTATGCGTTGGAAATGGGATGTAATAAGGAAATAACTGAGAAACTGAACGCTTTTTTTATTCTGTTGTACTTAATAATGTAACTGTAAATAAAGATATAATAAATAAATTCTATCCTTCTTAATAATGCGGATAGGCTTGTTTAAAAAGTTGCACCATCAGATAAGTTTCCACATTTGCCTCGGTGAAGGATGTTCGCCGAGACGAAAAAATGTTCTTATATTTCGAAAACGACCGTTCCACGTCTACCGAAGTAAGACAGGCGTAATTAAAATAATCTTTAGACTTAGTCAAGGAATCTGCAGATGCCCCATCGCACATTTGTCTTAATCTCGTGTAGTCCGGATTCTTTTTAAAACACTATCGAACTTAGCTAAAACTCGTCCACTTGTTGCATCGTTTATACTGTGTAACAATGTACTAACTTCGTCCACGACTTGCACTGATTCTACCAACGACAATCCAGAATTTTGCAAATTTTCTATCGCGTCTACTAACCCTTTGTAATTGTTGCTAATATTCTTTAGATGTGTTTCAACAGAAATATCGAGAAATCCCTTCTGGCTCATCCTAATAGCTCTAGCTGCGGCAGGGACGAATTGCAAAATAACGGATTTGACTTCTTGAAAATGTTCATTATAATAAAAAGCGGCTTTTAACCACGTTCCCCAACGCGTAAGAATGGGCTGTGGTGGTTCTCGAATACCAGGGCATAACCTGTGGAATGCCCTAGTCCTCTTAGGACTTTGAGAAACACTTTTTTGTGTTTGCTATTAATGCATCCACCTCCGGGTAACACTCTCGAATAGTTTGTGCCACAAGATGTAAAGCATGGACTTTACACGTAACATGTAAAAGTCCTTCACACTTTTCTTTAAGGGAACGGCCTACACTACACATTGTTGCTGCACCATCGCTCATGAACAACAACAGTTGACTGGTTGACACTTGAAATTTTTGTAACGTTTCGAGAACTACGGCCGTAATTGCTTTACTAGTACACTGTTTTAATCTTCTGCTGGCTAATAGAATTGCAAAATTTGGTTTAATAGGATCTAATACGCGCACTATTATATTCAAAATAGAATTTTTTTTGCAATCTGTCGTCTCATCAAGACATAGCCACAGCTGTTTATCTTTTAATTCGGCTTTAATTCGATTTTCAATGTCCTCACGTATTCGTGAAATATCTCTCCGTAACGCTGTCCGAGATGGTAGTATCCACTCGGTATTGTATGTACCCCAGAATTTTCGAAATGCTTTTTTATCAAGTATACGAAGTGGTAGACCACATACCATAAACGTTAAAAGCAATTCTAATTGAAATTGACGTTGTTGTGACACACCATTTCTTTTATTTCTGTGGTGTGCGCTATTTATATGTCTTTCACAATCACGTTTGCTCCAGCACAGTAGTTTCTTTTTACAAACTTTACAGAAAATTGTACTCCCATTGTAGTGTACATCCACAAATTCACTAAGAAATTTATTAACTTTCGTAGGTAATGGCCGTTTATTTTTAATAGTTACGTTAGACATAATTACTAAAGCGAGCACACCGACGCTTGTTTCTAGTATGCCACGAAGTGGTGCAAACGTAACATCTGCAGACTCGTCATTTGTTGATGAATAGAGCGCGTCATCCGTAAATGAATAAGCGCGCTGTTAGTTCGTAGCCGTCGATGAATGAACTTTTTTTTTGTAGTGGCCCACTGTGAACAACGCCCTATTTATCAACGAACACCCAAACTGCAGGTGTATATTTGCGCGTCTTCACGACGTAATAGACAGTGGTTTTGGTCCTCGTCCTAATAATTACATATTTAAATTACCTATGTTTACATACATATATGCGCCCGGCAGCCTGATTGCGAACCTGGCGCGTGGCGCTCTTGGCCCGCTCTAATTATAACTTTTTTATCTACAGTTCTTGAGCTTAAAATGTCTAAATCTGCAATTTTATTATTTTTCCGCATCCTGCATATCTACATTTTATTCTTACTTTTAAAAGAACCTTCAAGAAGTGCTACTCATAAATGTAAACAAATCACCCGCAGTTATCCTAGACAAAGAATAGATGGCCTCTGATATTGAGAATCGAGAACCAAATTGATCAGACATATCCGGGGAACAATATGTATTCAAATACTTCGAGTCGATTTTCAAACCTTGGACAGCCGGTTTACCTCAAGAAGAGATTACTAAACCGATTGCATCGATCTGAGAAGTGTCCAAAAACAACGAGTTTCCTTCGCTGGTTCGTCTAATTACTTTCGAAAAAAACTTTTTGATATAAAAAAAAGTTTTAGGGCTCTAAACTCAATTTCAGTATTACTACTAAAACGACAAATCCTAGACAAAAAAAATTAAACCTTTCAAAACGTGTAACTGTTGTATAGTTATACTCGAAATAACGTGGTATTATATGTACGCTAGCTACAAGACACTTCGATTACATTATTATTCTCAACATATGTAACACACATCTGCAACAACAGGAGCGAAAACGATTTCAACTGCGATATCATAGTTAAACCCGGGTAAAATCCCATTTATCCGTTGGCGCTGGTAACGGGAACTAATATGCAAATATAAACTTGTCATTGCTGAAACGAGGGGTTGTGATAGTAGGTGGCATACGTTTACAGAATCAGCAATTTCCAGGATAATCCCTTGGAAAAATTTTCACTGTGACGCAAATATATATTTTGTGTCTATGCAACGATGTACCAGTTTTATTCATACGAAGAAAACTAGTTTATTTACTAATGCTTAATGTTGTGTACCATATCTACAACAATAAATGAGTACCATGCTTTGACGAAATTGATTCATTACTCTCGGTAATACATACGCTATACAGTAAGGTCCTACTACAATGAGCTCCACTTAATGTAATTGAGGTTAATGTTATCATCCGCTTATTGTTAATGTTTTAATTAAACGCATGAGCTGACAATATACGAAGCCATCCAGATATTTTCGTTTATTGTTATCATGAGGTTGGGTACTATTATCATATTTTATCTTTTATGGTTTCGACACACAAAGATAGGTAATAACGGGTGTTTTTTTTTTTACTTAAGCACGTTTGCAACGACGTATAATTTTGTACAAAAATGTGTAACAAATTTTGTATATAAAAGTTTTGCATGTTAGAAGATTTATTTATTAATTCAGATTGCACGATTAAGTCCTCAGTGGCTGTTGCTGGTGAATTTAACATCGCCTATGAGAAATCTGAATTAAAAAGGTTTGGTCCTGCGCATTGCAAAGTTCTTTCACCTGGTACTATACAGTGTGATCTCAAAGTCGATGAAGTATAGTTTATTTCAAATTATAAGAATATAACTTTGAACGGCTTAAATGCTGTTATTGCACCACCTGCGGTAATAACTACCTGGATACGCAAACAATCTGCTGAGGACCGTAATGACAAAATTTAAGTGAATTGAATAGAAATTGAATTATGATTTGAGATATGCGTAACTACCTGTTTCTGCATTTAAATTTCATTTAATATGTAAATTCTTTAATTACTTGTAACATCGAATTGCTTACTATGTAAATTTATACTGTTTGTAAAATATTCTTAAATACCTGTTTATACATTACAATCTCCTTATTTATATCATTTCGTTTAGTAATTAATACTCCCACTGCTCGCCATCTAATCTGGCGTTTGCTATAGGAGAGTTGGTATATATTACATCTAATATTGAGTCTATATATCATTTATTGTTAATCTTTACTGTTGTATACATATTTGATTTTCCTCTCTTTACTTCACGAACATGTGGCGACCTTTTGCTGAAAGTGTTAGTGATGATGATGATGATGTGGATAGTGATAATACTGTTGGAGCACGGCAGAGAAAGCATCTATCAGAAGATGCAAAACAGATAATTCTCAATGTCTATCGTACTCTGATGGAAGGAAATAACGAACAACAAACCCTGAACATTCAACGAACGTCGCAATTAACCAAGGTGCCTTTTGGAACAATATTTATATATTGTTGATGTTAATTATCATAAGATAATTAAGAATAACGCAGGTGCTCGAAAGCAAAGAAGTGACACAGGAGCACCGAGAAAAATTGATGAGTATGAAATTGATACCTTAGGCAGCAAGTATACTCTTTCTACAGAGGAAATGTTGTACCTACACTAGACTGCTTACATAAAAGAATCAGTGATGAGTCTATAAATATTCTGTGTTCTAAAGCCACCTTGTGGCGGACGCTAAAGAAAGCTGGTTTTAAGTTTTCCAAAATAGATAAACGCCGCACTCTTATGGAAAGTCCGAGGCTCCAGAAACTTCGATATGAATACTTAACGGCAATTGGAAGGTATAGAGAGGAAGGACGATTCATATGTTATTTAGACGAGACGTGGTATGACACCCATGATACAATTTCCAAAGGTTGGGTGGATAGTTCAAGTATGTGCCAGTTGGACGCGCCGGTTTCGAGGGGGAAGAGAATAATTATTCTTCATGCTGGGTCAGAAAAAGGATGGATCGGACAGCCACTATTATCTGCTAAAAAATTTAAATCCTCAAGTTTAGATTACCATGAAGATATGACCTCATCTTTATTTGAAGAATGGTTTTGTGACACTTTGCTGCCAAATTTACCAAAAGAGAGTGTGATAGTGACAACGCTCCGTATCATTCTCGACAGCAAACCAAAATTCCTAGAAAATGTAATAATAAGAAAGATATTAAAGAATTTTAGAAACAAATGATTTATATTATGAGGATCATTATACAAAAAACCAATTATTAGAGGTGATGAAGACAAAAGAATATTTAAAGGATTATTATGTGGATAACAGAGCCAAAGAAGCAGGACATACAATTTTACGTTTGCCACCATATCACTGCATTTTCAATCCCATTGAATTGATGTGGGCCCAACTTAAAAATACCATAAGACGAACAAATCAAACGCCGAAATTTAGTGAAAGCAGTGTAACACACATAAAAAATGCTATGGAACACATAACTGCTTTAGTCACAAACGGCTGCAAAGCACTGAATCGCTTACACATACATATGTTAGGGCTATACGACAGCATATCGACTATGTTCAATTTCCCTGAATGTAGCACTCATCGGTGGCAGCTTTAATTATAACTATTATAACGTCGAAGGTCGCTGTCGTTAGCCCCATGTGCAGTGTCACTCACACAAATTTCCGCTCGACCAACATCTGGCAGAGTAAAGCCGTTCTGGCGTTTTTTTTGGTTTCTCCAGTGGCTTACATATAAAGCGGTTATTGTCGGTTGATCGGTGTGCGTGTACTATTTATAATGTTCGAGAAACTAGTGGAGCCGTCCGGGGCGTACCGCGCAAAAGTAGACACAGTATTAATAAAAAAATAATAGATTGTTACCTTTTATTGACGTGTCGACGATCACTGCGGTAATGTGCGTCTGCCATGGTACGCCGCGTAGTACTGCAGCATAAACAATGCTTCCATTGTCGATTCGGTCAGACCTCGATGACGGCCTGAAAACATTCTCGTATACTTTGCAAATGATCGTTCAGCATCTAATGAAGTAAGATTTGCGAAATTCAAATACTCCTGTATCTCTTCTGTGCAGTCTTGAATTCCAGATATAGATTGAACCTTTTCTAAATCCGGATTTTTATTTAAAATGCACGAAATTTTTGCGGGACATCTAGTATAGGATCCGTCAAGCTTTCTAGAGCGGCTGCTAAATTGCTGATGTTATTTAACGAGTCTTGTATAGATAAGTGAGTATTTTCCAACTGCGAAATAGTTTATGTGTCACTACAGAATAGTTTATGGAAATGTCATCTATTTCTTTTTGAACGTCCGAATCGGAAAAAAGTTGCTGACTCTCGCGAACCGCTTGAGAATTAGAAGAATTAAGTTTGAAAATTACATCTTTCGCTTGGGAATAATATTTGCGATAGTAAGATACTGCCTCGATCCATGTTCCCCATCGCGTCAATACAGGTTGAGGTGGTAGCGGAATTTGCGGATACAATTGCTTGAATACGAGGATATGTTTGGGAGATTTCACAAACACTTTTTTGGTAGATGATATTGAATCATTCACCCTAGGATACTTGCTTCGAATTGTTATGGCATGTTATGTGAAGAAGAGTCGGAAAGCATATTTGTAACATTGTACCAACTTTCGGCATTGTTGCGGCTCCGTCAGGAACTAACATGATGATTTGGGTTCTTACGATACAAAATTCTCTTAACATATTTTTTATTATGTTTACAACGGTATCGTCATTAGTTATTTCAATCCTTTTATTGGCTGACAACAAAGAAGCTGCTGGACCATTACGTTTTAAAAGACGCGCCACAATATGAATCACGCTGTGTTTCTGAGCATCAGTAGTTTCGTCCACAGTGAGCCATATTTTTTGATTTCTCAACTCGCCTTTTACACAGTCTTTTACTGTACTTTGCACATGTAGTAAATTGTACCGCAATTGTCTTTTTGTTGGTAGCTTCCATGATGGAACATATTTATCCCAAAAAAGACGAAAGTTTTCATTATCTACTAGGCGTTGTGGGATGTTGCACGTGCTCAACATGAAAATAAAATCATACAGAAATTCCCAATATGGAATATTGTTGCTTAAATTAAGTACATGACGTTTACTTTTAATATGTCTTCTACAGTGAAATGTCGCGACCTATCAACCGTATATTGCAAATTTTGCACTGAATGGTAGTACCTGTATATTCCAACCCAGGGAAACAGCTAACATATTTATTCACATGCGAGGCTAAAGGTTAACCTCGCTTACGACGATCCATATTTTAGAAGACGCACACCGATAAACCGATAATTATCGAACGACCGTTCACTTCCACGCCTATCGAATGACTAAACTCTCCACTGGCTTCGCATCGACCTAAATCTCCTCTCGGCGCTTCTGCCGTAGCACGCGTTTATCGAACCTTTAGAGTAATTAGACATCAAAAAATTCAGTTTTAACGCATACTCTCCTATTATTATTCTCCTTACAAAATCGAAATTATAAATCATCAGTTTTACACTACTTAATAATAAATGAATTACTTGCATTTAATTTAATATGACCTTTACATTCAAATGTCGCGCGACCTAGCAACCTTGTTCCGCAAAATTTGCAACGAATGTGCGAACCTGTAAATTCCAAACCAGGGAAACGCCAAATATATTTCTTCACATGCGATGCAAGAGGCACACCGGCTTACGTCCCATGTTTTCGAAAACACAATGAGAATCCGATAAATAACCGAACTACCGAATTCCTCAATGTCTACCGCATTACTGAACTCCGCATCCACATACGTACATACACCCCCCCGTACAGGCGTCTCTGCGGGTGCAACCGTTTGTCACGCTTTACTTATATAGCTTCGCGTCCCCTTCACCCTGTCCCTAGCAGGAGCATACGTTCAACAGCAAGCAACGATATGGCAGCACAAACGTCAAACGTGCAAATATTTATTTAATACGAAAAATGCATGGGGTATGACTTCCAATGCCGCTATTCCCTCACACTATCCCCACACTACCCTACTGATTGTTTTTGCGCTACACTGAGGGAAAGAAATGTGTTAAAATAACAAAATTGATTTTGTTAGCTGGAGAAGTGTTAGTCCAACAAATTTTATGATTAAATTACCTACCACCTTGCGTTGACTTAACAATTACATTTGTGTCAAAAAATTCTGTTCGTGAAACACATTTATTTGGTTGGGAAGTAAATTTTAAAAAAAAGTCGTTTCAGCAGAGCACAATAGTGATGTCAATTTAACAAAATCGTAAAGGTTGAACAAAAATAATAAAAGAATAGTATTAAAGCTAAAAAGGGTTTGATTTAACCAAAAAGTTGAATTAAGTTAATCAAACATGATTGTTGATAGATAGGGATCAAATGTGCGTCTGAAATTAATATGGTGTGTTAATTGCCAGAATACGTTTTCGGGGAAACCACTGTATAGAAATATCGATTAAAATGAAATATTTGTTTTAGGATACTTAGACATTAGCAGTTTTTCATGAATAAACCCTTCAGTATTGTATGCAGGTGTTCAATTGATCAGTTTTTATTGGTTATAGTGGGGAGGCATCGTGTCTTGTCTTGTATTACATCATCATTCTATCTTTTATTTGGTACAAGTAGCAGTGTGCAGAAATTTTTCTTTAGTTTTTATATTTGTTTTATAAAAAAATGGGGGATGATTATGTGAAAATATTATTAGTGGAATTGGAGTTTGACTGGTTAATACCGACTTTCGCAAGTAAGTAGATACAAAAGTTAGTGAGGAAAATGGAGCCATATTGTTAAATTAACTGTCTTTGAGTCCCAATAAGTTCTAATAGAAATTACGAAACAATACAAATAATGTATATATTGAACATCTCCGATGTCGTAATACAATGGCTTCAGCTCTGACTTTTACAAAATGGTAGGAATTTCTTTTGTAAATATCGTTTTATTTATTTTGTTTCTTAGAGTAACTAGTTGATAAATGACACGTTACAAAGAATACTAAATAGAATATTGTTTTATTTGAAATTCGAAAAGTACCAGAAAATGCTTATGAAAACATTTTATTGAAAGTTGTGCTGATAATGCATGTTTAACGAATTGAGTCAGCAACCATTTGTGCTGTTTCGTAAGTGAAAAGTAGAACTACGGAAAATGTATAAGCCCTGGTTTCGATAATTGTTCTTGTTGATGTTTATATATTTACATATAGATACATACACGCGTTGTTTCTAATTTTGAATTTATTATGCTATAGTTTATGTAGAAAATTGCTTAGTTGCCAGAAAATATTTTTAAGAAGTTGAGGTAATAAATAATTAAAGAGAATATGCATATGTAAAAATTGTACAATTATAGAAAAAATAATACACTTCTACCTATTCAATTTGGCCCTATAGTCGACGAAATCACGTACACCTTACAATTCACCCTTATTAGCGGAAGTCAGATTTTCCCAAAGCAAGTTGCATATTCAATTTTTAGCAATAAGCGGTATTTTAATAATTTCCTTATATACCTTCTGTCCGTGCATAGGTAAATACTCCAGTGACTATCAACAAGTGAGTTTCAATTATTAACGATACAGTATCTAACGTTTGTTTTTTCTTCAAGAAATAGTTAATACTATTCAAAACCGACGTTCATCTGTTAAAATTAATACCTTAAATAAAATAAGACCCTTACAATGAAATCTTGAAATATGGAAACGGTAAGAAATTTGAATAAGAATTTTAACTTAAAAATATATTCGTTATTTAACTCAATATTTATGTAACTAGTACGATAATTTCTACCATATTCGATGTTTACAAACATCTTGTAATATACGCATTACAAATTCAATTACCCCCAATTACCTTGTAATCATTAATCATACCTGTTTATTAGAACACGAAATTGACGAAGAAGCCCTACTACAACTTGATGAAAATATGATAAAGGAAATTATGCCGATCATAGGAAAGAGAGTGAAATTTTTAGCAAAATTGCGACACTATCAAAATATAAGTGGCGCAGGTTTACTCCTCGCAGATAATATGTCTACTGACACACTTACTTTAAGTCCAGTCACAGAAGCTTCAGCAAGTTCTAGTAGTAGCACCAATTTGGAACAACGTCAGCACACCCTCCACGAGGAATACAACAAATCAAAGCGCTCATACCCATTCTTGGGAGAAGAAAACATGAAACGGGCATTTAGACAGTCTTATCAAATTGTTTCAGATTAATATTCTCCTTGTGTTATTATTACATATCTGATGTATTGTCTTTTGCATATCAGTGCTGAATATATTAGTTAGGATGGAATATTGCCTTTTATTTCTTTCTTCCACACTTAAATTTGTGTTTTTAAGTAAAAATATTTCAAGAGTAAATTCTACATGTCAACGTGAAATACTAAATATTTTGTTGCAAAGTTTGAATTTATAAATACTATTTTATTACAAACTTGAATTCTTTTGAACTTGAATTTGTTCCAAAGAATTCAATTTTGTAAAAAAATAGTATTTACATTCATATTCATTAAGATTTTTAACAAATGAAGGTACTCAAAACAACAAAGAGATTTGTTAAATTGAATAAGAAAAATGGTTGAGCTAACACTTTTATATTCTACACGCAACAAGTTTTTGTGTTGACGCAACACTATAATTTTGTTGACCTGACGAAATTACGGGAACAGAATGAACAAGGGATAAGTTTAATTCAATCAAATGAATATGTTATACTAACCACTAAAATTGCTTAAACTGAGATTAAGCGCACTGTTGGATTAACGCCTCTGTTACGTTTGATTTAACAAATATATTTTGAAGCAACGTTAAATGTTGATTGAACCAAAAATATCGGTCGACTGTATTTAACCTAAATTTTTTGATTGGTTGTCCATATTTTTGTTGGATCAATGCATTTTTTTCTCTCAGTGTACATAAGTGACCTCTTGTAGTAAAAACCCTTGAATATTAACTGACATATCGAATTAAACCAGTTAATACTTTCGTCTAATTTAACACGAAATGTTTTATGAAGATGAAATGAAACAGTTCCATTTAGTCGCATAAACTCGAAATATACAGCATACGTGGTAGCAATTTCGCATACAAAGTGATCGTTTCAATTAATGCTCACTATATTATTCGCGTAATCTGCTATTGCCGGCTATATATCGGAGTTTGTATTCTCTCGTGCTTTGTTGTTAACTGAGCCTTTTGTCTTTCCGCATAACAAGCAATTAATAATCATGCTTATATATTACAAACAGCGCCTCCTATGTTTTCTTGTTGGAAGATTAATCTGCGAATTATACAGAGACCGAAAAAGTTGAATGTGATCTTGATAATACAGGCATTTGATGGCGAATGTTCCGTGTTTATTTTACTCTAACGACGTTTCATCTTCCCATTTACTTGTTTTATACATTGCGGTTCCAACCCCATCCCTATTGTTAATTTGTATCTACGCTCTTGGCAATTTAAGGTTTTATGATTGTTCACTGACAATGGGAGAAGTTGATATTTGTAGAGAGATTAAGATTGTTCCCTAATTTACGAGCAAAAGAAGAAATCCAACAATATCTGATGTATGTAAAGGATTTCCCAAAAGTACTTTGGGATGTTGTTTTGCCATAAAAAATAAATTATAATAATTTCTGGTTTCTTTATTTTAACTCAAAATAACATCGATTACTTGCTGATCAATTGCTTGAAAAATTATATCGTTTAATTGCTCACCACGACTACGTTGGCATTCATCAATGCGAGAATTCAAATTTTGTAGGATTCATTCCAGCAGCCAATTCATATCACTACGCCATCAGACTACACGTTCAGGAAATCTCGTGCTTAATAATGCGATATTTTCTCGTATTTTGTGGCGCGTAGCACTATCTTGATCGTCAATGTTAATTTTATTTAGTTGAGGCCATAAGAAATCTGTTAACATCGTTAATAGATTTATAACGTTCTGCATTCACCGTAACAGCATTACCGTGATTGTCCTCAAACAAGAATAGGGCGATTATTCCTCTAGACCGGAGACTCCCAAACTTTTTTCTCCGTAGATCATTTGCGGAAGGTTAACGTCGTATGTTTTTGTCACAGATACACTTTAATAGGGATTTTGAAGAAAACATGTACAATTTCTATTCAGATCTGTACTGAAAAGACCCAAAATGCAAGTGAATATTTGAATTTTTTACGAAACAAATCAGAACTTACTAAAATTTTTAGAACTAAAATTAAGTTCAAAATATACATAGGTAATACATAAATAATACAATTATTGGGGGGGGGGGGGGGGATGAACCTGATGCTTCGATAGCATTTCAATATTTGGCTTCAATTTAGTGAGCTTCAGATCTCCACGACCAGTAATTCGCAACCGATATCTATTTTCGTAAGAAGATTGGTTACCGCGCTAAAACACCTTTCCACGAGGCATGAAGATAAAAAAGCTATTAAAAACTTTTTTGCAATAGTCCACAATCTCTCTGAATCCAGAACTGCTAATATACCATTCTGAACTGCAACTTAAGTCTTTCGTTAGAGCTTATTCCAATGAGTTCTTCTTGTAATATGATATCCAATTCTTCAATGTCACCGTACAGATCGATAATCCAGTGTGGTATTATTACCATATTACCATAGTGAAAATATCCTTATGTAAGAAGGTAGGCCGAAACGTCATCATCCTGGACGTTTGTCAATGGACAAGTTGAGGAACTGGGAAGATTCGGGCCTTCCAATATCTTGCTTCATTAGATTAATTCTGACAAAAAGGCTGCAATGATAGACTGTTTTTATTAAATTCAGATTATCACACGCAAACGTTAACATGTATCAAGACTGTCCTCCCAAATTCAGGATAGTAAATAGTTTTCTTAATACTAGAAAGCGTTTAGGTTTAGGTTTTTCATAAATCAATAGTTTCACTTTCTTAATAAAGCATTTATTTATTTAGAATTCTTGAAATGCATATTAATTACATCCACATTATTAATTGCACTTACCTTGTTTAAAAAACAGTACGATATATCCGTACATAATGCAGTAAATTGTTCTCATTGCTTATGATTTTAAAAAGGCTAACATAGAGGTTATCTACAGAATAATGTTCAAACAAAAGTGAACTTAATGTAGAAGTACACATGAAAAAAGTACCTAGAAACAATAACCAAGATAATGCTAATAAAATAGCTCATTGATGGAATCGCTGCCGGCAAAAACAATGTGAGAAGAGAAAAACACTAACGCAGCACTGAAATATTTCCTGGCGCCACCTACTGCCAACAGATATAGTCATGCTGTCCTAGATAGTAGCGACAGAAACCGGAATACAGATACCACACTTACCCATACAATGAATCTTTAACGTACAACGTTTCATAAACATTTTCAAGAGATATCGGTTAATATATTTTTTTTCTTTTTATTACTATTAATACGTGTACTAATTTAACTATAGTTTTTTTTAATATATAATAAATAATAATAAAAAAAGGGATAAATAAACTTAAATATTAACTCATTAAGTATTAAACTAGATAAAAATAATTCCTATTTAATTACATTATTAAAGAAATAATTTAATTATACCTACTGTAACATAAAAAAAAAACTGTTTCATTAGCTCATTCACTTGCAATTTTAATTATTAACTTTAAGTTTTTTCTTATTATTGTAATTTTGCTTTTATTGGATATCCTTGTAGCTTGCCTGATGATGTTTTTTGAACACGAAACCGGTCACCTAATTTTTCAATAGGACTGTGAGATCTGGCCAATTTTTTCATTCCTACCTTTAATACGAATATATTCTTCACTTAAAATTAAATGATTTACTTGGAAGAAACATTTTTCTGTCTTGGATTTTCTTGATTTTCTAATCCTAAGAAAATATTAATTTAATACAAATAAAATTTCAAGAAAATTTGTTTTCTTATATGTTGACAAAAATATTTTCTTGAATAGAGACTGATTTTTGCAGGGAAATCTATTTTCTTGATGCAAGAAACCATTTCTCTGATTGCAAGTTGACGTCATTATATTTAGTAAATAAATCTGTTAAATAGGCAATATCTGACTCGCATTTGATTAAATTTCCTTTCAAAATGGGATCTGTAGCATCCAGAAACCCTAAAATAGTCTAAAAAAGTGAAAGAAATCTTGTCAAACATAAGCCTTTCGATAGACTACGTACTTCAATGTGAAAAAATAAGAGCAGATGCACACAGGAACAATTTTATGAAAGAGTAATCGATGAAAATCCTCGTCATCTTCTTCACACAAGTACGCAAATAACCTAGAATTCAATGCTTTGCTACAAATTTCATTTACTGTCTCTATAACGAATTGAAGAGATTCATGCAATCTCACACTGAGAGTTTTAGCTACTAAATGTTGTCGGTGAATGATATAATGAATTGCAAACATTTCGGGTACCTTCTTTTTTCAAAAGGGATATAAAACCGCGATAGCGCCCAAACATGGCTGCTGCTCCATCTACTGCAGCTGACATTATATTTGATAAAGGGACCGATTTTTCCATAATTCTGAAAAACACTCAATATTGATTCGCCTTTAAGGTCTGTTGTCAAAGTTCCCGCAAAGAGCAGTTCTTCATGAATTTCTTGGTCCATAACAAAACGAACATGTGCCAATAATAGTGCTTCATTATCAAGTAAAGTTGATTCGTGCATTTGAATAGCGCAATGGTTTGCACACAATTACACAATAAGCTTTCCACATCGTGACTCATTTCATCAATACATCTTTGAACCGTATTGTCGCTCAAAGCAATTCTTTTGAGTATATCATACGCAGGCTTGTGTAGAACAGTTTTTAAAACCTCTTCAACGACTGGCAAAATCAGCTGTTCCCCGATAGTATGAGGTTTTCCTAGTTTTAGTAATAATAATAAAATCAACCTTCGATGACGTAGGTATCCATTTGGGTTAAATCAAAGCAAAAGCAAAGTTAATAGCAATAAGTCTATCATTAAGAAATTCATTTAGGTTATATGAAACTGTATCAATTAAATACGGTTTCAGCTGCCTCTTGAGGTGAATTAGCAAAATTTTAAGGTAACTTATTAAGCAATTTTGGTTCCGTGTAACCTAGTGACAATTCCAACTTCCATCTTTGCAAAGGGAATGCGAAGTCAATCACGTCTTCGTGTTGATGAACTTTGCGTTAAAGATTATACTGACGCAGGGTAAAATACGCCACTTCTAAATTTTTTCGCTCGGTCATACTTCTTGCTTTGTAATAGGTTGTTTTTGTCCAAAAGTACTCTCAGGCATTGCGAATTTGAAAATAAGTCAGTACATCATTAACACTTCCAATTTTAAAACCTTCCTCCTTGCTCCAATAGAATTCGTAAATACATAATATATTGTAATGAGATTCTGAATAAAATTAAATTAATAACTCAAGGTTAACGTTTTCTAAATTACGTAATGTGTGGGATCTACTTACCTTCTTTTGCCAATGGAAAATCGAGTGAAATTAAACAATTTTTAGCGGTCAAGAATTACAGTATTATTTACTAATTTAAATATCATATTTCTTTTGACAAAATTTTGGATTTTAAAACAATGACCTAGCGCAATCCGATAGCAATATTAAAATTTTAATGTATTTATTTGAGTTTTTTTAAAATGAAAATTGAATTTTCTTGTTTATTTGGCCAAATAGTAAATTTTGTACCTGCACACTGAAGTTCTCCTGTGAAATGATGTACTTTGATATCCGCTTTTGAAAGTCTTGGCTGCACCCGATTCAAAACCAAATATTTCTTTCTTCAAATCTTGTTTCGTGGATAATAATGTTGATGTTAGAAGGTCAAAATATATTTACTTAATGCGGTTTTTAAGTTTTTAGTTGAAATAGTTTCTTATTAACTTGAAACTTTTTATATTTCATCGAGGAATTTTGATTTTTAAATTTGTCGAACTTGTTTATCCCATCTCATTTTGATTTGAATTCGGATCCACAGTTTACTATCTGAATTAAATCAAATAACATCCTCGATGTTTTCAAAATCCATCGGGAACACTTTTCGCGGTCTAATTTAATGACTGCATGCGAATAGCACTATGCATGCCCATATACGAAGGTAAGTCAAATATTATCTACACTGTCGCCATAACAAGCTTTGAAGGTTATCGTAGTAGCGGCCGCTTGCGCATACGTTGAGTTGGCGCCTCTGTGGTCATGTGCGTGGAATTTAATCATAATCGCGTCATTTGTCTGCTAGCTATAACAGCATAAGCATGTCAGCTCCGCTATTAGTTTGCACCAAAGAAGAACAACGAGCAGTGATCCGATTTTTGTGGTCAGAGGGTGTGAAAGGTGCTGAAATTCACCGGAGATTTTTGTCAGAATACGGGGACAGTGCTTTATCTCGTGAAAGCGTTTTTTTGTGGATCGAAGTAACACAAAAAAAGGGAGCTGGACGGCCGTCAACCTCGACCACCGACGACAACATTCAGCAAGCTCGAGAGATGGTTATAGCAAATAGGCGAGTTACCATAAGTGAGGTTGCATCTTCTTTAAACATCAGTCACGGTTCTGCCTATCAAATTATCCACGATGAACTCAAATTTCGTAAAGTGTGTGCGCGATGGGTACCACGAATGCTTACCGCAGAAAACAAAACCAAACGTTTCGAGATATGCCAACGCTTACTGGATCGCTTCAACGCGGAAGGCGACGCATTTTTAAGCAGAATAGTGACCGTTGATGAAACATGGGTTCATCACTACGAGCCCGAATCGAAACGCCAGAGTATGGAATGGAAACACCCAGGATCTCCTAGCACGAAAAAATTCAAGACCTCGCCATCGGCTGGGAAGGTGATGCTAACCGAGTTTTGGGACGAAAAAGGCCCTATACTGGACGACCACTTGGACAGGGGGACTACCACAAATGGTGCGAGGTACAGTGATTTGTTGGCGAATAATCTGAAACCAGCAATTCGAAACAAACGCCGTGATCTACTCTCAAAGAAAGTTTTGTTGTTGCAAAACAACGCCCGTCCGCACACGGCCCATAACACCATAGAAACTATCAACAGGTTGGGTTTTGAGACCCTGGAACACCCTCTCTACAGCCCTGATCTCGCTCCCTCAGACTTTCATCTCTTTGGACCGCTCATGGAAGCTTTGAGAGGTCGTCGATTTGCCTCAGACACAGATGTTCGGGATGCGGTGTAAGAGTGGCTTCACGACCAACCGAAAACCTTCTACCAGGAAGGCATACGGAAGCTTGTGGCTCGCTGGACCAAGTGCATTATTGCTAGAGGTGGAGACTATATCGAAAAATAATATATCTGTTATACACCTATCTTTGTTTAATATAGTTGTAGAACTAAAAATGTAAGTAATTTTTGACTTACTCTCGTACAACGCGATAACATAATTTTGATATAAAGAAAGATAATTGAATTTAGTTTCCCGCACTAAAAGTTGTTTAATGGACCCTTTTTTTTACAAAATACTTCTTATCTACATGTGTAAGACAAAGAAGAGGAATGGATCTGGAGAAAACTGAAGGGAAGGGGTTACCAGCACTGCTTCTCCTCGTAGTAAAATGGAACTAGATGCAATCAAATGTCAAAATAATACACTTTAAAAAGTAATTAACCAAATATCATAACAATATAATCCAATATCATTATGCACATTTTCGATAGGTTCTCCACATCCATTAAAATCTTCAGATAGGTGAGCCTGACCCGGTGCATTCATGTAATGCGGGCCTGGGGCGTGGTACAGTCATAAATACTTCCGAAGTTTTCTATTAGAGTTGAAATAACTTTTAAAAATGGCGATAATCAATCTACTGTGTTAATTTATTCTCTTATTTATCACGATCGTCCTACATATACTATGGATTGTTTGTACGGATACTTTACTACAGTCATGTAAAAATTATTCAGTTTGTTTTCTTTCTATTAATATTTAAATCATTCTGAGCGCAGAAATTTAACATTGTCTTGTTTTTCATGTTTTTAAATTAGAAATCAAAGAACACCAATATGACGGTTGCCTTGAATTCATCGAATCATTAACTTTGAGCATTTCTCTAGATGTATCTCTTAGATTGAATTCATTTTTCTAAGGTCGATTCCCGCTATTTACAATATAAATCGATTTTACCACATTTCCCAAGCACTTTGATTTGTTTGTTATTCTCTACGTAATTACACGTTCTTTCTGTGCGTTCCATTTCTATTTTATTCCTTCAAATCGGATTTTCCTCTCGATAAATCGCACGCTCACTTGACCTTTATGATTTTCAATTGCCTTTTATTAAAAAGTTAATGCAAATGTCTAACGAATTGTATTTTAAATACCGTCTTTGTTCATTAATAGAAAATTTTATTTTAAGATTTTGTTTATAATAGCAGCTATATTTAATTCTATACCTTTGTCTGTGCAACTATCGATATTTTGAAAAGTATGAATTGGTAGATTATTGACGGCAGTGGGGACAACTCACCTAAAGTATTTTGAGACGTGTGTTGGTTCAAGGAGCACTACAGTCCTTGGCCATCGAAATAGGACCACTTCGAAATATTATGATTTTGGGGTAAAATTTAGAAAAACAGTTTGTAATATTTGCAATATTATTATTTAATTACATACAAGATGAGCGTAAGTATAATTCCAACGTATATTTGCTAATATTTGCTTTTTCCTGCTATGTATTTTATTATTTCCACAGTCCTTTTTGGCATACTGCCAATGCAGCTTTTTATTGTTTTTCTAATTTCGTCGCTATTATGCCATACATCTTCTATATGTTGTTGTAATTCTTCCTTTGTAGTTGAGTTTCGTGTACCTACGACGTATTTCAAGACATTCTACACAATTGGATTTATGTCTGGTGAATTGCCTGGCCAAGGTAGTACACGCAGATTGTTAGATTCAAGGTATCGCATTACACTTTTTGCCTTATGACACGGTGCATTGTATTGCATGAAAGTATATGGTCCTTGAGTCAGATCCAATGAACCAATATAGAACTACATTGAATAGTTTTGTAAAACTTTTTTATATTGTTTTTGTTCCATTGTTCCGTTAACGAAATACAGTGGTCCGGGTCCTTCTGTCGTAATAAACGACCAAACCATTAGAGATGAGGGGTGTTTAACAGATTTGATCGTACGTACTTCTTTATAACACTCTGAAGGAAGTCTACGAACAAATTGGCATCTTCCCGTTAGCACTTCTAGCCGTGATTCGTTGCTTTAAATAATCTACGAAAAAGTAAAAAATGTCGAGAACCATTAGGCGAACTATGAGGATGAATTTAACCAAAAATAGAGATGATAAATAAAACTTACCTTTACCCAATCTTCAACTGAATATTTTTTATATTCTTTAGCCCATTGAAATCGTGTCACTTTCATTTTAGATGTTAGTCTTGGCTTCTTTGCCTGACGTCTGCTTCATGAAGACGTCTACAGAATGTTTGAGCTGATATTTGTATACCTTCTCCACTAAGAATTTTACGAACACCTTTAGTGGATAAAAACAGATGTTCTGTAGCCACTTTTACTAATCTTATGACATGAACTAATTTTCGTAGTCTTAAACTAATCAGTGGAATGAACTGTAGTATAGAGTCTTGATAATTCAAGATTCCGTATAAATCGAGTTAGTTTCCTAACAAATCTATCTCAGTAGTAAACCGTTGTAATCGTAGTCGCAGTTAGATATATTTGTTTGCTATGTTCATTCAGGGAACTGAAACTATTTGACAAGAAACAAAACCATAGTATACAGTTCTTGACGATTTTTGCAAGCTAGAAGGGATGATATTAAATGTTTGTTACTGGAATATACAAATAAATTACTATATTTACAAGTACATAAATGTTATTAATTTTTCTCTTTTTGTAACGCTCCGTACACGAGTTTTCGATAGTTAGAGGTAACCCTGGACCCATTCAATTCGAACTGTTAAGACTCCTATGTATTTAATGGCGATAATTTGGATATTTGGATTTCTAAACTGATGTACAATATAATTCCAATTAAGTGTTGTCTGTTATTTAACGATATGATTTTGTCTCAAAGTTTATAGTCTTAGCTTTTAATCTAATAGTCCGAGAGCCAGTGACCGTTTGGAGTTAGTGATCCAACCAAAAACACTTCACTAAAACCCATACCAAAATATTTCACTCGCACTGGACGCACGTTTCAATAGCCAAGGTATCATCATCAGTAGGGCCCGGATTTTAGGTCACAAAAAAAACCGAAAAAGGTGCCTAAAGTAGGACTTAAAAAACTTCAAAATAGGTCAGAAAAAGACCGAAATAGGTTCAATACCTTAGGTTTAAGTACCTAATAGTAAATTTCGAAATAATAACTAAAACTTTTTTCACATTTTTATTAGCTATTTGCTGCTATAAGGAGATATTAACAATATTAACAAATTATTTAAATATATTAAGAAAGTAAAAGCACAATTATTTTAGAGAAGCGTTTGCATGACAAACTATATATCGCTCTAGATTTTCGCATGTCATTGAAGTGATTATCCGTTAAAATATTTTTCAAACATGAAAACGATCGTTCCACATCGACTGATGTAATTGGAGCAAATTTAAAATTTGTCCAATTTACATCAATCGAGTCGGAACTCAGATCTACCTCCTCCCCAGACAATAAACTGTTAATTTTTTTTATAAATTTGAAGCCAGGATTTTTTTTCCAATGAGCTTTTTAATTTATCGAACGCGATTTTACATACGTTCCCAGGACAATTTTGTAATGAATCATATGTCTGTGTCACAATTTCTGTCGAAGGCCTATCGCTTCTAAGTTATATTGTCGGAAAGTATTTTAAAGTTAGTTTTAATGCAAATAAATCTTTTTTTAATCGTGGTTTGTTGACATATAGTTGCGCCAACTCAATGCATCGCGCATCTGGGGTAAATGCCATTATTACCTGGAATATTTAATCATTTAAAAAAATGGAACAATTTAATTCAAAACTGACCTTCTGGATGCCGTCCAAATGTTCTGCGTAAAATAATGCCGCTCGTATCCATGTTCCTTATCTCGTTAATATAGGCTCTGGTGGTAGCGGAACATCGGGCAACGTCTCTTTATAAAATTCGACCCTAGTAGGAGCCTTAAAAAAAACTTTCTTCACGTTTGAAATTAGCCCGTCAACAATTACGTACTAGTTACGTACATAGTCACACACAAGACGCAAGCAATGTGCCAAACATGTCAAATGTTTAAGATTTTTATAGAATATTTTTAAATTTGTGCCAGCTTTCAGCACCGTCGCTCACCAGAAGCCTAACTCTCATCTTTGATGTCTGCAGACTACAGCAAATCTAAAATATATACAAAATAATATTTAAGTAGATATTATTTAGAGAATTTACATACCCAAACTTTCATCAACAAATCGTAAAATAGTAACATTATTGGCTTTTCCTAATTGCTTTGAAATGGGCAGAATTGGCACACTAGCCTCTTTATAGTCCAACTTTCCAATTATCATATTTGCTATATATCTCCCCACTGAATCAGTTGTTTCATCTACGGAAATCCAAATATCATTGTGCCCAATGTAATCCTTAATTTTTTTCAACAATCTGAAAAATAAAAAAACTTTGGCTCATAATAATTTAAAATGCACGTTTTTTTCACTTACTTGTTGAAAACACTGCGTTAAATATTTTTTTCGAAGCGTAGATTCATCCGGAATATTTTTTCCCATGTATTTTTGTAAAAACTCTTTCAACTGAGGACAAGACAACTTATTCCAAGAAATGTTTGCAGCAATTGAGGCGTTAGACTCCCGATTTGTCAAACCAGACGTAGTCGGTTGGTTTAATAAACTTTGTCTCAACGGCCTTTTTGCATTATTTTTATGAAGTTCTCCTCTTTCATGCGGTTCCAAATGGGACTTCTCTTCGCACTTTAATATTGAACATTAAAATTTACATAATTTTACTTTTTAAACAATATAATCGAATAATGTAATCTGCTGTAAAGAAAAAATACTATGTAACGTAAATATATATAGATTCTACTACATCTACTTCAAAAGGGAGTACAACGCTTAGCTTCAGCACGTTGTTAGCTCTTCTATAGTAAATATGGAAAGTTCGCTAGTCTTCACAGATGGTGTCTATTAATTTATTGGAAAAACCATGTTTAGGACGTTTAGGTCACAAAAAGTATTTTTAGGTCGTATTATCTTGTTTTAGGCATTTAGGCAATTATAAGATAGGCTTAATTAACGTTATTTTTTACGAAATACATTTGTATCTAGGTCTTATGTGAATGCTTTAATAAGAAACAAAAAGGCGAAAAACCTAAAATCCAGCCCCTAATCATCAGGAGTAAAACTGAACTAGCAGACTAAGCGAAAATGTAACCTATTAAAGTAATTTTAAATTATGCAAATCCAAAAATATGCAAATCTAAAGTAAGTAATTTTAAAACAAATAATTAAAATTATGCAACGTCAAAATATGCAAATCCCAAATTATGCAAAAGTTATTACTATTTTTTTAAATATATTCTCAAAAGCTTCAGGAAGACTTTCGAAGAGTGTGACTCAGGCAAAATGGTCTCTTTGACGTTCATTACATCATTTTGTAATTGCACAGCATGTCCTAGATTCCTTTAAAAAACTGGTTCTTGTTTTTCAACGTTAGGAAAAAGTGCGTATGACTAGAGCTGGAAGAACCGTACGAGTTAAGCCCATCTACACTAGACAGACAATAATGCTCAATTGTTTCATCTTCAAGTGTATCTCATCTTCAGTAATTCTTCTCAGTCCAAACTTGTCCAATTCATAACATGGAAATTTAGTGTTAGATACCATATCGTTATACAAGGTATTCGCCACGATCTGATGTAAAACGATTCTTTAAAACTAATCAAAATATTGTTTTAAAATTTTCTATTTCAAAAATATTTCCAACTTTATAGCACTCTCGACTGTAAAAATCTTTTAGACATTTAGTAAAGTATGAGTTAAAATCACTAATAATGTTTTAAATTGGTTTAAAAAGCAACGTAAATAGAAAAGAGGAATTCAACACCTAGTTAATTTTTCTATATGGGAATATTATTCAATTCGGTTCCCTTATTCTGTTGATAAGCTCTCTTATCGTGTTGATAAGCTCTAAATCTTTGCAATCCTTTACAGTTCAAATCTACGACATATCCCGTATAAGTAGAGTTAAGAAATTTGTTCTCTATTTTATCCGACATAAAATCCGCTGCTGCAGACGTCGCAACAGGCTTTATAAATTGCAAGTATCCGATCTGCTTCAAGTTTATCTGTATTTCTAGAGAGTACGCTATAAGATGGAAACTCGGAATTCAAACATCCAATAGAATTATCGAGCGAAGATTCTAGGTATTTTCATTACCATATATCGAGTAAGTAAGTATATATGGTTTTTTACGGCAACCGTTCATTAAAGGTGCGTTCACATAGGGCAGCGTGAAATTATCGTTAAGATTAGCGGGAAATTATTTCCAATGTTCTGCGGTGATTTTCAAAATAATTTCGAGGGATAATGACAACTGACATTGCGGTTTACTTTGGCGTATCATAACCTTAATTTATCTGTTAATGATGTCTTTTCTAATGGATGGAATGATACAGAAACGTTATATACTGTTATATTAATAGTTTCTACAATAATCATGACGAACAAATTTAAAAACAAATGTAAAAAGAGAGCAGGTTGGCGGTTACGTCCCATTAACACTCAAAAGAAACAAGTGGACTCTTTAAATTTGATTCGGGAAATCTTAAATCATGATTCCGATTCTTTTTTCTTATATGCAGGAATGAATGTTGATTTATTTGAAAATTTATTGAAAATAGTAGAAGCAAATCAAAGGTCTGTCGAAAAACATTTGAAGCGCTGTGGACTGTACTATAGCCTGTCTACTACTTACCAACAAGAGGCAGTACTAATTGTGTAGGTCCAATAAAAGGCATGCACATTCATATAAAACAACCTAACAATTCTGGCTCTTTATATTACAATTATAAGAAAACTTAGAATTTTATTTGCTGTATGTGATGCAAATTATAAGTCTGTATGTGTGGTTACAGCTGCCTATGAATCTTCAAGTGATGGATGAATGAATAATAAAAAAAATCAAAGAAAATTAAACTAAGCTACATAAATGATAACGATATAAAGAAAGCATTTTAAATATGATTTTTGTTTTATAGCAAATTATCATAGAAAGGAATAGAAATGAAATAAATGCAATACAGTTTATTTCATAAATCTTATTTAGTTAGGGTTACTCTACATCGCACCACATTTGCTCGAAACCCCTCCACAATAACCGGATATTAATCCTGTCGAGCAGCAGGAATTGAAAGTGTGCATGAAAAGATGTGCAATTTCCAGCAAAAACGATTTAAAAGCTGTATTATTTGCAGTAAGTTGATGGAATCCATGCCAAAACGCTAAGCCGCGATTATTACAGAGGTTTTGTCACCAAATATTAATATAAGTTTACAAAATCATCTGTATGAATATTTATTTCCGTCAATAATTTGCATATTTTCCGAATAAAATACTTTAAAATACCTGTTTATTTAATTTTTTCGTTAATTACGTTAATTAACTTTCTGAACAAAATGAAATTAAGTACATCTTGAATTGAAGGGATATTTGAAGAGAAATTTGGAGGAAAAGTATTTTTTTACTGAAACACTTCACTAAACCCCTTACCACAATACTTCACCTGTACAGGACGCACGTTTCGATAGCCAAGCTATCATCATCAGTACTAAAACTGTTCCAGTACAACAGAGTTCTAGCACTTGATTAAAGTGATTTTTAGTTTAAAGCGAAACGTAGGCTTAATATTGGTGCTGGCCATTTCGTAAAATCTACAGTGCCTAGCCATAGAATTAGGACCACTTAAAAATATTATGATTTTGGGGTAAAATTTAAAAAGCAGTTGGTAATGTTGGCAATATTATTACTTATTATTATTAATTATGCCATACATCTTCTATATGTTGTTGTAATTCTTCCTTTGTAGTTGAGTTTCGTGTACTTACGATGTTTTTCAAGACATTCCACACATTTTCAATTATATTTCAGAGTTAACTTTATTTGTGTGCGTCTATTTTCGCGGTCAATTATTATCATAATGGAAAAGAAGAAGGATATAACCACAGAGAAAAAAGCACGAATTTCTGCTCTTCTGGAGACGGGAGAGTTCTTTCAACGTGAAGTTGCACAAAGAGAGAGTATATCACATAAAAATATTCTGAGAATCGCGAAATTAATTAAGGAGATTATTCTTAGTACAAATAGTGGCAGAACATACTCTGCCGGCAAACGCAAAACAACTGTAAGAGATGATCGTCGTATAGTTAAAGTGGCTACAGAACATTGTTTTTATCCACTAAAGGTGTTCATAAAATTCTTAGTGGAGAAGGTATATAAATATCAGCCCGAACAGTCCGTAAACGTCTTCATGAAGCAGGCTTGAAATGTAGACGTCCGGCAAGGAAGCCAAGACTAACATCGAAAATAAAAGTGACACGATTTCATGGTCTAAAGAATATAAAAAATATGCAGTTGAAGATTGGGGAAAGGTAAGTTTCATTTATCATCTGTATTTTTTGGTCAAATTCATCCTCATTGTACGCTTAATGGCTTTCTACATTTTTTTATTTTTTCCTAGATTGTTTATAGCAACGAATCACGGTTAGAAGTGCTACCGGAGAGAAGCCAATTTATTCGTCGATGTTCTTCAGAGCGTTATGAAGAAGCATATACGATCAAATCTATTAAACACCACCCTCTCTAATGGTTTGGTCGTGTATTACGACAGATGGACCGGGACCATTATATTTCGTTAACGGAACAATGGAACAAAAACAATATAAAAAAGTTTACAAAACCATTTAATGCCTTATGTTGGTTCATTGAATCCGACTCAAGGACCATATACTTTCCTGTAAGACAATGCACCGTATCATAAGGCAAAAAGTGTAAAGCGATACCTTGAATCTAAAAATCTGCGTGTACTACCTTGGTCAGGCAATTCGCCAGACATAAACCCAATTGAAAATGTGTGGAATGTCTTGAAAAACATCGTAAGTACACGAAACTAAACTATAAAGATTTACAACAACATATTGAAGATGTATGGCATAATAGCGACGAAATTTAAAAAAAGCAATAAAAAGCTACATTGGCAGTATGCCAAAAAGGATTGAAGAAATGATGAAACGCAGAGGAGAAACAAGCAAATATTAGTAAGTATATGTTCAAATCATACTTACTTGCATTTTATATGTAATTAAATAATAATACTGCCAACATTACCAACTGTTCTAAATTTTACCCCAAAATCATAATATTTTTAAGAGGTCGTAATTCGATGGCCAGGGACTGTAGTTGATATAGAAAAAGTGTGATCCATTGTTGAAAACTCTAAAGAAACAACGAAGACAGTTTGAATCCCTATTCTAGCATGTACGGGGGTTAAGAAACATAGAAATTTTGCAAAATCTCATATTGTCTCAATTACCTTAAAAACTATCCAATATATTGTAGTGAGGTGTTCGACGTTAACGGAACAGTTGCGCAATTTGAATTATTTTGGATGAATATTCGAATTCTGACATTCTGATTATTTATATTATTCATCTTTTGTTCTTAAAAAAAAAAAAACCCAGTTAATGTTACGTCACAGGGGATAATCAAAATTCCAGGTTATTTTAAATTATTTATATTTTTAAAACATTATTTGTAAAGGTGACACACAGACACAAGTAACACACTGTATTTGGAAAACAATCATCAAAATCCCTTACGTCACGTGCAACACCGTATTCGACCAACATTACATCAAAATTAAGAATATCAAGTTGTTAGATTGACAGCACCCAGACAACCGATAAACAACAAGTTAGATACGAGATTTCTGACAGTAAACAAACATGTTTTTCGACTGAAAATCTAGAAATTGTATTTTAAACCTAAACGTTCCCGAAATTACCAACTCTAAAGTATTGAAAAACTGTTAAAGTGAAGAAGACGATCAGAGGGGTTATACAAGAGGATATTGGATATTGATACTGCTGAAAAGAGGAAACTAGGAACCATCAAGAAAGAAATACACACGTACACACAATGCATCCACATTAACTGTAACTAATTTTAAAAAATTTAATCTTGTAAGTGAAAAACTTATAATAAACGGAACACAGATTATCTCCCTACTCATTATTTTTAATTGTTATTTGAAACATCACAGTATGTACAGCGAATGCTGAAGAAAGTTTAGATGAATTTGAAGAGAGGGATCCAAAAACGAAGTCATGTATGTAAGACCTCATCTTTTATAGAGCTGTTATCCGGATAATATTAGATCCGGATTTTGGTCTTATTATCCGACTCCATTGTCCGAAGTTTCGGGTTTGGATTCATTATCCGACAAGTCGGATCCGTTTTCCGAAACCAATGATCCGGATCCGTTATCCGAAATCTCGAATTCGCATGTAGGTTGGTGTAGCATACACCCGAATTGATATAATAAAAATTCATAATATACGTACATAAAGATTTTTTGCTAAAATTGAAGTGGCTGTTATATTAAAGATAAGCAACTGAAAAAAAAATGATAAACCGCCACTAAAAAATAGAACAGTAAATTACAACAGTTAACCTAATTGAAATAAAATGAAAATGAACAATTCCCAACTTCTTTACGAATACCATAGTTTCTACGAGGAATTCTTTACTAAACTGTAAACGTTTATGATAAATACAATAAACGAAAAATGTTTTAATGCTACACATATATAAACCGACTCGACAAGAGTTACCTGTTTAAAATACCACTATAATTTTTTAAATGACATATAGATAACACTTAGCCGATGCATATCTACACATTAATGAAATATACCTTGCTAATCTTTATTAACAACGAAAGTACACAATGTGATACTTCTATTTTATTTTAAAGTTGGACGTTATTAAATTTCCATTAGATTTCATTAATACGTACACACATAAATTAAATCTATGAATACTTTTACTTCCATTCAGTTGTCCGATAATTTATAAGGCTATTCAAAGTAGTAAGAACGATTCCAAAATAGAAGTCACGGAACCGAAATACCGGATAGGGGATCTGGATCCGAAAACCAAATAGCGGATCCGAATCTGAAAACCAGATAGCGGACCCGGATTCCAGAACCGAATAGCGAATTCGGATCTGAGTATATACACTCCGCACCACATTAATATGACCAACAAATTAATGACAAGCTTTCGGTAAATTCGAAAACAATTAGTTCATTAAAATTGTAATGCAAATCTGTAATGATATGACGATTTCAGCATTTCCGGTAATTCATCACGTTTATGCCTTTTGTATTGGTGGTGGAAAAGCATCTTTGTTATATGCTGTCCAAGTATATCAGCTACCATCGATCTTGCTAGAGTAGGTGGCAGTACACCGTAAGGATTTTCATTATCTGTAAATCCAAGTTTTGCGAAATCCACTGAAATGAGAGACAAATTCATTTACATTTCAATGTATTTTAGAAACTTACAGTTAATTGTAAATGGCATATTTTTAATATCTATTTACTTCGTCCGTCTTGCATCAGAAACAAATCGTACCACATGAATACGACCAACAGATTTGTTGCAAGCTTAAATTGTTACAAGCGTAAATTCGAAAACAAATAATTCATTAAAATTGTAAAATTGCAATGATGGCATGGCAATTAATACGCATTCTTAGGTAATATTGTCTACCGTTATGCAGTAGCTGACATATGTACTGCATACGTATAAAAAGCACTGCGCCGTTTGGATACGACCGGTATCTAGTATTAAGCTGGCAATGCGTCACAAGTCACAACGTGTACCCAGACAAACAAACAACTTTCACATCGCTAATTAAGGATATTGCGCAACGATGGGACGCCAAAAGCGTTTAACGGCGGAAGAAATTGGAAAAGTAAAAGCGCTCCATCTCGAAGGGCTATTGCAAAAAAGATAGGTTGATCACACTAGGTTGTGAACGGTTTCATTAGGGATCTCGAAAATTATGGAAAACCTTTTAAAGGGCGCACAAAATTTGTTACAACTGAGAGAGAACGTTCTATATTACACGAAGCATGGAATCTGGCGTTAACGGCAAGGCAAATCGCGAATAACGTGGGAACGTATACATCAGTGAGAACTAACGCTGGCCACGAGCGGTACCGCGGATCGGCGTAGAATCAGTTCGGACCGAGAGGAGCGGTAGTATTACTTCGTCTGCGGAGCAGTACGGACATTTTCGCTGCCGGTCATTTGCGCAATTGTTTATCTGTCCTAGAAAAATTATGATTTCGTCAGCAAAACGACCGCGGTCGGACAAACTTCGAAAATTTATTGCAGAAATTCCAGACTTAATATATGAAGGTGCTAAAATTAAATGTGTAATCTGTAAAATCCCGTTAATGTGTTGGTCCAGACAACATTGTCTACGACACGTAAATAGTGAAAAGCATGTCTCAAAAAGAAATTGCGCATAAGACAATGAAAAATTTATATTTAATTTATGCGTTACGTTTATTGCATGTAATATACCGTTTAATTTACTAGACAAGGAACCATTTATCTGCTTTTGGAATAACTATTCGGAGTGCAAATTACCAAGTCGAACATCGTTACGAAGAATTGTGCCATCTGCGCGCGAACATATTGAACAAAAAATAAAATCGGAGTTGAAAGATCAAAAATTGTGGTTATGTGTCGACGAAACAACAGATCGGAAGAAACATTCTGTTCTTAACGTAATGGCACGCAAATTGGAACCTCATCAATCGGCACCTTCAATTCTATTAGTCTACAAACGAATACAACAGTGTACTGCCGAAGTAATTTCAAAGTTAGTGTTAAATACATTGGACAAGTTTGAACTTTCAACAAACCAACTCTTGATGTTAGTGAGTGATGGTGCTGCAAACATGCTTTCTGTAGGCTGGTCTCTTAAAAAGCATTTTGCTAATTTGTTACACATTACGTGTAAAATTCATACTCTCAATCTTGTGGCGGATAGTATCAGAAAATGTTATCCTAAGGTAGACGCTTTAATAGCGCATACCCAAGCAGTATTTGTCAAATCATCGAAACGTATTCGCGAATTTCACAGACTGTGCCCCCATATACCAGAGCCACCAGAACCTATTCTAACTCGTTGGGGAATATGGTTGCAGGCCGCGTTTTATTATCATAAATATTTTGACAATATTAAGAACGTGGTTTTACAATTCGATGCAAAGGAAGCTGCCGCTATCCAGAAAAGCCAGTCGAAATTTCAAGATAGTCAGGTTAAAATGGATTTAAAAATCATTCACGACAATTACTTCGGGCTAGCAGATGCAATAGAAAAATTACAAAATCCTGCGGTGCCGTTAGAAGAATCTCTACAAATGCAACATGTTCACGCACAGCTATTCGCGATTGAAGACGCAAAAAATGTTTCTGTTCTAGAAAAATTTGAAAGTGTTTTTGAGAAAAATTCTGATTTTGGCACATTAAGACACATTTGTGAAGGTGCGTCAACAGAATCGATAAGTTATTTGAAAAATTATTTTACTTACGCAAATATTACGTCACTAGATGTAGAACGTTCGTTCTCTGCATATAAACGCATTTTTTCCTCATGCCGTACTAGTTTTGCCGAAACAACAGTTGAAACATATTTAATGTTGCAGATATTTAACAGACATTATTCACTTTGTGATTTCACAGAGGACTCTTAAAATGGTAAGTGTTTGAGCACGTGTTATTTAATTTTTATTTAGAAGATGAGCGAAATTATTTGCGGCAGCAAACATCTCTATTAGCAGAATAACTCTAGTGGAACGCGAGGCCTGGTCGACTCTACGCTACTGCGCGGTACCGCTTGTGGCCAGCTTTAGTTAGAACTGTACAGAAGCTACTGAAGAGCTGTCCACTATTAGAACGTCAAAAAATGCAACGACGGCCTGTTTTAAAAGAATTTCAGCGCATTGCACATCTTCAGTTCGCTCAAATAAAATGGGATGGATAAGAGAGTGGCAAACTGTTATTTTCAGTGACGAGGAGTTTAATTTCGATAATCCGGATGGATTTTCCTATTATTATCGTAATTTACGCAAAAAAGAAGTGATTCTGTCACGACGACGTGCCGATGCTGGTTCAGTCATGGTATGGGGACCCATTTCCTATAACGCGTCTGTCGATTTAGTAATAGTGAAGAGCAGGCAGAATTCAGAAAAGGACATCCAGCTTCTGGAACTGGGAAAAGACAAATTCTCCAGCAGGTCAGGCACGTATTTTTGAACAAGATAATACCAGTATTCGCACCGCGCGCGTTGTTCGATGCTGGTTTCAAGAACAAGACATGTGGGTTCTCAATATATAATATTGTAGAAAATGTTTAGGAATGGTTGTCGCGTAAATTGTATTCCAAGCTAAGGAACTCAGTTACGCTGACGAACTATAGTAGGCGCTTCAACGAAGTTGGGCTTCCCGTTGATTACTTGAGAATCTTATATAATTCCATTCCATTCCTACTATTTGAGGTTATAAGAAGCAATGGTAAAAGTACTGTAATATTCAATATTTACAACAGCATCGGCTGTCAATCTCAGAACGTATAGGGTATTCAGGATAGTCACCCGATTGTGATGAAAGTCCCTCTAGTGGGTGAAAAGGTAATTTCTCGTAACCAACATTCCCCCCAGGCGGACTGGCCTAGAAGCGGGGTATTAAAAATAAAATATAAGTCCAGATAACGACGATCGTAAGGTAACGTAGATAAAACTCCATCTTCTGTGCAATTTCTCCATTTGTAAATCGTCAACATTAATGTAAAAATCATCTAAAACAGACAACAGGGTATATTCAAAGGTATTTCAAGCACTATTTCGTACATTAAATCTATTCCGTTAAGGTATCTTCGTTTTTAGTAGTAAAATTCGTCATATTTATGTTGTCAACGGTTCTTTTAAGCATAGAGTCGACTAAATTCAGTCAGCTGGTAGCGTCACTGCATTCATTCTCTTATGCTATTTCTATAAATAACACCCTTTCATTGAAATGCATTAGAAAATTTATATTTGGACAAAATTCATCAAAATTAGCTGTGGAAGTAAACAATCGCCTATCGCAATTAAAAGAAAGGAGGATAGGGTGGATAGGGACGCCTGAAATTTCATCAATTCTGGTTAGACTTTAATTAAGTTAGCTGGTGTTTTGACTACGGTCTCCGTTTAAAATGTTCGATAGTGAAATTAAAGTATAATTTCAAAGAAGGAAAGATTAGAGGTTGGAGCTGGCAGATTCCTGTAAATGTCATCATAAATAGAGTGTTTATGTGACAGCATCATTCGAATTTAAGGTTAGTTTGCATTTTTAATGCTAAAATTCGTTAATTTCATTTAATTTAATTTAAAATTCACAAGAAAATTGCCCAAAGAGTATCCAGGAATACTCCTGATCCCACAAAAAATTCAGAATTTTACCCAGAGAAACACATTTCAGTTCTCATTATTGATCAATTAGTACTTTGTTATTGTAAACGAATCTTTTATTTTGTAGATTGGTCGTATTCAAGTGGCGCTTTACAATGCTATACTTATTGTTATCAGTAACGTACATTTGCACTGAGCTTTACATAAATCACCATATTGGGTACATTTTTTTATACCTCCCTCTTATTTTCGAAAATAAAATTCCAGCGCGCTACTATGTTTATAATAACTACAAATGCTACATACGTGCTTGATCCTTTTCATGTTGCGTGGAGTGTATTATAGCCGTCTGTTAATTATATGATGAATTCAGAATTAGAGAATTATGTACTGCTTTCCACAAAAAATATCTATGAACTCGAATAAAGAGCTAATTTCGTAATGTAGATTGTATGTTGTAAATGACACTATATATATACTAGCCTGCGGATAATTTAATTACCTCCTAGTTGTTTTAATTAACATGCAGTAAAAATTTCCGTCCATCATTTCAATGCACGTAACAGTTAGCGTAGTAAACTGATTATCATCTATTTTTCATAGGTCGATGCGGAACCAGCTGCTTCCTTATTCCGTTGGAGTTTTAACAGTACCCCAGGGATATCGAAAGAGTTAAGTGAATTTGTATCCGAAGCCGGGCGTAGCGTGTTAACATATACCCCCAAAACATTGGCCGACTATGGAACATTACAGTGCTGGGGAAGGAACGATTTAGGGTCTCAGGCGATACCGTGCGTTTATCAGATTGTAAGAGCCGGACCACCAGAACCCCCGAACAGCTGCACGGCCACAAACACTACACACCACTCGGTCGTGGTTTCCTGTCGGAAAGGATTCGACGGAGGATTGAAGCAAAAATTTGGCATGGTACTAAATTACGGCGATAATTTATTAGCGAACTTGAGCGGACCTGCGCCCGAATTTACGATAAACAACTTGGAGCCTTCGCAAGATTACACCGCCGAAATTTATTCGATAAACGTTAAGGGACTTTCGAAGTCGTCGACGATCTTACAATTCCGGACGCTGCCGGCCCCCGGCTTAAACGAGCAACGGCGCTCGACCGGGCCTAATATTGAAGAAAAATCAGCGGCCTCATGGCTCTACATCCTGCTAGCGGCAGGATCAACCCTAATCGTGGCAGCCGCTATTGGCACTATTATATTCGCAATAAGAAGATTTAAGGTCGACAGTCCAGTACAAAATAGACGACAAAGAACTCCGAAGCAAGAAGAAATACCGTTAAATTCCCAAGTTCCATCACACGCAGATAATACTACCATAACGGATGATAAAAATCCTGATCTTATTCCTCCAAGCAACGGTGAGTATCACCAAAATAATGTTTTAAAGCATCAGAAATCTTCCTTTCCGTTACCATAAGGCGCAGATAAAATCTGTTTGATTGTCCTATTTAAATTAATCGAATACGAGGGTGATTTGAAAAACGCGTGCATTGATGAAAAGTCCCTAATTTTTCTGGATAAAGCATGTTTATTTTTCAACGTAGCTACTCCAGTGTGTTGGTCTCTTCCGAGTAATAGAATTGGCCTAATTCTGCAAAATATGCATTCAATTCCGCAATTACATCCTTATTTGAATAAAATCTCCTTCCCGCCAGCAATTTTTGGAGTTGGATCTTTAATTCCATCAATTTTACAACTATAGCTCCAGACCAATGAGTTGGTGGTTGTGACAGAAAGGAACGTTTTTTCTTTCAACTCGGCTTTCAAACAGTCCAATAACGATGCATAATATGCATCTGTAATAGTTTTACCCTTTTCCAAGTAGTTGAAAATTATTTCTTGACAATCTCAGTTCATGTTGAGTTTCGCCCTGTATATTATGGTTTTAAATGCCACTCTTCAATTTATATCAACTTTCATCAAAATTCTCCATTACTATCTATCTTAGCTTTTGAGATAATTGACATGCTTTGAGATTTTTGCGAAATGTCGCTGTTACTTTAACTCCCGATATCTTAAACGCCTTACACGCTAGGCTGGTAATTTAAATTTTATTCGATTTTAACATTTTTTTTTCTTTCTTTAACAGTGACATTTCGCAAAAATCCCAAATTATGTCAATTATCTCAAAAACTAAGATATACAGGTACAAGGAATATTGACGTAAGTTGCCATGAATTGAATAGCGAATCGTAATAATATACAACACGGAAACAAGTTGAGTAAAATTTTATGTTGTGCAGCATTTGTCTCCAAATATTTTTTATTTGACAACTTTTTCTCTAAATTGCTCAGGAAAACAATTATCTTTCGTCCACGAACTAAGCGGACACGCTGTATAAGACAAACCCAACACCACTTGCATAAAAGAATTTACGCTCATAATTGTAGCATTAGGACTAAAAACATTAAGGCTGCACAGCATCATCCTGACTTGGATATCTTTTAATTTTAACAATACAAAAATATTAGAAAGAGAAAATAATTACCGAAAAAAATGATAAAAAAATTAAATTCCATTAACTATAGGGATTATATTAACGCCTTGGGCGTAATATAGCGGATGTCCCTGACATGACTGCCACATCTTAAGGATATGCTGCTCAAGCAATTTCAAGACAAAATGTCTAATAAACATATATCCAAAACTCTATCGTAACTGAACTACAAGCATTTGAAGTTAGGAAACCCTACTAAAGGTACCGCTATTAGGGAATCTCATTTTCAAGAAAAATAAAAGTCTTGTTTATGCAGAAAATCCTGAAAACAGAGCTAGGATTATGGATGCTGCAAAAAATATTCGTGCTGATCCTGAGACTGTTAGCAGAGCTACCTTTTCAGTCCTGAGAAAAGCTCGAATATATATACAGTAATTGGGTGGATATTTTGAACAATTAATGTAATAAAGCAACTACTTTTTTACTGATTTTCAATGAGATTTTATCTGATATATATTCTGATTTCAAATTACTCTGGTTCAGTTACAATAAAGTTTTGGGCATATGCCCATTAGACACCTTTGACTTGAAATTGCTTGAGCAACACATCTTTAAGCTGTGGCAATCATATCATTGAACACCCTATATAATAATTTAATAAAATAGCCTATTGCCAGCATCTTGCATATATTTATTATTTAGAAAATGAAAATAGTAATATGTCCTCAGAACCTTATAACTTCAAGAACAATGTAAGTAAAATGTTTATATCTACGTATAAATTTTATCCCCCAACATATCATGTTTATCATTTTAGGCAGAGTGTTGCAACAAAAATATCATATATCGTCTTCTTTTTGTCGAATAATGTGAAGAAATAGAAGAAATAAAAAATGTATATTGCAAAACAAATCTTCATAGAATTTTAGAATTTGTAGGCTTACATTTTCAATGCGTCTGTCTACTTGTTTTGTTGCCGTATACATTTTATGTTTAATGTGGTAAAAATGTTTTTAAAATATTCAAACTGACTTGATCGTTAGACGTGATTTCAATAACATTAAGTTTAAATTTTCTTTTAATATTAAATAAAATAAAATGAATAAGCAAATAAAACCAAAAAGAAGATGATAAGGTAAGATAGATTAAAATGAAAAAAAAAAAACAATGACAACACATCGAATTTGTAGATAGCTTGAACAAGTTGACAAAAACTCAACGAAACGTAGCAACGAAATAAATGTAAGAAAAGAAAGAAAAGGTTCTTTTCCCTTCTATTAACGACCTCAAACTCAACAAAAATTAATATTTGAGTAAATAAATCGTAGGTAACTGTGCTTAACTCGGAATTAAATTATTGTTACACACTCACAAACTTTTGAACTAGCTTCTTGAATAGCTCTGTATATCTAACAGCTCTTTGCCATGGCAAAACCTAGAAATAGACTATAGGTAATGAAATTTTGGGTGTGTTGTTACAATAAATTGTTTTTATAAGAATTCAAAAATGTTGCACTAGCTTACCATATGCCCAAACATGAGTTGGGGATTTAGGTTTGGTAAAAGAAGTATTAAACTACTTATATCACTTACTTCTTTTTCTAAACCTCAATCCACAGCTCGCATTTATCGACATAATATAATGAAGTGAGTTCTTTTTCAGAAACCCTACTTGAATGTACTGCCCCTTACACGATAACCACGAGACCATCAAGCAAAAGAAATTCCGCAACCCAAATGCCAGTCAAACCATACCACGTAACGTGGGCCCCCATCCTACAATCTAGAAATTGTGCCACACAAACCCCGCCCTCGCACAAAGAAAGCTCCGTCTGAGCCCAGGCCCGGTATCGGGACCAATACCACCTGTGATACTTGTGAATATCTGATATTTTTAAGCAACATTATCTACTACTGTTATACTGTTATTATTTCATTGTGAATAAAATATCATTATATGTATCGATTTGTTTAAAAAAATTAAACGTTTGTGTGCCAAACTTTGAGATTTTTAAATATCTATAATGTCAACGCAAAACTTGTAAATGAGAAACACGATTACTATACTGGGTTGACTTTTTAGTTTTGTATGTAGCTGCGTAAAAGGCGCCATCAATGAAACGTCGCGGACCAAAATTGTTCTCAATATTTATTGAATTTAAATTTAGTTTTTAAAGTTTCATAAAAACACGGCAAGTGACTTAACTACAGCAAATTTTTAAAACCGACAAGTCGCTCGAAAAATGGAATTGGGCCAAAAACATTTTCGCGAAACAATTTTTTATTACTTTCGGAGACAATTATCTCAACAACTGTCTCGTCGAGTTGGTTTCTGTTTTTGGTAGTGAAGCACCACATCAGTCGACAATGTCGCTGGTACTGCGAATTCCAACGTGGACGCATCATCAGCAAGACAGTAGTCACTCGAGAAAAGAAGCTGCTGTGCGTCGACTGATCAAGGAAGATCGACATGTGAGATATAGCGAGATTGAGACATCCATAGGCATTTCAAAGACCACGATCCAAAAAATTCTGCACGATGAATGGGCTTTAAGAAAGTTAGTTTCTCATTGGATCCCACATCTTTTAACTAAAGAACAAAAGGCGGTTCGCGCTAATTGGTGTCGGACACCTTTGTAATAGGTACTAGTAAATCTTCACCTTAATGCAGAACTAGCCTATGTCCTTCACAATTCCCATTAAGTTAGGATAGTTCTGCATTAAGGTGACGAAATGTTTTGACGATTTGATTGAATGCACTCTTGTTTGTTAAAGGTACGTTGTACCTCTTCGGAGAGAGTTGATCATATTACCAATGATTGCAAAATAAACTAGAAATACTTTTATAGACATTTTAGTTCTAAAACCTAAGTTTCCCCGAGTGGAAATTTAAACGTTTTTTTTTTATTGATAATATGCGAATAATTAATTATCTAATTAAAACATTAATTCTTACAGAGTCTTTGGTGTAATAAGAAATATTCATAATGCTAATACGAATCTTACTATCATAGATTATATGGCTATCGAAAGGTATGTCTAACAAAATTTTCGAGGAAAGAAGTTATATTAGCAAATAGCATTCTTCATGCTGACTAATATGCACTGAATAATAAAGAAAAACAAATGAAAAACACATTGCTAAGCAAGTCTGAATGTTAGCTTTTTTAACGCAATACCCTATTCATTTTTAAAAATATTGAAAAATAATTTGATTTATCATACGAAACCTTTAAAAAGATACTGTTCTAAAACGTGTCAATAGGAATATCGAGTATTATGGTATACGTGAAAGCTATTTTCATTCGTATCTTCCATTGTATAGAAATTTTAGTACGCTATCTATATTCCGAAACAGAACAAGTAGGTAACATACTTTGTAATCAAATGTTTTGCCAATTCAGCTGCTAAAAACACTTTTCATTGAAAAATAATTCATTTTATCAATTGTTTTGTTAAACGTACCACAGAGCAGAGGCACTGAATTCATTAAAACTCCATATTTTCTGCTACACAGCGAATCGGAAAATTGCCTCGGCCAGTTTAGAAACCTTATCCGGCTTTCTTCAAACCACTTATCTTTATAAATCAATGGTATCAATAATGAAATTTATAGGGTCAGCCCTACACCAAGAAAAGTATACAGTCACCAAAATATTACAGCGTCCACGTTTAGCAGTTTTTGTTTGTGAATCTCGACAATGCTCTTGTTACCAACTACGAACCTATGTAGGTACATACATTATATGTTGTAATTATTTGAACTAAACAATTTGTGGATTCATCACGCCAAAGCATGTTTGTCCAGTTTTTCAACACTCTATTCAATATGTTTTTTGTAAACTCAATTTCGTGATTTTTTCCTTATTAGAGACATTTCTCTCTTATACCTTCAATAAAAGTTCTAATCACCGTCTACTCGTGCAATGTAAGTATGGAACTTTTAAATCTCTTTTAAAATATCGTTAAAATTAAATAGACAAATGTGTAAAGTTGTTCACATTTATTACTTGTCCGCTGCTGTATGTGAATTTTTCTTTTAACTGAAACATTTAAAGCCAGCAGAAATTAACCAAGGAATTACAGAAAGTTTTAATGTATCAAAACCAATATAGAGAACAGAATTATTCGCGTTTTAAGTAGAATTTCTTTTAACGTTATTGTGACTTCCGACTACGCATTACACGTGTTACGACAATTTAATTCCCAAAAAGGAACTCTTCGGAAAAATAAGGATTGAAGTGGTTACCGTAGTGTGATAATCGAAAATTTCTTTACGCGTAAAGAACCCGAATAACAAGACAAAAGACGTTTGTAATTTCGATTAAATGACTATGACTATCTTATAGTAATGGAATTACTACATATAATCGAACGAATTTTAGGACGTTTATTATAACCACATTACCGCAGCTTGCTTCTTTTTTATGCAATCGAGTTGATAATTGTGGGAAGCGTAGTTTCGCATGTTATTAATAAATACGTTATAGATAACATTTTAAAGATCTAAATAGCTATCTATATTGCATGTATATGCAGGAAATTTACAGTCATTAACCTATACAGGCCTCCTCAAGCTGATATCAATATATTTTTTAACTTGCTGGAGGATCAGTTTTCTTACTTTTTGGAAAGAGAGGATTGGTGAGATGTATATAGTGAAAGTACCGTAGACAACAAATTTCTGGCATTTGTACGTATTCTATATTATCACTTTGATAATGCTTTTCCGTATCAATGCGTTAGTATCAGGAAAAGCAAAAGCCTTGGATAAGTGAGGAGGTAAAAAATTCTAGCCAAGCTCTGCATGATTTATATATCCTTCAGAAATCTTTTCCACAGTTGAGAGACCATTATAAATTATCAAAATCACATCAGCAACTTGTTAATGAAACAAGACTTAACTATAATACAAATTTTATATTAAACTCCGATAACAAGAATGCTGCGATGTGGAGAGTGATAAAAAGCAGTAGTAATACCAGGAAATTACATAAAAATATATCCTGGCAAATTAACGACCGGAAACTTGAAGATTCTCAATCGGTAGCGGAAGAATTTAATAATTATTATTAATGAAATTCCTACAACTGAATTGTCTAAGAAACTGACACATAATGCTTTTTCTATGTCATTCAAGTTGCAGCAAGGCTAAAAAAACAAATTCCCAACTGGATTTGATGATTTACCTGCTGCCATTATTAAAGAATTTAGATTCTGTCTTGCCAATGTGCTGACATATTTAGTTAGTCTATCCCTTTCCGAAGGAGTTTTTCCTAAGATTCTTAAGGGGGCGACCCTTGTTCCGGTTTATAAAAAAGGAGACGCATGTAATACTGCCAGCTATCGGCATGTTGCTTTATTATCAACTGTATTATGTATTATTGTATGCTTGACCGACGCCGCAATCACCGAGCATAATATTAAATTAGAAAACCTGAAATTGATTAAGAATGTAACTTCGCCGCGGGAATTAGACGGTTATGAAACTATTTACATAAAACGGAGCACTAATTTGGTGAATAAAGAGAAGGGACTGCTGTTTTACTCAAGTCTTTTTGATTTATTAGAATAAGGTGGACACGTATTTTACGTTTCGTGCTACAATGACAAAGGACCCTTTCGTCTACTTTTCCGTATATTTCGCATGAGGCAAAAGTAGGTATAGTTTATTTCAAATTATAAGAATATAACTGTAGACTTACAAGGCCTTTAATACTTTTATTGCACCTTCTGTGACGATAATAACCTGACAATGCATATTGAATCTAGGGGCCGTATTGACTATAAATTGCGGCCCTATAAGATAATTATATGTTTATGTATATATATTTTACAAACAGTATAAATTTACATAGTAAGCAATTCGATGTTACAAGTAATTAAAGAATTTACATATTAAATGAGATTTAAATGTACAAACAGGTAGTTACGTATATCGCAAATCATAATTCCATTTCTATTCAATTCACTTAAATTTTGTCATTACGGTCCTCAGCAGTTTGTTTGCGCATCCAGGTAGTTATTACCGCAGGTGGTGCAATAACAGCATTTAAGCCGTTCAAAGTTATATTCTTATAATGTGAAATAAACTATACTTGTAAGAATTTTTCTCGAAAGTAGGGATAGAACAGCCATGTTAGAATTAGAGTTTTTCCTAACATCATTCGGCCATTAATTAATAGCTTGTGTGGTACGGAGTGTGCCGATACATTAGTGTTGTTTGCCATGCTATCATTATTAAGCCTTTAGAATGTCTTCAAAATACTGAATTTTCAACATCATAGAGCAAGTACATTCATACATCAATTATAAAGGAATCAAGATCTTTTTCAACTTTATTGGCTTAACAGTCATGTAGGAATATACCCTAAGGAAACAGCCCAGATAATAGAGGACACCGCTTTAATAAGTGACGACATTATATCTCTTTTGAAAAATCGATCGTAAGATTACTGGAAGTAGTAGTACGCTACTAGAATAACGTAAGTATTATGCAAAAATGAAAAAAAATCGTTTATTATCTGTAAGCTGTGGTACCAAGGTCGTAAAATATCCCGTTTTTATTACACCACCTTAAATTCATGGTTACTTTACCGCTCACATGTATGTTTATGTTCTAAATAGAGTGTTTGCTAGCAGTGAGGCTTGATATGCCAGTGAGAATAACTTGCTTGTTGAACTACAACTCTAAACGCGACTTACAAAGAACAAAGGTTGGGATTGGAACTTATAGATTTACATATACCAGTGGCTTGCATTTATTACTTTTGTGAAGGTTTCTTTAATGTGATGGCCGGTATATGTAAAGTAAAAGTCGTGCTGACAGGCTCCAGGACGTGAAACGCGTTTAAAGAATCTCATCCTTCCTTAATTCCTTGTTGGGCCTTTATATTAAACTCCGATAATAAGAATGCTGCAATATGGAGAGTGATAAAAAGCAGTAGTAATACTAGGAAATTACATAAAAATATATCCTGGCAAATTAACGACCGGAAACTTGAAGATCCTCAATCGGTAGCCGAAGAATTTAATAATTTCTTTCACCAGACAGCTTCCCATATTATTAATGAAATTCCTACAACTGAATTGTCTAAGAAGCTGACATATTTCTTTTTCTATGTTCATTTTCCCCTTCGCGGAAACATAAGCCATTCAAGTTGCAGCAAGACTAAAAAACAAATTCTGAACAGGATTTTATGATTTACCTGCTGCCATCATTAAAGAATTTAGATTCTGTCTTGCCAATGTGCTGACATATTTGGTTAAGCTATCCCTTTCTGAAGGAGTTTTTCCTGAGATTCTTAAGGGGGCGATCCTTGTTCCGGTTTATAAAAAAGGAGACGCATGCAATACTGCTAGCTATCGACCTGTTGCTTTATTACCAACTATTTCTAAGATTTTAGAATATTGTATGCTTGACCGACTTACTGCTTTCTTAGACAAATATGAATTAGTTACGCAATCCCAGCACGGGGAAGGTAAATCAACGTGGACAGCTTTAATCAATTTCTACAACAAAGTACTAAAACATGTAGAACAACGAACTGTACCTATAGGAATTTTTTGCGATCTTCAGAAGGCATTTGATTGTGTTCAGTACAACGTACTTATTGACAAACTTGAACGTATGGGATTAGAGGGAATACAGCTCAGTGGTTCGCATCTTATTTGGAGGGACGAATGCAGTGCGTGAAGATAAAATACGTTGATAGTGATGGATCTACGATGGAAACCAAGTCGCGTTGGCTGCCTATTTTACATGGTGTTTCGCAAGGCTCAGTTTTGGGACCAGTTTTGTTCAACCTGTATGTTAACGATATCAACCATTTTCATGAAGATGTTTATCTAACCATGTACGCGGATGACATCTAAATGATTGTGAATAATAACCCTGATTACGCACAAACAGAAGCAGTGAGGCTTGATATGCCAGTGAGAATAACTTGCTTGTTGAACTACAACTCTAAACGCGATTTACAAAGAACATAGGTTAGGATTGGAACTTATAGATTTACATATACCAGTGGCTTGCATTTATTATTTTTGTGAAGGTTCCTTTAATGTGATGGCTGGTATATGTGAAGTAAAAGTCGTGCTAACAGGCTCCAGGACGTGAAACTCGTTTAAAGAATCTCGCCCTTCCTTAATTCCTTGTTGGACCTACGTAATTCGTGAAAGTTTTGTAGTTGATAGATTCTGTTTACCCATTCTGTAGGTACATAACTTGGTAAAATGGGTAATGATCCGCAATATCTAATTAATTGAAAACAAATATTTGGCAGTAATATCTGAAAGAGGTAAAATATTAAACGGAATACGTAGATGAAACCATATGTATGATGTCGCCTCAATCTAGAGACATAATATGCAAATGTACATCTTAGTAATAATTGAGACATATCGTGACAAACATCCGCTTCCAGGACTTAGAACATAACTACCGTAATTACTGCTTATTTAGATGAACATGTGTGGTATTAGTTATCTACTCCATTTATACATAACACGCAAGCAATCGCAAGTAGGTAAGATCTGTTTACGTAAGTGAAAAGATATTGCAATTATTAATCTGCGGTAATGAAATCAAATGTTATAGATTAAACATGTATGATTCTCCGTACAATTTGTGGTAAGTATAAAAAACAACATAGATAAAATTGCAATCTACACACATGCATGCATACATTTTAATATTCATAATTCTGTGGTTTTGATAAAGTTATGGATGGCAGTACTGTAAAGAAAAGCACAGTAGTACGTTTGCAAATTTATTTATTTTCACATAAAGTTTTTTGATCTAATTTTGGTGAAAAGACTATTATTAAATGTTGGCAGATTACTCATTACTATGTTTCACATCTACAAACTTTACTGTAGATTCCAGTTTGAGGGCCATTAGACAAAATTAGTGTTAGTGTGTCAGAAATAAAAAGCTTTTGTATGTTTGCATTTCTATGATTCCGTATGATACAAGTCTTTAAATAAAAAAAATAACATAGACGTAATAATTAAACATGGTACCTTACATGCAAAACTATGCAGAATCTTCCAATTAGCGTGCTTACCAAATGGAATGTTGATTAAATGTGATAAAATGTGCCTGACATCGGCTCCTATTTTTCTAAAACAGTAAACCTTAGTAGAAAAACTAAAAATCGGTACACGTAGAGAAATGGTTTCTTGCATCAAGAAAATAGATTTTATTGCAAAAATCAGTCTCTATTCAAGAAAATATTTTTATTTCAAGACGATAAAAATATATTAAATAAAATAATTTTCTTGAAACGTTATTTGGATTAAATAAATATTTTCTTATGGCTTAGAAAATCAAGAAAATCTTAAACAGAAAAACGTTTCTTCCAAGTAAATAATTTAGTTTTAAGTTAAGAAAATGTTCATATTAAAGGTAAGGATGAAAAAATGATCCAGATGTCATAATGATCGGATACTCTAATCTGTAGCACTGGATCACTGAAACAGTTCACTAACCACAATACTTAACTCGTACTGGACGCACGTTTCGATAGCCAAGCTATCATCATCAGCAGTAAAACTGAATTAACAAACTAAGTGAAAAACCAACCTTATACAGCAAATAAACTATGCAATTTGTAAATTTAAAATAAGCATAGTCATCCTTAATTACATCTTAATTATATATATATAGAGTAACCTAAACTTCCGGACTCGCATAGGCGTCGGTATTACGGGTTAATATAAGAATACGAAAAATTCATAAATAAACTAAACCGGTAGAGAAGCAAGCATGTAGTGTCGACCTTGAATATAAATCATGTTAAACCGCGCTGAGAGAGATTTTGTTTTAGTACCGGTTGAGCTGTTGCAGAGATTAGTCTAGTACTTACGTGTCGCTTTTGAAAATATAGCTGGTGTTTTTTGTGTGTTGAAGTATTATACCAAGTACATAATTAGTATATTGTTTCATATAGAACTAATATTTACATACCTAAGAAAACAATGCCTCGTAATAGATTTGCTACTAATGTATATAAATATGTGTTACTTTTTCCCCATTTAAAATATGACGGTAGTGCAGTTTTTTGCTTAATATGCAATGTTCATTTGGCTGCATTGGACAGAACTGATTGCCAGAGGCATGTCAATGGTATTAAGCATATGAGAAATGCAAGAACTGAAATACCTTATACACTATTCCTCATACATGTATTAATTATGTTTACCTCTTGTAATCTTCCGTTGTCGTTGGTGAGAAAAGCAGCTTTTAAAACGTTTTGGCGACAATACGTTCCAAAGTACCCATTACCCTCACAAACACAATTACAGAATCATTTGCTGCGAATGAAAGAGATGCTAGAAAATGTGTGTAAACGTGATTTGTGTTCCAAAAAAGTATGGATTACCGTGGATGAGACGACCGATATAAAGAAAAACAGTATTGTGAATGTAATAGCTCGCGTTTTATCTAGCGAGAACACAGCATCTCGATATTTGTTAGCTTGCAAACGTGTTCAACAATGTACCGCGGAAAATATTCAAAAAGTGATAATGAACGCTTTGAGGAAATTTAAAATTGCCCAAGATCAAGTTGTGATGATTGTGACAGATAGTGCAGCAACGATGTTAAGTGTTGGGCGATCCTTAAAACATATATTTCCTAACTTAATACATATAACCTGCGTGCTGCATGCTTTAGTTTGCATTTAGTTGGTGAGGTTGTTCGACAACATTACGGAAACGTTGATCGCATGATTGGAAGTACTAAAGCAGTGTTTCGTAAATCTCCTAAACGTTTAAAAGAATTTCGTAAATTTTGTCCAGGTATTCCAGAACCTCCTGAACCAATTTTAACGCGATGGGGTACTTGGCTAACAGCAGCTTCTTACTATTTGATCCATTTTCAACAAATTCAATCAGTTATAATGCGATTTAATCGGAATGAATCCAAAGCAATTAGAGAAAGTCAAAGAGAATTTCAAATTCCTCAACTTTTAGAAGATTTAACAACAATATGTACCAATTATACAGTATTACTAGATGCCATCAGAAAACTACAATGTACTGAATTGTCATTGCAGGAATCATTAAACATAGTGGAGAGTGTAAAAAATAAATTACATTCATTAAATGATACGCCAGGACTATGCGCCAGTCACAAGTTGGCAGATGTTTTAAGGAAAAATCCCGATTTTAATACTTTAGAGGCCGTTTATAATAAGTGTAAGAATAGTGAACTTTTAAGTGATTTTGAAAAACAGTTTCTACATGCAAATGTAACTTCCTTAGATGTGGAGAGATCGTTTTCTGTGTATAAGAATATTTTTTCTTGTCGACGCACAAGGTTTAAAGAAGTAACTGTGGAAACATATGCAATGATGGAAGTTTACAGTAGTTCACATCCTGATGCCTCTAATTTGTTGAATAATTAGCAAGTAAGTTTATTTATGAATTTTTCGTATTCTTATATTGACCCGTAATACCGACGCCTATGCAAGTCCGCAAGTTTTGGTTACTCTATATATATATACTCTTCTACTGTAAGTGTTTCTTGATGAGCCACTTCATTGTACAGGACTATAATTAAGCATAAAATGCAAATCTAAAGGTAAATAATGGATAATCGCTCAATTAAAATAATCCTTCTTTTTAAAGAAGCGGTTCATTGCACATGGTTACAATTACAGCTGTAATTAATTAAACATGATGTAACAAAGGATAAAGGCTGGAATTTAGTGGTCGTAAATCAGAATTCATTAAGCGATTTTTGTTTTTGTAAATTTCCATGCCTTCATAACAATTTATTTGAACAATACACTTTACGTTTTTAATTAACTTTATATTATCAACATTATGGTTATTTTCAAGCATATGTAGGGCACCGCTAGATTTATCAAACCTTCTGAATTTGAGATGAGCCAAATGTTCTTTGTACCTAATTTTGATTGATCTTTTTGTCTGCCCAATATACACTTGATCACAATCTTTACATGAAATTTTGTAAAATCCTGATTTATCCATGTTATCTACTGGATCTTTGGAACTTCCTAAAAGGTTTTTAGGGTTATTGCTTGAAAAGATTTTTTTAAGACCTTTCGTGTAACTTGGATAAAAGGGTAATTTAAAATATTTCTTATTATCACGGCCGTCAATGCATTCTAGTGTACTTATATTTCTAATTCTTAATCTATTCTTATGTTTGCTAATAGTATTATAGACGACATCTTCGGAGAATCCGTTAAAGTTAGCAATATCTATTGCTCTATGCTATTAAAAATTCTTACGCGTTCATTGAAAAAAACTGAGGACATTGAGCTTACTGACAAAGAAATTTTAGTATCGTTTGACGTAAGTTCACTGTTTCCTAGTGTTCCGGTTGATTTAACTTTGGAATATTTAGAAACACTTTTGTTAGATAACCAAATGGATAGAGAGGAAGTTACTAGCTTAATTTCTTTGACAAGACTTTGCATGAAACAAAACTTTTTCCAAATTAACGACACTTTTTATCAACAAACGGAAGGAACGGCAATGGGTAACAGCTTATCTCCGTTTATAGCTAACCTCTTTATGGGTAAATTTGAAACCCACCTGAAGAATACTTTGGCTTATTTCCCTCGGCTTTGGATCTGATACGTCGATGACATTCTTTGCATCTTTGACACCAGCAAATGTTCAATAATGGATTTCATGGAACAACTTAACTCAAAATTTACCCACGAAGAAGAGAAAGACAACGGGATTCCTTTCCTCGACATGTTAGTAATAAGAAATAAAAGTAGGTTAGAAATAGACGTATATAGAAAACCTACTAGTAATAATAGATTTATCTTACGGGATTCTAATCACTCAATTGAACACAAACTTTCGGCTATTAACTTTTTGGTGCACCGGTTACTAAAGATAGATATCAAAGTGAACTAAACGAAATCATTAATATTGCTAATTTTAACGGATTCTCCGAAGATGTCGTCTATAATACTATTAGCAAACATAAGAATAGATTAAGAATTAGAAATATAAGCACACTAGAACGCATTGACGGCCGTCATAATAATAAATATTTTAAATTACCGTTTTATCCAAGTTACACGAAAGGTCTTCAAAAAATCTCTTCTAAAGTTGACCGCAAGATTGTTTTTTCTTCAAGCAATAACCTTAAAAACCTTTTAGGAATTTCCAAAGACCCAGTAGATAATATGGATAAATCAGGAATTTACAAAATTTCATGTAAAGATTGTGATCAAGTGTATATTGGGCAGACAAAAAGATCAATCAAAATTAGGTACAAAGAACATTTGGCTCATCTCAAATTTAGAAGGTTTGATAAATCTAGCGTTGTCCTATGTATGCATGAAAATAACCATAATGTTGATAATATAAAGTTAATTAAAAACGTAAAGAGTATTGTTCAATTAAATTGTTATGAAGGCATGGAAATTTACAAAAACAAAAATTACTTAATGAATTCAGATTTAGGACCACTAAATTCCAGCTTTTATCCTTTGTTACATCATATTTAGTTAATTACAGCTGTAATTTTAATAACTCACGTCATCTCCATATACATTTTAATTTAGGGCTTATCCATTATTTACCTTTAGATTTGCATTTTAGACTTAATTATAGTCCTGTACAATGAAGTGGCCCATCAAGAAACACTTACAGTAGAAGGGTATATATATAATTAAGATATAATTAAGGATGACTACGCTTATTTTAAATTTACAAATTGCATAATTTATTTGCTGTATAAGGTTGGTTTTTCACTTTGTTAATTCAGTTTTACTGCTGATGATGATAGCTTGGCTATCGAAACGTGCGTCCAGTACGAGTTAAGTATTGTGATAAGGGTTTTAGTGAACTGTTTCAGATATCATAAAATTCTAGTGAGAAATTAAGCGTTCAGTATCAGTTTCGCGTTCAAACAGGCCAATTACAAGGATATCAAATAAAACAAAAATTACAATAATGAAAAAAAACTTAAAATTAATAATTAAAGTTAGGAGCAAGCTAATGAAAAAGTTTTTTTTATAAGTTACAGTATAATTAACTTATTTCTTTAATAATGTAAATAGGGATTATTTTTATGTAGTTTAATAATTAATGAGTTGATATTAAATTTTATTTATCCCTTTTTTATTATTATTATTTATTATATATTTAAAAAACTATAGTTAAATTAGTGCACGTGGTAAATAGTAATAAAAAGAAAAAAAATTACATTAACCGGTATCTTTTGAAAATGTTTACGAAGCGTTGTACGTTAAAGGTTAAAAATATTGTTTTGTGTTAATTTTTATTGGCCATTTACTTATACTAAGAATCGCTTTCTTCAAATTTCCTGCAAGATTTTCTTGAATCAAGTTAACAAATATCTTAAACAAAGAAATACAATTATTTCATTACAAGTATACAGTTCTCTTAAGCCGAGAAAGAAACGCTAAGAAAATATTTCTTTTGATTTAAAACAGTCATTGTATTGCGGACAATGGAAACAGTAATTGTCTTGAATTAAGGGGGACAGCTTTGATACAAGTAAACGTTTCTCTGGGTGCAGTTTAAATTTTTCCGTCTGGCTCATTTATTATAAAAGATATCGAAATAGTATTTTGACATCATGAAGTTACATTCTTATCCACAACACAAATGAGGTACCACAACCCACGTAGCTTTTACATTTTTTGCATCTCCACTTGTGTAAATCGTAGATAACTGACAGTATTACTGATTTCACCGATGCGTCACTTATTGGGTTTACTTGCATAAAGAGCAAAGTTGTATGAAATTTATGCAATTTTAATTGGAATTTATTCAATTTATTTGGACATATCTGCTTACTTTTATATTATTCAGTGTATTCATTTGTCTAATATCACTGTATTGGTTATTTTGATACATGTGGTATTTGTTACTTCATTTATTATTGATGACGTTATAGAGAAATTGAATAATGACTAGAGCCCGGTAACAGGGAGCCGTGCCATAGCCGTACCTGCCTAGTATACAAAAACAATAGTAAGAAAATAGAAAAAAAGTAACTGAACTAATACGTAATTGTAATATGTGAAAAGTAGTGAAACACTCACCCTTTTAAGCTGCCTTGGCTACGGAACAGTAAAACTAGAAGCACTATTATCAGTATTAACATCATATGGATGAGTGGCAAAAAGTTGACACCATCAGATATGTTTCCGCAGTTGTCTCGGTAAGCGTTGTTCACCGTGGTGAGAAAATGAGTTTATATTTTGAAAAAGAGCATTCAACGTCTACCGATGTTATACATGCATGATTAAAATACTCTTTGTACTTAGGCAGTGGATTATTCGATACACCATCACAAATTTGTTTTAGTGTGCTAAAATCGGGATCTTTCTGTAGCACACCCTCGAACTTCTAAAACGCGATTATATTTTGCGGCATGTATAGTCAGTAGTTGTGTATGCACCCCGTCCATAATTTGCAGATACTCCAATAATGATAACGATCTATTTTGTAATTGGTCTATTGCGTCAGCTAATCCTTTATAGTAGCTACGAATATTTTTTAAATCTGTTTCAACGGAAATATCTTGAAATTTCGACTGGCTCTCCTTAATAACTGCAGCTTCAGCAGGATTGAATTGTGCAACAACAGCTTTTACTATTTTGAAACGTTCAGCCTAATAAAAAGCTGCCTGCAACCATGTTCCCCAACGTGTAAGAATTGGCTCCGGTGGTTGACGAATACCAGGACACTCTGTGTGAAATGATCGTAGGCGTTTGGAAGATTTCAAAAATACTTTTTTGTGCTTGCTATTAATGCATCTACCTCAGGAGAGCATTGTCGAATGGTTTCTGCCACAAGATGTAAAGCATGCATTTTACACGTAACATGTAAACACTTGCAACCATATTCAAGAAGAGAACGGCCTACCGAACGCATTATCGCTGCGCCATCGCTCATAAACATCAACACTTTATCTTTTGAAATTTGAAATTTTTCCAACGTACTAAGTACAACCTTCGTAATTGCTGCAGCAGTACACTCTTGTTGTCTTCGGTTAGCTAGTAACAGTCGTAATGTAGGTTTACTAGGGTCTAGTATGCGTACCATAATATTTGCAATCGTCATCGTCATCGTCATCGTCATCGTCATTATTATCATTATTATTATTATTAATTATTATTATTATTATCATTATTATTATTATTATTTATTATTATTATCATCATTATTATTATTATTAATTATTCAAAGTTTTTGCATTAAATGTTTTCTTTTATATGTTTTGTAGGTTTATGTATACACCTTATATTATATTATTGATCTTCAAACATCAAATTAATTACAGATGATATGGAGATCAAAAGAATTTATTTGTGGGTGATCTTGGTCCATTATTTTTATCATATTACAATGTTTTTAAGTAAACGACACAAGTAAAACCCCTGCATATTTCGTATAATTGTGTAACATTGATTACTATAATTGCCTCCTTTCTCTAAAATTCGTTTTGACGTTACTATTACGGAAATTGTACAAATGTTGTAAATCACTTCCCGACGTGACGACAGCAATAACTGTATTTAAATTAGCCGAACAGCTTTGATGACAATCATAAGTTCATTTACACCATGGAATACAAACAAGCAATAATTCTTTTGCTCTGTACTTATTTCGTCAGCGGACAAGGTATGCAAATATTTGAAAAATCCACGATCCATGATTGTACAACTGTATTACAAGACAAATTTTAAATTGCTTTTTAAAACAGAGTCAACTCGTGCCGAAGAGTGTGTAACACCAGACAACCAAGCTGGGATCTGTATACCTATTACTCAATGCGAGGGCATCAGGAAATTCATAAGGGAGAGAAAAGTGTTAACCAAACAAGAGACACCAGCTCTAATGTCATATACTTGCGGAAAAAGTTCGACGATAACAAAAATGTGTTGTCTAAAGGGCGATTTTAATTTGGGTAAATCTACAATTGCAATTTATGTTAGATGATATATGTACTAATCTAAAATTTGCAGATTGGGCATACAGCAATTGCACGACACCCGACGGCGAAATGGGAAAGTGTAAACCTCTTGATGCATGCGAACCAATGCTGAATTACCTAAACAGTCGTTCAAATATCAATCAAATGTGGAAGGTGATGCCAAAAAAATATGTTTGTCGAGGTGGCACTTTCAAAAGCCCTAATGTATGTTGTCCACCTATGCACATCGATGTAAGGCCAGAGAAACTAGTGGATCATTCCAAACATAAAAATGCTCACTTGTTGCCGACTAGTTGTGGTGAGCAACCGTCGGAAGATAAAATCCTCGAAGGAAAAGCTACCAACATATACGAATTCCCTTGGGCAGTCGCTTTGAAGATCAAAGAAGGTACAGTAGTCCTTTTCATTATTGCAATATAAGGGATATAATTTCTTTAGGAGGCTCATTACTAGTGCGTGTAGTCATAACAGCCAAGACATTACGACAATTACAGGGTCTTGAAAACCTAAGAATTTATCTCCACTTAGTGAATTATTTGAAAGACTATTATTCTCGTGTCCTAGAAAATTATTTTCAATTTTGAAGAAGCAGCTTCCAAGATTCAAACACTTCCGTATCCTCATCATTATTTTAGCCTTTAATTGGCGAGCAATATGTTTAATATTTTGTTAAAGTTAATATCTCTGAGGGCATTTTTCGTATTTCTAACACGACGAGGCACTATGGTCAAACGTTTTTAGACGTTTCACTCATTTCACATATAAAACGTATTTAGAGCTAGTGAGGTGTGTGCGAGATTCTCGATGTCAATATTGGATGTCAATGTACATACATATAATAACGCCTGAGCAAATTATAAAACGTTGTTGCATAAAGTTGTTAGCTTTCGTCGCACACGATAGTTCGCCTTTTTAAATGTGCACTTTGTACACTGAAAGAAATGTAGGGGTAAAGCATGTAGTTAATGTGTTGTGGTAATATTACATTTATGGTTCTCGCAACACATATACGTAGATCTTACTACAATAAACGTAACGCAAACTATTTGTTTATAATTCAAGTTTCAGTAGATTTTACGAACACGCAATATGGCAAGGCGTGACATGTTGTAGTGAAAAAACAATTTATTTGTAGTTACTTACTGTGGTTACATACACTACATAACAATATTGTTGGTGAACAAACAACAATAATGTTACACGCAGAGAAACGTTTACTTGTATCAGGCTATCCGCCTCAATTCAAGACAGTTACTGTTTCAATTATCGACAATACAATAACTGTTTTAAATCAAATGAAATATTTTCTTAGCGTTTTTTTGTTCGCTTAGAAGTATATACTTGTAATGAAATAATTGTATTTTATATTCACATTATTAATTCACTTGCCTTGTTTAATACAGTACGACATAATGCAGCAAATTATTCTCATGTTTGTAACAGAAGTGCCTAGAAACAATAAACAAGATAATGTTGACATATAGTTCATGGTATTGATGGAATCGCTGAAATATTTCCCAGCGACACCTAGTGCCAAACTGTCTAGCGACAGACACAGAAATATAGATGCCATACTTACTCATGCAGTGATACAACTTTTAACGTACCACATTTCATAAACATTTTCAAAAGATACTGGTTATATTTTTTTCTTTTTACTACTATTTACCACGTGTATTAATTTAATTATAGTTTTTTAAATATACAGGATGTTTATTAAACATACGGCAAAGACTCAAGGGGTTATTCTATGAACTATTCTAAGAATATTTTGTCCTTTGATGATTTTTGAAAAGCACCTTTGTTTCGAAGATACAGGGCGAGAAAGATTTTCGACAAAATCAACATTTTATTACCAAAAATTACATTTAAAGTTTCTTAATCTACAAGAACTGTTGAAAATGACTACCTCCAACTAGGATGCAAGAATCCAATCTTATCCTCATTGACTGCCGAACTCTTTCAAAAACACCAGGGTCGTTTCTTATTGAGTTACACTCAGCAATTATCCGATTTCTTAGATCTTCCACATTTTTCGCTGGAGTAGAATAAACTAATGGCTTTAGATGGCCCCATAGGAAATAATCCAGGGGGTTTAAGTCCGGGGATCGAGCAGGCCATGAAGTCCACCTCGACCAATCCAACGATCTCCGTATGTTGCTGTTAAAAACTCACGAGAACCACACTAAAATCCGCTGGTGCACCATCGTGCATAAACCACATTGCATTTCTTGTTGCCAATCGTACATCCTTCGGAAACAGAGGTAGCGTTTGTTCCAAAAAGTTTCGATACACCTCGCTGGTAAGTCTTCCTGGTAGAAATACCGGTCCAATTAGCCAGTCACCCACAATTCCTAACCAAACGTTCAACGAGAACTGATGTTGAAAACGATCTTCAAGTACCTCATATGGAACTTCTTCAGCCCACACATGGTTATTGTGAAAATTCCTTATTATTTCTATATTATTTCTTGAGAAATTTGCTTCATCGGTAAAAAGAATCAGTGTCAGTAGTTGAGGGATTTGAACCAATGTGTGCAAAAGCCACTGACAGAATGCAATCCGTGGAGGAAAATCAGCAGGAAGAAGTGCCTGAACGCGTTGTATGTGGTATGGGTACAACAAATATTACCTAAGAATTTTACTTACATTTAAAGTATTTGCAATTTTTCGAGTAGAAGTACCTGGATCTTCCTCTATCATGTCCAGCACATTTTCTTCTAATTCTACCGTTCTTACTGTCATTGGCCTTCCTGGTCCTCCACTTCGTTTCAATGTGCCTGTTTCATGAAGACGTTGATGAATACTTTGGAAGGTTTTTCTATCAGGAACATTACGGTCAGGAAATCGGTCAATGTACAACCGTCTAGCTTCTAATGAATTGCCATCAGCCAGTCCATAAATGAAATGCATGTCAGTCATTTCGGCGTTCGTATCGCGATTCATGATAGAGGACTTCACACAGAAAATACACGTCAATTAGTCTCAACAAATTTGACACATACAAAATGATTAATCACGAAACGTATTCAAATGGAATCCACATTTTAACTGATTTACTTTTCTATGTCTGCACTTGCCTATTGTTAGTGGGTAAAACAGCCGTTCTTTGTAATCGGAATGTTGTTAAATGATGACGCGTCTTTACAATTTTTTATACTCGGTAAATCCAGTGTTGTACGCCATATTTTTATTTCGGCTATTTCATTATACTGTAACATAAAAAAACTTTTTCATTAGTCCATTCAGGTGCTATTATTGTAATTTTTATTTTATTGGACATCCTTGTAGCTGGCCTGACGATGTGTTTTTTAAACACAAAACTGGTCGCCTAATTTCTCAATAGAACTTCGTGAAATCTGGACCAGTTTTTCATTCTTAGCTTCGATATGAATATTTTCTTAACTGAAAACTAAATGATTTACTTGGAACAAACATTTTTCTGTATTAGATTTCCTTGATTTCCTAGCGCTAAGAAACTATTTATTTAATATAAATATACTTTCAAGAAAAAATAAAAATTAATAGCAAGTGGATGAACTAATGCAAAAGTTTTTTTTAATGCTACAGTATAATTAAATTATTTCTTTAATAATGTAATTAAATAGGGATTATTTTATGTAGTTTAATAATTAATAAGTTAATATCTAAGTTTATTTATCCCTTTTCCTCTTATTATTATTTATTATATATTTAAAAAGCTGTAGTTAGATTAGTACACGTGGTAAATAGCAATAAAAAGAAAAAAATATTTCATTGACCGGTATCTTTTGAAAATGTTTATGAAACGTACTTTAAATATTAAGTATGGCATCTATATTCCTGTTTCTATATTCGCTACTGACTATACCTCTTGCCACTAGGTGCCCCTAGGAAATATTTCAGTGTTGTTTTTGGAGATTAGGGGCATAAATTGAGACGCGAATAGAAATGAAGACATAAGGAAAAAGCTTTTCTCTTCTCATAATATCTTTAGCGGGAGTGATTCCATCAATACCATGAGCTTTTATATATCAGCATTATATGGGCTATTGTTTCTAGGCACTTTTCTCATTCTGTTGCAAGCATAAGAATAACTTGCTGTATTATTTACGGATAGGTCGTACTGTTTTAAACAAGTAAAGTGCATTTAATAATGTGGATATAAATAATTTTATACTTTAACGACAATTTTACTACAAGTGTTAGGTAATTTACCTACAATTTTGTACTAACTTTTTTACTGTAATTTTGGAGTATTTTTACTACAAATGCAGAGTAGAGGCAGCCATTTCAAAAAACTGCAATAATAGGGTATTTTCTACTTACTTCGATAGCTGTCACTATAGCAACCGTGGATTCTGGTAGGGTACACTACAATTGTTGTATAATTTACTACACATTTCTCTGGCTGTATATTACTGTGTTGAAATTAAAATTTTTCGGAACTTTATAACATTTTTATTTTTCTATAACTTAAAAATAAATTGCAATGCCGACATCTGCTGAAAGCGACCATCTTTTGCATACAAATCGTAATACCCTTTCTTCTATTTCATTAAATACTTACTAATATTTCGGAAATAATAAACTTGAAAATAATTTTTAGTTTCACTCTGGCTCAGTGCTTGGTATTTGAAGCACCCAACTCATTCAAATGCAACGAGAACATTAAAGAATCGATTATGTTCGTGTCGTTAAATTCGATAACTTTCATTACTAATTTGTACATCCTATACATTTCAGGTAGTTCATTTGCATATGAGTGCGGGGGATCGCTAATTAGCAATCGGTACGTCTTAACTGCTGCGCACTGTATCGCGTACAAGGAAAAACAAATGTAAGTTTATCGTTCAACAGTCTGTCACAATAATCTTATAAAATATATTTGTAGAGTCGGTTTGCGACTGGGAGAACATGACCTTACGAAAGACAAAGATTGCTCTATCGGACCTGATGGTTCAGAGTATTGCGCTCCACCGCATGAAGATTTTGACGTCACCCTCAGCGACGTTATCGTACATTCCCGCTACAATTCTGTATCACACAAAAACGACATTGCGTTGATTAGATTGAGAAGACCTGTCAACATAACTAGTAAATACAATAATCATTCTAAATTGTTTTTTAGTTTCGTTAATTCTGTTTCGTTGCAGTTGCAATAGCGCCTGTCTGCTTGCCGCTCAAAATCACAGAAAAATGGAGCAAAGAAATTAGAAAGTTTATCGTGATTGGTTGGGGACTTCTTGAAACAGGTACTACTGAAAATAAAATTTGCTTTAATGGTATTTAAATTACATAAATTACAATTTATAGGTGAGGAGAGCAATGTTTTGATGAAAGCCGAAGTACCTTTCCAGTATCTTACCAAATGTGCTGATACTCCCTTTAATGGACAACTTTGTGCCGGTGGTGTAAATCAAACGGACCCATGTTCGGGCGATAGCGGTGGTCCCCTAACGGCGAGACGTGTTGTTGATGGAATACTAAAAAGTATACAATACGGTATAGTTTCAGTGGGACCTGAAACATGTGGAAAACAAGACTATCCTACAACCTACACAAACGTCGCAGCGTACATGGATTGGATTTTGGACCACTTGGAACCATAATTTCCTTAACTATTACGTTATTTCTATAAAGTTACCTGTTATTTACTACATTATTTATTATTTTATTTAGTTTGTAATTTGTTGATAGAAAAATATATTGTTGCTCTTTATCTATTCTATTAATTTCTGACCGATATACTGTTTAATAATTGTAATATACCGTGAGCCTGAGTACGACCTGGGAATTCATGCTTGATGAAAGAAAGAAAGAGAGCGAAAACGTATAGACTTTGCATTTGTTAGGCGACTATTGACAATTATTACTAGCTGAATGCTGAAAATTTTTCTTCGAGGCTCTTGATACTGTTCTTTCAAATAAAAGTATCGACAACACAATTATTTTCGGTTATGCCGGAAACGAATGTCAACTTGCTTATTTTAAACAGAACAGCCTCTACATTTTTTCATTTTCTGATAGCGCACATGATTCTGTATGTTCTGTTAAGATTTTCTCCTACCAATCCTCGACCGTTTTTGAGCAAAACGGATTTTAATGAATTTTGAAGTTTTATTGACAGCGGAATGAAAAGTCAATAACTAAGAAAGCGTTCAAGTTACGAAGTACAAATTTGCTGGTTATGTAGTGAGTACATTCTACTACTGTACGCAATTAAAAATTGTAAAATTAATAACACTGGGCGATACAATATTAACTAATAAGACGTAATAACTCACTTATTCTAAATGGAACATTCTGTATATTATCAACGTATATGATTTGTCTGATTATTCTCTATAAGAGTTAATTAACACTCCCTGTATCTATCTCTAATAGTAACATGTAATAAGTAAGAAAACTAAAAATATTTCAAATAAGAAGATAACAAGCAAACAAATTGAAAATAAACGATAAAATCTTATAAAAGATTATATAAACTCATGTTCAAAATTAACATACCACTCAAATAATTCTAATAATTTTTATAAAATTGTTTGATGGGTGAATTACTTTTTAATATCATCAATAAACAATGTTACTCGAGATAATTAAATATCGATACATTAATTAAGATCTTTTTTAATGGAAACTTATGGAAAAAAATACAAACTCCATTAAATCATAAATTCAGAAACAAAACTATATTATTGAAAATCTTTAAAAAAATCTATAAACAAAAAGAATTGAATGAAAGAATGACAATTAATAACGCGAGACACCTTCCCTAGCTCTGATAACTGCTTGGATTCGCTGTGGTAAGCTCACTATAAAATTTTGTATTACTTCTTGGGGAATATTATCCCACTCGAAAAGAACGGCTTTTTCCAATTCCTGAAGATTACCAGGAGCTGGTAAATGACGTCTTACTGATCTTTTTAATGTGTCCCAAAGGTGCTCAATCGGATTTAGGTCTGGGCTTCGTGGTGGAAAGTCCATGACTTGAACATTGACCTCTTGTTAGTAATCTAAAACTTGTCTAGCGATGTGGGCTCTTGCATTATCCTGCATAAACATGAAATTGTTTCCTAAAAATGGTGCAAAAGGCATTACATAGTCCTGAATAACGTTCTCTATGTAGTATTCGACATTCACTGACCTTTGACGAATAGGGATTAACTCCGTGGAGGCGAAATCCTAAATCCAAAATCCAAAATCCAAAATCCTAAATCCAAAATCCAAAATCCAAAATCCAAAATCCAAAATCCAAAATCCAAAATCCAAAATCCAAAATCCAAAATCCAAAATCCAAAATCCAAAATCCAAAATCCAAAATCCAAAATCCAAAATCCAAAATCCAAAATCCAAAATCCAAAATCCAAAATCCAAAATCCAAAATCCAAAATCCAAAATCCAAAATCCAAAATCCAAAATCCAAAATCCAAAATCCAAAATCCAAAATCCAAAATCCAAAATCCAAAATCCAAAATCCAAAATCCAAAATCCAAAATCCAAAATCCAAAATCCAAAATCCAAAATCCAAAATCCAAAATCCTAACTCCAAAATCCAAAATCTAAAGCGAAGAAATAGAGGGAAACCCAGAACACGATGGTGAAGCAATATGGAAAAAGATCTGAGGGCGATGAGCATAACGCAATGGGAAGGGAAATGCAAAGACAGGAAGATATGGAAACAAGTAACAAAGTCAGCAAGGACTCTGCTTTTACAATTTGCTGTGGAAAAGTAGAGGACAAAAAAGGGAAAAGCGGATTAATCCACCGCAGAAAATGGATACAACAGGCTTAAACGCATGCTATAATCCAAAGGGGATTAAAGGCGTTGATGATGACCTAAAATCGTACTAATATACAGGATGTTCCATTTAATATACCAAACTTGTATCGTACGCAGAGGAAACCAAACACGCTGTATACTTGAGTATAATTTTATGTTGTGTGGCATTTGTCTCCGAATATTTTCTATTTGAAAAGTTTTTTTCTAAATTGCTCAGGAAATGAATTATCTTCCGTCCACGCACTAAGCGGACACGCTGTATAGGGCAAACCCAACAACACTTACATAAAAGAATTTTCGGTCATAATTGTAGCATTAGGACTAAAAACATTAAGGCTACGGCATTAGCGCAGCATCATTGTAACTTGGATCTCCTTTAATTTTAACAATGTAGAAATATTAGAAACAGGAACTAATTACCAAAAAAGAATTACAAAGAGAATATATAAGAAAATTGAATTTTAATAAGCGTAATATACCAGGTGTCCCATGACATGATTGCCACATCTTAAGGATATGTTGCTCAAGCAATTTCAAGACAAAATGTCTAATGAACATATATATGTCCAAAACTCTATCGTAACTGAGTTACAAGCATTTGAAGTTTTGGGAAACACTGTTAAAGCTATAGGTACCGCTGTTAGGGAATCTCGTTTTAAAAAAAAACAAAAGTCTTGTTTATACAGAAAATTCTGGAAACAGAGAACAACTTGTTGTTAGCACTATGCAGAAAATATTCGTGCTAATCCTAAGAAAAGCTCGAATGTGTATACAGCAATTAGATGGACATTTTGAACAATTAATGCAATAAAGCAATTTCTTTAGAACTGATTTTCAATGTTTCACCTGATATATATTCAGATTTCAAATTACTCTAGTTCAGTTACGATAGAGTTTTAGGCATATGTTCATTAGACATTTTTGACTTGAAATTGCTTGAGCAATACATTCTTAAGCAGTGGCAATCATGTCATGGGACAGCCTGTATAATAATTTAATAAAATAGCCCATTGCCTGCATCTTGCATATATCTACTATTTAGAAAATAGTAATATGTCCTCAGAACCTTGTAACTTCAAAAACAATGTAAGTAAAATTTACATACTAGGGTACGTAAGGATTCATTTATAAGCGCTGGTCCCATACATACAGCGGATAATGTTTCCACTTGTGCTTGGAACGCCCTCTACATTCCTCTGTCCCTAGACAATCCCCCACAGTCGCAAGACAGTAGTTAGCCGCTTAGCGTACGTGTTGAGGTATCTGCTCGACACAGATTTATGGAAACACGTTTGATCTTTATCCTATTGATGGACTTTAATCGTTAATTGTTTCCAAATAAATACTTGAATGTAATATTGTCGTATATGAAACAAAGAAAACGTTCTTAATTTAAAAAGAAAAATGAAGAACTCCAAAACTAAATAGAACCTCTCATTATAAAATAACTAGATTACATTTTTGCATTTCCAAATATCTAATGTATTAAATGTTTAAATGATTGTAAGTGCGTAACAAATACACACAAAACGAAAACATGTTTTCTAAATCTAATTAATGGAATTTTACGTCAAAATGAATCGTATTTGTATGTGTAAAACTTCAGTTGAACCTCTTATGACAATAGATGTTCAAATGAGCAGTCATTTCTAGTGCTATCTCTAATGTGGTACTATTTCATGACTTCTTAGTTTATAAGATCGTAATTAAAAAGAAAACTATTCTACAGTATAATTTCGAGACACAAACAAAGCAAATCAAAAATAACCAAGGAGAAAAGATGAAAGGCAAGGGTGATCAATTAAAGAAATAAACGTTGCAACACTGTCCATATATTTTAACGGTTCACTTTACTACGGAACTTACTAACGCAGTATGTGTCAATAAATTTTGTCCCCGAACATAAGTTTATCATTTTAATAGTAATAATATCATTTTAATGTGAATATATAAAATAATTTAAAATATTTGTAAAAATATTTTAAAATATTTGTAAAAATATTTTAAAATATTTTAAATTATTTTATATATTCATATTTTAACATGTTAGTCCAGTTTATAGTGTCTTAAACATTTCTTTTATCGACAAATTCTTACTGTTTTTAATTTAAAATTCGTGCCTGAGGATGAGCATTGCTCGAAACTGGTAGCATTGTTTTAGAATAATAAACGAATTTTTGTACTATTATGATGAACTCGCAACGAGTCACAATTGAACAATTTATCATTTTAGATAGTGTTGCAATAAAAATATCATATATCGTCTTCTTTTTGTCGAATAACGTGAAGGAATAGAAAGAATAAAAAATGTATATTGCAAAGCAAATTTTCATAGAGCTTTAGAATTTGTAGGTTGGCATTTTCAATGTGACTGACTGCCGGGTTTGTCAGTTGCCGTACATATTTTATGTTCAATGTTATAAAAATGTATTAAAAATATTGATCCTTAGACACGATTTCACTGACATTAAAGCTAAATTTTCATTTGATATTAAATAACATAAAACGAATAAACAAATAAAAACAAAAAGATAAGGTAAGATAGATTAAAATAAAAAAAAAACAATTACAACTCATTGAATTTAAAAACCTCTTTGTAGATAGCTTGAAAAAGTTGACAAAACGAAATAAATGTAAGAAAAGAAAGAAGAGGTTTCTTCCCTTCTATTAACGACCTAAAATAGGGAATGAAGTTTTGGGTGTTACAATAAATTGTTTTTATAAAAATTTAAAAATGTTGTACTAGCTTACCATATGCCCAAACACGAGCTGGGGATTGAGGTTTGCTAAAAGAAGGATATGAATGCGCTATATCTCTCCGAATATATTTTTAATGTATTAAGCTACTTATATCACTCATTTCTTTCTCTAAGCATCAATTCACAGCTCGCATTTATCGACATAATATAATGAAGTGAGTTCGTTTTCTAAAACCCCACATGAATGTACTGCCCCTTACACGATAACCACGAGACCATCAAGCAAAAGAAATTCCGCAACTCAAATGCCAGTCAAACCATACCACATAATGTGGGCCCCCGTCCTACAATCTAAAAATTGTGCCACACAACACCGCCCTCGCACAAAGGAAGCTCCGTCTGAGCCCAGGCCCGGTATCGGGACCAATATCACCTGCGATACTTGTGAATATCTGATATTTTTAAGTAACATTATCTACTACTGTTATACTGTTATTATTTCATTGTGAATAAAATGTCGTTATATGTATCGATTTGTTTAAAAAAATTAAACGTTTGTGTGCCAAACTTTGAGATTTTTAAATATCTATGGCGCCAACGCAAAACTTGTAGATGATAAATACGGGTTGACTTTTTAGTTTTGTATATAGCTGCGTAAAAGGCGCCATCAATGAAACGTCGCCTACCAAAATTATTTTCAATTTTCATTGAACTTAAATTGAAAATTTCATAAAAACAAGGCAAGTGACTTAACTACAGCAAATTTTTAAAACTGACAAGTCTCTCGAAAAATGGAATTGAGCCAAAAACATTTTCGCGAAACAATTTTTTATTACTTTCGAAGAGGATTATCTCAACAACAATGTCTCGTCGAGTTGGTTTCTGTTTTTGGTAGTGAAGCACCACATTAGTCGATAATGTTTCGCTGGTACTGCGAATTCCAACGTGGACGCATCATTCTCAACAGCGACCCCAGGACAGGACCACTAAAGACAGTAGTCACTCACGAAAACAAGCTGCTGTGCGCCAACTGATCAAGGAAGATCGACATGTGAGATATAGCGAGATTGAGACATCCTTACACATTTCAAAGACCTCGATCCAAAAAATTCTGCACGATAAATTGGCTTTGAGAAAGTTAGTTTCCCATTGGGTCCCACATCTTTTAACTGAAGAACAAAAGGCGGTTCGCGCTATTCGGTGTTGGACAACTTTGTCGGTTCAACAACGGAAACTTAAAAAATGTTTATAGTATCGTGATGACGAATCATGGATTTATTCCTATGAATCCGAAACCAAACGTCAATTCGTTGTGTGGGTGTTTCAAGATGAGGAGAAGCCAACAAAAGTTATCCGCTCCCGAAGTGTGTCGAAGAAAATCGTCGCAACTTTTGTCTGAATTTCTGGTCATGTTCCTACAATTCCTTTAGAAGATCGAAGAACGGTTAATGCCGATTAGTTTACAACCGTTTGTTTACCAGAAGTGATTGCCGTGATCCGAAAAACTAACCCACAACGACGAATCATCCTCCACCACGATAATGCAAGTTCACATAGAGTTCAAAGCACGATTGAGTTTTTAGAGTAGCAAAACATCGAGCTATTTGATTATCCTCCGTAGAGTCCTGACGTCCCTGAAGTCCCGACGATTTTCTTACGTTCCCTAAAATCAAGAATAGGCTGCATGGTCAACGGTTCCAGTCTGTGGCAGAATCAGTCGATGCATTTAAAATCGCAGTTTGTTTGAAAGAATGAAAAAGTGTATCAATCTTTGTGGAGAATACTTTGCAAAACAATAAAGCACTTTAAGTCGATCTACTGTTTGCTGTTATGGCTATATAAAAAACTAAAAAGACAACCCTCACATAATAGGTACTAGTAAATCGTCACCTTAATGCAGAACTAGCCTATGTCCTTCACAATGCTCATTAAGTTAGGATAGTTCTGCATTAAGGTGACGAAATGTTTTGACGATTTGATTGAGTGCACTCTTGTTTGTTAAAGGTAGGTAGTACCTCTTCGGAGAGAGTTGATCATATTGCCAATGATTGCAAAATAAACTAGAAGTATTTTCATAGACATTTTAATTCTAAAACTTAAGTTTCCCCGTGTGGAAGTTTAAACTAAAGAAATTATTTGTTGAGAACGGACATTTACATTCGCGAAGTTTTTTTTTATTGATAATATGCGAATAATTAATTATTTAATTAATAAGAAGTATTCATAATGCTAATACGAATCTTACTATCATTAATTACAATGGAGAACAGCAATTTGGTTGTCTTAAATCTGTGACTTGTTTTCAACTAACTGTTGGCCTCTGGATCCAAAAATAACCGCGGTTTTTGTCAATCACGTCGATTTTTTAAGCTACAGGATACCCTCAAAAGTTATACAAATTGTGCATATAAAGGAAAGTAAAGTAAAAACTTACCAAATATACTGTTTATAAAGAATAATTTTATTCATACAAAGGCTATAATAGTTACTGCAAGTTAAATTATGTTCATACAAAAGTTGTTCTTTTATCGAACGGTAATTACATATTAAGGCAAAAATTTTCGCTCATAGCTTTTTCTCGCTTGATGCTCCAACAATAGTCAGCCATCATATGTACATCCCATCTACCTTGATACCGTGCCTCCATGACCTTCAAATCCTGGTGAAATCGCTCACCCTGCTCATCACCGACTGCACCAAGATTTTCTGGGAAGTTAGCAAGATGGCTATGTAAAAAATGTAATTTGGTGCTCATGTTGCAACCTAGCAGTTTGAAGCTCTCCAAGAGTTGCTGGACAATTTTGACGTAATTCTGTGCTCGTGTATTTCCAAGATAGTCTTTAACAATGTTTTTGAATGCCAACCAAGCATTCTTTTCATGCTCGATTTCGCGGAGGGTGGTCTCATTCTCATAATGTGTAGAGATAAAACTTGACGTGGTAGAAGAAAACTAACTACAGTTTTGAAACCGGCATGCCTAATTAACTATAAAACAGCTCAAAAACCAAACTCAACAGAAATTGTGTTACAAATTGTTCCCCAGTGTTATATGACTATCGAAAGATATGTATAACAATATTTTCGAGGAAAGGTATGGATACGGTGCTGCAGATAGGTTATATCCAAGCTATGAACAAGTTATATCAGCAAATAGCATTCTCCATGCTGATTAATATGCAATGGATAATAAAGAAAAACAAATGAAAAACACATTATTAAGCAGATCTGGATGTTAGTCTTTTTAACGCAATACCCTATTAATTTTTGAAAATTTAAAAAATTATTTGATTTATCACAAGAAACCTTTAAAAAAATGCTGTCCTAAAACGTGTCAAAAGGAATATCGAGTATTATGGTATATGTGAAAGTTATCTTTATTCATATCTTCTATTGTATAGAAATCTTAGTACGCTATGTACATTCTAAAACAGAACAAGTAGGTAACATACTTTGTAATCAAATGTTTTGCCAATTCAGTTGTTAAAAACACTTTTCATTGAAAAATAACTCATTTTATCAATTGTTTTGTTAAACGTACCACAGAACAGAGGCACTGAATTCATTAAATCTCCATATTTTCTGTTACACAGCGAATCGGTGAATTGCCTCGGCCAGTTTAGAAACCTTATCCGGCTATATTCATCACGCCAAAGCACGTTTGTCCAGTTTTTCAACACTCTATTCAATATGATTTTTTGTAAACTCAATTTCGTGATTTTTTCCTTATTAAAGGCATTTCTCTCTTATACTTTCAATAAAAGTTCTTTTGTTGTAATCACCGTCTAATTGTGCAATGTAAGTATGGAACTTTTAAATCTCTTTTAAAATATCGTTAAAATTAAACAGACAAATGTGTAAAGTTGTTCACATCTAATTACTTGTCTGCTGCTGTATGTGAATTTTTCTTTTAACTGGAACATTTAAAGCCAACAGAAATTAATCAAGGAATTACAGAAAGTTTTAATGTATCAAAACCAATATAGAGAACAGCATTATTAGCGTTTTAAGTAGAATTTCTCTTAACGTTATTGTGACTTCCGACTACGCATTACACGTGTTACGACAATTTAATTCCCAAAAAAAAACTCTTCGGAAAAATAAGGACTGAAGTGGTTATCGTAGGCTGATAATCGAAAATTTCTTTACGCGTAAAGAACCGGAATAACAAGACAAAAGACGTTTGTGATTTCGATTAAGTGACTATCTTGTGGTAATGGAATTACTACATATAACCGAACGAATTTTAGGATGTTTATTAGAACCACATTACCGCAGCTTGCTTCTTTTTTTATGTAATCGAGCTGATAATTGTGGGAAACGTAGTTTCGCGCATGTTATTAATAAATACGTTATAGATAACAGTTTAAATATCTAAATAACTACCTATACTCGTGTAAATTTTTTGATTACGTAATGCGTACCTAATAGATATCTTTTTTACTAGGAGTTTTAATCTATAGTCCTACTTTTTGATTCAAGACTTAAAAATTAAGAGGGAATAATTAGGTGTAGATCTTCCAAAATTATCTCATATTGTAATTTTTTATCAATTCATGCGATTACTACAGATATTTCATAAAGTAACCTAGAGTATTTGACAGACAATCGATCACGCCCTACATACATGTAGGAAATAAAGGACACAAAAACTGGACAAATGTGACAGACTCTAGAAGTGCTTTAAGACTGTTTTACACGACACGTAATTATATACATATATATGCTTGGCTTTTAAACTCCATACTTGTCAAGAAATCATTAATTATGTGTACCACGAAGAAATCGTGTGTAAATGCTTAAATCGCTCTTATATAACTTTACCCTGTGGTGGTTTGAATAATATTGCTGATTTACAGAATCCATAATTTTTATGTGTATAATCTGGGCAGAATTCTCGTGTAAAATAGCATTTAGAACAGCTGTTTCAAAGATGTATTTATCTCCATTTTCAACCGTATGGCCGAATGAGAAAAAACTTAAATTCTAACATGCCTGTTCTATTTCTACTCTCGAAACAAAAATATTCACAAATGTCTACTTTTTTACACCCTAAAACTAAAACATGCGAAATTTACGGAAAAGTGGACGTCTCTTGTCTTTGTAGCACCAAATGTAAAACATATGTCCGCCTTACCCTAAGAAATCAAAAAGACTTGAGTAAGACAGCGGTCCGTTCTCTTTATTTATCAAATTTGTCATCCTTTTTATGCAAATAGTTTCGTAATCAAAAGATTATACAGTAACCTATAAAAAACACTTTTTCATTAGCTCATTCACTTGCTCTTAATTTTAATTATTAACCTTAGTTTTTTTTTCATTATTGTAATTATTCCTTTATTGGTTATCCTTGTAGCTGGCCTGATGATATGTTTTTTGAACACGAAACTGGTCGCTTAATTACTCAATAGAACTTTATGAGATCTGGATCATTTTTTCATTCCTACCTTTAATATGAATATTTTCTAAGTGATTTATTTGGAAGAAACATTTTCTGTCTTGAATTTTCTTGATTTTCTAACCCTAACGAAATATTTATTTAATCCAAATAAAAATTGAAGAAAATCGTTTTCTTATATTATATTTTTTTTATTGTGTTGAAATAAAAATATTTTCTTGAATAGAGACTGATTTTTGCAAGAAACCATTTCTGTGCCTGCATACTTGATGGACCTTAAATAAACCTTATAAATTTGCGTTTTATTCAAAGATTATTGCATTAAATGATTGCTTTTATCAATAAGAAGACGTAGATACTATGTTTTTTACGATACGCTATGGTTTTCTTTTAAATATTGTCTTAATAAAACTTCTTTTGCAACAGTATTTGTACATCATTCAATTAAAACGTCAAATCATTTAAACTGTTAAATAGTTATGTCACTACCTACTAAATTGAATTATAAAAAGAATTCTCCTTGGCAATGTTACTACATATAACAATTCTAGCAAAAAACGTTTGGAGACTCATGAAAACGAATCTGGCATATTTACATTCATCCCAAAATTTTCTAACTCTGTAGCACCTCCTGTAACATTAAGGCGTTTTAAATTTGATCGGCAAAGAATACTGTATTACATATATGGGCAACCCCCGGCCCCCGAGCCGAATCCGGCCCTCCACCAGCTTCAATCCGGCCCGCGAGAGAAATTCAAATAACGCGCCCAATATTGATCATCTTGTTTCTCAGCTTCAAACTCAAGTCTCTCATTGATTTTCATTTGATTTTTCTATCTTTTTTTGTTAATTTGCTTTTTATATGTTTGATTCTGCTATTATAATTCTAATAAATAAAAAAAATTATGAATTTTTATCGCCTTTTTATTCACTACTACCTACTTATTTCTTACCTACGGCCCGTGACCTGATTAAGTCCCGAATTATTATTTTTGAAAATAACTAATCTTGTAAACTTAAATTGAATTTAATTGAAAAGCATCAATTAATATATTTTGTAGCTTTATGTATACACCTTATATTATATTTTTTATCTTCAAACATCAAATTAATTACAGATGATATGGAGATCGAAAGAATGTGGGTAATCTTGGTCCATTATTTTTATCATATTACAATGTTTTTAAGTAAATAGCACAAGTAAAACCCCTATATATTTCGTTTAATTGTGTAACATTGATTAATATAATTGCTTCCTTTCTCTGAAATTCGTTTTGACGTTACTATTACGGAAGTTGTAAATCGCTTCCCGACGTGACGACAGCAGCAACTGTATTTAAATTAGCCGGACAGCTTTGATGACAATCATAAGTTCATTTACACCATGGAATACAAACAAGCAATAATTCTTTTGCTCTGTGCTTATTTCATCAGCGGACAAGGTATGCAAATATTTGAAAAATTCACTATCCATGATTATACAACTGTATTACAAGACAAATTTTACATTGCGTTTTAAAACAGTGTCAACTCGTGCCAAACAGTGTGGAACACCAGACAACCAATTTGGCACCTGTGTACCTATTACTCAATGCGAGGGCATCATGAAATTCATAAAGGGAAGAAAAGTCCTAACCAAACAAGAGAAATCAGCTCTAAGATCACACAATTGCGGAATAAGTTCGAAGGAACAAAAAATATGTTGTCCATGGAGCGATTTTAATCTAGGTAAATCTACAATTGCAATTTATGTTAGATGATATATATATACTTGTATTAATCTAAAATTTACAGATTGGGCATACAACAATTGCAGAACACCCGACGACGAAATGGGAAAATGTAAACCTCTTGACGCATGCGAACCAATGCTGAATTACCTTAACAGTCGTTCAAATATCAATCAAATGGCGAAGATGACGCTAAAAAAATATGTTTGTCGAGGTGGCACTTTGAAAAGGCCTAATGTATGTTGTCCAAACAAACCACTTATGTACATCGATGTAAGGCCAGAGAAACCAGTGGATCATTCCAAACATAAAAATGCTCACTTGTTGCCGACTAGTTGTGGTCAGCAAGCTTCGGAAGATAAAATCTACAATGGAAAAGCTACCCGCATATACGAATTCCCTTGGGCAGTCGCGTTGAAGATCAAAAGAGGTATAGTAGTCTTTTTCATTATTACAACATCCCACGGATATAATTTCTTAAGGAGGCCTACCACTAGTGCGTGTAAGTCATAATAGCCAATACATTACCACAATTGCAGAATCTTAAAAACTGAAGAATTTGTCTCCATTTAGTGGCTTATTTGAACGAAATTTCTTTTGCGTTATTCTCGAAGAAATACCTTTCAAGATTCAAACATTTTCATTCCCTCAGCATTATTTTTTGGCCTTTAATTGGCGAGCAATATGTTTAATATTTTGTTAAAGTCAACATCTCTGAGGGCACTTTTCGTATTTCTGACACGATGTACATTGTTGTCAAACTCTAATAATTTTCTTAGATCGTTTACTCACTTCATATATAAAACGTATTTAGAGCCAGTGAGGTATGTGTGAAACTCTCAATGTCAATATTGGATGTCAATGTACATAATAACGCATGAGCAAATTATAAAACGTTTTCGCATAAAGTTGTTAGCTTTCGTTGCACACGATAGTTCGCCTTTTTAAATGTGCACTCTGTACACTGAGAGAAATGTAGTGGTAAGGCGTATAATATATTTGTAGTTAACGTGTTGTGGTACTACCCACATTTATGGTTCTCGTAACAAACATATGCGTAGATCTTACTACATACAATAAACGTAACACAAACTATTTTTTTTATAATTCAAGTTTTAGTAGATTTTACGAACACGCAATATGTGGACGCAACGAGCGACATATTGTAGTGAAAAAACAAAATATTTGTAGTTACTTACTGTGGTTACATACACTACAATACCGTTGTTGAACAAACAACAATATTGTTACACGCAGAGAAAGTTTACTTGTATCAGGCTGTCAGCCTCAATTCAAGACAATTACTGTTCCAAATATCGACAATACAATAACTGTTGTAAGTCAAATGAAATATTTTCTTAGTGTTTTCTTCTCCGCTTAGAAGTATATACTTGTAATGAAATAATTGTATTTTATATCCATATTATTAATTGCACTTACCTTGCTTAATACAGCAAATTATTCTCATGTTTGTAAGAGAAGTGCATAGAAACAATAATCAAGATAATGTTGGTATATAGCTCATGGAATTGATGGATTCGCTGAAATATTTCTGAGTGACACCTAGTGCCAAGAGGTGTAGCCATGTCATTCAGCGACAAACACAGAAATATAGAGCCATACTTACCCATACAGTGATATAACCTTTAACGTACCACACTTCATAAACATTTTCAAAAGATACCGGTTATTAATATTTTTTTTCATTTTATTATTATTTACCACATGTATTAATTTAACTATAGTTTTTGTAAAAATATAAGAACTAATAAAAAAACGGGATAAATAAACTTAAACTTAAACTGTTTTAAATAAGGAAAGTGCATTTAATATGGTGGATATAAATAATTTTCTACTTTAGCGACAATTTTACTGCAAGTGTAAAGTAATTTACCTACAATTTTGTGGTACCTTTTTTACTATAATTTTGGAGTATTTTTACCACAAATATGAAGTACAGACAGCCATTTCAAAAAAATTGCAATAATAAGGTATTTTCTACTTACTTCGATAGCTGTCACTATAGCAACCGTAGATTCTGGTAGGGTACACTACAATTGTTGTATAATTTACTATACATTTCTCTGGCTGTATATTACTGTGTTGAAATTAAAATTTTTCGGAACTTTATAACATTTTTATTTTTCTATAGATTAAAAATAAACTGCAATGCCGAGATCTGCTCGAAGCGATCGCCTTTTGCATACAAATCGTAATATCCTTTCTTCTGTTTCCTTAAATATTTACTAATATTGCGGAAATAATAAATTTGAAAATAATTTTTTATTACACTTTAGCTCAGTGCTTGGTATTTGAAGCACCCAACTCATTTAAATGAAACGAGAACATTGAATAATCGATTATGTTCGTGTCGTTAAATTCGATAACTTTCATTACTAATTTGTACATCCTATACATTTCAGGTAGTTCATTTGCATATGAGTGCGGCGGATCGCTAATTAGCAATCGGTACGTCCTAACTGCAGCGCACTGTATCCCTCACAACGAAAAACAAATGTAAGTTTATCGTTTAACAGTGTGTCATAATAATCTTATAAAATATATTTGTAGAGTCGGTTTGCGACTGGGAGAACATGACTTTACGAAAGACAAAGATTGCAGTATCGGACCTGATGATTCGGAGTATTGCGCTCCACCGCATGAAGATTTTGACGTCACCCCCAGCGACGTTACCGTACATTCCCACTACAATACTGTATCACACAAAAACGACATTGCGTTGATTAGATTGAGGAGACCTGTCAACATAACTGGTAAATACGATAATCATTCTAAATTGGTTTTTAGTTTCGTTAATTCTGTTTTGTTGCAGCTGCAATAGCGCCTGTCTGCTTGCCGCTCAAAATCACAGAAAAATGGAGCAAAGAAATTAGAAAGTTTATCGTGATTGGTTGGGGACTTCTTAAAACAGGTACTACTGAAAATAAAATTTGTTTTAATAGTATTTAAATTGGGTACATCTATTACAATTTGCAGGTGAGGAGAGCAATGTTTTGATGAAAGCCGAAGTACCTTTCCAGTGTATTACCAAATGTGTTAATATTACCTCCTTTAATGGACAACTTTGTGCCGGTGGTGTAAATCAAACGGACCCATGTTCGGGCGATAGCGGTGGTCCCCTAACGGCGGACCGTGTTGATGATGGAATACTAAAAAGTATACAATACGGTATAGTTTCAGTGGGACCTGAAGTATGTGGAAAAGAAGACTATCCTACAACCTATACAAACGTCGCAGCGTACATGGATTGGATTTTGGACCACTTGGAACCATAATTTCCTTAACTATTACATTATTTCTATAAAGTTACCTGTTATTTATTACATTATTTATTACATTATTTATTATTTTATTTATTTTGTAATTTATTGATGGTAGAAAAATATATTGTTGCTCTTTATCTATCCTATTAATTTCTGACCGATACTGTTAAGTAATTGCAATATACCGTGAGCCTGTGTACGACCTGGGAATTCATGCTTGATGAAAGAAAGAAAGAGAGCGAAAACGTATAGACTTTGCATTTGTTAGCCGACTATTGACAATTATTACCAGCTGAATGCTGAAAATTTTTCTTCGAGGCTCTTGATACTGTTCTTTCAAATAAAAATATTGACAACACAATTATTTTCGGTTATGCCGGAAACGAATGTCAACTTGCTTATTTTAAATAGAACAGCCTCTATATTTTTTCATTTTCTGATAGCGCACATGATTCTACATATGTTCTGTTAAGATTTTCTCCTACCAATCCTTGACCGTTTTTGAGGAAAACGGATTTTAATGAAGTTTGAAGTTTTATTGACAGCAGAATGAAAAGTCAATAACTGAGAAAGCGTTCAAGTCACGAGGTTAAAATTTGCTGGTAATGTAGAGTACATTGTACTACCGTACACAGTTTAAAAATTGTAAAGTTAATAATACTGGGCGATGCAATATTAACCAATAAGGCGCAATAACTCACTTATTCTAAATGGAACATTCTGGATGTTATCAACGCGTATGATTCAGCTAATTAACACTCGCTATATCTATCTCTAATAGCACAAGTATACACGGTTTTGTACCTGAGCAACCAAAAGTTGTTAGTAAGGTAATTTGGGACGCTGGATCCGAATCTCCAATCCATTTTTTAAGATTGGTACTAGTTTTCGAGATATTCAATAAAATATTTTTTTACAATTTTTGACAATTAGTGTTCATTAGATACTAGTTGTTGTGAGATGTTGCACACATTTAACATAAAAATAAAATCATATAAAAATTGCCGGTATGGAATACTGTTTCTTAAATTCAATACATGACGTTTACTTTTACAATGTTTTCTACATTCAAACCTATCGCGACTTAGCAATCCGCTATTGCATATTGTGCAATAAATACGCGGACTTCTATATTCTAATCCAGGGAAATGCCTGAGATATTTATTCACATTCGAAGGGAACGTTACACCCTTTGGGCGTCCCATCTCCGCGTACTTATTTGGCGTGCAGCGTAAATGAAGCACAGCTATGTCTTTAACAAATCATGATGTCATAATAATTGTTAAACGTTTGTGTTTACTCGTAATAATACTGTAAGGTGTGTCGAAAGAATTGAGTAGTAAAAGTTAATAATTTTGGGATTATATTTATTATCTCTACAGCAAATCGGTCAGAAATTTTTGGTAAAATGAAAATAATTTGCTTCTAAAATACATATAGTTATACAGACATTAACCTCACTTTTAATTCCCCAAGTATGTAGAACAGTGATTCCCAAAGTGGTCCAGGGGTCCACAGGAGACTCGACGGGGGTCTACAATGGCGTGAAAAAAAAATGGGGGTTCACAGGTTGTAAGTGGGGGTCCACGAAAATTTATCTGGTTTCGATAGTAAAGAACAAAAATGTTGGCTTAGCTTTGCCTATCAATGTAGGCAGAAAATACACTAATTTTTCGGTAATTTTTGACAGGCTGTATTTCGGTGAAAAATGGTTGTATTAAGACTTTAAAAAAGCATTTTGAAGCTTTAAGATTCTAATTTTCAGATTTTTTGGCTAAAAATTTTTAGGAGCTACGGTTCTCATGCAATCCTAACTGATAGCGCGAAAAAATAGTTTTGCAATTTTGTTTTTTTTTTTGTCCACGGGCTTGAAAAAATTTTTTTCAGTTAGGCCAGCCTATGGATCAGATAGCCTGTTTATTTAGCTTTAATTTCCTTTTTTTAAACCTCCCTTAATTTTTTTGAGTAGTGTATTTTCAGGTCAGCTTTTTAAGGAAAAATCGATTCCATTTACAAACGGTGGCAGCAGATGGAGCTGCTGCCATATTCGGGCGATATCGTGGGTTTTTAAGCCATCTTAAAAGAATTATACGAGGAGTAACTGCAATTCACTGTCATCCACCGACAACACCTGGTAGCGAAAAATTTGAGTGATAGATTGCACCAATCGCTTCAATTTGTGATTAAAGTAGTTAACAAAATAAGAGGCAATGCGTTAAATACCCGTTTATTTGCACAATTGTGCGACGAGAATGATGAAGGCTTCCAACGAATGCTCTTACATACTGAAGTACGCTGGTTGTCGAAAGGTGCATGTTTAACAAGATTTTACTCACTTTTTGAATCAGTTTTAGAGTTTCTGGAAAGTAAAGATCCAGATTTAAAGGGAAACCTGATCAAATTAAAAGCAGACATCGCGTATTTGACAGATTTGTTCAAAAAATTTAATGAGATTAACTCGCAGTTACAAGGGGACAGCCTAAATTTAATAAAAACAAAAGGTGTAATTTCGGCTTTTCTTGGAAAATTGAAATTTATGAAGCAAAATATTAGTCGGCGCAAATTCTCCTAGTTTCCAAACTTGTCACAGGCAGAATGTCTTGATGAGGATATTCAGACATACGTTCAACATTTAAATGCCGTGCATGATGACTTCAAAAATAGATTTGAAGATATTCTGACGATGGAAATACCACCATGGATCATAAATCCATTTGACGAAACGGAAGCGGCGAATGTGGTATTACAAGAGCAGCTACTCGAGCTTAGCATCAATGAGGAGTTGAAGGTGAAATTTAAAAAAGGCTATCAAACATTTTGGCTGCAGGCAGAAATACCCGAAAAATATCCTGGGCTGTGGGAAATTGCGAGAAAACTTTTGATAGCGTTTCCCTCGTTCCCTTCCTTGTCGAAAAAAGTTTTAGTGTCGTTACAAACCTATTAACAAAAAAAAGGAGTAGATTGAACATCACAGAACGGGGAGATTTGCGGTTATTCCTCACAAAACTGAAGCCCAATATTGATCATTTGCTGTCAATCCATCAAGTACATCCCTCCCATTAAAATTATTTTTTTTTAATTGTTGATTTGCATTGTTGAAGTTACGTTACGTTATTCATGTTTAATTTTAATTCTATTAAGTCTGTAATCATATTATTTTAATAAATAGAACACAAGAAAATATACTATTTTTCTTTTTATTTTTACCACTCCGAGTTTAGGGTTGGAATTCAGCCGCGACGCAAATTTCCACCGTTACATCTAATTTTCACATTTTTTGACGAGTTTTGGGAATATGGTAGAAATGTAGCAGCAGGGGGTCCACCGAAACCAGTAAAATTTTGAAAGTGGTCTACGAGAAAAAAAAAGTTTGGGAACTTCTGAGAAGGTAAAGACGAAACCACAGAATTAATGTTGTAATGTCATTTCGGTAATGGTAATTTCGGTAACTAGTAACTGCCCCTATACGTGGAATTGATGATTTATCCATAGTTTAATTCTGACACGGCTTTTTTTATTTTTTTAATGAAATTTGTGTGTTATAAGAAATGCTTAACCAAAGCGTCCAGTGCGCAGATTTTATATGATACAAGTGAGCGTTATCAGAGAGAAAATAGATGATATTGAATTTTCGTACATTTCCTCTTACCGACATATAGTTTGACTTCTTAATTTAACAGAATGTGCTAACAGAATTAATCTGCGAATCATCGCGTAAGTAAATCCCGTGGCTTGTGGAAAAAGGGTAATTATTTTAAGTTTTTTCGCATCCGTTCCTGGAAATATGGTGATTTACAATTGCTGGTATTTTGTTCTTTACCAGAAATATAAGGTTCTTCTTCAGACATGAGATGTAAACTGTGAATAATGAAATTAGGTTGAAAGCAACGTCCGGTCGGTAGAATGACAAGCAATTAATGGTGTACAAATGGAGAAAATAACAGATTCAATACTTATAATAAACAATCTGTTTCTTATAGGTATATGAAAGTAACACATTACAGCTAAAGGAGTATAATTCAAATATGAAATGGAAATTAATTTCGAAATTAATAAAGCCTACTTAACAACAATATTTCATTAGATATTGATTTCAGAGAAAAACACATGGTTATTGGTTTGATCTCCCTACTATTTACTTTATTATTACAATAAATAAAAATAAAAAAAAACAAAAAGTTTCAAATAAAAGTTGTATAAATGTATAAATGCACTCGCGTGCATAGATCACATACAAATAATACCTACTTAATCTCGTTTTAATGGAATACCCTATACAGCGTGTCCAACTAATGCATGGGCGGAATTTAGAGAAAAAACAACATAAAATTATGTTCAAGTATACAGGGTATTTGAAAAAATGATGTTAAGTTTTGAACTGCCGATAGGTGAGCTCATTAGAATCCATATGAACCACATTTATCTTAGTTCAAAGTCTAATGTATATTAAGATATTTGAACTTTTAGTAAATTTTGATTTTCCGGCAAAAATTCATCATTAAACATTAATAGCTTTTCTTATTTTTGTGAGATCACGCTAAAAATTGTTTTTTTTTTATGGAAGTTTAATGCATCTTTCTTTGAAAAGAGGCAATTAGTTAAAGTTCGAAATTGTTTAGACAAAATATAGGCTTACATATCTCACTTAACAAGATAAAAAAGTTATAATTCTCAAGTTTGTGGTGATTTTTTCTTTTTAACTGAAACAATTTGTTAAAATTACTTTAAAAACTTCCTTACTTTGCCCTATACAGTCTGTCCCTGGATTAACGCATGGATAGGTAAGGCAGACAGGAAATTATTGAGTTGAATTTTCATCTTTTTGGGGTTCAGCCATGCTTATACACTAAGTACTAGCATAATTTATTACTCTGAACATTATTTTTTAATAACCCTATTGTCATATCTCCTATAGATAATACATTTTACTAATTGAAAAAATTCCTTTTTTGTAAATTTCCAAGATATACTTGATTTTTCGGCAATAGAAGTAAGGCATAAATTACTTACCAATCAAGCAAGGCTAAACCCCAAAAGATGAAATTCCAACTCATTAATTTTCTGTCTGCCTTACCTATCCATGCGTTAATCCGGGGACGCGCTATATAAAGTTCAGATACCTTAAAATCCATTAAACTTTGGACTAAGGTAAATGTGGTTAATATGGTTCCTAATAACTAGCCTGGGCAAACAGCGGTAGCAGTCAATGTAGTAGATAGGTGGTGCGGAGTCGACGATTATTTATTTCACGCGTTCACAGCGTCAGTACTAAATCGATGCTGTATGCGAGTAGTTCTGTGTATATGTAGGCTGTCGTAACTTATTTCGTAATTGTACGCTTATGTTCGCTTTAAAAATGTCGCAGTTAGGTACGTCGCGAAAACGACCAATGGCAGACACAGTTAAAAACTTTATAGTGGACATGCCGGACTTAATTTTTGATGGCGCTAAAATTCAATGTCTAGTTTGTAAAATCCCTTTAATGTGTTGGTCCATAAGCCATTGTCAACGTCACATCGAAAGTAAACAGCATTCTTCTGCAAAAAGTGGCATACGAGACCAAGAAAAATTTACATTTGATTTATGTGTTATTCTTATTTTATGTAATCTATCGTTTCGTTTACTAGACAAAGAGGCATCTGTCCCCTTCTGGAATAAATATGCTGACCGTAAATTACCTAGTCGGACATCGATACGAAATGTAGTCCCATTTGCTCTTGAACATATACAAAAGAGAATGAAAACGGAATTGAAAGATAAAAAACTGTGGTTGTGTGTAGACGAAACAATAGATCATCAAAAACATTCTGTGGTTAATGTAATGGTACCCACAATGGAACCACATCGACCGTCATCCTCCTTCTAACTTGCTTTCAAAAGAGTTATAAATTGTACTGCCGATGAGATTTTAAAGGTGGTATTGAACTCATTGAACAAATTTAAAGTTTCAACTAAGCAACTTTTAATGTTTATGAGTGATGGTGTCGCAAACATGCGTTCCTTGGGCCGATCTCTTAAAGAACACAGTGGTAACTTCTTACATGTAACGTGTAAAATCCATACTCTAAATCTTGCGGCACAAACAATTCCTACTTGTTTTCCACTAGTAAATGCATTGATTGCTAGTACAAAGACAGTGTTCCTAAAGTCCTCGAAACGTACCCGACTATTTCACAAACTGTGTCCTGATTTACCTGAACCACCACAGCCGATTGTTACACGTTGGGGAACATGGTTGCTGCGTTTTACTGCAACAAATATTTTGATCAAGTAAAGGAGGTAGCTTTAAAATTCAATCTGACAGAAGCTGCAGCAATCAAGAAAAGCCAGGAAATATTTCAAGATTTACAAACTATTCACAACAATTACTTCGGACTAGCGGAGGGAATAGAAAAATTTCAAAATGTTTCGATGTCGCTAATGGATTATGTTCAAATTGTGAATGATGTTCGCGCGCAGTTATGCGCTGTAGAAGGCGAAACAAATTGGTGTGTAATACGAAAATTTAACAGATGTTACCCAGTTTGTGATTTCACGGAAGACTTTTAAAACGGTTAGTGTTTCAGCACGTTTTATAATTTATTTCTTACCTTCTATTTTATGTGTAAAATTTTATGCGCGCGTCACGCCTCTGGCTTACCGCATTTTTGCCCAGGTTACTAATAACCTCACCTATCGGCTATTCAAAACTTTATATCGTTCTTCCAAACATCCTGTGTAGCGTGCTCAGTTTCCGTTACGTACGATACAAGCTTGTTTTATTAAACGGAACATCCTGTTTATTATTGAGTTTTTTTCTCTTCAAATTATGACAACCCTCTTTATCTTACATTCCAGAGCGGTGATTCAAATTTTATTCGATTAAGTATTGCTTTCGGCAATACATCGAAAAAAAATTTGTCAACTAGATTCTACGTCGAAATCGTTGCAACGTTTGAATCATGTTATTTCGATATTTTAAATAGAACACCTGTATATCTTTGTATGTAGAATCTGACAGAGAATCTCTTCTAGAATTCCTTTATTATTACCCTACATCTACATAAAATGCATCCTTCCTTAGTGAATTAAATATGAAACTATGTATACATTTGTTGATAAAATGCAGAGTGCTATGACGAAAATCTAAATTTTCGTTTCTATTAATATACTCATTAAAACTAATGTATAAGAGTAAAAATATAATGTACAGAAAACAGATTTCCTATATTTAATAGTCAACGTCTTCTAATTATTTCAAAAATATCGTTTTTTCAACAATGCAGGCTGATCCAAATCAAGTCCACAGCATTGCTATCTATGTAATTATTAAGGCTACAAATAAGCAAAGTACTGGCGTTCTTAATACAGATTAATACAATTAACAAACAAAATTGAATAACATATTGTCAGGAAAACTGGAAAATTTGAACTAGGGTTTCAGAACACCTGCATATACAAATGGCTGTTTATGTCGTAAATAAGAAAACCCAACAACTGATATACATCATCAGAACCGGTCACAAAAATTTCCGTATTAAAAAAAAAGAAATTTAAAATTGAACATATTGCCTTTTTATGTGTGTTAACAAAATTTTTAAAAATATATAAACAAAAGGTTGGCATACGGGCTCCATTTGGATTACCGGGTCCCAGGAATTAGTTCCGTTTACGCTCGCCTGTGATCGGGCCTGTATATGACTAACACTAATTGTAAGTGAATGATTTTGATGCTTAAATGAAACTTTACACCTGCCAAGTTTTTCAAAGTTGATTCGATCTAGGTAAATGATATACGATATTGTAATTGTGTTTAAAAGGGCTATGCGAGGAATTAATAATTGCTCGCAGATTTCAATTTTGTAGGTTAAGCATGGATATCGTTATTTCTATACATTTATGCTCTCCTGGTTTGGAGAACAATGCCGCTAGTCGTCTGCTTCGGTGTCTCTTCCTTGTGAAGAGTGGGACCAGTTTTATATATTTTTTTCGCTTACTCGATTGCTCTCTAAATTAAACACAGTACGTAGATATAATAAAAATAAATTTATTAACCAAACAGTTCTCTTTGTAACATGAACAGATAAAATCCTGCGATTTCTCATATAGTCATACATAAAAAAAAAGAAAATACATAAGTATTGTGCTATATATTAATGACATAATTCGGTTCCTTTTCGTATACGCATTACATGCATCGCAACGTTTGTAAATGCTCGGGCCTACACCACAAACCCTACAGGAGCCTGAGCGTCTGGTCGCGCGACAGCAGCAAAAAAAAGTCGACCACTACCGCAAAAATATGCTATAGAGTCCGTTTACTTTCGGAAGACACCAGCGCAAAGACGCATTTTAGAATTAGAAAGAGAAGTTGGTGCTAACCGAGAGAAATAGCTATGTATTTCTTACCTACAGAAAGACCAACAAACATTTACCTCATTTCGGCGTCAGTTGTTGATGTGTTGTCGTTGAATTCGTTTCGTGCTCTCTACTTTTAATTTTGTTATTGGCGTACTATTTATTAAAAAATCAGTTTTTCTCAAAACTATTTTGAATTAGGGGCAATATTCTACTGTAAGTATTTTGTTTTAAACAGATTTTAATTAAGTTGTATTAGATAATTAAGTTACAGGTGAGAATGTTCGAATCATCGAACATCGCTAAAAAGAGACAAGTTTTGCATGAGCAATCACGAAATATTGTTTTTAATGTCTACAACTATTTTAAAAAATATAAGACGGAAGGTGTGATAATATTTTTTTTTAAGTATTTTTAATACTATTTTTACATATTCATATATCAGTGAAGTCATTATGTTTCTTTACAGGTAACATTTTAGATATTGTTAGTGAAGCTACGGGAATATCTAAAAGTACTGTTGTCAGAATTATTCGAAAGAGTAATTCTATTGAAACAGAGCAACGTGGCAGTTCTTCAAAGACAATGTTGTCAGACATTCACCAAAATCTACTGTGGATAATGCTGGGGAAGCAGATTTACGTCAGGTTATTCACAATTTTCACATAACTGACAAACAGAGGCCTACATTAAACGCTGTATATAATAAAATACAGTCAGATGATACCATTGGTTTTGTAGGCAAGCGCAGCTCTTTAAGGAAGTTAATATTAAAATTAGGATTTAGGTACGTACTAATATTCAAATTTGTTATTATTTTAGTAATTAATATATTTATCAAATAACAAGTGGAAAAAGACTACTGATAACCGAAAGCTTTTGATGGAAAGATCAAGTATACGTGAGTTAAGATCCTCATATATCCGAAATGTTACAAATTATCGGTTACAAGGTCGACCAATCGTTTATACACGTGAAGCAAAATAAATTTTTATTTGATGTTCAAAAACTAAAGTATTGTATTTTAAACGAAACATACTTCCATGCCAGTCATACAACTCCATATGAATGGATTGATAACTCTAACAATGGACTTAAGTGCCCTATATCAAAAGGGAAACGTTTAATAATTGTACATGCAGATACATTAATAAAATTTCTTCTAAAATTTTTAGCATGTACTGTATATTTATTGTTTTAGGTAGTGAACATGGATTTATTGATAATGCCTTGTTGATCTATAAGTCCTGCCAAAAAAGTGGAGATTATCATGACGATATGAACTTCATAAATTATAAAAGGTGGTTAGAAAAACAGTTGATTCCAAATTTGCCACCTAAATCTGTTGTTGTGATGGATAATGCAAGCTACCACAACGTTTTCTCAGTTAAACATCCAACTACTAACAGCAAAAAATCAGAAATTATAAAATGGCTAAGTGAACGTGGCATCATATTTAATGAAAATTTGACAAAAGTTGAATTGTATAGATTAGTACGTATGCATAAACTAAGTTACAAGAATTACACTATAGATTCTATATTTGCAAAAGATAGACATACAGTGTTGAGATCGCCCCCATATCATCCGGAACTCAACCCTATTGAAAAGATATAGGCAATTTTAAAGGGCAGAGTAGCATCTAAAAGTATGACTTTTAAACTAAATGATGTCGAGGAACTCGCTAAAGAAGAATTTGGAAAAATCACAAAAGATGAATGGTCACATGTTTGTCGGCATGCAGTGAATATTGAGGAAAATTATATACAAAAAGAACACATAATGGATAAGCTTACCGATGAACTTATTATAAACCTTGGTGATGACAGTGACAGCGATTTTGATTTTTCTTCTGATGATGATTAAATTAAAATTATATTTGATATAGTTAATTTAAATATGTATATATTATCTTTAAATGTATAATAAATAAAGGTGTAATTACATTCCGATTACTCTTTTTTATTAAGTAAAAATATTAATTATTATAAACAACAGACCAAACATTTCTCGCCTATTTTTTTTTTTTTTGAGCACTGAATATTCCTACTTTTCTTTTAAAGAAATTATTTAATACATAAAGTGAAATGAAAACTTAAGAAAAAATACATTAATATACACATAAGTAAGATTTATGCTATTACTAAATACTATAAATTATAAAACTGTTAATACTATCAGAATCTAAATTTGTTTTGTATAAAAAATTACAATTATATACAATTTAATACACGTTTAACCTTCTGGTATACTTTTAAAAAACGTGCGTATTTTGGTCAACATATTTAAGACGGTCGATACATATCAGCTGACAATTTTCGCGCAGCTTGGGTATCTTCCGAAAGTAAACGCAGTCTACACTTCACGGCTTTCCAGACGCTCGCGTTGTTTCATGTATTTAATTGATAAACCACCTCTAGTATCTATTGCTCCTGATGCTGTCCTCATACATAAGTGAGAAAGCTGGAAACCAAAGATTGTGTGATGAATAGACGCTATGTTATGCGTAAATGAAGACGCAATACATACGCTAGCCATCGTACAGATATATAAATGACTATTATGCAATTTTTAATTTGTGCGTTGACGATTTTGATAATATCTGCGTATATTATAAAAAATTAAATATATTTTTACGTTAAATGCGTACATATTAAAGTTTGAGTGAATATAAATATGTAATGTATGAATTTATACAAAACTAAACAAATGAAATGTTGAAATTATAAGAAAATAAAACAAACGAAATGTTGGATTCACAAATAAGACGATGAAATGTGGAATTTATCTTTCTATCTATTTATGATAAAGCACTTTGAAAGTGTAAAAATTTAAATAGAGACAACAACACATCGAAAAATTCGGAACCCATATCTGGGTAATAACTTACTCCTCGTGACATAACGCGCGCGTCACATTCCGTCCACCTGCATTCTATCACATTCCATACAATCCATTCTGTCACTAATAGACTGTATGAAATGCGATGGAATACAGGTGGATGGAATGTAATAGTGGTAGTAGTATCGGTGTGGGTTATAATTTTATAATAAAGTCCTTAAATTATGTTATGGCTGATGTAGGATTTATACAGGTTATATTTGATCGCTTACCAGTGTTAAATATACTCATTGTCAGTGACATAGAAATTGTAACAGCTAGAAGGGGTTGGAATTTCCGGATGAAATTTGGTAGGAATATTCACCTACGTAATAGTAATAAATGATCAAAATTTGAATCCTCTCAGTGAAGCAATAAAGTTGTTATTGAGGTTTTTACCTCTCTCTCAGCACTGACATTGAATGTTTTTTTTGCGGTGTTTTTTATAACTTTCTCGATTTGTGTTGTTGTTCTCATTGAACTGCGGTTCAGTTAAGTGTTAGCTATGCCTAGAGTAAGAAGACGAGCAGTGTATCGACAATTAAGCGAATTCGACAGAGGTCGAATTATTGGTTTGCGCGAAGCTGGGTTTTCATTTGGGGAAATTGCTAACCGTGTAAATCGAAATCGGTCTACTGTAATATGAGCGTATCGTGCATGATTTGAAGATGGCCAGGAACGTTGTAGAAGAGGAACCGGGGCTTCAAGAAAACGAATGAGCATCAAGATCGTCGCTTAAGACAACTGGTATTTAAAGACCGATTTTCTCTACTCAGGCAATTGGTGACCAATGGTTTGGTGAAGAAGGTCGCCATGTAACCCTTAGAAGTTTTGGATTAACATCATATCGTCCGCAACTTGTGCTTCCTTTGACTGCGGAACATTATCAGCAACGGTTACAATGGTGCAATGAAAGATCTCATTGGAATCTTGAATGGCATCGTGTTGTGTTTAGTGACGAATCAAGATTTTGTTTAGGCATGCAGGACGGTCGTCAGAGAATCAGAAGAAGACGGGATGAACGACGGAATCTTCGATTTACCGTTGAAAGGCACGTACACCGCACTGTGGGTGTTCTGGTTTGGGGTGCGATTACTTATGGCAGCAGGTCTCCCTTGGTGTTCATTCGAGGCAATATGACAGCACAACGGTACATTGCGGAGGTGGTTGGAACATATCTTCCGCCATACTTACAAGGGCTCGAAGATCCATTATTCCAGCAAGATAATGCACGTCCTCATGTAGCAAGGTTTTCCTTGAACTTCTTTGAGCAGGCCCAGATTAACCTTTTGCCCTGGTCTCCAAGATCTCCAGATCTTTCTCCCATCGAACATGTATGGGACATAATGGGTAGAAGGTTACGAAACTTGCAGCGTCCTCCTTTGACTTTGGAGGCTTTGAGACATGAGGTGCAACTTGCATGGGAAGCAATACCCCAAGACAAGATAAATCACCTTATTCAATCAATTCCACGGCGTGTAAGTGAATGTGTAAATCAGAGAGGCGGCCCCACACATTATTAACAATTATTATAAAATTTTGTTTAACTAATAAAGATTTTCCTCTCAAAATTTTGATCATTTATTACTTTTACATAGGTGAATATTCCTACCAAATTTCATCCGGAAATTCCAACCCCTTCTAGCTGTTGCAATTTCTATGTCACTAAGTATACATTAACAACAATAACAATATTTAGAATCCGATGCCGAATTCTGTCTGTCAATTTTTGAGAATTGACAAATTTTAATAATTAAAAAATGTCTGTCGAAATATTATGATTTTAAATCAACAGAAAAACGTAAAAAATGGTTATACTTTTATTTTAATCCGAAGTACAAACTCTAAGGTTAGTAATGGAACATAATATCTGCCAAATGTCCGCCTCGGCTTTGTTTACAAACGGTCATTCTTTTGATGAAATTTTTCATCACGTTTTTACATAATAGCGACTGCATTTCGCCAATAGCAGTTCTAATATTGTCTTTGAATGCTTAGATCGTTGTGGGAACATTGGCGTAGATTTTATCTTTAATGTAGCCCCAAAGAAAAAAGTCTAATGGTGTTAAATCGCACGATCTTGATTCGAGAAATCACACGTCCAAGAAATTTTTCACGCAATACAGCCATTGTTAGCATCAATTTCAGGCCAAAAAAAGTCAGTTAATATCGTTCGGTAACGCAATCCATTTACTGTAACGGTCGAACCAGCAGCATTTTCGAAAAAGTATGTCCCGATTACACCGCCAGCCTGAAAACCACACCAAACCGTCACTCGTTGTGGTTGGAGAGGTTGTTCGACTATTTCTCTTGGGTTTTCGGAGCCCCAGATGCTACAGTTTTGCTTGTTTACGTACCCAGACGGATGAAAATGAGCCTCATCACTCAAAATAATTTTGTTGAAAAAATCATGATCTTGTTCACGCATTCCCAGCACCCAATTAGCGAATGTAGGGCGTTGTGCGTGACCTGCTGGCTTCAATTCTTGTGTCAACTGCAACTTTTACGTATGTAGGCCAAGATCCTTATGCAAAATGCGGTACAAACTGGCTTGTGATATCCCCAATTCCTGTGATCGCCTCGAAATGGACAAACCTCGGTTTTCAGCGACACTCAGCTACAGCAGCGATATTTTCAGCTGACCTGGCCGGACGAGCACGAGTTGGAGTCTTCACATCACTAACTTGTCCGAGACGTTCGAATTTATTGATTAAATTCACAAAAGCTGTGCGAGAAGGCGCTTGATGATGACCAAAAGCAGTACGAACTTTACGAACCGTTTCCGCGATATTTTCACTATTTTTGTAGTGAATTTTCATTATTTCAAAGCGTTGGGCGAGTGTGTATCGATCCATATTTGAAAATCTAGTCTTTACTTGTCAAATGTCATCGCAATTACAGTTGTATGTTAACAGTTTAAAAATGGCGCGAAATTTAAAATGACACCTCTTGTTGAAAGACCCATTATTCGTAGACAAAATAATAACTGGGTATTAACAAGTGAAGCACGCCCGTCCGGCAAGCGGAAGGTGTTAAGTGCGATTCCTTACCGGAACGAGATTTTTTCAAGTATTTAATTACGTCGGAAATTCCAAGAAAATCACAGATATTCATAATTCACCGACGGAGGCCAAAATATATTAGAGAATGGAAACATCAAAGGTATAAGCATGTAGTTTACTTACTTTGCTGTTGAATGCATAATTATTTTATAAATTGCTGTAATAATTACATGATAAATACTGCTTTAGTGCATCCAGAAAATTTGGTGACGGTGCGATTGGTCAAGTTGATTGATGGCGACAAAGTGAAAGCTGGTTTCTATCAACGTCAGGTATGATGTGTTGACGTTAATATGGCTTTATCAATAATGAAGGGAAACATTCTTTTAAATTGGAGAAAGTATGTTATTATACATTTCTAGTTATAGGGATTGCAATAATTATATATGTAATTGAAATATTCGAGACAACCCAATTAGCGTATTTACTTCATATAATAATCATAATGATCTGTAATGGAGTTCAAAACGTTTTAACATTTAAAGACAAATATCACACGCCTCTAGTGATAACTTTATTTTAAACTACACGATTAACATTGAGAAATGAAACAAAATGGATTTGGAGGCATGGCAATGATGTTTGAAAGGAAGGAATGAAAAATGGTCCAAATCTCACAAACTTCTGTATTGAGAAATCACGCGACTGGTTTCAAGTTCAAAAAACACATCACCGGGCCAGAATTTATTGTAACAGTACACAGTATTGGTCTGAGGATGTGTTTTTTGAACACGAAACCGCGTGATTTCTCAATATAGAATTTTGTGAGATTTGGACCATTTTTCATTCCTTCCTTTCATACTTCATCTCACACAGAGTCACTTTGGATTATAGTAATGATGTTGATGAATGTAAATATTAATAATAATAATAATAATCCTTTATTTCTGAGTTCATTTCTAAGTTTTTTTTTTTTGCATGGATAATAATATACAGTGCCTGGCCATATTACTTGAAACATGTCATAAATCAACCCTTTTACTAGATTATTGTATCAATAAATAAAAACACCAGAGAAATGATATTTAGAAGAGTAAAGTACGTATATATAAATATTTCAGTTATTAACTTACATTTAGCGAGTTCACAGTTTAGAGAATGCATCGATATTTTTTTAAATATTTCGTCATAACCGTATAGAAGCTAAGTTGCGGAGTATCGTTAAGTGTTTTGTGTTGATATATCGTTATTGCAAAGGTAAAATTATTATTCTCTCTCTCTTAATAATTAATTATTTGGAATTTGAAAAAAATTGTAATATTTGGGGTTTTTTGTAGAAAATGCCCGGGAATGATTTAAGAAGTGAACAAAAAGCCGCTCCACAAGCTCTTCTACAATAAAACAAACATTCACAACGAAAAATTGCAAAACTACAGAAATTATCTCCTTAAACTTAAACGAAGGAGCTAGCACATCGACACAAAGACGGGCAAAGTGCGGTCGGAAAAGAAAAACTTCGAAGAGATCTGACCGTGAAATTGTTCATCAGGCTTTGAGTAATAGATTTACTACAATTACAATGATTCAAAAAAATTTACAAGAGAGAAGAATAGAGATTTCGAACAGAACTGTCGGGCGCCGATTGCGTGAAAATCGCCTAATGGGCCGAAGATCTGTAAAAAAGCCACGTTTAACAGAAAAAATGAAATCTGCTCGTCTCAACTTTGCAAGAGAATATCGACATTTCACAGACGAGAATTGGAAAAAGGTGAATAACTTAACAACGTAATTTTTATTGAATTAATGTTTGCATTATTTAATAGGTTTTCGTTAGTGACGAGTGCTCGTTCTGTTTGTTAGTGCAGCGAGCACAATTTGTTCGTAGACGACCTGGCGAACGTCTCACAGAGTCCACGGTTCTTCGAACTGTAAAACACCCTCCGCAGGTAATGATTTGGGGGGTGATTCGTGGAGACGGACCCGGCCCTTTGTATTTTGTAGAAGGTACAATGCGTCAAGAGCAGTACATAAATGTGTTAAAAAACACGTTATTACCGTATTTTAAGCCAGGACGTCGCATACCGACAGGGCGTATATTTATGCAAGATAATGCTCCTTGCCATGTGACAAAAAAGGTTAAGAAATTCTTTGAAGACAATCACATACCTCTTTTACGTTGGCCCGGAAATTCACCTGACCTCAATCCCATCGAGAACGTATGGAATCGACTAAAAAGTAAGGTATATGAAAGAGAAAACCCTACAAAGGAAATATTAATGAAGAATATAAAGGATATATGGGAGAACGATGAAGATATAAAAGAGACAATCATATCTTGCATTGAAAGTATGCCCCGAAGAATTAAGGGTGTTATTAAAAATCATGGGTTATGGACTAAATGTTAATTACTTATTTAATACTTACATATGTTACATATTTTTACAACATATTTTATAAATAAAAAATATAATACATATATAGTTTATATTTTATTATGAAGAAACTACAAAATATCGAGTGTTTCAAGTAATTTGTTACTACCACGTTTCTCTCTACGTTTTCCTTTTCTTTAATTTTACTGATACGTGAGTTTCGGTATTTTCTGTCATTCCCGCTAACCACTTTTTCTTCGCTACTTCTTTTTTGTTGATTTTGTTTTGTAGGTACGATCGTTTCTGTAGACGTATCGGACGACAAGGCGGAATCAATGGATGGGTATTTTGATTCTTCTTCACAGTTAAACCTACTTATCTTCTTACCATCTTCTCCATTGTTTAAATTACAGTTTGATAATTGATTTTTTAGATCAATATTATCTAGTTTCAGATCATGTATCTCTTTTCTTAACGTATTAATTATAATCGTAAGTTTATTAAGTTCTCTTTCGAACATTTCACCAAAAAAAAGCTTAATTTCTTCCATTTCAGAATTGTGCGAGTTATTCGATGTTTCAGTAGTATTTTTATTTCTCCAGTTGACCATTATCAGTAGAGTAACCAAAACTTGCGGACTCGCATAGGCGTCGGTATTACGGGTTAATATAAGAATACGAAAAATTCATAAATAAACTTACTTGCTAATTATTCAACAAATTAGAGGCATCAGGATGTGAACTACCGTAAACTTGCATCATTGCTTATGTTTCCACAGTTACCTCTTTAAACCTTGTGCGTCGACAAGAAAAAATATTCTTATACATAGAAAACGATCTCTCCACACCTAAGGAAGTTACATTTGTATGTAGAAACTGTTTTTCAAAATCACTTAAAAGTTCACTATTCTTACACTTATTATAAACGGCCTCTAAGGTATTAAAATCGGGATTTTTCCTTAAAACATCTGCCAACTTTTGACTAGCGCATAATCCTGGCGTATCATTTAATGTGTGTAATTTATTTTTTACACTCTCCACTATGTCTAATGATTCCTCCAATGACAATTCAGTACATTGTAGTTTTCTCATGGCATCTAGTAATACTGTATAATTGATACATATTGTTGTTAAATCTTCTAAAAGTTGAGGAATTTGAAATTCTCTTTGACTTTCTCTAATTGCTTTGGATTCATTCCGATTAAATCGCATTATAACTGATTGAATTTGTTGAAAACGGATCAAATAGTAAGAAACTGCTGTTAGTCAAGTACCCCATTGCGTTAAAATTGGTTCAGGAGGTTCTGGAATACCTGGACAAAATTTACGAAATTCTTTTAAACGTTTAGGAGATTTACGAAACACTGCTTTAGTACTCATCCGATCAATGTTGTCGAACAACTTCACCAACTAAATGCAAAGCATGCAACATGCAGGTTATATGTATGAAGTTAGGAAATATATGTTTTAAGGATCGCCCAACACTTAACATCGTTGCTGCACTATCTGTCACAATCATCACAACTTGATCTTGGGCAATTTTAAATTTTTTCAAAGCGTTCATTATCACTTTTTGAATATTTTCCGCGGTACATTGTTGAACACGTTTGCAAGCTAACAAATATCAAGATGCTGTGTTCCCGCTAGATAAAACGCGAGCTAATACATTCACAATACTGTTTTTCTTTATATCGGTCGTCTCATCCACGGTAATCCATATTTTTTTGGAACACAAATCACGTTTACACACATTTTCTAGCATCTCTTTCATTCGCGGAATGATTCTGTAATTGTGTTTGTGAGGGTAATGGGTACTTTGGAACGTATTGTCGCCAAAACGTTTTAAAAGCTGCTTTCCTCACCAACGACAACGGAAGATTACAAGAGGTAAACATAATTAATAAATGTATGAGGAATAGTGTATAAGGTATTTTACTTCTTGCATTTCTCATATGCTTAATACCATTGACATGCCTCTGGCAATCAGTTCTGTCCAATGCAGCCAAACGAACATTGCATATTAAGCAAAAAACTGCACTACCGTCATATTTTAAATGGGGAAAAAAGTGATACATACTTATGTACATTAGTAGCAAATCTATTACGAGGCATTGTTTTCTTAGGTATGTAAATATTAGTTCTATATGAAACGATACACTAATTATGTACTTAGTATAATACTACAACACACAAAAAACACCAGCTATATTTTCAAAAGCGACACGTAAGTACATAACCTTGACCGTTCGACTAATCTCTGCAACAACTCAACCGGTACTAAAACGAAATCTCTCTCAGCGCGGTTTAACATGATTTATATTCAAGGTCGACACTACATGCCTGCTTCTCTACCACTTTAGTTTATTTATGAATTTTTCGTATTCTTATATTAACCCGTAATACCGACGCCTATGCGAGTCCGCAAGTTTAGGTTACTCTAGTAATAATGTATGTATATACAATTGTTAATACCTACGAACATAAATATTATTACCATTATTAATATTTAGACCATTCTCCTCACACCGAATTTAAAACATTATTATGATGTTACATCCCAAGATGAATTTGACGAGGGTAATTATTCGACAATTATGAATTTATATCTCTTATTTGAACTCAAGGGTCGTTTCCGTTTGGTTTTGGGGAAAGTTTCTGTGAATCTTAGAGAGGCACTTTCTAAATAATACGGCAATTTCTTAATAATACGGAAACAACAATTTGAGTTTAAAGAAGATAGCTACGCTTAGGAATATGAATTACACATTTAAGTGTACTTAACTAGTGACAATGGAGAACATGACGAATATTAAATATACGAAAACATGGAATAAATGAAATAATACATTGTATATTGTAATTATGCAGGATGTCTACGGATCGGTTTACAAACATTTTTAATATGCGCTTTACACAAAAAAGTTAGACTTTTTTTTACTACTACTAACAAAAACATAATTTAGATATGACTATAGACATACACTTACTTATAAATTCAATATTATTGCATCTGATACCTTTATTTTTCAACTAAATAACAATCACTCTTTGAAATAAACAAGTAAATAAGTACTATTGGCAACTTTACGTTTATGTTTATAACACTTGGTTATAAGTAGAGCCCGGTAACAGGGAGCCGTGCCACAGCCTGCCTAGTATACAAAAACAATAGTAAGAAAATAGAAAAAAAATAACAGAACTAATACATAATTATAATATGTGAAAAGTAGTGAAACACTCGCCCTTTTAAGCAGCCTTGGCTACGGAACAGTAAAACTAGAAGCACCATTATCAGTATTAACATCATATGGATAAGAGTGGCAAAAAGTTGACACCATTAGATGTGTTTCCACAGTTGTCTCGGTGAGCGATGTTCGTCGTGGTGAGAAAATGAGTTTATATTTTGAAAAAGAGCGTTCAACATCTACCGATGTTATACATGCATGATTAAAATACTCTTTGTACTTAGTCAGTGGGTTATTCGATACACCATCACAAATTTGTTTTAGTGTGCTAAAATCGGGGTCTTTCTGTAGCACACTCTCGAACTTTTCTAAAACGCGATTATATTTTGCGTCATGTATAGTCAATAGCTGTGTATGCACTCCGTCTATAATTTGCGGAGACTCCAATAATGATAACGATCTATTTTGTAATTGGTCTATTGCGTCAGCTAATCCTTTATAGTAGCTACGAATATTTTTTAAATCTGCTTCAACGGAAATATCTTGAAATTTCGACTGGCTCTCCTTAATAGCTGCAGCTTCGGCAGGATTGAATTGTGCAACAACAGCTTTTGCCAGATCCAAAAATGTCAGTGATTGGAATTACTATAAATCACTCCGAAATCTAACAAACCGAACCTTCATCCTTAAAAAGAGGGCGTATTTCGACCTCATATCTCGTACGAGTAATAATAAGACGCTTTGGAAATCTCTGAGTCATTTGGACATGCTGAAAAAGAGAAGCCACATACCATCTGAGTTGGCTGATCCAAACAAAATAAATGATTATTTCGTGAATAGTCCATTGATCCATTGATCCCGCTTTACCTCATTCCTTATACTGTCCCTGCCCTACCAATACAGAGACATTTAACTTCACCACCGCTAATACTAATCAAATTACTGATGCCATAAGCAATAGTAAATCCTCTGCTGTGGGAAGCGATGGAATTAGCACATTATAAATACTTGCATTTTGCAGAGTGCTGGAAGCAGGCTATTGTAATACCATTGCCCAAAAAAGATAAAGTTGAAGAATTTAAAAATAGTAGGCCGATTAGCCTGCTTCCAGTATTGTCTAAGGTTTATGAGAGTGTGCTTTGGAGGCAGATAAAGATCTATGCGGGTGAAAGGAAGTTGTTACCCGAGGTGCAGTCGGGTTTTCGTAGTGATTACAGCTGCGCCACTGCGTTGTTGTGTGTGACGGACGACATTAAAGCGGCAACTGATAGGGGACTAATTACTGTTGTCGTACTGTTGGATTACTCGAGGACCTTTGACACTGTTCATCATAAAACTCTGTTAGACATATTGTTGGGTTTGGGGTTTGAACCCAATTTTATTCTCATTATACACCTCTTTCTTTGTTCAGAATCTGACTTATATGAAATCACATTTGTACGTAGATGATATACAACTATATTGCTCGTTCCAGAATTCTGACTGGATCGCGGCTCTTGCGAACATCACTCGTGATGACGCAACTTTAAGCGATGTCTCTGAGGCGTACTCATTGTATTTAAACCCGTCGAAGTCCCAGGTATTGCTTTTTGGTAATAAAGATTCGTGTAAAGCATTGAGTGAAGTAATTTCAATTAAAATTAAAGGGACTGTTATTCCGGTCGTCGATAAGGCTAGAAATTTGGGTTTGGTGATCGATAATACATTTCGCTTTAAAGATCAAATTAATAATTACATTCGTTCATCGTACCTAAATCTCAAAAAACTGTATCCATATTGATCAACTTTGAATAAGAATATCAAGAAAACATTGTGCACGGCATTCGTTTTGTCGAACTTCAAATATTGTTCCGAAGTCTATCATTCGTGTTTAGATCTTTTAACCATCTACCATATACAAAAGGTGCAAGCACGTGTCTTCGATTTATTCATGGCATCAGAAAGTATGAGCATATTTCATATAAATTAACAGAAACGGGCTGGTTAACAATGTACAATCGCAGAGAACTTCAAGTTCTTTCTTTATATCACAAGATATTGACATCGAAAACACCTCCATATTTGTACGCTAAGATTCGCTACCGAACGGATGTACACAATCTCACGACTCGGTTTAGGGGACTGATTTCGCCTCCAGCTCACAAAACCGCTGTTTTCAAAACGCATATTAAAAAAGTTTTTCCTGTTTGTAATCCCACCCATGGACACCCTGTATAAAACAAATAATACATTTACTTTAATCTTAGTACTGGCTTAATTTATTGTTTTAAAAACCCACTTTCTAGTCCGTCGCACCCGTCACAGTATCATGTCACGCCCGTCCAATCTTCAAAAATTGGTTCCTATAAATATCTAAAATTTTTACTTTTTTATTTAACTGGTAACTTCATGCGTTTGTTAAAGTTTATGTTCACTTCACAATCAATAAAGAAAGTGCAATCATTGAGCTGAAATTGAATATATGTACACAAAGAGCACACCCGTCACTGGTTCAATAAATAATGTAATTTAATCACTAGTGGAGTAGAAGGCGCAAATATGAAATACCACTTTGTTTTGTGAGTACATCTTCGTTGTAAATTGTGTTATTTAAAGTTCAATTTCACTAGAATATACTCAAAACAGTTATAGACAATGATTTATTTGAGGAACTGGGGTGCAAATATGGAATACACTGGAAATTTGCTACATAACATTTATTTATTGATAAAACCTATAGATATTATGATTACAATAATAACATAATTATTTTTTCTCTGAATGCTGTAATTACCAGACCCATTTCTTCTTCACTGTACCGCCTTCTTTTTTTTTCAAACTCGACGTTGACTTCTTCCTGGCATTCTAAAACAAAAAATGGAACGCTTTCATATGAAACGTAAGAAACGAGTGTGCAAATATAGAATAGTGGTATTCCATATTCCCAACAACCCACATTGTAAAATATTTTAGATTAGATTTCGTATCGTATTAAAAAATAATAAATGGCAGTGGTATTTTTGTAAAACTCATTTCACGTACAAGTCAATGGTAACAGACACTTACATAATAACAAGCTACGAAAACAAATAATCACTCATATGTACTTACCTGTTAAACTTTTGAAAACACGCCGTTTAAAATATCGCTTCTATTAAACGGTGGAAATACTAAATTTGTTCATTGGTCACTGTAACCCTAATGAAGGTCTAGGCGAAAAGTTCACGACCGATTTGATAGATGTAACGACATATAAATAAATAAATAAATAAATAAATAAATTGGTCTTTATTCCCTTTCAGAAGTATAAGTTAACAAAAAAGATAAAACAAAATACAAGTTTTGCCAATTAAAGGAAATCTCAAGCGGCAGTTCAGACGAACAGTATACATTTATATGCATTGCTATTCCCTGCTCCACCACTGAACCCTTGAACTTATAAAAATAAATAAGAAAAGCCTAAATTACCTTAAACCTAAAATCTGTAACATAAACTGACAAAAGAAAAATATAAAAATACAATTGCTACCCATCAATTAGCAAAAAAAAAAAGTATGACAAGCTAGCTACTGTGAGTGTAAATATCTGTGTAGTGCACATCTGAATGCTTGAAGATTTAACGACTTGAAAGACTTAGCCAGTCGATTATAATGAAAGTAGATACAGAACGTGAAACGTCTCTCAAAAAGTGAAGTCCTATGTGCCGGAGGAGCTATCAAGTGCTTATTTCGAATGTTAATATTGTGTATGTCCGAACGAAATGTCACTTTGTTTAAAAGATAAGGAGGACTTTTCTCGATCAAAACTCTATGGAATAGGTTCAGAGTGCGCAGAAGATAGCGATCATGCATATCCATAAAAAATAGATCTACAATTTCTGCAGTTACTCAATTCATTGACATTCTTTACAACAGTTTAAATAACGGTCTCAAATGTGCTAGTGTTTTTATGGATCTGAGTAAGGCCTTTGACATGGTCGATCATGATATTTTACTATATAAATTGTATAATTGTGGAATTCGCGGTACTGCGTACAAGTGGTTTAAGTCATATATTTCAATCAGAGAGCAGGTAGTTGACATTCAAGATACACGATCCAATAAGCTTATATTAAAACGAGGTGTTCCACAAGGCTCAGTAATGGGACCATTACTGTTTATCATCTTTATTAACGATTTACCTACAAAATTCCCCAATCTAATTCTTTATGCAGATGATAGTACGTACATTAGTGGGAAGCCCAATAAAAACCTTCTACTGCAAGATATACAAGTAAACTTAAACAATTTCAATTCATGGTTTGTAAATAATAAATTATACTTGAAATAATTAAAAACAACATTCATTAATTTTACACCAGGTGTCAACAAGTATAGTGAAAGCTACTTAATCAAAATAAATAACGATTCTATCAAACAAGTACCACATACTAAATTCTTAGGTTTACAAATTGATAATGGATTAAATTGAGAGACACATGTAAATCAGTTACAAACACAACTGGCATCTAGATGCTATGCTCTATATCGATTAAAAGCTTCAGTAACACAAAATATACTAATATCCTATTATTACTCGCATTTTGAATCTAGAATTAGATATGGGTTAATGTTTTGGGGTGCATCTACTTTTACAAAAAGGATTACTATATTGCAAAACGTGGTCATACTTGCGAATCTTATAGATATATCTAATGCAGGAATTTTGCACCCTCTGAACCCTGGCCGTGTCTATCACATCCAAGCAGGGGCCGTAAACCTCCACACAGTAGTTAAACAGAGATAGTACCGTAGTCTTTAATTTAATGCTGAAAATATTCCTATAAGGGTACAATATCTTTAAATTGCTATAGGCTCTGCCAATAGTCCTCGATATATATTCCCGATACCGAAATGTATTATCGAGAATAAGGCCAAAATTCTTTACAGAGGGGGAGAATGAAATTCGCGTATTCTGCAAACTAATACTGAGAACACCCCTACACACATATATTATTGAGAAACGTTGGTAAATTTAATTTAATGTCACGCAATGGCTATCTAACAATTAGTAATTTAAAGCCATTTTTTGAGTTTTAGGATAGTTTATATACAGTTACTCCCATATGTATTTGGACAGCCTCTATATACACTCAATTGTTTATGTAAAAAACATATGGTTTCACATAATTATCTTGAATTATAATAATTTTGTAGATTATATTTTACTCTTTAGGAAACGCGTATCAAATATTTTAGAAATAATTGCATGTGCCCTGTAAAAATAATAGAAAAAGATAATAGCAGCGGCGAACGCTCATAAGTATTTGGACAAAATATTAATTCATAATAGAATGTGCGGTAAATCTCCTACACTCGATTTATGTGGGTACTCCCACGTTTACTGTAAATATCTCTGCTCATATCAATACTTCTGCAGTCTCTGGAACAACAACAGTGTTTCAAAATGATAGGTAAAGAAACTACTGTTTCAGAGCGCGAAATAATAATAAACCTGCACAGGAAGGGGAAAACCTGCCGCAAAATAGCCGAATTAGTGAACAGGAGCCATCCAACTGTGGGTTATATAATAAAAAAGTTCAAAACCGAGAATATAATTGAAAATAAACCGAGATGCACGTCCACGTAAGGTATGCTAAAGGGACGTAGCGCAAATTGTGCGGATAACAAAGAAAGATCCATTTATGAGTGATCCTAAAATAGTGGTAGACATAAAAGAAACACTTAACAAATCTGTAGGTTGTGAAACGGTACGAAGGGCCTTAAGAAAACATAATTTCCATGGACGAGTTGCTAGGAAGAAACCCTATGTCAGTAAGGTAAATCGTCAAAAGCGTTTAAAGTTCGCAAAGGAATATGTAAAATACCCTCCTGACTTCTGGAATTGTATCATTTTTTCGGACAAAACAAAAATATATCTTTTTGGGAGCGATAGTCAAGTAAAAGTGTGGCGACAACCGTGTACAGCGCTAAACAAAGAAAATCTTCGTGCCACAGTGAAGCATGGGGGTGGTTCGGTGATGGTTTGGGGGTGTATGGCGGCGAATGGTGTAGGTTCGTTACATGTAGTAGATGGTATTATGAACAAATTTACATATTTAAAAATTCTACAACAAAATCTGCATCAAAATGCTTAAAAATTGGGTATAAGACACAATTACATCTTCCAGCATGACAACGACCCCAAACACACGGCGTTCGTTGTTCGACAATGATTGTTGTTCAATACCCGTAAATGTTTAAATACACCCCCACAATCACCGGACCTCAATCCCATTGAGCATTTGTGGGGTGAATTAGAATCTAGAATTCGTAAACATACGATTTCAAAGAGACAAGACTTAATAGACGCTTTAAACCAAGAATGGAACCAAATTAGTCCTGAATTTACAAGTAAATTAGTGGAGTCAATGCCAAATAGACTAAAATGTGTTATACAATCTAAGGCGTACCCAACTAAATACTAAATTAAAGAAATCCTTCTTATTCTTTGTGTCCCTGTATTTTGTCCAAATACTTTTGAGTATATGAATGTGTGCAATTTATGTTTTGATTTTTTTTATGTGTATAGTTTACAAGAATTTCAGCTTTTAATTTATATTTTCTGAAGATTAGTCTAATAGTGTATCATATCTACATTATTTGAGCAAAAAAATATCGAAATACACTTAAATAAAACAATACCAATGTTTTTTTTACCCTGTCCAAATACTTATGGGAGTAACTGTATGCAAATGTCACGTCCGTCACCATGGAATGACCCATTATTGTTAGATACCGTAAAATTAAGTAGGTAGTAAAATGTGATTCTTTGAACCTCTCCATTGGATTTACGTTAGTAAGTAACCTAACAAGTAACATAGCATAAAAAAACAAACTTGTATGACTCCCTTAAATCATAGCTTTTTATAGCACCAAACAGTAAGCAAACGAAGAATAAAATTTTTACTCGATTTGATTTTTCAAGTTTAAATTGATTACTTGATCAATTAATTTAAACTGTTTCAGGCTTTTCATTCATTCATAAGAATCATAAGGAGAATTTCTTTTCTTTGATGATGGAGTTGGCCGAACAGTCGCATCATTCCCGGCCGGGCGTCCCCGGTTATGCTAAAAATCCGAACATATCCGGGGAAATCCGGATGTCTGGTAACTTTAGTCGTATGTGTCGTTTTCTATTTAACTTCAAAGTACTGTTGATATGACATAAATTCCAAGAAATACATGCAATAAATCTGAATGTTTGCGGCAACATAACTATTAGAGACTAGTAGTTGTTTTACCACAGTTACTAAATCCTCTGTTATCTATAGGTACTAAGAATTTGTAGATCTCGAGTGATTTGTCACTGTTCTTAGATATCCAAATCGAATATATTTCATATTCATGTTAATACAATTCAAGCACTGCTGATGAAAATTCGCTACTACTATATTTAATTCTGTGAATCGATTACGCGTTCACATCCGACTACCGGTGCATTTAATTTATGGTACTCGAAAATAACCGAAATGTTGCTTTTCACCGCAGAAACTAGTTAGCGTGAATTTTAACCTCGAGTGAATCAAGTCATCGCAATCGCGCGTCCTTCTGTCAATACCAACACACATATATGCCAATTTAAAACGGGGGCCCGCGCGTGACTGACAAACAATCGAGTTCTAATTGTCATGGCGTACACGCGCATATCGTTCTTGGCTTGCTTGTACGTGCTAGTTTGCATTTCTGCCGCTCACAGGATACCTCAAAAAAGTGAGTGATTTGTGTATTAAAATTTGTCGCTAATAGTTTGTGTGTGTTCGCTTGTTCTTCAAAAATGTTATTTATGTATTTATTTTGCTTTTTGTGGTTTTTCTTATATTTGCATGATTTGTGAATATGTTGTACAGTTTGTATTAGTCTTTATTTATGTCAAACTTGATAATTCACACATTAGCTACGTTTCCAAATTTGATTTTGCTTGCAAACTTCACTTTAACAAATCGCTTTTTCCTATATGTGTATATTCGTTTACAAAAAATCATTATTTTATCACAGATAAACTTAAATACATTTATTTTAGTTTTTTAACGCGGATTTTAATTCCGTTTTAGTATTCTATATATGTATAAAAGTGCTTAATCTTGATTGGTTACATAACACACTGTTCTTAATTTCGACATTTTGCCGCAAGCTTATACATAAATAGAAATCATAAATTTTACGATATAGCTTTTCGGAAGCAGTCGAAAAACTTTAACATAACTTAGGAGAATTGTAACTAAAGCAATTTTTAATGCTTTATGTAATCATGTCAAGTAACAAAACAAAAAGGATAGTTAATTGTAGGATAATTGGTTGGCATCAAGCATAATAGATATACAGATTTGCAGAATTGTGTCTATTGTGTAAATGGTAGGAAGATAAAATTTTCAGATAATGTAACAGACACCATAAGATATACACGTGGAAACAATGCCTAATAACAATAACCAAAAAATACAATCTGCTACATTCCTTTTGCCGGGAATGATTCCACCAATACCATGAGCTATATTAGCATTTATTTTTTGGTTACCATAAGATATCTTTCAAAAATATTTTCGTATACAGAGTGTTTATTAAACATACGGCAAAAATTCAAGGGATTATTCCAGGAACTATTCTAAGAATATTTTGTACTTTTATGATTTTTGAAAAGCCCATTTGTTTCGAAGATACAGGGCGAGAAAAATTTTCGACAAAACCAATTTTGATATTTTTGAAATTATTAATGTAGCCGAAATAAAAATATGGCGTACAACACTGGATTTACCCAGTATAAAAAAATTTTAAAAACGCGTTGTTATCTTTTAACAACATTCCGATTACAAAGAACGGCTGTTTTACCCACTAACAATAGGCAAGTGCAAACATAAAAAAGTAAATCAGTTAAAACGTGGATTTCATTTGAATACGTTTCGTGATTCTCTTCGAAACAAAGGGGCTTTTCAAAAATCATCAAAGGACAAAATATTCTTAGAATAGTTCATGGAATAACCCCTTGAATTTTTGCCGTATGTTTAATAAACATCCTGTATACAGGCTACTTAATAAGTAGCGAACCAGGAACTTACTTTGTTATTTTAAATGGAACACTCTGTATATTATTAGGTATTTGGTTCCTCCATCTAGAAATAAACCAATACAATTTTAATTTCGTAAATCGATTTCTAACAGATTTCGAGATATTTATAGTTTTATCTTAAATCACCTAAATTTAGATACATCTATCCTTTGCAAAAAATCCAAGGTACTAATACATTTTAAAAACGTCATTTTTTTAATAACACCACATATCTTTTCTGTATTCTGTATTTTCTATTTTTTGTATAACGTAGGTATGTCTAACTATAAAAGTAAAACAGATATTTGCAGTTAAACGCGATTCTGCATTTGGATATAGCATCCAAGTGATTTCTGGTGTTAATATTGTTTGGTTACCATGAAAACAGTAAACAAGACATTGTTGTTTTTAATTGTTGATCCAAAATGTTAACCCTAAATAGCTACTTACGAAATGAATTACATAAAATAAGAGTTAATATATATATAACAATAGTGATTTATGTATGAAGTTAAGGATAACTTCAATTGTGTTACATGTTATTGTTTCTTTTTAGGTTTTTCTATTCATTTTTATTTATGCTGACATATTTATGTTTAGATCTCTTATTGTTAGCTGTATGAACGTTTATTAAAATATTGTTTCCCTTCTTCACTGACACTATAATTCTTTTTTTTAATTTCTCTATCAATAGAATGAATGTTTCTAGTAACATCAAATCTTGGCTTTAATTTGACAAATCTTTTCGGTGGTGGACATTGTCAGTCAGGATTGCGCAGCTTATACATTTACTAGCTAAAATACAGCATTCCTTTCACTTCAACTGTCTAAAATCGTCTATGTCCAGTATGTTTTGTTTACTCTTGTCATGGTAACCAAATTGTATTAACACTAGAAACCATTTAAATGAAATTTCCAAGTGCAAGACTCGCTTTTGACTGCAAATAACTTCTTGGGACTCAACATTTTGAATCAATAGTTCAAAAACGTCAATATTAGTATCTTTTATTTACTGCTGTCACTGTAACCAAACAGTACTATCACCAGAACCACTTGGATGCAATGTCCAAACGCAGGATTCACCCTTAATATTTCTTTTACTTTCAATGCTAGATATGCATTAGCATGCACAAACATTTCCTATGCGGTGGATACAAAAAATATACGGTGCTATTTAAAAGATTCTGGTGTTTAAACATGGTAAAGTTTGGTGTTCAATAGGGGAACACCCTACATATTCAATTCAATCTCATAAAAAAATTACCCTAGAATGAATGTATTTGCATTTCGTATTTTTTTAAGGAAATAGATGTATGCGAAATACGTAATATATAGGATGTTCCATTTAATTTCCATTTCGTAAACGCATTCTTTTTTTAAGTATCTTCTTCCAAGAGGGGATATTTTAGATTAGTTCAGTTTGACTTAGTTGAGGTGTGCGTAACTTTAGTAAATCTGTGAAATACATTGCACCCGTTGTATATTGTTAATATTGTGAACACTTCTTGCTCAAAATACAGAATTTCATCATATCTAGACCATTTCATATTCTCAAAATTCGCACGTTACAGAAGAAATACGTTGAGTATTATTTGAAAAAGAAGAGCAATTTGGCGAAGATATTGGTACAAAGGTACAAGTGAAGTGAAAACACTGAAGCTGGTACTTTTTAGAATAAAAAACCACAATCTCTCAGAGCAAAGAGAGCGCCACACAATATTGTCGTGAAGCTTCCTGGAGTGATTGGAGAAACAAAGAAAGCTCAAACTGCTATGCAAAGCTGGATATGTATTGTGAGCGATGATATCCTGAATATAATCGTAAATTACATGAATCAGTACATTACTTCCATAAATAAGAAATGTCAACGCGAAAGCAATGTTAAATTTACGGTCATAATTGAAATCAAAGGTTTTGTAGGTTTACTGGATTTAGCTGGAGTTCTTCGTAGTAACAGACAAAGTTTGGAGGAATTATGAGGTACAGATGCCCGTGGCATTGAACTATTTAGACTCGTCATCAATGTTTTAAATTTATATTTCTTGAAAACTGAAAATGGTTATTCGCCGGGACAAAACCTTACCCTTGATGAAAATTTTGAGGGTTTCATGGAAAGCAATCAATCACTACATTCCTTCAAAACCGAATAAACATGGAATTAAAATATACTTTGGTTGAGGTAAAAGTTTTATATGTAATGCAGTATATATGCAGTATAGGGCTATACAACATAGTAGTTTATTTTTATTCTATATATTATATTATATACTATTATGTTAAATATTTAGATCTGAAATATCAACTATCAATCCAAAACGTATAGGGTGTTCACTCGATAGTAATGAAATTCCTTCTGGCGGATAAAAGCTATTTTTCGGAAGCCACAATTTCCCCCCAGGCCGACCGGCCTTGGAGTGCGGGTATTAAACAATTTATATAACTTCAGCCAATGACGGTCTTGGTGGAGCAATAACGAAACTACTCTTCCTTTTATTCTCTTCATTTCGTAGATCTTCTAAATTAATGCAAAATTCTTCTACCACGGTAAATTCAAAGGTATTTCTAACATTATTTCATATATTAAACATGTTTCGTTAAGGTATCTTCATTTACGTCAGGAAAATTTCGTATTTTAGGGTTTGTCTATTACAAAGTCGTCTAGTTTAAGTCATCTAGTAGCGTCACTACATTCATCCTCATGCTATTTCTAAAAATAACTTTATTCATCAACATTCCTCATTAGATCATATTTGGGTAGATATCATCAAAATTTGCTGTGGATAGAAACAATCGCCATCGCGATTAAAATATAGGAGAAAAGGGACGCCAATGAATTCATCAATCCTGATTACACTTTCTTCGAGTTAACTAGTATTTTGGTTGCACTCTCAATTTAAAGTGTCCGATATTGAAATTAGAGAATAAATTCAAGGTAGAAGGAAAGGTTGAAGATTAGAACAGGCAGATTTCCTGTGAATATCATAAGGAATATAGAGTTTGTATTACATCTTCGAAAAATTAAGGTTACTTTACATTTTTTTAACATTCGTTAATTTCTATTTATTGATAACAAAATTCATTAAAATTTGTCGAAAGAGTATCAAAGAATACTCCCGAATCCCACAAAAGAGTTAAAAATGTAATCAACTCACAAAATTCAATTTTTTTTTTAACAATTTTCCTGAGATAAAACATTTCAATACATTATATTTATTATTAAAAATGTTACTCACATTACTGCCGAACTAAATAACGTATCTCACAGATACATTGCGCTCGACTACGTTCTAATACGAAGAGTTAAAATAACAAAGTGGCCTGGTTCACTACTTATCGATCATCCTATATATACGGACATATTTTTGAAATATACCTTATGGTGTCTACTACATTATTGGAAAATTTTGACGTCCTATCATTTACACAATAGGCGCAATTTTACAATTCCAAAAGATTGGGACATTCAGTTATATAAGAATAATCTAGTTCACTGTACGGAATATAAAACATAGTGCGTAAAGTATTGAATCAGAATGGATCGCTTTTACGTTATAGCTGGGTAATTCCCAAATCCTAATTATGGTGCTTTAGTCAGCGTTATTCATATAATTTATTCGCTCTTACGTACGTAGATACATACGTATGAGCTGCTACACACGCAGAATCATTAAAGAGCGGGTATTTTTCATTAACAGCGTAACGGTTGATATTAACCTATATAAAATATATGTATAAACATTATTCCAATAGGTATTCTACAGAATTGAGTAGGTTACCATGAATGTCTTTCTTATTATCAAGAATAGAAGTTTGTTTAAACATTTTCTTTAAAGTAATTATAAAGGATGTAAAAAACTGTTTCAATTAAAAATTGTTTAGTTTAAGTAAATAACGAAATAAAATTCGAGATGACGCCCTTCGACATATTAGTAGCAATTTTTTCATTTTAAATTGGCGCCATATTGGATTTTTACAGCATTTTTCTTGCATCACACACTTTGTGTCATTAAAAGAATATTAAAGATATCAAGGATATCATGTATATTAATTTTAAATCAAATAGGCATGAAGACAAACGCAAGTCCGCTTAATTAACCGAACTGTTATCTAAATTAATTTCTGAAATGTTGTCAGTTCACATTGATGCGATTTTGAAAATACAAATTTCGCTCAAACAAATTTTAAATTAATCAGACATTAATACCAAATGCTGAAAGAAAGGAAAATACTATTTAACTAAGTAAAAATACATGGTGTCTATTTTAAATGAAAAAATTGCTACCAATCAAAGTTGCTAGAATACATTTACTCTAAAGGTTATCTCAGTTCCTATCTTGCAATACTTGACCGAAAGTTTGTGGGCGGAGGGGCGAAGGACGCATATTTTGACGTCATTGGTAGTAGTATATAGATATACTTGTTCGTAACAATATTTAAATTGACGTCATTGCGCACGCTATTTTTAAACTGAGACCACCTTGGCTACCTATGTATATGTCGCAAACCACCATCTTTAATTTCATTTCAAACCAAACAACTTTTACATAAAACATTTCTTCATATCTCTTATAATAATCTCTAGGAACTAGGAAACTAAGGAAGATGCCCAGGTAATCCTACTCAAATTAGGACATACTATATAGATTCGCCGTGCTCGTGTACATGCCAGAAAGAGATAGTTGCATGTAATGCGATTGTTCACCTGGTTAGCGTCGTGCTATTCCACCACTTCGTATCTGGCTGAAATTCATACTTAATATTACTCGACAATGCTTTCGTGTTTTTGTGATATCTCTTTCAAAGAACAAAGCCTTAAATTCTAAAATTGCTATTAAAAAATTTCTTATTTGTCGCGTCCCTAACATTATAATATAAATGAAAAAAGTCGTAAACCAAAATAAAAAGTGATAGTACGCATCACTCGGTCCTAAGGAATTGTATACGCAGCGAGCCTATTTGCTCCACACACGAGATATGGCTGTCGCAAGGTTCATCCGCCAAATCCATATATTTGCAAAAAAATCAGAAAAATGTCCATTGAATTATACTGTTTACTGTTTATATATTATTTATTTTAATATTAAAAAAAAATCTGTATTCCGATAATGGAACGTATAAGGGTATACTGATTGTAAATATACAAAAATCGGTTTGAGGATGTCTTCATTATGATCCTATTCTGCGTTATTTAGAAGTTTGTTCCAACATAAATCATGAACTAGTAGATATCAAAAAAACTTTCTAATACAAATTGTAGACACTCCCAAACATAACATTTTAAAATTATTTACATTTATACAAGGTGTTCCATAATTCCAGGATAAACCTAACTTATGTTTTTTTAAAATGGGACATATATTAATTTAAATTTTGGTTAGGCTCATCTCCCTCATACTCCCAATTTGAATTTAAGTGTAGGGAATCCTTAATAGAAATGAGGGTATGTAATGTACCCCTTCTACTTTTAGTATAACATACATGGGTATCCATTTGAAAAAGAATGAGGAAACCGTACATTTCGATTTTGACTTACCCTGGATAAATGTGACACTCGTGGAAACAAATTACAGTTGAAATCAAAGTAAGAGTATATTCCTAAACTCTTGATAGTATTAAAACGATTAAGTATTCATTATTTATCAAGATACGTGTTATTAAGTTTGCCATGTTTTTAGAATAAAATTGGCTATAACTTTTCAAATACCCAATATAACGTAATGAAACCCATATTGAGAGTATGAGGGAGATGAGCTTAACCAAAATTTAAATTAATATATAGGGTATCTCATTAAAAAAAACAAGTTAGGTTCACTCTGGAATTATGGAACACCTTGTATAAATATAAATAATTTTAAAATGTTATATTTGGGAGTGTCTACAATTTTTATTAGAAAGTTTTTTCGATATATCTCTTAATAGCAGATATATCGAGCTTTGCCACACTATTTAACAGCCTGTATATCGTAATATTCCATATTGCACAAAAACTGAAATATTTCTCAAGTCGACGCTTATGGTATGTAAACCAACTTGGTACAAAGCTTAATTCTATATTACTAAGTTTATAAAATATTTGTTGAATTTCAATTATTTATTGAAAGTTTTAATATAGCTTTGTGACTGTTATAAATAAAGTAGCAATTTAGTTACTAAATAAAATATGTGATTGCAAAACAAATCAGTAATTTTTTTTGTAAACTGAAGTGAACAGTAGAGTCCCATTCAAATCTGCGCGTACCACGTGACATAAGTGTGCGCAAACCATCTTGAAAATATTGGCTAAAGAAACACACGTTAAATGCCAAACGTGTGTATAGACCTTCCTTAAAATAATACTTCGCACATTACTTTTATTTTATCATTTAGGTATTAATATCTATTTCTGCATAGAAAAATAGCAATGTGCGTGTATTATCATAAAAACAGAAATATGGCTCAATCAAAACTCATATACATTTACATCGTAAAAACCATAAAAATCGTAAAAAAAGGAATAATGTTAAAAAATATAAAATAGAATGCATAACTCTCGAAATCTGGAAACGTATCATTGACCATGTTAGAAAAGAAAATGAATATATGGGCATATATAACGAAACAAATCCTTTAATTATTAACTTACAAGATGATTCGGACTCAGAAAATGATATCCAATATGACTCCGGCACACAACGCGATACTTAGTACGTCTCTGTATGAACATAAACAGAAACGTTTGCAAGCTGGTAAACCCTAATAATTAAAAATATATTTCCAAGATATTTGAAAACTCTCCTAAGATGTTTGTATTTGGCATTGTATATGTCTCTCAATGACCCCTGGGCAATTCCGCTTGATAAAGTTCTTCTTGCTTAATGGGGCATGAAAATATGATTATAATATGATTATTGAGAAAAGATAAATAAATGCATGTTTATTTTTATCTCCTATAAACACTTCTTTTTTACATTCGCATATACACCAAAGAGACCGAAATTTGAATTTACTAATAATAATTTGTACTTATATGAAGTTTAAGATATTTTTACTGAATTTACGTTTTCTAGTTTTATATTTATTGCTACTATACTAGTGTCTTCCTTAAATTGATATCTCAATAACCTTCAGCAAGGAGATCAAGTTTTAAAATGAATGAATGCTTACATCGAAAGATGAATATTAATTTGATATTGTTAATTTCGTATTTTTAGCTAATGTTATGGGGGATAGAAAAAAAGAATTTCGAATTTGTATTGATCTGCTTCACCCCACATAATTTACCCCATAATATGCGGATCAACAAATAATTGTCCCAAAAAACCGTTTTGACCTTAATCGAGAGTGGATCACTTCTGTAATTTTAAAAAGTGGATTAGCGAGAGTGTAGTTTGTTTTAAATTAAAGAAAAATAAGCGGCAAGTACAAAGAATAGTTTGGTCCACAGGAGATAAATTCAACTTTAAAGAATAGTTTATTTTTCAAGTAGACTTGGTACATCTTTGGTAACAGAAATAAATTTTAACTAAAATAAATAAAACCGCTTCAAGGAATCAGACTATATTTAGATATCACATGTTATAGTAAGTTTCCTTTTTTTTTTGAAAGGGAGCAACGAAAAATGTCTTTAACCTACTCTAAATTATAATTGGAAATGTCTTTGAATACACACCTTCCTCTTCTGACAACATGTCTAATATTTTTAATATTTGAAATTTTTTTTGTGACGGATATATTGGGAACTTTCGGGTAGAGTGTGTCCGCTTAAGTTCTCTACATATGGGAAACTTTTTATTATCAATTTTATGGAGAAAAATTACTCTTTGCAAAAAATTCTGCTTCCTCAAAATTCACGATTAAGCTACCCACACTTCATTTACAACGTACAGGGTGATGAAAAATTATTAAAAATAAAATGAATAAAAATCAGTTGATCATAAGGATTAAGTTATCTATGAAGGTAATTGTTTATAATAACGTCATTGTGACAGTCAGACCTGTTATTTTATTAAAACATCAATGTGAATATCTGAATTAAATAAAAATGCCGTTGAAATTGAGCATGCAGGATAAAATTGAAATAACTTTAATTGTTGGCGAAAATTATAAGACGTATCGGGAAGCAGCAGTGATTTTCAACGAAAGACATCTCGATAAGAATATACATTTCACAACAGTAAGAAATATCCTAACTAAATTCAAACATTTTGGAAGTGTTAAAAATAATTTCAACAAGAAACGTTGGTCAAGGGTTGCAAATGAAGAAACTGTTGAGCAAGTATTGCTGTCTGTTGTAGAAGATGATAAAAAATCACCGCAAAAGATCTGCAACATTACCAAATAATGTATCTAAAACTACAAATTCAAAAATATTAAAAGAAAACAAATTTCGACCTTATAAACCAAAACTTGTACATACCTTAAAACTAGAAGATTTTGATCGACGATTTGAGTTTAGTTATTTGATACAAGGAGAGCTGGAAGATGATCCTTTCATGGTAAGAAACATTATTTTCACCGACGAAGCAACGTTTACTTCCAATGGCACTGTAACTGCACGAAATTATCGGTGGTGGAGTTATGTGAATCCCGATTTCACGATACAAACACATCATTAATATTCGTTTAAAACAAAGGCTACAGACATGGTACCAACAGAATGGTGCACAAGGGGCGTCAGACAGTACTGAAATATCCTTTTCATTGGAAAGTTCATTGGTTTTTTGACATTTTTTGGCCCGCTACGAAGAGAAAGTATATTTTTAATGAGTCTCTGGCGCGGGGTAAGTTCCCTGACGTTTTGAGGACCAGTACTGTGATTCCAGTTTTGAAAAAGAACAATCCCAAAGAAATTGGCGATTACCAGCCTATTAGTTTAATTAGCATCTTTAGTAAAATTATAGAGAAGATTGTTCTCAACAGAATTGTCGATTTTTCCCATAAGCATTATTAAAAAATAATACATTTCTTACCTTTTTATTGACGTCGTGACGTCTTGGGGCAGTAGTATTTTGTCGCAGTGGACATCAAGACGTCAATAAAAAGTAAGAATATATTATTTTTTAATAATACTGTATCTCACATACTTACTTTTGCGTGATACGCCTATGACGTTGCACTCGTTTGTCGAATTTGAACAATAATTAAACACTGCTGAGCAATCGGAACAAGCGCTCAAGACACCTAGTAACGTAACATTGGCACAACATCAAAATTAAGTAAATATCGTAACCTTGATCTGCTTCTCGTCATATGATCCGTTTCATCCCATTTGACGGTACTGAATATCCTATTAGTATTTTCATTTTTCATTATATCCTAGGAGATTTCAATTCGATATTTATAAGAAATACAATGAGTTACCCAATAATATTAAAATATTAAACTTGCAAAAATTTGGAAATGTGTCACAAGTTTGTTCTCAAAACAACCGCTTGACATGTGACATACTCTAGAGCATGTTTTCACGCTCCGTGCATGTCGTGTTCTCTTTCAAGTAACTTATCAATTGCCATAACTCCTCAAGATGTGCGCCAAAATACAAAAAAAATGCGATTTGTAGGCAATTACTGTTTATAAAACAATATGCATTTATGGTCAAGAAAAGCAGAGAAAAGGTTTACCCCGTTACCTGGTCCTCACCATACGATTTCATACATAAAGAGTATTCCATTTTGATTTTATTTTGTTTTATCATTATTGTCCAAACTAGAATACTTGATTATTTGTGTACATTTATTTTTCCTCCCCTCTATGTGCAATATATGAAATAAAAGCATTATTATTATTATTATTCCAAATTTTTGACTTACACCCTTACTAGACTGGCCTAAGTTAAAATGATGTTTTGATGTATTTATATTTACCAGACTTAAAAATTCCTCCCTAAATGATTGAATTTTGCAGTAAATTTATATAAACATATAAGTCGCTAAAAACAGTTTCAGTGACTAGTGACAAAATTCATATAATTTGGCAATTTACCTATTGAGTCATTATTGTAAAAGTGCGATATTCGGGTATGTGAATAACGTTAAAAATTTAGCATACCTAACAATATTCTACAACGCAGCGTCCTTGTGAATTATACCCACGAATGAAATCACCTTGACATCAGTCTAGTCAACTCCTTCATTTCAATTCTGGGAATTCTGAGGCGCTTACACAAAAATATGAAATTAGCGCAACTCTCCATTTAAAAGTAACATTGAAAAACAAATTATCTTGCAGTGATATTGTCGGGAATTTCTACTTTTATCATTTTTAGAAAAAAGAAATTAATCCAAATTGGACGTCAATAGTTCTTGTTATATAACTTCGAAACTTAATTGAACTACGAGAGATACCAGACCATGATATATAACTGAAATCAACGAAATTGATAGTTTATTTGTTTAAACCAGGTTGGCATTTTTTAACTAAAATTGGAAACTAACAATCTACAACAAACCGTAAAAAAACTACTTTACGTAAGCTAGTAAAAAGTTTTCGAATATTGTCCATCTTTTTCCAACTTGAACAGGACATCCTTTTATTTAAATTTCTTACATTTATACCAAATAAACGTTATAATTTGCATTTGCTTTCTATTACATTTTGTTAAGCTGTAATTATGTTAAAATTACTGTAGAGTTTAATTTAACCTTGCGTACCGCCATACGTTTTTTACACTATTCAAATAGTTATGTCTTATTATAAGATTGTTGTAAAGTATGTTTTATTGCCTTAAACGTTAAATTGAAAGGGTATATTAATAATTTTGTTTCGTTGACTGCTTTATGTAATATGTTATATTTATTAGTTGCTTTTAAATGTCATACTGTTGCCACAAGCAGTTCAATTGAAATAAAATTTATTTAACGAATACAGAAAGTTACACCGTAGACAAATATAATTATTACAAGATAACATCAATGGAATAATAGATTTTAGAACTTATTTTACAATAAATATCAAAATCTAAGATGTTTAATAACTGCAGTTAAGAAAACTAATACTGTTATTTCTTCAATGTTTGGGAGACAGTGAATATAAAATTCCTAAAATTTTCTCATTTAATCATATTTGTTTTTACAGTATTATAACAATAGATCCTACTCCCGGTCAGTTTTACCAGTTTCTAATTCTGACCACTCTACTTCTACAGTCCCTAGCCGTCGAATTGGGACCACTTAAAAATATTATAATTTTGGGGTAAAATTAAAAAAGAACAATTGTTAATGTTAGCAAGATTTAATTACATATAACATGCAAGTAAGTATAATTTGAACATATATTTACTAATATTTTCTTGTTCTTCCTTTGTGTTTTGTTATTTCCCCAATCCTTTTTGGCATACCGCCAATGCAGCTTTTTATTGTTTTTTTTTTTTTAATTTCGTTGTTATTATGCCATACGTCTTCAATACGTTGTTGTAATTCTTCCTTTGTAATTGAGTTTCGTATACTTGTGATGTTTTCCAATACATTCCACACATTTGCAATTGGATTTATGTCTGGTGAATTGCCTGAACAAGATAGTACACGCAGATTTTTAGATTCAAGGTATCGTATTAGACTTTTTGCCTTATAACACGGTGCATTGTTTTGCATGAATGAATCGGATCCAATGAACTAAAGTAATAAATAGTTTAGTAAAACTTTTTTATATTGTTTTTGTTCCATTGTTCCGTTAACGAAATATATTGGTCCCGGTCCTTCTGCCGTAATACACGACCAAAGCATTAGAGAGGGGTGTTTAATAGATTTGATCGTATATGTTCTTTATAACGCTCTGAAGGACGTCGACGAACAAATTGGCTTCTCTCTGTTAGCACTTCTAGCCGTGATTCGTCACTATATATAATCTAGGAAAAAGTAAAAATGTAGAGAACCATTAAGCGAACTATGAGGATGAATTTGACCAAAAATACAAATGAAACGTACCATTCCCCAATCTTCAACTCTATATTTTTTATAGTTGTTTAATTGCGACTCGTTGTGAGTTCTTCATAATAGCAGGGTCAATAAAATTGGTCAATTACTCACAAAAATTCGTTTAATATTCTAAAATAGTGCCACCAGTTTCGAGCAATGCTCGTCCTCACGCACGAATTTTAATTTCCACAAATTTTTACTGTTTTTAAATTAAAATTCGTGTCTGAGGATGAGCATTGCTCGAAACTGGTAGCACTGTTTTAGAACATCAAACGAATTTTTGTGAGTAATTGACCAACTTTATTGACCCTACTATATTTTTTATATTCTTTAGCCCAAATCATACCACTTTCATTTTAGATGTTAATCTTGGCTTCTTTGCCGGACGTCTGCATTTCAAGCCTGCTTCATGAAGACGTCTACGGACTGTTCGGGCTGATATTTGTATATCTTCTTCACTAAGAATTTTATGAACACCTTTAGTGGATAAAAAACGATGATCTGTAACCACTTTTACTATACGATGACCATCTCTCGCAGTTGTTTTGCGTTTGCCGGCAGAGTATATTCTGCCACTGCCTATAGAATATTCCTATAATTAATTTCGCGATTCTCAGAACAGCTTGATGTGATACACCCTCTTTTTGTGCAACTTCACGTTGAGAAAACTCTCCCGTCTCTAGAAGAGCAGGAATTCCTGCTTTTTTCTCTGTGGTTATATCCTTCTTCTCTCCCATTGTGATAATAATTGACCGCGAAGATGCACACACAAATAAAATTAAAACTGTTTGAAATTTAATTGAAAATATGTGGGATGTCTTGAAAAACATCGTAAGTACATGAAAAAAAGAACAATAAAAAGCTACATTGTCAGTATGCCAAAAAGGATTGAGGAAATAATAAAACACAGAGGAGGAACAAGCAAATATGTTTAAATTATACTTGTTTGCATATTATATGTAATTAAATAATAATCTTATCAACATTACCAACTGTTTTTTTTTAATTTTACCCCAAAATCATAATACTTTTAAGTGGTCCTAATTCGGTGGCCAGCGACCGTATATTGAATTGGTTAACACTAAAGTATCAGCGCACTCCTCACCGCAAAGTTATTTGATTAATTCGGAACAATTGTTTCGGGAAATTTGTGGATTCTCGTTGTCAACCGTACGACCGATATATTAGTGTTTGCCATACTATCCCACAGTGCTTACTGACATTATTGAATTGTTTAAATGATAGCATTTCCTTAAGTGTAGATAATTTCTGGGAACTATAATTTGCATAACAAATGCATCGGACTTTTTCACTGCAGTTTTCGTTAACGAGTTATAAATTAAAATATTTATAAGTTTGTTGTGGAAGAACATACACCGTGTCCTATTCAAAATGTAACACATGGAAAAACTTTTGTGATAATCTCATGGAAAAATTCTGAGAAGTCAATTCTTGTTTTGAGGGGGATATTTTTTGACATAAAATTAACGACCTCACTTTCTTCTGTAATCTATTCCAAAAATTTCAAATGGGGTTACACATTAAAACATTCCTTGAGGCATATATGAATGTTTCAGTAGGAGGAATGGAACAAATTGTTGAGAAAATCAAACAAGCGTTAATAAAATGTTGTTACAATAAAAATCGTAAAAGGTGGAGGAGAAGAAGGTGCGACATTTGAACACACAAAAAAATAAATAATAAAACCTTGGTGATAAAAGTGAGTTAATAACATTTATCACCGTGTTAATAAGCTTTATTACAACATTAATAAGCTTTATTACAACATTAATAAGCTTTATTATACAATATTATATTACTTTTTCATATCTGGTACGTGATTTTTAATATCCACTGCTCAAAATAATTAGAGGAACACTTATTTACATCTCAATGACTTTTTTAAGTTACAGATATCTTATAAAACTTATCTTAAAAAGGTCCTTTGTGTTTGAAATGCAAACTAGATAGGAAATGTAATTTTGTCGCAAGTACGTATTAAAGAATGTATTTGGAAAACCACTGTTCTTCACTCGAATTACAAACAAAAAACTAGAAAATATCCAGAGTAGAAGATGCAAACATGCAACATATCCCATATTTGCATCTTTTACTTTAATAATTTATTGGTTCTGAATATTTTCATCGTGATGAAGCAATGGTTCCCAGATTTCCTCTTTTTCCGGGACAAGAAGCTGATTAGTAATTTCTTATAGATTAACCCAATTAAATTACAAGTTTTACTAGAAAATTTGAAATAACGAATTACTTTCTTGTCCTTTAAAAGAGGCGTGAAATCTGGAAACCCTGGTTGACACCTTATAACACTAGAAAAAGTAGGTATCGTTTAATATGCGGAAAAAACTGGAAGAACCTTTCATTTATGTGTATTATAATATTTCTATTTAAGAAATTATGAGACACAAGTTGACAAGAACATGAAACAAATAAAAGACAAAACTGGATACCTATTTAAACTAACATTGGTTTTCTCATTTCATGAAGACATTAAATACTTCTCCAGCCAGCAATTTTTGCTTAACTAGCTGGTTCTCAATATTGAGCAAAGATAAATATGTATTTTTTCCTGCGAGAGTCGGGAACACCCTGCCCCCACTTGCTGCGTCTAATGTTCACTGCACATGCATGTTGCCCTTAGGAAAAAGAAACAAAAACCTTTAAAAAAAATCGTATTTAAAATGGAATTCATCTAAATGTTAATGGAATTTCTGCTATCTCGTCCTGCATGATACTAGTTTTGTTTGCACGTCCGGAAAGGGATAGAGCTTTCAATGTTGTTTATCTTATATGGGCATTTCATGGAATTATCTCATGCACCGAAATTGTAACGGATATTTTTACAGGATGGGCAGTAGACGATGCCGGTTGCCGAACACCTGATAGAGGAATTGGAAACTGTGTGAGAATATCGGAGTGTAGTACCATGCTCGATTTCCTTGCAGGCAAAAAAGATTTTACAGAAAGGGAAAGAAACGCTTTGTACTCTTATAGATGCGGAGCGTATAGAAACGAACCGAAAATTTGTTGTCCTGCACAACCCATTTCACTTGGTAATTTATGATCGCGTCTTCTAAGTATTGCATGCGAAAATAGAAGAATATTTTGTTTATACATTAAATTCTACGATATAAAAGCGGGCTTTTCCAGACATTTAAACGAAAGTATGAATACCATTCCAATAAGAATATTATAATTTTCTCCTGCTTAAACTGCTTTAAATGTTTTATCAAGGCTCTTCTAGCTATAAATATTTCTATATTTCTAACTAATTTTATTGAAACCCATACAAAAATGCTTCCTTTTTATCAAGGTTATACATATTATCTGTTAGTCGGAACCAATAAAAAGGTCAATTTCAAGATATTTATAGTAATGTGATTACAAATGAAGCTACGGCTATTACTTTGATTAGCCATAATGGAGTATATTACAGTCCAATATCCGCGTATGTACTAGAAACAATTTAGTAATTCTACTTAAAAATATACGTTTTTGTATCGAACTATGCAAACTTGTTTTCTGCTTTCGAACTTAGATATGTATATGTTGTAATATATTTCAGGAAATGATAAAAATTCTAATGGGATCTTATAATTTTGCTAAGGTTAAATCTAAAAGGTGTTATATTGAATTTAATTACTATAATTTATTATTTAATGATAATAAATAGTATTGCTTTTGCAAAATTTATAAACATTTTCTTAAAACAATCCCTGCTTGTTAAAATGCTTTAATTTATAATCTCTGATATTCCGAAATACACTTAAATTGCCATTACCTATTGTCTATTTGAGGTCACCAACCCATATTCTATCTTAAATCCTTAGATTTATGAATAGTAATTTAGTAGTAATTTACATTTTTTGTCTAACGCTACTTCAATTATCTTTAATTGTTTATTTATAATCATTCCCTGACACAGCGCTTTAGTAAAGTGCTTCAAATACCAAGCATCAAGCAATAAACCAGAGTGCTTTAAGCTAACAGATATGATATCATTTACAAAAGCGGTTGAATTACTAAATAAAGTATTTGAAAAAGTAAAGCAGTACTGACAATAGAAATATCAAATGCCAAGTATTATAAAGTATTTGAAGCCCTTAAAGTACAAGGTGCGGCAAAAGTAACTAACACATTTCAAGGCTAAATAAAATCCAAAACAAACTATATAATTTTTTTTTATTCTCATCTGAAAATACATAAAATGCCATTTTAGTTACAGTAGTTTATTAGTTCGTTGTTGCCGTTGTTGCGTAGACACTCAAAGTTGTCCATCACACGGCTAGTAGCCCCAAAGGAAAAAATCTCATGAGTTCAAGTCGGGTAACCGGGCACGCCAACCGATGTCACCTCATAACGAAATCATACGACCGGGGAACATCTCCCTCAAAATCCCCATTGTATGGCGAGCAGTATGGGTCGTTGCCCCATCCTCTTGAAACCAAACATTGTCCATATTGTCAAGTTCATCCACTTTGGGCCTTAAAAAGGTGTCCAACATCTCACAATATCGATCCGAGTTCACAGTCACTGTAACATTGTCTTGTTCAAAGAAGTACGGGCCCCAAATGCTGAAATCTGCAATCGCACACCACAATCACCTTAGGGATATGGAAGGGTCGTTCATGCAACTGACAAGGATTGTTCTCTGCCCAGTATCTGAAATTTTGCTTATTAACACTGCCACACAGGTGAAAATGTGCCTCATCGCTGAATAACAGAAACTTTATGAGGGATATGTTATTGAATTTCCAGACACACTGCTCTGCGGTTTTCCCAGTCTCTCTCCTTGAGTTCCTGTGCCAACATCATTTTGTAAGGATGCATTTTGAGTTCTGTGTGGAGAATTCTTCGTACACTGCCGTCAGAAAGCTCAAGCGCAGCGGCGTGTTTGCGTGCCGAGCGGCGGGGAGATTATTCAATGGACGCTCTTACCGCTTCCACATGTTCAGGAATTCTGGCAGTCTGAAGTCGTCCAGATTGCTACTAGCTCGAAAGTTGTTGACCCATAACAAAATCGTGTTTCGAACAAGTATGGCGTCACTTCGAGCAAATCTAAAGTGCATTCGAAAAGCTCTTAGAGTAGCAGCAGTGAAAGCGCGATGCTTACTAGTCCAGTTCATGATGACGACTGAAAATGGCATGTTACCACCTCTCCAATGCGACGCTCCCCACCACCGTGTGCCGCCTCTAATCACCGAGCGGTGACTTTTGAAAATGTGTCAGTTATTTTTGCCGCACCCTGTACTTGGAGCACTGCTAAAGGTTTTTCAAGTAAAAGTAACTGGAATGAGGCTTCAACTATTTTACAAGTATGTCAATTACTTTAAAACCTCAAGTACTTAAATAAAGTATTTCAAATATCAAATACCAAATACCTTGCTTTAAAGGTGTTTGAAACACATGCTTGGAGTCCTAAAAGTGATTCCTGTACTACATCGAAGCACTTTACCTTAGTGCTTTACATGTTTAATATGGTTAGAAAAAATATACACGGGATAGTAAATGGAAATAACCACAAATAAGAATTACGCTGTTGTTTTATACTATAGGTACTATTTTTTAAACACATTTCACGTTCTTACCACCTTTTACGGTTTACCCTTCCTCTTACGAGATTGGATGTAAATATTTTAGTTTTACCTTGGTTCGTACCATTTTTTTTACGATTGTAATAGTGTACCACATTTGCTAATTTTAGAAAATGATTAGTATCTATTTGTTACTATTATAAAATAAAAAAAATACTTGCAATTTTTCGTTTGATCCAACCTTTAGATTTAGAGAGATTAAATTCAAATGGGCTATATACGAGATCGCGTAATTGTCCTTCCCTTCTCAAAATAATCAGTTTTCATTTGCACAACTATTGTCGCCCCAGAAATTCGTTTCCGTTTTAAAGAATACAAAACGAAGTTAGAAAGAAGTCAACAGATCGCACACACGAGAACTTCGAGGAAAAGCAGCTACACTGCTTCACCCCGCAATACTTGTACAAACAAAATAAAAATAAACGTTTTGACAAATTTTATTTTAACTTGTGTGTGCTTAGTCCCTCTTTTACATTCAATTTTAATTAATTTTTACATAATTAACCTAATTATATTCAAACGTTGATCCTCCGCTATACATCTGGAATATTTTTATTGTTAGACGACTTTTAACTGTTTCTTTACTAATTCTTGGCCTGAAGATGGGCATGTGCCCCAAACCGGTCGCAAGTTAGTTTTTTCTTAAAGAATTTTTGTGAGTACAGGACTATTCATTCACCATTCCCGATATATAGATATTACTGCTGCTAGTACTATGATTATTACTTGTTTTATATTTTAGGATGGATAGTGGAAGAAGATCGATGCAGAACACCAGACGGTGACGATGGTTTATGTATTGACATTAAGGATTGTAAAGTAATATATGACTTTATTAAGCAAAGTCCAGTGGATGATAATCTGCGGCAAACATTAAAAAAATACCAATGCAGTACTTCTGCTAATGTTAGAGTGTGCTGTCCGTCTAGCAATAAGCCGCCTAATTTGCTACCATCAGGCGATGATTCTAAACATCCTAACGTGAAACTATTGCCTTTGTCTGCCTGCGGAGCCAGTGGCTCTACGAACAAAATAACTAATGGCAATCAAACGTCCTTATTTGAATTTCCATGGGCAGCATCTTTGAAGTATGATAAGGGTAAGCTAAAAAAAATTGATTATGTTTTGAATTTAAAAGATGTTTATGCTTCATTTCAAATTAATGATAATAAATTATTTTAATGTATAAATATGTATATCGGGTGCCCCACCGGGAACTGCAACTACGTATACATACATGTGAAAAAGTATATTGGAAAATTCTAAAAATTTGGTAGATTACTAACACCAGTTATCTAAAACATTTTGTCATGTCCGTCGCTTCTGATTATACATATAAGTCATTCCAACTTGCTTATTTTATATGGAACACTCTGTATGTAATTGTTTTTGAGTTTTTTAAAGTTTTGATAAAAAATTGTCGTGTATACATGAAAAATGTCCTCACAGACGTTTCAATAATAATAATAATAATAATTTTTATTGTCTATAACGATCACTACAGTGATATTAGACTAGTCATAGAAGAAATGTGAACAACAAATATACATACATTGAGTCACAAGCAAACAAACACAAGAGTACAAAACCCATAAAATATAAATATAAAACAATAAACAAACACGTTAAAACATTGTATAAATAAAATGTATAAGTCTATAATTAAAGCGCATGCCCCACTGTAACAGTTGTCGTACTAATGTTTGTGAGCGAGGTATTCAGAGATTGAGTAGTACGCATTTCTAAATAAGAACTCTTTTAATTTGGTAGAGAAAATCCCAAAGTCAGATCCTTTTCTTATATAATTGGGTAGACAGTTATATAAGTACATGCCGGCGTACTCCGGACTTCTTTCAAATAGAGAAGTTTGATGCTGTTCGGTTCTAATGTGATCACCGTATCTGGTGCTGTAATTATGTGTTTCATTATTCGTGTGAAGCTGAGAATATCTTCGTATATACCGTATTGTCTTGTATATGTAGATTGATGGTAGGGTCAATATTTTGTGTTCTTTAAAAATCGGTTTGCAGCTTTCGCGGGAATGAGCATCAAATATTAATCGAAGGATTCTCTTTTGCAACACCAGAACTCTGTTGCTGTAAGTTGTTGCTCCCCAATATTTTTTAATGCGCTTTTGGAATTTTGTAGTGTTTCAAGGTATGTTTGCGCGGATTGTTTTTTGTTATACAGGGCGTGCCAATAAGGCGTTATTAATTACCAAACTAAAATACAAAAGTCGAATTTTTGTTCATATAATTGTAAAAAGATAGGGTAACTTTCTGAGGCTTCCTATATATAACTAAAAATATATATACTTTCTAGTTATTTTGACAAGTAGGTTTTCTCTCTACTTCAGTATTTCAAGTTGACCAAGACCGTTGAGTAAAACAAATAATTACCACCAATTGGAGTTACTTGTTACAATCCTAAAAAAAAATGTCAGTGAAGTCTTTTGCGTTTGAATTTCAGCAGTTCTCAGCATATATACCGATGCCTCATTCAAATTACAACTTTGGCAGCTTATTTCGACACTTTATTATGGAAACGGAAACAGCTTATAGATTTTCCGTTTGTTATCCACAGATACATAGTACTTAATTTGAGAAACTAAAATATCAAATTTCAAGTTGTGGACCATTGCCCACTCTATGTTTCTTTCGACTGCTGCTTTTCTCACTTCGGTGTGCCGTCTGTTTCTTGCTCTTCTTCTTTTATTTTTGCCTGTAGGTGTCGCTTCATATACTTGTCACGGAAGTCGATCATCCTCCATTCCGTGAATATGACCTAGCCTTCCTAGTCTTCTTTTCTCTATCTTCAGCTCTACTGGTTCTATTTTAAGTTCTCTTTTAAATACTCCATTTCTAATGCTATCTCTTCTAGTTTTGCCTTCGATCTTATTGAGGAATCTCATTTAGACGGGTGATATTTTTATTCGTCAAGGTCCATGGCTCACATCTATATATAAGTGTGGGTGTTTTTACAACTTCTCCTTTAACATGTTTCGGGATTTCTTTCTTTCCGAAAAGGGTTGACTCTAAACTATTCGTTATTCTTCCCGCCGTACTCGTTCTTTCACCTTTTTCTTTGTCTAACTTTCCGTTACTTTCGATGATTCTTCCCAGATATTTAAGTTGGTTTACTTGCTCTATGCTAATATTTCATATTTTGATGTGTATTTTACTTCCAACTGCTATTATCATGGACTTCGTTTTGTTAATATTTATTTTAATATTTTTCTTTACCATTTCTTCATTGAGGATATTCAAGTTATATTGAAAGTCTTGTTCTGACTCTGCTACTAACACAATATCGTCAGCAAACAACATTTCTGATACCTTTATGCTCTATATTTTCCAGTTTCCTATCTGCAAAGTTTTTATTTTTTGCTTAGCTTTCTTTATTACTTCCATCACTAGTGCGAACAAAATTGAGCTCAATATACATCTTTGTTTTAATCTTTCTTTATTTGTGAATTCCCGTCACTCTGAATTTTGAGTTCTAATAACATTTTTTGTGTTTTTGTACATTGCCTTGATTATTTCCGTCAGTTCCTCTCTTACCCTTTTTTTCTTAAACCTTGCCAAAGATCTTTGCATTTTATTCTATCAAAGGCATTTTTTAAGTCAATGAAACAGCAGTGCAAGTCTTTGTTCTTATTTATATTCTTTTCTATTGCTTATCTTAACATGAATATAGGGTCCTATGTGCCTCTTCCTTTTCTGAAATCGTATCAGGTCTCTTCTAAAGTGTCTTCTATTATGTCTCTTATTCTTTTCTCTATTATTCTAGCTAGTACTTTTCCCACAACACTCGTTAGTGTGATACCTATGTAATTTTCATAGTCTCTTTGGTCGCCTTTTTTGTATATAGGGAGAATAATACCAGTATTCCATTCTTGCGCTACTTTCTTTTGTCTCATGATTCCCCAAGTCAGGATTTTTAGTGCTTCTTTTCTTTGTTCTTCCATATATTTAATAATGTCTAGGGTATTCCGTCAATCCCTACGGCTTTTCCTGTTTCCACTTTGCTAATGGCTTCCTCTATTTCTTCTAGGGTAATTTCGGTTTTCTTTTTCAAAATCGAAATCCCTTTTTGAACCCCCACCCATAGTGCTCTACAAAAATGGTCAAGTCAATTGATATCGTTTTGTAATTGTCTTTGTGCTGCGAAGAGTTCTTAAAGTGACTGAAACTGAAATGCATTTATGAAGTAACCAAATGATTAAACAGGAATTAGGATTGCGATATGAACTGACCTATAACAATTGGTAGGCGTGCTTTATACATAATACTCATCATTTACATAATTTATTTAAAATGAATATAGAAAACCTCTCTGTATAACTGGAAAAGGGTTATAATTTGACGTATCTTGAAATTAATTTATCATAAAAACATCCTGTATAACAGAAAAAAGACATTATAATTAGCAAAATGATACATCGAAGCCGTGGAAATATCATGCAAGGTAGAATTGTGATACCATCGCCGCTAATGAAGCAGCACGCAGTAACTAAAACTCCTCGTTCTCCAGAAGTGACTTGTCCTACTTGTTTCGTACCCTTCTCAGCTAGAAATTGGAGGGGGTTATGCACAGTGGTTAAAGCTGTTTCATCTGGATTATATATCATACTTCCGTTTAGGTTCTTATTTTCAAGGTTCTTGTACAATGCTGCTACATTATTAAAAAATCCTTCGACGGTGGTTCGATTAAAGCCAGAGCAACTTCCGAAACTCATAGCTTCAGGTTTTCGCAAGGTTAGTTTCGGCCACCGTTTTCTAAAAGCTTTTAGCCAGTCATCACCAGCTGTCTTATTGGTTTTCCAAGAAGCTGGCATTTTAAAGTTATTCTTGTGTGCGAATTCAAAGGCTAATCGTCGTGTTGCTTGTCTAGTCAATCCGTGGTGAATTTTACTACATAAAATTACGTAATCCTGCAAATCTTTCTCTTGGTCTTTGTTGAATACACGATTTACACAATAGTACGGCTCAAACAAAAAATTATTTATTTTTTCTTCCGTTGGACTTTACTCCAGTATCGCCATGAAGTTGTCGTTGGAATATCAAATTCTCTACAAACAGCCCTTAATTTTTTACCTGAAGTTACAGTTCCTACCATTCTCTCCGGACCTTTTCTTGTCTTAGGCATTTTACTGTTCCAAAAACAAGAAATACAAACTTGCAAGTTTGCAAATTTAACACAAACGGGGTACACTGAAATGTTTCACTGTACCCTATATTGATGTGTTTCACTGTGCCCTTTTTGTTTACTTTTTCAAAAACTCATATAATAAAAAACCTCTAATACCAAGATGACAATTACTTACATCTAATCTTCACGGTTCAAACTTCAATTTCGATATGAAGAATAAATGAAAATACTTATATATTCACTATAAATAGCACAAACGTATTGTTTGGAAACTTCGCGGGTAACTTTCGATAGCAAATGAAGAACTGATGAATCTGCAAATATTTACAAAAAGTGGTTTAAGTAGGCGTGAAGTACTATGCTATTGAATCACAGATGGCAGTGCAATCCTGTTCAAAATGTATATTGGCCATCGTTACTTAAAATGTTTCACTGTCCCCTCTGTTCCACTGTGCCCACCATTCCCCTACATATGTACAGTGAGCTCCTAACCTAAGGTTTTTGGAAATGCAAACGCAATGGAAATCCAACAATACCACATGGATTATACTTCTACGAACGAACGTCAAATTATCTCTCCTGCGACGCCAGGCTGATCTAAAGAACGCATTGCTAGGGAACGTAATCATAACAATTGTCAAACTGTCAAATCTCAATTCTAAAAACATAAATTATTCTTTTTATTTATTATTATATCTTGCATTTTTTATATTCTTATTCTTTGACCTCGTTATTATTTCCTTTCACTTTTACTTGTTTTGTTATCGGTTATAATATCTTTACTTTACCGAACTTTATTGCAATTAATTAATTATGGTAGATTTGTTCAAATTGGTTAGTTTTTGATAGACAATGTGCTTATTTTTCAGTTTCTTATGTTGTTTACAATGGCCCACGCATCGATCATGTAAGATAAACTTCAAGTAATTTTAATATTCGGTGAACTTAAAAAAATTACAAAGAAGTGGAACATAATGCCATTGTACAGCCGGAAATATTTAAACTTTGGGCGAACAATAAGTAATGGAGGGTAGATAGGATAAAATTTGTAGAGCGAACTTATTGCGCAACCATGGCAAAGGAGGTAATAATTTTTGGCAAATTCACAGAATATTAAAGTTCACCCAGCAACTTTGCATGGTTCGTGCCAAAGCCAACCTAAAAGTAACAGAAGCTTGAAAAACGGACATATTGTCTGCCAAAAACTAATACATTTAAACCAACTTATATTCATTAATTAATTCGGACAAAGTTCGATAAAGGAAGAAATAACAACGATTAATAAAAAAAAGGTAATAGTAAGAAAAATAATACCGGGAACAAAAAACGAATGAAAGATGCGGGATATAATAACAGTAAATAACAAGAATAATTTGCATTTTTAGAATTGAGATTAGACATTTCAGTAATTGTTATGGTTATGTTGCCTAGCAACGAGCTCATTGGATCAGCCTGGCGTCACAAGAAACAATTTAACGTTTTTCCCTAGCCAACTTTGTGTAACAACAAAAACAATTACCAAAACTGCTGGATATCGTAATATTTTTCAAGGTAAAGTATAACATAGGTGGTATCGTTGGATTAGTCTGTTGGTTACTTTTCCAAAAACGTAAAAAATTACAGGATTTTCTATTCATAATAAGAAAGTTGAGGTCACTTCCGGTGACACCGGAAGTATCATTGAACTGCCGATAGTTCACAAAAAATAAAAATCCACCTATTTTGTCTAAAAATGCTAGCTTCTGTCGTTCAAAGTTAGTATAATGAGGGAGGATACTCTAGGACCTCACTGTATATAATGTAATAGATTTAGATGTTACATGATTTAAATAATTTCAGATGTAAATCCTTGGAGTTGCGGAGGTTCCCTGATTAACGATCGTTACATACTGACAGCTGCTCATTGTATTAGGAGCAAAAATAAACTGTAAGTTTGATTCTACAATAAAATTAATTTAATTGAATTAGTAAAACACGCAATATTGCCTATTTTTTTACTAGTACCGTTTACATCTATACGTGAATATTTGTTTAAAACACCCCCATTCGTAGGGTAATAGGATTATGTCACAAATTATAGTAGAGTTTAAATATGTCGTTCTATTAAGCGTTGCTTCCACTCCAGCATCGCTGGAAACGATTTCGTCTGATGCAGGGATCGTTGTAAAATTAAACATGCATAAGCGATCCAATCCATTGATATTTCAATTTTTAATACAGCAAAAGAACTTTAAAAACCGAAAGTTCTATCGCTTCACTTCAAACTATTTTCAAATAGGTACTTCGGAGGATACTATTTTCTTACACCGTGCAATTTTAATGTTGGAAAAATATCTGTACTTTCACGTATTAGTTTCTTTGAATTAAGTAGGTAAATTCAGCTATCTATTTTTAGAACTACCGTTCGTCTTGGTGAACACAACTTCGACACAGATCCTGATTGTGAAACCATAGAAATAACCGAGTGTGCAGATCCGGTACAAGATTTCGAAATTTCAAAAGATGATGCAATCGTACATCCAGGATATAGCGAGACAACTCTTCAAGATGACATAGCCCTTATACGACTAAGGCGACCGGCAAATCTCACTTCATGTAAGTATTAGTAATAGGGTAGAAGAAAAGTTTTTTTCGTTTTTCGGTTTGATATACTTTGAACTTATAAAACTGTCAAAAATAAAAGTAAAATAGTTGTTATTATTATATTAAATAGTAATAGTAACAGTAATAGTATGTCTTTATTCAGCACGTTATCAATTAAGAAAACAAATATACAAAATAGGAATAAAAAAAAAAACAGCCAAAACCCGTGCCCAACCTAAGGAGCAGTTCAGATGGGTGGGATAAGAACCATCCCCTGCTTTTAATCTGTGTCCTTAATGTACTTAGAGAGAAAAAAAAATAGATGTAAGTGCAGTAGAACTGACGCCACTACACATACAAACATGCCTAAAACTAAGACCTATGCTATGTATTCTATCATGAATAATGGAAGTATATTCAGAAAATAAAAGAAAAATATATTATTGTCTTTCCTTCATATATCGCAGAAGGGCACGTTCGAATGGTCGCATATCCAATATTTTGAGACTGGCCGGCAATGAATTGTACGAGGCGTATACATTAAAAGAAAAGGATCTTTCATAAAACGCAGTCCTGCATTATTGTTGTAAGCGTGGGTAACTAAGTTATCTTGAAACTTTATTGATACATTGTGCACTTTTTGTGGCCCCAAAATGCTCAATACAAATATACAGATTTTGGCAATTTTGCGTCATTACTGGAAATTAGGCAGAAGCGCTATTGATGACGCTCGTATGCTTCGTGAGGTTGAAGGTCAATATGTATCATAGATCGAAATGCATAAAACTGGTATAAAAAATTCATCATCAAAGATTTTCGAGAGATGATCTTGTATCATTAATCAAGAAGTGCTTTGCCAAGAATTGAGGCTACTCCGACTTCCAGTACGCGACAATTGTCACAACAGCTTGGCGCTTCGCACTGGGCGATAGGTCGTCATCTTCACAAAGGCGGGAAAGGTAAACGGACAATGCAGAGAAGTGTCTCATGACTAGCGCATATCTGTAACCAATTCCTTGCCAATCCATATGATCTCCATTTCTATCGACGAATGGTAGCGTGAAGCGAAAAATGAATTTACCTTCGTAATCCAAACAAATCAAATCAATGATTAACCCGTGGCCAATCTGCCGAACCAGTGGTCAAGCGCAAAGGTTTTGAAGCAAAGGTGATGCTGTGTTTTTGGTAGAATTAAGAAGGTGGTATCCACTTTGAATTGGTACCAGAATTAATTGGGTACTCTAAATCTGTGGCACTGGAACACTGCAGGGTTTTAGTGAACTGTTTCAGTGGTACCAGAAAATAGAACATTAAACTCCACACTACACTACGAGCAATTGGATAGAATGTATACAGTTTTAAAGGAAAAATATCCCCCATTATTTATCAGTCGCTTGCTATTCTTTCGAGGTAATGCTAGGCCACATACTGCCCAAAGAACTATCGAGAAACTGAAAGAATTTGATGGGGTTGAGTTGCTACCATATCTGCCTTGCAGCCGGAACTTAGCGCTATTCGATTACCACCTTTTTAAGTCATTGGCACATTTTCTCGCTGGGTCTATTTTTGCCAATGTTACAGAAATTGGCCCTAAATCAGCGGAATAGTACAGGCGTGGAATCGAAAATCTTACCAGATAATGGCAGAGAACTATCGATCATAATGGATTATATTCTACATATTAATTATCTTTGTGTTTTGTATCCCTAAATTAAATTGTTAAAAAAAACGAAAAAATGTTTGCTCCACCCTAATATTTCTATCATTACATATTAATAACCTCTATAAACTTTTATTACACAGATTCTGTTGGTCCAGTATGCTTACCGCTTACGACAGATGAAAAGAGTATTGGTAACAACTTTACCGTTATCGGATGGGGTGCAACAGAAACAGGTAAGAGGAGAATTTTCGCCGTATTTTATTTATTATTCAGTTCTTTTACTTTGCTTTTGTTAGGTTTCTCTAGTCGGGTTTTACTGAAAGTGCTCGTTCCAAAAGTAAATAATACAGAGTGCGCACCAAAATATGCATCTAGAGCGCAATTAACTGACAACCAATTGTGCGCCGGAGGTAGAAAGGAGCAAGATTCCTGCGCAGGTGATAGCGGTGGACCCCTGTTAAATGACTTTAATGTCGCTGGGGTTCGGCCAAAGACCATACAATATGGCATAGTTTCGTTCGGCCCTAGGATATGTGGCAGAGAAAATTTTCCGGCTGTGTATACGAGAGTTGATAAATATGTAAAGTGGATTTTAGATAATATAAAACCGTAATTGTATAAGACTGCCAAACCTACCACATTGTGTGACAAACAGCTACCATTACTGTACAGTACCCCTTATGACAGTTGATGAGAGTTTTTTACGGTTTGATGTGACAGATATCAGTTATTTTATGCAGCATATGCTCGCTGTAATGTGATAAGTAAGGTTGCAATTTTTGGATGGCGCGCCAGGATCATAGTAAGTATGTACGTATCAACAAACAGATAGCCGACTGCTCGAAGGGAATATTATCATCGACCGCCGATCGGAGATGCATAACAAATATATAGTCGTGCTCGCGTATCTACGTAAATATTTTCCGTTTCGTATATTTACGTAGCTGCTTGAGCAGCACGGTATACATACCACGTATATCTACGCACAACAACGGATCCGATCCTGTCGCGCCGCCAAGAGTTGCAACTCTAATCATAAGCAATCTAGAAATATAACGTTTCATATTTCACTGGACACATTGATGCTTCCATTACACTCTCTAACTTTAGTCTGTACTGTACATATGTATGATTGTGATTAAATTTTATGTATTATATAATTTAATTTTTTATAGTAAAACTGTACATTCCATTGTATTACTATTGTTTTAATATCCCTATCCTATAATTTATATCGTGTACTACATGAGATGAAAATCGCAATCCCAAGAAGGGGCGCGAGTTTTTTTTATCAAATTTGACAGAAACGTATACTGAAACAGTTCACTAAAACCCTTACCACAACACTTAATTCGTACTGGACGCACGTTTCGATAGCCAAGCTATCATCATCAGCAGCAAGACTGAACTGGTTCAGTTCAGTTCAGTCTTGCTGCTGATGATGATAGCTTGGCTATCGAAACGTGCGTCCAGTACGAATTAAGTGTTGTGGTAAGGGTTTTAGTAAACTGTTTCAGTGTTCCAGTGCCACAGTTATAGAGTATCCGTTTAGAAACGTATAATTATTTAAAGGTAATAATTAATTATACTTTGGTTGCGATGGATTAAGTGGTCATGGCATACCTAACACTTCACGCAGTCTTTTCTGACATTAATGTAAGGTGTATTTACGAGTTTTGATTCAATTTTCGCCGTTTTCTCTCGTCATACTTTTGTTTAACGTGTTTTGAGTGTTTTGAGGTGTTTTAATTAAGCCTAGGCTGCGGCAACGTGGAAATTACCGTCAGTTGAGCAAATTCGACAGAGGTCGAATTGTTGGCTTGCGCGAAGGTTGTTTTTCAATTAGGGAAATTGTAAATCGCTTTAACCGAAAGGACTCCACCATCATGCCATCTCACGACTAAAATGTGATGGACAGCCATCGTGCATAAACCACATGTTATGTCGCACAACCGGTGGAACATGTTCTAGGAGTCCTGATTAAACTTCTTGTAAAAAATGCAGGTAAGATTCACCATTGAGACGCGCCTGCATTTCGAAAGGCCCTATTAAGGTGTCGTTCACAATTCCAGCCCATAAATTTAAACTGAAACGTTGCTGAAAGCTACTTTGGCGTACCGCATGAGGATTTTCATCAGCCCATATGTGAGCATTGTGGAAGTTGAACCTACCATTCCTGGTGAAACAGTATTCATCAGCTACCAGTACGTTTGTTGGAAAACCTGCTTCTGCTTTCGTACGATTGAGCAGCCAATCCGCAATAACCTTCTGTGAAGAACCAATAGCTAGTAGGAATGGTTGGGTGGATTTCTTTCTTTTTTGGCACCATCTTCTATGCAGTAGATACCTGAAATAAAACAATTAACACAAACATATCTATTGCAATAGAAATTATAAACCTACGTGATGGAAAATTAATTTGTCTATTGCTTCGGATGTAGATGTTTTCTTTATACAACCTCGTCCTCTAGCAGTTGCCGGCAACATATGCAAAAAGGCCAAGAAGGCATTAGTTTCAAAGTTCCAATCTAAAAATATATTAATTTGAAAGAATTAAAAATTAAAATACAGATTCAAGTACATACCCGATGATGGATTGTTTGAAAATACTTTTGTAAACACAGACAATATTTTGTTCATGAACTCAGGAAATTTAGATGCTATATTGGAGGATCCTTGTAGGATAAGCGTGGTAAAAGTCTTGAGTTATCTGTAACAAACGATTGAAATTATTTTAATACTTTTTGTCACGGCACTAAGACATTCAAGAACTTACAAGTCCAGGAGTATCCGTAAATCGTAGAAAATCACGGAAAATCAATCAGTATATTGTCGCTACTTCTTCTAACATTAAAAGTATTTAACATAGAGATACAAATTTCTTTTTTTTTGTGACTTTCAATCATTAATTCGAATAATCTTTCTTTTTCATGATTCTCTCTTTAAATTAAAAAACAATGCTTAATAGTATTAAATTACATTGTCAGAAATTTTTTAAAATATCATATGCTTGCACCACTATTTCAAAAATCAAGAAACACATGCAACTAAAAACAGTATAAACCATGCCAAAACGTGTGAAAATAAAATGATTAAATATCTTAAAAGTCATTCCAAGTGACGCTATTAGACGAAATTCTTTATCTTATTCTGTTTCTTATAGACTTCTCGTAACATGAGTAACTAAAAATGTTCTATTCCTAATTTCTTTTATTCTATCCACACATTTTGTGTGTACAAATATTTCATAATGTTTATAAAATTTGGCACGCTACATTTGAACAAATATCTTCAGTACTATGAGCTGTAAAAGGGTATGCGCAATATGCAATTTCCTACTTAATACGATTGGAAAATACTTACTTGTTCTATTAATTATGTCGAGGTTAACATCTGTAAGTTTTATCCATTTCTTTTTGTTTTTGTAAATTACCCTAATAAAAACAGCATTCTGCATTTTTTATCTAAAGCATGCTCGGTAATTCCTGGCACACTTTGTTTTAAGTATTTTAATTACGAGTAAATGTCAAATAATTGTTAGTTGTCATTAGCTATTCATGGCGTATAACTGACATAAGTTTTATAAATTTACTATTCGTGGTTTTGAAATGAGAACTGTTAAGAAACAAGAACTCACAAAAAGAATTTGGCACTACTTTGAAAATTCTGCGAATCGAGTCAAGAAAGATGTTAGTAGGCATTTTACGAAAGAAAGGATGGTCAGAAGGACCATATATAATGTTTTGTCACGCTATGAAGTACGTAAATCCGCAATTTATAAATCGGGAGGAAGAAGGCCAATATTTGTAAGAAATAAAACGTTATTGTCTCGTATTAAAGCCCCTTACAAAAGAGATCCAAACATGTCTGAAAGAAAAGCGGCTGCCCTGTTGAATATGGCGCCTTCATATTTACATGAAGTTAAAGTTGCAAAAGCTGGAATTAAATCTCACGTATGTAAACGCGTCCCACATTATGTTAACGATTAAGAATCGAGAGCGAAAACTGCTTGCAGAAAAATTCTCGAAAAATTGCCAGCTCCTGGAAGCGGAAAAGTTATTATCATGGATGATGAAACTATGCTGTTGGTCCAAAAGATGTTCCTGGGAGAAAATACTATCATTGTGCTCCCAATACAGACGTACCAATTAAAAAAAATTCAAACCTAAGAAAAAATTTTTCAAAAAATATCTGATATGGTAGGCGATAGATGAACATGGCAATGTTTCAAAACCGTATATTTTCACAGGCACCATGAATTGGAAAATTTACCTAAATGAGTGTTTACGCAAGAGGCTTATTCCCTTTATCAAAAATAGAAATGTTATGTTTTGGCCTGATATGGCAACATATGTATTACGCTGCCAAATGCAAGAAAATAATAGATTTTGTATCAAAAGTAAATAACGCTTCAAATACACCTGAGGTCCGATCCATTGAAAAGTATTGGGCATTATTGAAGAGAGAATATTCTAAAGGGAAAACTCCTGCGAAAAGTTTGAATTCCTTCAGACGTATAGTGGCGGCTGTAGCCCAAAAAGTTTCGAAAACTAGTGGTGCATCTTTAATGATCAAACTGCTTCTTGTTAACTACTTCAAATAAGCATCATCTGCCCCTTCCCCAACCACCAACCCTGCATCATACGAAAACTGCCGAACACTAATTTTTTAAGAAATATAACGGTTTTATTATTTATTTTTAACTACTCTTAGGAATTAATTTCACATTTCGGTGTTTTTCTAACAATCTTACGGAAATAATGTTTCAAAAATGATGTATTATTTCACGTTCTAGTGTTACACTAACTCCATTGCTTTGTTAAAAAGTTATCAACACTAAAAATTGTAGAATGTTTCTCCGGTTGGTGTTATTAATTTCCGATGTTAAATCAATACTAACACCATAAAGGTGTAATTCATTTCTATTTTTTGGTGTTGGATATTTCTAACAACATGACATGTAGTTAGAACTTTCTCCGAAAAGTGCAACATAATTCTTTTTGATCCTATTTTGACGTCAGTTTCACTCTTTCTGAGAGAAACGCAACTCCGTTTCATTTAACTCCGTAAAATTTTTTTGTGTGTAAATAACACAGGCCAACAAGAAGAATATTTGTAAAAACTTTTTAAACAAATTTTTTGTTGTTCACCCACACTTCTCTCACAATATGACATCGATTATATTTTAATATGGGGAAAATTGGATATATAAAAAATAAAAACATTTAACTTAAACCCTACTTTTATTTAATTATGCTACAATGTTTATCTACCACAACATATACCACTTCAATACAAACATTTTAGGTGCTTATTTTTTTGTATTTCCATTCCCTTTTCTTTGTAAAGCTCCTTATACAGCTTTTTCTACGATGCGATGCATTTTGTTGTTCTCAATGAAGTGACCAACAGTAATCACCCATCATGTTGATATTCCACCGACCCTGGTACCGTTTCTCCATCACCTTTATGTCCTGATGGAACCGTTCCCCCTGTTCTTCACTCACATCGCCCAAATTTTCAGGAAAAAAGTCAAGATGGTTGTGCAAGAAGTGGACTTTAAGGCTCATAAGACATCCCCGATTTTTCAACTTGTCAATCATATTAGTTACGATAAGCTAATAGTTTGGGTCTTTCACATTGCCCAAAAACTTAGTCACAACTTGCTTAAATGATATTCAAGCACCTTCTTTCAGTTTGGCTTCTCATAAATGTGGTAATCTTTCACACAAATATTTAAAACATTCATCATCTTTAGGCAAGGCTTTTACAAATGGTTTCATTAAGCCTAACTTTATGTGTAGAGGTGGTAGAAGAATCTTTTTCCGATCTACTAAAGGTTTATGCAATATGTTCTTCTCGCCAGGTGTTAAAGTTTTTCTTACGGGCCATTGTTTTGTGGACCAATGTCGATCCCTTGCTCTACTGTCCCACTCACATATAAAACATGGAAACTTTGTAAATCCCTTTTGTTGACCAAGGATCATGTAAACAACATTCAAATCCCCACATAGCATCCAATCGTGAGCCGGATAGTTAATTTTTTGTAAAATCATATCAAGATTTTCGTAAGTTTCCATTATATGGATTGAATGAGCGGCAGGCAGTGAAGTATAAGTATTTCCATTGTGTAAAAGAACAGCTTTTAAACTAGTTTTTGTTGAGTCTATAAAAAGCCTCCAATCTGCCTTCTTGTACTCAATGCCAAATTCGTTCATTAGACTACCAATATCATGGCAGTAAACCAAATCCACTTCCTGCTTGAAAAACTAAGCAAACTGTTGATCTCTTGTTCTATATTGATAAATAGATGTCCAGATGCCAATAAATGTTTTTCTTTCAGCCTAGAACTAAGCAATTCTGCTTTTTCCTTAGTCAAACCCAAATCTTTCACTAAATCATATAACTCAGCTTGTGTAAACAACTGCGGTTTTAAATTTTCTAGAGAATATTGGAACTAATCATCACCCGGTCGATCAGATTCGGGTTCACTGGACTGTAAAACGTCATCAATAGACTGAGGTGACTCAGGGACACAAAGTCCCGGTTCATGTCCTACCGGTCGAATAGATAAATTAAGGTTACGGTAAACAATTATTTTCTTATTTTTGGAGTTACCCAGAAACATCAACCCTGCAAAAATAACAATCATTTGAATGACTTTTTTACTCTCTCCGTACCATAGGTACTGCAAATCTAAAAGCTTTCTTTTCTTTTTTAGACCATTTCCTAAGATCCTCGACACAAACATAACATACCTTGTGAGGGGCCCAACATTTTTCTTGATCACCAATTTTTATACCAAAATATGCAAAGTATACTTTTTTTACAAAGTCAGTAATGTTTCTTTGGTGTTTTTTAACTACAAACTCGCCACATATACAACAAAAAATGTTAGGACAGTTTTTACAACCACGGTTAGTCATACTTAGAGCACAGATTAATAAATAAGTACTAAAACTTGGAGCACATGGGCCAAACACTGAAAAGTGAGGTTATATTGATTGGAAGAAAACAAACAACTGTCCCATTTATCAGAACTGCCAACCTAATAACATTTGTTTTTACTGCCAACGTATTACATTATACGTTACATTTGAATGATAAAAAATTAACTTTTCGCGTTTTGAATATTAAAATGTGAAAAATTGGTGGGTGATACAACTTTTTTATTATTATCTTTGGACTCAGCACATCCAAAAACATAAGAATTAGGTAAAATTAATAAAAAAGTTTTTTTATCGTTGGCCTATGTAATTATTGATTTTTTAGATGCAATTTATCTGTTTCATGTTGGGCTACCCAATATGTAAAGCTTCATATGAGGTTGTTACTAATCATGTATAGAGGGGTTTAAAAGTAAAATAATAAAGAAAAATAGCAGACCAATGGTAAATCCTTGTGAAACACCGAGATTTAGGATGTAGGTGAGATGAACAGATTTGTTCGTGTAAATACCTTAATAGCTTAATGGTCATCACTAGAGAACGGAATTATATGCATCGGAAATCGACAAAATATGCACATATATATGCAGAACAATTCTTCGAAATATGCACAATTTTTGCTAAATATGCAGTTTTATGCACATATGCTTCTGATACCGATTAACTTCTTGTTAAATGTTATAAAACAAGAATAATCACAACGAAGTATTTTACAAACATTTATTGTTCTTACATTATTCCCACTTACATTTTAACATCACAATTATATAAACACATACGTACTTAAAATTTGCTAAAATACACTTAGATACTACATATTTTTATTATTAAAACAATTTACAATTAAATGCTTTTCTAAATTTTCTAATGAAAAATTATGTCGCCTATCTGTGAGAATGCACTTATATATCGTAAAACTTCTTTCAACATCAACGGAAGTTATTGGTGCGTACTTTAATGCATTCATAATCTCAGGACTTAATTCTATACTTGTTTCTGTTTCATCCATTTTTAATTCACCAGTTAAAACCAAACTGATTTTTGCTAAACTTTTATATCCTACATTTTTATTATTTCTTTAAACTTTTGCCTTATTGAGTTTCCTATTCTACCCGGAATATTTGAAACACTATTTTCTAAATCATTGATTAATTTAACTGATTCAGTTAGTGGCGGCGATTCTTTTTCAAATTTTGTTATTGTCAAAGAAACAAATTCATGATTGGCTTTAATAAATATCAATTCATTAGGCAAAGAAGAGTTTTTCGAAATTTCCTGACATTTTGCAATAGAATTGCAGTTGTCAGTAGAAAATTCTGAAATAATATTTTTGATCTCTAGATAATGGTTTGCATAAAATATTGCGGCATTTAACCAAGTACCCCATCGAGTAATGACGGGTTCAGGTGGTAAAGGAGTATCCGGCAGCTTTTCTCTATAAATCTGAACTCTCACTGGTGACTTTAAGAAAATTCTCTTAACGTTGCCGATTGATGTATTTACTGCTGGAAATTGCTGCCGAATTTCCTCAGCCACCCTATCTAATCCATGAGCCAAATAAGTAACATGTATTAAATTAGGGTACAAAAGTTTAAGCTGTTGACCCGCTTTAATCGTATATGCCGCTGTATCGGACAACATGACTACAATTTTTCCTGTGGGAACAACATCGGGAAGAAAAAAATTCATGAAACTTTCATTAACAAATCTTAATATTGTGAGATGGTTTGTTTTTTCTAATTGTTTACAAGCAATTAAATACGATCTACCAGGCTGTTTATTATTTAGATGACCAATTAATAAATTTGCTATATAGCGGCCACAGGAATCTGTCGTTTCATCAACGGTAAAATATCTATACTTGTTTTTAACAATTTCCCTAATGTCACTGATCGTTTCAGAATAAATATCGGTTACGTAACATTTCAACAAACTTTCATCCATCTTTTGGCAGTACTTTTCCAAAAATTGCCTAAAACACGGATTTTGCAGCTTTTTGAGCGGTATATTGGCAGTAACCATCTGCGTTAAATATTTGTTGCTCACTTTGTTTTGAGGTTTTGGCAAAAGATTGTGTCAAAGGCACTTGGCTAAGTTTTGAAACTTGTAGTTTCCGACAGTTTCTTTTATGCATTTCAGTTGCAACATGTTGGGTGACTTGAAATTTGCGTTCACATGGCACCTGTAAAGAAAAAAAATATCACCAAAAACAAGAAAATCGTATATGGCTGTACAATTCTAAACACTAGTGTATTGTTCACAAAACAAAACTTACCGTTTTTCCACATGCTTTGCAGAAAACTCTTTCATCCGTTAGAATAAGTTCAGGAACATTTTTGATCCACAAAACACTTAAACTTGTACTCACTTTTGGGAGGTCCAGCGACAGAAGAGCCGACTCCGCATCTAATACACACATGTCCGATAAAATGTTCGTTGGTAAAAGTTTTGTTGTATTACAAGAAAACACTAATAAAGTTCAAAGAAAAAATTATTTTTGTTCTAAATTTGCTAAAAAATGCACGAATATACTCTAGTGTGCAAAAATATGCAATAATCGCTGAAATATGAAAAAATTACTGAAATATGCGAAATATGCAATAATTAATCTACGTCAATCAATTTGAAAAGTTGTTATTCGCATATATATTGTAAGTATTTGCTTGTCATATAAAAATATGGGATATGCAAATTGCATAAATTCCGCTCTCTAGTCATCACGTCATCTTTATCGAACTTGCAGAACGCAAACTATGCTAACTGTCCGCTATTACAGGGAACCGATCTAAAAAATTCTGGAAATTATCGTCAGTCGCACGTTCACAGATCTTCGAGGAAACACTCAACATTGAGATCGGTCTGTAATTATCCATATTTTATGGAATATTCGTATCCGCAGAATTACATCAAAATTCACTGACACTGGATCACTAACTGTTCTACGATTTCACAATATATTTGTTTAATAAGCTTTACAGGAATTTGAAAAGATTTTTTTTACTTTATAGCATACATTTCTTTTCGTTTTCTATGAACTGTATATACCTTTATCAAGATGGTTTCAACATTTCTGAAATATTTCCAACCACATTGAAATTTAATTGTAGCAGACTTCTAAACAAAAATTAATATACATAAGTATAAACAAGTATCACATAAACAGAAAAGGTGTATACTGATGTGTACAACACAAATAATGGTAAATACCTTAAAAGGCAAATAATTATTACTATGCTAGATACAGATCGGTAAATACCCTACTCTAAAACATAAACATACAAATATATGTACTTCGTTTGTTTCGTTTTTACCGGTGTGTCACCGATTTTTCACAATATGAATCTGGTTGGCACTTCTTAGTCAAATGACGTTTCCTTGTAGATTTATATTTAACAGAACATTTCGGTAAATTTGATTTAGCAATGAAACGTGAAAACAGATTGGCAAAACATCAGTCCATAGTGGTACTAACATACACTATCGGCCATTGAAGTTAGGATAACTAGTGAATTATTGCAAACGTAAATAAAAATACAATAATGCAAAAGAAAATAAAAATATAAACAAATAAGAAGAAGAAATAACATAAAAAATAAAACTAAACATTCTCATTAAAATATTAGGCTATATCTTTTGCTCATCCAAATAGGCTCCTTTAGCTTGTAATACTACCCGGACCACTCGTGGCATGCGTTCTGTTAGTTTGGTTAGAGTTTCACCGGAAAGGTTCCACTCAGATTGGAAAAGTCGCCACAGGTGCTCGAAATTGAACAGACTTTTCATATTCGTCTGTCGAGCTCATCCCACAGTAATTCGATGGGGTTCAAATCCGAACTCTGGGGGGAACCAGGGCATGATTTGCAAAACGTTCTCTTCTGCTTTAAACGTTAGATAATCTTAACAGATTCGTGCCGAATGTTTGGAGTCGTTACCAAGCACAAACATGACGTTCTCCCCAATTAACCGTAATGCGGATGTCACAGCGTTCTCTTCTAGTATTCGTCTATAACTTTCTTTGCGCATGATACCGTCGATTTTTACTAGATCTCCGGTCCCCGCACTGCTAAAACAACCCCAAACCATCACTCAACCACCACCGTGTTTTACTGTGGGAACGACGCAATCGCGCAACCTCTTTTCGTCTTTCGTTCGTCTCACAAAAGCTCTGCGCTTCTAACCAAACATTTCACTTAGATTCGTCAGTCCAATGAACATTTCTCAAATTTTCTTCTGTCCAATTCTTATAATTTTCGGCACACTGTAGTCGTTTTTGGCGGTTTCCACAACGCAACAACGGTTTTCTTAGCGCAAGGCGACCGTAAAGACTGGCTTCCCTTTAGCGGCATTTAGTGGTGGTTACAAAAATCAGTCGTTCGTGTCTCCTGTTCATTTCTGCTGCGATTTCTGGAGCTGTCTATCGCCGGTTTCGTTTGCTTAGCACTGTAAGGCGTTGATCTTCCGCACGTGTTGTCATTTTTTACCGACCTGGGCGGTTACGGTCTTCTAATATCCCTGGTTCAGTATAGGCGAATAGTATAATGCACAGTTGATTCTGTAACTTGCAATTTTTCTGTAATCACACGCACGGAATATCCTTCCTCGTGGAATGTGAAAATAGCCGATCGCTTTTCTACAACCCTAGGCTTTCCTTTCGGTATTTCTTAAATATTACTTCCACAAACACTGCAACCGAACATCCGTATCGAAATTGGTTTACTAACAGACTGATTCACGGCGAGTATGATAGGAATGACTCCGTATTACGAGGGTGTATCAAATATAAACGGGACTGATTTTCTTAAAAATTCCGAAGGGTTTCTAGACCTGAAAGGGGTTGATGCGCAGGTAGCCTGTACCGTTAGGGAGAGGGGAGAACCGACCGCAATTCTCTCGGGTCCCTTTAGTATCAAAAGAAACCATGAGCGAGAAAGAATTGCATGTCTCCGTGGAGCAGCGGATTATCATTAAATTTTTGGCCAAGGAGGGGGTGAATCCAACCGAAACTTTGCGACGATTGACGAAACTTGGGTGCACCACTACACGTCCGAGTCGAAACAGGCGAGTATGGTGTGGAGAAAGAGCGGCGAAAGGGCACCGGTGAAGGCGAAGACGCGGTTGTCAGCCGGAAAGGTAACAACAGTTTTTTTTTTTGATCGGCTATGTGCTTTTCACGTTTATTTTCTCCACGATCGACGCACAATTAATGCGCAATATTATTGTAAAGTACTGGATGCCGCTAAATTGTGATTTCGAAGGAAAAGGAAGAAGCAATCGGCCAGAAGTGTCATTCTTCTGCATGACAACGCCAGACCTCATGTGGCTAACGCCATGATGCAAAAAGTGGATGCATTCGGATAGGAAACGCTGGAACATCCACCCTATAGTCCAGACTTGTCACCTTGTGACTTCCATCTTTTTGGACCCCTCAAAAAAGCGCTTGGAGGCCAGCGTTTCGACGACAACGAAGCGGTGGAAGCGCTTGTGCTCCAATGGCTGCACGAACGTCCGAAGAGTTTTTACGATGATGGAATAAAGAAGCTCCCAATCCGATGGGAAAAATGTATTTCTAGGGCGGGAGAGTATGTAGAAAAATAATATATATTTGTAAGCTTAGTTGAATAAAGTTAGAATTTTTTAGAAAACGAGTCCCGTTTATATTTGATACACCCTCGTATAATCGGAGAGACCCAGGTGAAATTTTACGCCCCCTATACCCATTTGTAAACATGTTTATAGGCCATTCATTAAATATCGTTTCTAATGATTTTATTATCTGCTATTATTTTATTTATTATAGAGGTTTTTACAGTAGTACCAATAATATTGAATATTGAAAAAATTGGATCTTTTAAAATTCTAATAGTTGTCCTAACTTCAATGGCCGGTAGTGTATATTTATCCCGTACAGCAGAAACCTGTCCTTGAACGATTAGATATCTACAAAGTATTTCAATATCCACCAGATATGTTTGTATAGCGGAATATAACCACTGGATATCCGGTGCATTCTCGCACAGCAAACTATATCTGTGAAATATGTATGTCGGGTAGATATGAAATCAAGATATTCAATAGTGAGCGTACTGACGGTATATATCTATTTCGCATAATATGTAGGATAGACATTGTACTGATATACAATATGACAATAAAAAAACGTGATCGGGAAGGCTATGTTTTTTTTTTTTAATTATTGGTTGGCTGCAACTACGTCTGACCATTAAATCCAAGATTGAAACTTGAGCAAATTACGTTTGACATTTATTGAGAACTTTGACAATTCAAATTACACTTGATGATTATTAACGTGTCTTATAATTCCTGTTGTGAACTGTGGACTTAAATGTTTTCGGACATCAATATTTCGTAAAAGTCGGCTCAAAGCCCCCCAATTGTGGAACATTGACAGACTTCGGTTATCAGACATCAATATTTCGTAAAAGTTAGTCGTAAACCCGGTAGCAGTAGACTCAAGAAAAGAATTGCTGATACTATTGCGGATATGAGAACGCGTATAGATTATTCACCTAAAAATTTAGTTAGAAAGCTTTCACAGGCAATTAGTTTGTCATGTGGTATTTGTCAGTATATTCATAGGAAAAATGTTGAAAAATGACCATATAAAATTCAATACTGCAATCACATGAATATCCTTAACAAATCCTCCTCAGACGAAGCTTGGTTCCACCTTAATGGTTTTATTAACAAGCAAACCATGTGTATACGATCCATTGAAAACCCTTATGTCATGATACAGAAACCATTGCATTCTGAAAACGTTGGTGTTTGGATAGCAGTTTCACGGAGAGAATTACTGGTCCATTATGTTTTCGTGAAACGGTAAACGCAGAAAGATATCATAATAACTTATTGCAACCTCTTCTAAACCAATTGCATGCTGAAGTATCCATCCCATGGATACTTCCAACCAGACAGTGCCACAGTTCATAAAATACTACAAACAATGAACCTCTTACATGAATATTTTAATAACCGTGTAGTAGATTTTCCTCCGGGCCACTCGAACTGCACAAATTTTATTCCCAAGAAGATAAGCTTACACTTGAACAGCGCAAAGTAATTAGAAGGTTCACTTAATCCGTCACACGAAATGCGCAAAGACAATTAACCTTTCCTGGAAGTGCAGAAAATAAACGTTGTTCAAAATATATAGGTGCAGATGTTAAGGTATACAAATTAGAAAAATTCTAGTACAGCAAAAATAGTTTGTTACAAAAACTTGCGTCAAAATATTTACGTATACGTAGGTGTACATATTAAAGTATATAAACTTGAAAAATTCTAATATTATTATTATGCAGCTGTTTTATATGAGCAACACTACAAAATCTGCCCTTGAAATAGAATTATTTTGATATTGTTCAAGTTGTGTCATTATATTTACGTGGTGTGCGATCAATACAATTAATACTATTAATTTTAATATACGAATCTATCATTTGAAGGTTTATTATGATGTTTATAAAAACATAAATACTTGGATGTGGTGACGGGCAATACGAATTAAATTTACTGTGGAAGGACTCACACGAATTAGTAGTTCCTATATTAGATACGATATTTGCAGCCCAAATATTTGGTGGAAAACGCGATTCATCATCTATATACTTTTTAAAGAGCATGTAGCAACACCACTCAACCCAAATTTTCCGTCATCTGTCGTGTTTTCTGGGCAGTATGAAGTCGGGCGTTATCGTATAGCAGAATCACACCTTTTGAGAGAGCACCCTGGCGTTTTCTTCTTATCGCAGGTTTCACTTTATGTTGAAGCAAGTTACAATAGTATTCACTGTTCACAGTACGTGGTCCTAAGTAGTCACAAAAAGTTGGACCTTAAGAGTCCCAGAAGACTGTTAACATCACTTTACTAGCAGACGCGAGAGTTTTGATTTTTTTCTTAGCGGGCGAATCCGGATGTTTCCATTCAAGACCTTGCCGTTTGGATTCAGGTTCATAGTGGTGAACAGTACAAACAGATAATTGTTAAAACATATCCTCTATTGTTTACACGTACCATTTTAAATTATCATTATTACAGCTAAATTTAAGCGGAAAAACGGGCATCGTTTAGGGTGCTGAGTAAATTCAAGAATGATGAAGAACCAGAAAACGTTTAATAAAGGAATAATACAGAAAATTCTGAAACGTAGCGGAATATAAAATTCATTTTATTTCGAGACCGTCATACCCAACGAAAAATATGGAAATAAATGAAATTTTAATTTCAGTATGCCCTTTTAACATCCATGTACACTCTTCGTTTTAAAAAAGGTTATAATAAACAATAAGAGATATAAGTTAAGTTAAATTTAAATTGAATTTAAATTTGTTTTTCTTGTAAACGAAAACAGCCTTGGAGAAAAGATCTACACGTTCTTTGTTTAGAAACTACTGAACACTGTTGCACCTTAAGTTTTAATGGAAGTTCTGAAACAGCCTGTATAAAACAATGTAAATATATTAGATATTTTTTTAGAATAAACTAAATCAAAATGTCAGTTGTTAGGTGTTGGTAATTGCATACATCTACCAATGTTGCCACTTGTAACATTATTATCGAATTGTTTGTTCTCCAAACTATGCCAAAAAATAATATGTAACATAATTGATAACTGTAAGCTATTTTTTTAATCTATTGGTATCTGGACACAATTAAGTGATTTTTATATCGAGGTTCTGATTGTATAGAACTAAGTAAGTATAATAATATAAGAATCGATTCATTTGATTAGCACTGACATCTTTTATACTCCTAAAGATATTGTAGTGGGATGTTCGACGTGAAGAGCGTATGTTTAAATGGTATTACTTTCACATTAATCAATTTTATATCAAAATTCCATAAATATTAGATTTTAACAGAACATTTGGGCAATTTGAATTATTTTGGATCAATATTCGAATTCTGACATTCTGATTATTTATATTATTAATCTTTTATTAAACAAAAAAGACTCAGTTAATGTTACGTTACAGGGGATAATCAAAATTTTAGGTTATTTTAAGTTACTTACATTTTTGAAAGATTATTTGTAAAAATGACACGAACACACACAACAAACGCACTGTATTTGGAAAACAACCATCAAAATCCCTTACGTCACCTGCGACACCGAATTCGATCTTCAAAACATCAAAATTAAATATCAAGTTGTTAGATTGGCAATACTAAGACAACCGATAAACAAGAAGTTAGTTACGTAAACATTCTGGCAGTAAACAAACACTTTCTGGCAGGAAAATCTAGAAATTGCATTTTAAAAACTAAACGTTGCTGAAATTATTAAGTTTAAAATATTGAAAAACTGTAAAAGTGAAATAGAAACAGTTACAAACAATAATGAAGAGTATTTAATCAAGCAAACACAATTTTAAAAAGCAATCAAGAAAAATTTCGTCGAGAAGACGATCAAAGGGGTTTTAGAAGAGGATATTGGATATCGATACTGCTGAGAAAGGAAAACTAGGACTCATTAGAAGAAGGAACACACAAACACATAACACACCCACATATTAACTGTAAGTAATAAATTTAATATCTGTAAGTGAAAAACTTAAAATAAAAGGAATGCAGATTATTTCCCTATTCTATATTTTTAATCATCATATGAAACATCACAATATATTGCAGCACTCGGAAAATTTCTCATGCTACACGGAGAATCTCCTGTATTCTGTGATAAAGAATACTGCCGGCCGTGTTGTCAATATATTGTAAAAGCAATAAGCTATGGCAGCAAGCGTGTATATTTTATGTTGTTTTGAAAGCAAATGCCTCCAGTTTACAAGAAATTAATTAAATATTTAATCACTAATTAGAACGCTAATCCCTAATTAACTTAGTTTTGCGACTTCACTAATCACGACTAGTTACTTTAATTATGAATTAAATTAATTCGTGATTAAAACCAAACATCACTTTGACATCTGTCAACATCAACATGAAAAAAATAAAACACCAACGAAATAGCTGGTATTTGCATCTAGCAAGAATTTCTTTAAAATAGAACAGATGATCATCTATATATAGTCGTTGCCATGCGCTAAAATATTTTGATGCAGCCGATTGCGTCCATTAATTCTAATTCATTAATGAGGACGTAATCCGGCTCAAAATGTACATGGAACCAGTAATTAATTTAATAAAGAGGTACTCTAAATCTGTGGCGCTGGAACACTGAAACAGTTCCCTAAAACCCTTACCAGAAAACTTAACTCGTACCGGACGCACGTTTTGATAGCCAATCCTTAATTACATCTTAATTATATATTTACCCTTTTACGTTAAGTGCTCCTCAATGACCCGCTTCATTGCACATTACTATAATTAAGCCTTAAATTGTAAATCTACAGATCAGTAATCCCTAAACTATAAATAGTCAGAATGAGGTCAGTTTTTCAATGAAGGGCTTCATTGTACATGGTTATAAATACAGCTGTAATTAACTAAACATGATGTAACAAAGGATAAAGGCTGGAATTTAGTAGACCTAAATTTAAATTCATTAAGTGATTTTTGTTTTTGTAAATTTCCATGCCTTCATAACACTTTAATTGAACTGTGCCCTTTACGTTTTTAATTAACTTTATATTATCAACATTATGTTTATTTTCAAGCATATGTAGGGCAACACTAGATTTATCAAACCATCTAAATTTGAGATGAGCCAAATGTTCTTTGTAGCTAATTCTGATTGATCTTTTTGTGTGCCCAATATACACTTGATCGCAATCTTTACAAGAAATTTTGTAAATTCTTCTGTTGTTTCGTCCACACATAACCACAGTTTCTTATCTTTCAACTCCGATTTAATCCTTTTTTCAACATGTTCCCGAGCAGATGGCACAATTCTTTGTAACGATGCCCGGCTTGGTAATTTACAGTCCGAATATTTATTCCAAAAGAAGACATATGCTTCCTTGTCCAGTAAATTAAACGGTAGATTACATGCAATAAAGGTAACACATAAATTAAATTTAAATTTATCATAGTGTCGTGTGAAATTTTTTTTTTAAGAATGCTGTTTACTATTCACGTGACGTAGACAATCCCTTTTGGACCAACACATTAAAGGGATATTTCAAACTACACATTGAATTTTAACGCCATCATAATTTAGGTCAGGCATTTCTGCTATAAATTCTGTAACATTGTCCAACATTGGTCGTTTTCGCGACGTAGGCAACATTTTTAAAACAAACGTAGAACTACGATCTGCCCGTTGGCGCTAGTGTACAACCCTACTGATAACGCCTCAAAACGCTTCAATTATTGAAGATATGGTATTAGCAGATCGCCGTTTGAAGGTGAAAGAATTAGCAGTGATGTCTAACATCTCTGAAACAAGTACTCGCTAAATTTTCCATAAACATTTCATACCCAAATGTTTAGAAGATTAGTGCCGCATCTTCTTTCTGCTCACCAACGTGAACGCCGGGTCAAATGCCCGCGCTCGTTTTTAAACATGTGCGTAGACGACCCGAAACCGATTTTGGAGTCAATTCTTAAGGACGGTAGTGAGCAGCTGTAATATAACATTTTGAGGGAAAAGCCTTATTAAAAGATTATTTTTACAAGGGTACAAAATTAATAATAATAGCAAGGATTGTGGGGTAGTATGGTAAACACATCATCATCAAGCCAAGTACCGATCGATCGGTACTTGGCTTGATGACGATGACCCACGCGTCTTCGAAAAGGCCTTCCCGAGTTAATTAATAATGTGTGTAGTGCGGAGTGTGCCGTGAATATTGTGTTTAGGGTATAAAATTATTAATTTGTCGTTGTAATAAATGTATTGAAGTTAGGAAAGATTATATTGAAAAATTAAAATTGTTATATCTTACCAAGTTTATTTTTCTATATCAGGCCGAGAATTTATGCTGTCTACCTCGTATACTCAAATATAACTATTGCATACAACATTTTATTGACCAACCCTGTTACGGTTACATCGGCAGAGAGATCATTCTCTAAATTAAAATTAGTAAAGAACTGCATGCGGTTCTCGAGAACGCCTAACATCGCTCGGCATTATTTCAATTGAACATGAAATCGGAAAGATCAATTACGATAATCTTATAAATAATTTTATAAATAAGCGTATCAAATTAAAACAATTGTAAATGTTACCACCACAATAAATCGAATCTGGTTGATGTATTGGATCTTGTTATTATGCATATAGAAGAAACTATACTTTATTATACATATGAATGCATAAAAATTAGAGTATTAAATAAATTACCACATAGCAATTTTATAAATACCTATCTGAGAGTGGCCCCATTTCTTTATTTTGCGCAAGGTCTCGCAAAATATAGCGCCAGCCCTGACACTTATATAAGACATCGTACCATAAAAATACTTTCTTTGCCTTACATGGTTTTCCAATAATAATTTGTCGATAACAGTTTTAACAATCGGAAAAATATTTTCATTGATTTTACGGTATCGGAATCTATGGATTTTACGGTAACGGAATTTTTAATCCATATATTTCGTAAAATTATGACGAATTGGTATGTTATATATCATCTCACCATAAAGTTCGTCAATTCCAATTAATGGTGTCTTCTGTGAACTATTTCCGATTTTGTAAGCCAATATCCTACCACGTTTGTGGGTTGTAGTTTATGGTTAATGAAACTACAAATTCTATATTAAAAATAATGCTATCAGTACGAATTTCCAGATAAACGGAAATTGATACGACAACGAGAATCCTAGAAAGGTAACGGCGTCACCATTTACTGTGTACTGTGTAGTTTCAATGTATATCTACGTATGTGTGGTTTAATGCATCCGTACGATACCAGCTCCAAAAACAAATAAATGAAAATGTTGCCTCGGGCGAATCAAGTATATTTACAAACTGCCCGTCCTTCTGTTTATACTTAAGAGATATCAATTTAAAACCGAGACCTTGCACCACTGACAATTGAGTAGAAATTGCCATGGCGTTCGTGCGTGTTTCGTTGGTAGCTACAGTTTGTATACTAGTTTGTTGTGTTGCAGGTGCGAGGCTAGGTTATAATCGATGTAAGTATAAGACAACTTTGTATTTTGCTTGTTGATTCTGTCTTTGCATTATAAATTGTACTTTGCTGCTTTGTAAATTTAGTACTAAACACTTTATGGCAATGAGATCTTAACGCACAAAAAAAAAATCAATTTAAATAATAAAGTAATAAAGAAGTAGTAAAAATAAAATCTTTTGCAGAAGCAAACGGCTCCATAAGTAAATTGTCCAAACATCTTTATGTTCTTTATAGACATCAAGATCTTTTTAATTTTCTTATTATCGGCACCTTATCTTAGCTACTATGACCAGTTCTTGGTTGCTTAGTCCACTTATACTTACCTATACTTAGTGATAACAGCGAAGACAACAATTATTATTTAAAACAAATCGTATTTAAACATGTTTCAAGTGAATGTTGATTTTAAAGTGTTTTTTATTCTATTAACCATCAAAAAATAAGTTAGAAAATAATAGCTGTTCGTAGAAGTAAAGCGGTGTTTATGAATTGAAATCGGTGTTGCCAGACAGGATTTTCAAAATCCAGGAGATAAAGGAGAAAAAAATTAGAAGAAATAGAAGAAAAACTAGGAGATAGTTTTTTAAGTTATTTAGGTTGGTTGCTTAAAAGTGAAAGAAAACATACACACAGAAAATGAACACGCTAATGGTCATAGTTTTCATCAGGAAGTTTGTTGACGATCTTTTGTGTTCTCTTCCAGAACATGAATGTGAAACTTCATTAAATACATTCAACCGAATTAATCCTCATATACAATTTACTATGGAAAAAGAAGTAAACAGGTTAATCCCCTTTTCTTTTCATGAAAGTTATAAGAACAGAGTCTAATATTGTTATATTAGATTGATATCGAAAACCCACACAGTCTAGAAGATACATAAATTATCACTCGGCACGCCCTATAAATCAAAAAATTACCTTAATTAAAGCCATGAGAAACAGAGTAGTAAAACTCATCCATCTTTTCATAAACAAAACTTAAACCGGCTTTTTAATCTTTTCCTTAATAATGGCTATCCTTATTTTCTTTTGAACAATGATACATGGCTTACCTTTGCTTTTGCAACCACCTGCCCGGTCTTCAACAAATATGTTAAATTACCTAATATACCTGGACTCACAGATTCGATTGTTGACATCATAAAGAAAGATAATTTGTTATTCACAAAATTGAAAGATCCAACTCCGGTTGATTTTAAATCAAATATCATTTACCAAATCCCTTGTAAGTTTTGTAACCAAATACATACATATTGGCCAAACATCTACCCGGTTAAAATCTAGAATTGTCAAACATCGTAATGATTGCAATCTAAATACACAAACTAGTGCGTTAGCTATTCAAACTAATAATACTTTACATGAAATGGAATTTAACAATGTAAAAGTTTTAACTGTTGAAAATAATTATAAGTCACGTTTATTTTTGGAAATGTTTTACGTAAATCAACATAGATGGTTTAAGCAATATTTATTCATATTTATTTCATTTAAATACAATTAAAAATTTAAACAATAGGTAGAAATTGATTTTGATTTCGAGATTCAGTGGTTTTAAAGCTTTTATATAACATTTAAACTATACAAACAATCCAGTCATATGTAATTCTTTTTTTATAACTTATTATTGTTGTAATATGATATTTCTAATAACCTATCTTAAATTGTTTTATATTTAATATCAACCTGTACATTTCGTTTTAAATTTTCCGGGCACGAGTCTTCAACAAATGCCATCGCCTTATACAGTCTGTTTGACAAGAGCGTGATCGGCGAAACTCGAAAACAATTTAGGATAAAAAATTTTAAAAAAATTACATACATGTGATATTTCGAAATTAATACACAAGAGTAAAAAAATAAAAGCTGACGCAATAATAATGTTTAGTAATTAGAGCGGATATATATATATATATATAGGTGTTTTTGAGGTGTTTTTATTTTCATTATGATTTTTTATTTGATTGAAAACGGTATGCGTTGTAAATGGGATGTAATAAGGAAATAACTGAGAAACTGAACGCTTTTTTTATTCTGTTGTACTTAATAATGTAACTGTAAATAAAGATATAATAAATAAATTCTATCCTTCTTAATAATGCGGATAGGCTTGTTTAAAAAGTTGCACCATCAGATAAGTTTCCACATTTGCCTCGGTGAAGGATGTTCGCCGAGACGAAAAAATGTTCTTATATTTCGAAAACGACCGTTCCACGTCTACCGAAGTAAGACAGGCGTAATTAAAATAATCTTTAGACTTAGTCAAGGAATCTGCAGATGCCCCATCGCACATTTGTCGTAATCTCGTGTAGTCCGGATTCTTTTTTAAAACACTATCGAACTTAGCTAAAACTCGTCCACTTGTTGCATCGTTTATACTGTGTAACAATGTACTAACTTTGTCCACGACTTGCACTGATTCTACCAACGACAATCCAGAATTTTGCAAATTTTCTATCGCGTCTACTAACCCTTTGTAATTGTTGCTAATATTCTTTAGATGTGTTTCAACAGAAATATCGAGAAATCCCTTCTGGCTCATCCTAATAGCTCTAGCTTCGGCAGGGACGAATTGCAAAATAACGGATTTGACTTCTTGAAAATGTTCATTATAATAAAAAGCGGCTTTTAACCACGTTCCCCAACGCGTAAGAATGGGCTGTGGTGGTTCTCGAATACCAGGGCATAACCTGTGGAATGCCCTAGTCCTCTTAGGACTTTTGAGAAACACTTTTTTTGTGTTTGCTATTAATGCATCCACCTCCGGGTAACACTCTCGAATAGTTTGTGCCACAAGATGTAAAGCATGGACTTTACACGTAACATGTAAAAGTCCTTCACACTTTTCTTTAAGGGAACGGCCTACACTACACATTGTTGCTATACCATCGCTCATGAACAACAACAGTTGACTGGTTGACACTTGAAATTTTTGTAACGTTTCGAGAACTACGGCCGTAATTGCTTTACTAGTACACTGTTTTAATCTTCTGCTGGCTAATAGAATTGCAAAATTTGGTTTAATAGGATCTAATACGCGCACTATTATATTCAAAATAGAATTTTTTTTGCAATCTGTCGTCTCATCAAGACATAGCCACAGCTGTTTATCTTTAATTCGGCTTTAATTCGATTTCAATGTCCTCACGTATTCGTGGAATATCTCTCGTAACGCTGTCGAGATGGTAGTATCCACTCGGTATCGTATGTACCCCAGAATTTTCGAAACGCTTTTTTATCAAGTATTCGAATGGTAGACCACATACCATAAACGTTAAAAGCAATTCTAATGAAATTGACGTTGTTGTGACACACCATTCTTTTATTTCTGTGGTGTGCGCTATTTATATGCTTTCATAATCACGTTTGCTCCAGCCAGTAGTTTCTTGTTTTACAAACTTTACAGAAATTGTACTCCATTGTAGTGTAAATCCAAATTCACTAAGAAATTTATTAACTTTCGTAGGTAATGGCCGTTTATTTTTAACAGTTACGTTAGACATAATCACTAAAGCGAGCACACCGACGCTTGTTTCTAGTATGCCACGAAGTGGTGCAAACGTAACATCTGCAGACTCGTCATTTGTTGATGAATAGAGCGCGTATCCGTAAATGAATAAGCGCGCTGTTAGTTCGTAGCCGTCGATGAATGAACTTTTTTTTTGTAGTGGCTCACTGTGAACAACGCCCTATTTATCAACGAACACCCAAACTGCAGGTGTATATTTGCGCGTCTTCACGACGTAATAGACAGTGGTTTTGGTCCTCGTCCTAATAATTACATATTTAAATTACCTATGTTTACATACATATATGCGCCCGGCAGCCTGATTGCGAACCTGGCGCGTGGCGCTCTTGGCCCGCTCTATTAATAAGATATCCAGTCGCCTCCATTACCAAGCCCTCTAAGATGATATTTCCCGAATCTTAAGATCCAAATTCAGCTTATTCAAATGTGAAAAAATGTCTGCAACATATACCAGACTCGTTTGGAATAGCGGATCGCAAAACTGTTTCAACACGCCACTCATTTTTTTCTCGTCCAGTAACAATTTAACTTCCTCTCTTCGTTTGTACAATCGTTCCAACATATTTCGCTTCCCACTTAAAACCGAAGATGGCGACACTTTTTTTGAATTTGAAGGGGTAGGAAGGGTTTTATCTATATTAGTCCGAGCCATTTTTGTACCTGATCTCGCGGACCACTTGGAAAATGGCCACGGACAACCTGTGGTCCGGTTGGGAACCACTAGCCTAAACAAAGTGAACAGTCTACAGCGAGGCGGTGTACATTTCGAACACTTACATTATGCATAATAAACTAAACAAACATTTCAGTAACTGCTGTATATTTTGACGCTAATTTGATTAAAGAAATTAATTTAAAGAGTCACATTTTATAATTAAATTATAAAAAGAAAGAACAATTGCATCGGATTTCCACAAAAAAAAGATAAGATAATGACACAAACTCTATGTTCACAATATTTATAAACAAAGTTATTTCAAGATGCAGTCAAGAAGTTATGGGAGATAGGAATTCATAAAAAATTGAAATCAAATTTAATAGTTCTTAAATTCCTAGTCAGCTTCTTCTTTTCATTCCTTCGGTTAAATTTAAAACTATTTTGCGATTTTTTATTTAATGAAACATGAAATATTTGTTTTTTCAGCATGGGCATCAGAGGAATGTTCAACTCATGAAGGTGGTAAAGGTACATGCATCGACATCAGAAACTGCACAGCTTTGTTGAGATTTATTTCTACAAGTAGTTTGCCTTACGATAAGGTTAAAAGTACAATAAATAAATTCATATGTAATAGTAAAAGTCAGCGAGTGTGTTGTCCTTTTAAAATACCCGATATAATAGCATCAAACATAGTGGTAGATCATTCCAAGCATTCTAATTACAAGCTGTTGCCAACAAACTGCGGTTCTAGTAACACTGCAGAGAAAATAAATAACGGCAACGAAACAAGCTTGTTTGAGTTCCCGTGGGCTGTCGCATTACAAGCTGGTAAGTTTCTCTTTACTTTGCTTAGCTATATTTAATTTTTACTTAATCAAAATGTTTCTGTGTTTTTTCTCATGATGGGAAGAGCAGTGATCTCGATCATATTAAACAACGACGATTTCAATAACGCTGCAGAATAATCACCATAATTCAAAATGAGTATCGTTACTTGATTGTATATTTAACAGAAATTGTTTAGGCGTTATAACTAGAAATAATTTAAGTGCTGCTGCATGTTGCAACTTCCCAAATGGAGTAATACCTATAAACAAGAAAAATTCAAATAAACCGTAAACACAGATTGATAAGAATTAATTTATGAATTAACCACAAACTACACCTGTAATATTTTATGCTAACTCTTTTAAATTGATTACAGGTACTCGTTGGAGTTGTGGAGGTACACTTATCAGTGATCGATACATCTTAACAGCAGCCCATTGCATTAGGTCTAAAGATAAATTGTAAGCGTTACCTAGTGAAATTATTTCTAATTAATTCTTCTAACTAAAAATAATGCTGATGGTATTGATGGAATCACAGCAAGAGCAATGTGAGGAGAAAACTTTAGTCAATAGATATGTTCCTGTCTACCCGGCGTCATCAGCGTTGCTGCGAGTGCTTTTTCCTACCTGACACCGCTATTTGCCTCTCTTCTTATATCACTATCCTTCGAAACGACGAGCCAGATATCTCTTCTGTGCCAACAGATACACGCCTGCCGTTTAGAAAGCAGCGACAAAAACCGGGTACTGCTCCCCAAACCAACTCTCGAGCAGTTCTTGGACTGCTTAGCATGAGCGCTCATGTGCATGCGATCTCGTGTTAAGAACTGCTCGAGGGTTGGTCTGGAGAACAGTGCCCAGTTTGTGTCGCTGCTCGCTAGATGGCAGGCGCGTATCTCCGTTATCCCCAATATAACAAGGCCTAACTGCTCTGACGTCAGCAGGCTGTGACGTATATCGGTTTATGAAAACGATCAGCCATATTTATCGTCTTGACATTTACACCTTCAGACCGTCTCTTGCTTTTTGAATTGGTTTATCCAAATTATATTGGTTTTATTTAAAAAAATACTGTGTAGTGATATTTCCGTACTTTGCTGATGATACCTGTAATGTTTTTCTAGTGTTGTATAAGCGATAAAACCTTTTCTGAAATGATAAAAGCGTGACTCGGGCGTGTTATTTTTCAGCAGCTGCAGCTTCAAAGACCGGTGAAACTATAACTGCAAGTTCAAAAATTCGAGGCTTAAAAAAGATGCTATTCCAACTGAATTCCCTCACTGTCCATTGTATTTGACAAAAAACGTTAAGATTTTATTGTTCAAATAGTTTTATATTCTTAACAAAATTATATATACATATTTAACAAAATTATTTTTGAACATGAAGATATGTTTTTAAATGTGTTCTGTTTTAATACAATATATTTTAAATTATATCACCGAACATAACCATTTGGATACTGATAGACAGCGATGCCCTAAAGTCCCCCCCCCCCTCCTCGTTCTAACTTTTGAACGACAAAAGCTAGCGTTTTTGGAAAAAATAGATCAATTTCTATTTTTTGTAAACTAACATTTACCGTTATCGGCAGTTCTATTTCCGGTTTCACCGGAAGTGACGTCAACTTTAGTATTGTAAATAGAACATCCCGTATATTTTTATGTTTTTCGGTTTTTCGAAAGGTAATCGAAAGGCTAATCCAACGATCCCACATATCTTATACTTTAGTTTAAGAAATATGACGATATGCAGTAATAAAGGTTTTGGCAATCTGTTTTTGTTGTTGCACAAAGTCGGCTAGGAAAGAGGGGCAAATTGTTTCTTGTGATGCCAGACTAATCTAAAGAGCTCGTTGCTAAGCAAAGTAATCATAACAATTGCCAAACTGTCAAATCTCAGTTCCAAAAGCGTAAATTATTCTTCTTATGTATTGTTGTTCTAACCTGCATCTGTCATACTTTCGTTCTTTGTGCTCGTTATTATTTTGTAATTTTAACTTGTTTTGTTCATAGTTATTTCTTCTTTACTTAGTTTCGTCCAAATATATGTACAATTACAAATAATGATAATTAGTCGGTTAAATATCCACCACAAATACATCTTTCACGAAAACGGTGCTCGGTTACACGTTTGGTTTTTGCTTTGAAAGTTCGTTTTTCCAAGATAAAATCGAATGGGATGCGAGGAAGGGCTCAGTTGACGATTCGCATCCTCTTTAAACCGGAAGCCCTTCAAAACTTAAAAAAAAACGATTCTTTTACCGCTTAGGCTAATATAGTGCATGATGATACATCACCTAAACAGCGTGACATCATTGAAGAGCGCTTAGGCCTTGTAGTCTCGGTGGTAACGGTATCTCTCGGCACTAGATAGTGCCAAGAGATATCTGGCTCGTCGTTTCGAAGGATAGTGATATAAGCAGAGAGGCAAATAACGGCATTAAATAGAGAAAAGCACTGGGAACAACGCTGATGACGCCGGGTAGGCAGAAACATATTCGCCGGCTAGTGCTCTTATCGTGAGTAATTCCATCAATACCATGAGGAGCATTATTTCTGGTTACTATTTCTAGGCAATTTTTTATGTGTTTCTAATTCCTCTAACTTTCCATAACTTATTAACAGATTTATAAGTATAATGCTTCCCAACATTTTCTTTGAGTACCTTAATACATGGGTATGTAGATAAGATAAATTAAATGTTTATGTACTACACAAATATCAACACAAAAATAATAATTTTACCTATAACCATTCAATATGGTCGTTTCTCTAATATCTATCTTCATACAGCAATGAGAGGATTTTCTTTATTCCACAATGATAGCTAAACTACATACGTATAATCTATGCCTTTGTATGTGATATTTTTCAGAACCAAGGTTCGATTAGGTGAACACAACTTCGACAAGAATCCTGATTGCGAGAATGCCGGATTTACTACAATCTGCTCTGATCCTCCTCAAGATTTTGATGTTTCAGAAGATGATGCTATTGTTCATCCAGAATATGATTCGCAGACATATAAGAATGACATCGCCCTCGTACGGTTGAGAAAGCCTGCACAACTAAGCGGTTAGTAAATGCATATATACTACGCCTCTAGACACATGTATACAAGGTCATTTACGATGATGGCCTATTAAAAGTATTTCCGGAAATAATTAAAGTATCTTTTTGAAATTTTGGTGAGCGATATTATGGATAATAATGTATTTCCTAAAAATATTTTCATGGCACTCTTGCTTAAACCGGAAACGGATATCAACTTTCTTATTTCAAATGGTACAGTCTGTATATTATGCATCCTTTAGATATACCACCTTTGAGATATTAAACTTTTTGTAAAAAAATTGATAAACGCAGTTTAGACTGCGTTTACTTTCGGAAGACACCCAAGCTGCGCGAAAATTGTCAGCTGATATGTATCGACCGTCTTAAATATGTTGACCAAAATACGCGCGCTTTTTAAAAGTATACGAGAAGGTTGAACGTGTATTAAATTGTATATAATTGTAATTTTTTATACAAAACAAATTTAGATTCTGATAGTATTAACAGTTTTATAATTTATAGTATTTAGTAATAGCATAAATCTTACTTATGTGTATATTAATGTATTTTTTCTTAAGTTTTCATTTCACTTTATGTATTAAATAATTTCTTTAAAAGAAAAGTAGGAATATTCAGTGCTCAAAAAAAAAAAAATAGGCGAGAAATGTTTGGTCTGTTGTTTATAATAATTAATATTTTTACTTAATAAAAAAGAGTAATCGTAATGTAATTACACCTTTATTTATTATACATTTAAAGATGATATATACATATTTAAATTAACTATATCAAATATAATTTTAATTTAATCATCATCAGAAGAAAAATCAAAATCGCTGTCTCTGTCATCACCAAGGTTTATAATAAGTTCATCGGTAAGCTTATCCATTATGTGTTCTTTTTGTATATAATTTTCCTCAATAATCACTGCATGCCGACAAACATGTGACCATTCATCTTTTGTGATTTTTCCAAATTCTTCTTTAGCGAGTTCCTCGACATCATTTAGTTTAAAAGTCATATTTTTAGATGCTACTCTGCCCTTTAAAATTGCCCATATCTTTTCGATAGGGTTGAGTTCCGGATGATATGGGGGCGATCTCAACACTGTATGTCTATCTTTTGCAAATATAGAATCTATAGCGTAATTCTTGTAACTTAGTTTATGCATATGTACTAATCTATACAATTCAACTTTTGTTAAATTTTCATTAAATATGATGCCACGCTCACTTAGCCATTTTATCATTTCTGATTTTTTGCTGTTAGTAGTTGGATGTTTAACTTAGCGAACGTTGTGGTAGCTTGCATTATCCATCACATAGGTGGCAAATTTGGAATCAACTGTTTTTCTAACCACCTTTTATAATTTATGAAGTTCATATCGTCATGATAATCTCCACTTTTTTGGCCGGACTTATAGATCAACAAGGCATTATCAATAAATCCATGTTCACTACCTAAAACAATAAATATACAGTACATGCTAAAAATTTTAGAAGAAATTTTATTAATGTATCTGCATGTACAATTATTAAACGTTTCCCTTTTGATATAGGGCACTTAAGTCCATTGTTAGAGTTATCAACCCATTCATGGAGTTGTATGACTGGCATGGAAGTATGTTTCGTTTAAAATACAATACTTTAGTTTTTGAACATCAAATAAAAATTTATTTTGCTTCACGTGTATAAACGATTGGTCGACCTTGTAACCGATAATTTGTAACATTTCGGATATATGAGGATCTTAACTCATGTATACTTGATCTTTCCATCAAAAGCTTTCGGTTGTCAGTAGTCTTTTTCCACTTGTTATTTGATAAATATATTAATTACTAAAATAATAACAAATTTGAATATTAGTACGTACCTAAATCCTAATTTTAATATTAACTTCCTTAAAGAGCTGCGCTTGCCTACAAAACCAATGGTATCATCTGACTGTATCTTATTATATACAGCGTTTAATGTAGGCCTCTGTTTGTCAGTTATGTGAAAATTGTGAATAACCTGACGTAAATCTGCTTCCCCAGCATTATCCACAGTAGATTTTGGTGAATGTCTGACAACATTGTCTTTTGAAGAACTGCCACGTTGCTCTGTTTCAATAGAATTACTCTTTCGAATAATTCTGACAACAGTACTTTTAGATATTCCCGTAGCTTCACTAACAATATCTAAAATGTTACCTGTAAACAAACATAATGACTTCACTGATATATGAATATGTAAAAATAGTATTAAAAATACTTAAAAAAAATATTATCATACCTTCTGTCTTATATTTTTTAAAATAGTTGTAGACATTAAAAACAATATTTCGTGATTGCTCATGCAAAACTTGTCTCTTTTTAGCGATGTTCGATGATTCGAACATTCTCACCTGTAACTTAATTATCTAATACAACTTAATTAAAATCTGTTTAAAACAAAATACTTACAGTAGAATATTGCCCCTAATTCAAAATAGTTTTGAGAAAAATTGATTTTTTAATAAATAGTACGCCAATAACAATATTAAAAGTAGAGAGCACGAAACGAATTCAACGACAACACATCAACAACTGACGCCGAAATGAGGTAAATGTTTGTTGGTCTTACTGTAGGTAAGAAATACATAGCTATTTCTCTCGGTTAGCACCAACTTCTCTTTCTAATTCTAAAATGCGTTTTTGCGCTGGTGTTTTCCCGAAAAAAAAGGGACTCTACCAACAAATTAACTTAAGCATAAATATCCTATTCGCTTTTACCCTTTATGAACCGTTTCAAAATTTTTAGTAACCAAAAATACTTTTATTGCCGTAACAACAATAAAAAATGTTGACAAGTGTTCCGAAACCAGTTCGAACTATTCACTAAACAATTTTGTTTTTTTTAAAATTGCAACCCTTGTTTACATATTCTACTTAAAAAATGCGCAAAACATATTTATTTCCCTATGCTTAAATTCGCTGTTTCAGCATACCCTAAACTAAACTTCATAGGAAATTTTGAAGAAAAACCGGTTTGGCCGGGGGCCCAAAATTTTTATTTTCAGATTATACATCCCTTCTTTCAAAAATGCCTTATGGTCCTTACTTTAAAAAAAAGGGATCGGATTCGACATAGATACAGGTAAATGCATTATTGAAATGTTCATTTGTCATTAGCTTAAGTAAAAAACCCCAATTTTTTAAATTCTGATTTTTTATTGGGAAAAAATAATCGTTTTACATAATTTTTTAAAATAACAGGGAAAACGAGCAAATTTGGGTATAGGAAATAAAATATTTTTTTACCTACATTTTTCAATAGAATATGAAAAACTTCTTAAACATATGGGGTTCCCTTTTAAAAAAAAAAATTTACATTTTTTTGTTGAATATGTTATGTTTGGACTAAGTTTTTTTGGGAAAACCCCCCCAAAAAAAATTTTTTATATGATTTACAGCAAAAAAGAGTATTTTTTGTTGCCAATAAAAAACCTAAAACTGGGTTTTACAATTTTTCCCAAAAAAAGTAATATCTCAAGATCCTACATCATTTATTGGGATATCTTAATTTGTCTTTTAAAGCTCTATCTAAGGGATGCAATTTTCAAGCCTGTTCTTTTCGGGGGGTTTTTTTAAAAAAAAAACTTTTTTTCTTTTTAAAAAATCTTTAAAGCTTTTCAAATAGGAAGAATTCAAAGCGTTTTAAAAAGGCATGTGTTATTTTCTACGTTTTTTTTAAATACGGAGAAAAAAAGGGAATTAATTTTTGCGTTTTAACATTTTACACCTCTATTTCTCTGTATCGTTTCTCACTGCGTACTTTTATACTAGATGCATTTTCAACATTGTGGGGAAAAAAATATGTTATGTAATTTACAGGGTGGGGTCCTATTCTTGCTACAGGCTATACCATTTGATATCCGTTTTCCGGGGTTAAAAAAATGCATTAAGTTGAAAATTTTTGAGAAATGATCATTATCTATAAATCGCTCGCCGAAAATTTTAAAAAGAACCTATAAAAATTTAAAATACTTTTTTATAGACTACGCAGCCCAAAATTTTTAACTTTCTAGGGGGTTGTGCCTTTCGAACTTGGCAATATAAAACTGATATGCTAAAAATTTAATTTAAATCATTTTTTTTCAAAAAAGGCAAGAGTAGGTACAGCGAAATCGTAATAAGACTGATGTAGAATAAAGCCTACTATTAGAAAATGATATATGCAGGATGTACTTTTTAAAGTAAGCAATTTTAACAGTCACTTTCCGATATAATGAAATACAAATACAAATGTTCAAATCGATTACGACTATTTGTCCACACCTTATATATCAGATAATTATTTCAAAGAAAATGAGTACTTTTCTTGTATATTTCATAATACAGCACCTGTTTACAAACTTGACGGATGTGATTTGAGACGTTGCGTATATTCACATATACATCATTCATCAATAATTGGTCAAAGCAAACTTGTCAGTCTACGTTCCACCGCTATAAGTTTGTAGAAAGCGGCGCATCCCGAACGATGATCGATTTGTTCTCTATGAATCCTCTAAACCGGAGTATAGTGACTTATAATCTTATAAAATTCTTGCACAGGAATATACAGGATGCGCACCACATTCGCGTTGATTTTACATACGAAAAGCAACAAAACTTTTTTTAAAATATTTTCATTAAGAGCTACGTAGATTCATTGGAAACAACTTTTAAAAATTGTTTTGAATTATACAGAGCGACCCAAAAGAAATCACACACCAAATTTGTAAAAATTTTAAAAATGGAATATCCTTAATATTATCGCATATTTTGATAGGGCGGCTAAAAAAAGGTAAGTTACTTTTATGTTTCTTATCCCTAACTCAAGCCGTTTTTTGAGACATTTAACTATTCTTGAAATGTAGACCAAAATTTAAAAGGCCCCGCCTTTTTACGTATGTAAACTAAAATTTTTCTGATCGTATTTTTTTTATAGTCGAAGTATTAGACTTGATAAAAAAATAAAAATGATCCCTAAAAATTATACACGTGGACGAAAATACACTTTTAATTTGGGACTATCATTAAAGTCAAATAACTTTCTTATATTAAATGAAACACCCTGTATTCATTGTCGTATCGATTCTGATTTTGACCATTTATAAAATTGTATTAAGGTTTCCTATACTTAAATCTTTTATTTCATAGCAATTTAGCATTTTCAATTTCCAATATTATTTCTTGCCATTTATTTTACGAAGTAGGCTTTGACCGACTGACGTTATTATTACTCATAAAAGAAGAACATTATTTGGTGGGAAGGTTGTTTAAAAGACATTTTTTTAAATGAGAATTTTCTAAACACTCACTAAAGGATTGATATATTTTTGTAATTGGGGGTTTTTAGAAAATTGTTTGTTAGCATCAGGGGTTTATGCTCAAAAAAATTCCCAAAGACCCTCTTCCTGGGCAAACGTTCATTAGAAAATTTGCTGCAAGTTTTCCGAAGACATGTGCGTCTTATAAAGAAATGGAACGACAAAACCAATTACTGGAAAGAGGAAAATAAATTTTCAAATGGAATCTCTAATTAACACTCCGCATAACAAATCAGTGAAAATGAATGAAACTACAGGAATAAGCAGACGAAGCATCGGAAGAATCATAAACAAACAAATATTATCCGTATCACATACAGCTACATTAAAAGCTTTTGGAAGTAAATTACGACCGACGACTCGAATTTTTATTTATGGGTTCTAGAAAGTAGGAGATATTAACATTTCTTAGATTTTATACTTTTCAGATGAGTCAACTTTCCATAATAATGGATTAGTTAACAGACATTATTACAGTGATGAAAATCCAAATTCTTTTAGAACCCTCAACGTCAGCACATATGTCAATTAATTAACCTATGGCGGTTAAGCCAGTATTTTGAGACTACTGTCGCATCAGAATTAGTAGCAATACGATTTGTTCAGTTCTGTAGAGGCGTTTGCAGTAATTTACTCGACAAAAACGTAAAAATGAGGATATCTAATTAGATTTCCTCATGCGTACATATAAACATATGGTCTGTTAATGTTTGGGGGTGGAATAATGGAACGCGTTCGATAGCTCCATATTTTTTTGTTTTGCCACTTAATGCGCCATGTTCTTGGATTTTTTAAAAGACAATTTACCTCTACTTTTGGAAAATATATCACTTAATATCGAAAGAAAATGTGGTTGCAAATAGACGGTGCTCCTCGCACTTCCAAGTAAATGTTAACCCAATTCCCGATAGATGGTATGGACGCGAAAAGTCCCAAATTGGCCAGCAAGGTCATCATTGCTTATGATATACCGCCAACCTCATCCGACAATATGTGAGAGGGAATAAGAACAACGTTTCGTTCTATTACGTCAGATAATTGTTTAAAGTGAAATAGTCATTTTAAGAAAGATTAGCTTATGCTTGAAAATGATGGATATCATTCTGAAGACATTTAAGTGTACTTATTCAATAAAGTATGTATTGCTATTTATAGTTATGCCACTTTTTAATTAATATGAATGAAAAACCAGTTGAAGGCTTAGACTGATAAATTTTCATCTATTTGTGAGCAGTAATAATAACGTCAGTTCCATCAAAGCCTACTTTCGTAAATAAATGGCAAGAAATGAATATTCGAAATTGAAAATGCCAAATTACTAAGAAATATAAGATATAAGTATAGGAAACCTTAATACAATTTTTTAAATGGCCAAAAAATTTGAATCGATACGATAATGAATACAGCGTGTTCCATTTCATATAACCAAAAGTTATTTTACTTATTTGACTGATAGCCAAATCAAATGTATATTTTCGTCCACCCTGTATAATTTTTAGGACATTTTTATTTTATCATCAAGTCTAATGCTTCGACTAAAAATAAATACAATCAGAAAAAATTTTAGCTTAAACACGTAAAGACAAAGCGCGCCTCTTACAATAAATTTTTTGGTCTACCCTTTTCAAAAATACTTAAATATCTCAAAAACGGCCAGATTAGGTACAGAAAAACATAACAGTGCTTCCTTTATTTTTGCCCACCTATCAAAAATGCAATAATGTACAGGATATTCCGTTTAAATTTTCATAACTTTGGTGTGTAACTTCTTTTTGAGGCACCATGAATATTTCAAAGCAATTTTAAAACTTGCTCCCAATGAACCTGCATAGCTCTTAATAAAAATATTTTACCGTTTTTCGTATATAAACTGACGCGAATGTGGTGTGCCACTCTGCACAGCTGATAAAATTTACGACGCGCATTAACAGTTATACAGTTTTAAATTATGCTAAATGAGAGATTTAAATGGAACATAATGTAAAACCGTAATACCCTGAGGCATTTATCTCAATATGGTTTTTCAAAACAATCAATTTAGTAACAACTTACTGTATTGCCCATTATATCGCATTAGACTGACTAACAACTTGCCATAAATAAAGAAAAATACAGTTTAATTCGTTGTTAAAATTTGTATTAAAAACAATAAAACTTGGTGTTTGGTAATTGTTGGTATATTTTTGTTAAGCAGGATGCTTAAACGTTAACAAATTTGATAAGTAAAGGTATACTAATAATTAGCATTTTCCATTTTATTATTGTGATTTCAAAAGATTCCTTTCAACAACTAACTGCTGTCATCCAAGAAGTCTATGTCGCTGCTGTCTCAATCGTCATTTAAATTAATTATTAAAGAATCTGTTTGCAGATCCACCAAACATTCATTTTCGAAGTAATTGGCTTCAGTATTAATAACCTTATCATAGCACTTGTTCCAGAGTTCTGTAGTAATGTTTTCTAGTTCTTCTTTAACTACACCTTCCATATCTTTAGTATTTTTGGTTACCACATTTTTTTTCAGCTCAGTCCAAATAAATTCAAAGGATTCAAATCCGAGTGGTAAAAGATACTTCTGCATATAATATATCACCAACTTAATGCAGTATTCTTCACAAAATTAAAATCTGCTGCACTGCATTTTAAAACTAACAAAATCATAGGAGTATAATTGTTTTAATATTTTAGACATTCTGCGTTGCCGACCTATACATATACAGTTACTCCCATAAGTATTTGGACAGGGTAAAAAAAACATTGGTATTGTTTTATTTAAGTGTATTTCGATATTTTTTTGCTCAAATAATGTAGATATGACACTATTAGACTAACCTTCAGAAAATATAAATTAAAAGCTGAAATTCTTGTAAACTATGTACATAAAAAAAAATCAAAACATAAATTGCACATATTCATATAGTTAAAAGTATTTGGACAAAATACAGGGACGCAAAGAATAAGAAGGATTTCTTTAATTTAGTATTTAGTTGGGTACGCCTTAGATTGTATAACACATTTATCTAGTTTTGGCATTGACTCCACTAATTTACTTGTAAATTCAGGACTAATTTGGTTCCATTCTTGGTTTAAAGCGTCTATTAAGTCTTGTCTCTTTGAAATCGTATGTTTACGTATTCTAGATTCTAATTAACCCCAGAAATGCTCAATGGGATTGAGGTCCGGTGATTGTGGGGGTGTATTTAAACATTTACGTGTATTGAACAACAACCATTGTCGAACAACGAACGCCGTGTGTTTGGGGTCGTTGTCATGCTGGAAGATGTAATTGTGTTTTATACCCAATTTTTCAGCATTTTGATGCATATTTTGTTGTAGAATTTTTAAATACGTAAATTTGTTCATAATATCATCTATTACATGTAACGAACCTACACCATTCGCCGCCATACACCCCCAAACCATCACCGAACCACCCCCATGCTTCACTGTAGCACGAAGATTTTCTTTGTTTAGCGCTGTACACGGTTGTCGCCACACTTTTACTTGACCATCGCTCCCAAAAAGATATATTTTTGTTTCGTCCGAGAAAATGATACAATTGCAGAAGTCAGGAGGGTATTTTACATATTCCTCTGCGAACTTTAAACGCTTTTGACGATTTACCTTACTGACATAGGGTTTCTTCCTAGCAACTCGTCCATGGAAATTATGTCTTCTTAAGGCCCTTCGTACCGTTTCACAACCTACAGATTTGTTAAGTGTTTCTTTTATGTCTACCACTATTTTAGGATCACTCATAAATGGATCTTTCTTTGTTATCCGCACAATTTGCGCTTCGTCCCTTTCGCATAGCTTACGTGGACGTGCAGATCTCGGTTTATTTTCAATTATATTCTCGGTTTTGACACTGTTGTTGTTCCAGAGACTGCAGAAGTATTGATATGAGCAGAGATATTTACAGTAAACGTGGGAGTACCCACCTAATGCGAGTGTAGGAGATTTACCGCACATTCTATTATGAATTAATATTTTGTCCAAATACTTATGAGCGTTCGCCGCTGCTATTATCTTTTTCTATTATTTTTCCAGGGCACATGCAATTATTTCTAAAATATTTGATACGCGTTTCCTAAAGAGTAAAATATAATCTACAAAATTATTATAATTCAAGATAATTATGTGAAACCATATGATTTTTACATAAACAATTGAGTGTATATAGAGGCTGTCCAAATACTTATGGGAGTAACTGTACGAACTTTCTGTATCAAATGCGCAACATTTTATATTACATACATTTTATTTCACGAGAAAATAATAATATATACATATGTTTTTTTCAGATTCCGTAGCTCCTGTATGCTTACCAATCACAGTAGAGGAAAAGACGTTTGATTTTAGGAACTTTACAGTTATAGGCTGGGGTGCTACAGAAAGCAGTAAGTCAGTTCTTACGTACATACACCTTATATTCACTTTCAAGGTATTAAAACAAGTCATATATAGTCAGTCACAGAAGTATTCGTACATCTATCTAATGTTAAAAAACATCAAATCTAAACATTCCATTATGATGCAGTATTTTTATTTCTTTTTTAATAAAGTTAGAAAATACTAATTACAACATGAAAGCAATTATTATTTAAAACTGACAGAATATAATAAATATTATAAAATGGAATGTCACGAAAGTCTTCGTACACTGCGTTTACTGCAGTGAGTTGTTGGGAAATAAATATGTTAGGAATTCGGTAAATTCCCTTTATAAGTCCGTGAACAATAAGCATATCCATCTTTACATGCTTATTTTTCGCGGACTTATAAAGGGAATTTACCGAATTCCTGACGTATTTATTTCCCACGGATCGATCGTAAAGAAAAACACATGTCCATTGATACGGTTGAATTAATAATAAAACTACGCTAAAAAGGAATAAATCATTATTCCAAATAACTTAAATTATTGGTAGACCGCGCTCTGCACTGCAGAGCAGAAAAGAGAATAGCCACTCAGAATATTTAAAAAAACCTGCTTCGCCCAGTCATCTATACCTCTTTTCACAAACTATGCAGGCAATTCTAAGAGAAAAAAAAAATCTGTAAAAGCAGGACCAAGATAATTAGTAGGTGGAAAATTTTAAATTAGAAATTATTTAGTATATAAATAATTGAAAAAGCAGCTCTTTTCACAATGTGCATACATAGTTTTTTAATAAATGAATAAAGTTAATAGAGATGCGTTTTCAATTATTTATTATTTTAATTCACAAATGCTCAATAAACCAGTAGGATATTGTTTTGAAATTTTAATGTTTTATCATGTAAATTACTAGAATGCGGATATATCTACCTAAATTAGTTAAAATGAAACATGAATAAAGTAATAAGTAAATAAAATTCATATTGCTGTAGATATAATCGCATAGCAGACAGCATTGTAACATTTCAATAGTAGTTCAACGTATTGAGGAATATAGAAATACATATTCTTATAATAATAATACTAACCTTTATTAATTACACAACATAAAATAAAGTACAAAAAATCGAAAAGGGGCAAATTCAAAGTAAATAAAGTAAACATAATGAATTTGAAAGCAAAACGTAAGTAAGAAAACACAATACAGTAAACCCTCGCTATATACAGCGAACACCGATGCTGCGAAATTGTCTATTTTACAAACAAGAATCACTGTACGAAAACTTCTAACGTATTTATAAAGCAGTTTATTTCATTATAACGAATTTTCAATCAAGCGAATTACGAACAATCTTAATCATCCAACGCGCAAAAACTAATATAAAAAAATACCGATAATACGAACCAGTATAATTTTACACCTATACAATTTAATAACCCTGCGTAAATATTCGTTTCCAAAGTGGTATTTTTTATTTTTTTATTATTTTAGTTTCTGAGAGATTATTTTAGAGTTAGTCATTAACATACATTGTGGGAATACGCATAATTTAATAAAAATGAGCAACAAAAGACCAAGGATTTCTTTAAAGAGTAAATTGGACATTTTAGAAGAGGTAGAAAAAAAAACAATGTCCAAAACTAAGATCGTGGAAAAATTTTACATTCCGAAATCAACATCATCTACTATAGTAAAAAATAAAAATAACATTGACAACACTATTTGAAAAAAATGTAGTCATGTATTTATTATTGCTATAGATATGAATTGTAATTACATATGGTTATGTAATACCTATTTAATAATAAACAATTGAAACATCCTTATTATATATGCACATAGGTGCTATTATTCTTTATAACGAACTAATCCGCACTAACGAAATTTCATTTATACGAACACCTCGATACAACGAACATTATACTTTCCCCCGTGCCTGTTTGCTATAATGAGGGTTTACTGTATACTATGCTATACTAAACTAATCTAAATAAACCAAAAATTAAAACTATTAAAAAAAAGAAGAACGAAGTCATTATCATTTTAATGCGTACATATACACTTAGTCACAAAAGTCTACGTACGACAATAAAATGTCGAAGAATAGTAATAGGATATATAATTATATTGTTTTTCTTTAATCTATATTTCCAATATTAAAATACAAAAGAACATCCACAAAATAAGACACAATTAAAAGGAAATAAAATATATTTTCGATAAGAAATCAAAAAAAAGGGAAAAAATTCTTACAACAAAAGTCTACGTACGCTGAAGAAAACTTAAAAATTCATACAAAATTTTTAATCTTTAGTACGATGTTGGTCCTCCTTCGTATTCTATTACGGGTGCTAATCTGGAAAAACATGGGGACTCAAACCACATATGACGTACTGGCTGTACACTACGGTGGTAAGACCCATGATAACTTATGGCTGCCTGGTTTGGTGGCCTAAAATCACACAGAAGCATGCGATAACTAGTCTCTCGAAAATTCAGAGACTGGCATGTCTATGTACAACAGAAGCTATTAAAAGCACTCCAACAGCTGCTATGGAAACCATGCTAAACCTACCTCCTCTTGAGATTTATATCAAGGGAGAAGCCAGAATGGGGGCATACAGACTGAAAAATACTAGCAACTGGAGATCCCACAGTGGATCTGGGCACACCAGAAAAGAAGCAGTAGTAACAAACCCTGTCTATGATATGGGTAGTGATACAACAATCTCCAGGATCTCCTATGACAAACCTTTCAAAGTTTTCTTGAATTGGGAAGAATGGAGGGATGGAGAGGGGAGAAAACCAAGAACACTAGTCTGGTACACAGATGGGTCCAAAACGGGCACTACATCTGGCGTTGGTGTATATGAGGAAAACCAGGGATACAAAGTATGTGTATCACTTGGGCGATACACCACGGTATTTCAAACAGAAATATATGCCATACAAACCTGCGCGTGGGAGAGTCTGCGTCGGCGACCGCAGGGTGAGACGATGTGCATTCTCTCTGACAGTCGGGCAGCCTTAAAGGCACTAGCATCTTATCGCATAACCTCTAAACTAGTATGGGAGTGCCTGCAAACCCTAATGGCTCTGTCTAAACACAACAAGGTCGCACTGGTGTGGGTGCCAGGGCACAGGGGCATAGCGGGCAATGAAATTGCAGACGAGCTAGCGAGGGAAGGCTCAAAAATGAATTATATAGGCCCTGAACCGGGTCTAGGTATTACCAAGAGTGCAGTGCGTGGTGCAATTAATGAGTGGATTATAACACAACACCAATTAAATTGGAAACATGCAGCTGGACAAAAGCACAGCAAACGGACGATGGAAAGACCGTCGCAACATCTGAATGCTGACCTGCTTGAATTAAACAAGATACAGCTTAGGGCAGCAACATGTCTATTAACAGGACATGGCTGTTTGAGAGGCCACTTGCATAAGATGGGGATCTACAAAGATGAGCCCTTATGTAGACTTTGCAATGAGGAGGAGGAAACAGCCCCTCATATTATTTTCGAATGTGCAGCGTTACCTCAACGCAGATTCGCTATGCGAAGCATAATTGAACTGCCAATGGAGGAAGATTTACTACATAGGCTCTTAAACCTGATTGCGGGAACTAACCTGTTCAAGTAAAACAAAACCGAAGCAGGAATAATACAATAAGCTACTAAGCTTCAGTGTTAGGGATGTAAAGACCAGCCCTGCTCTTGTAGAAAATCAATCAATCAATCAATCAACGGCTGCTAATCGACGTGGTATTGATGAAACTAATTTTTCTGTGACATCTGGTGTTATATTTGCCCATTCTTCTATTAGAATTATTTTTAATTGTTCTTTATTGTAAACGTTCCTTTTTCGCACTCGACATTTTAATTGGTCCCATAAATGCTCGATAACGTTTAGGTCTGGGAACTGGGAAGGAGAATTGAGTTGATTCCTTACACGATATAATAGCCATTCCCTTACAAGCCCAGAAGTGTGTTTCGGGTCGTTGTCTTGTTGGAATATGTAGTTTGCACTCAGCCCCAACTTCCCGACACTGGCTGTAAAACTGGTTTTTAGTATGTCGAGATAGACGAATTTATCCATAACCCCTTCTATAAAATGTAATTCGCCAACTCCATTCCCTGCCATACAGCCTCAAACCATAACAGATCCAGAGCCATGCTTCACCGTAGGCATTTCCTTATTCGGTTTTCGCCAAACTTTTGCTCTTCCATCTTTACTAAATACGTTAAATTTACACTCATCGATAAATATTTACACGATTCCAGAAATTTCCATCTTGTTCGTGGATCTTATAATACTTTTTAGCAAACTCGAGTCTTTTTGCTTTGTTTACAACACTAATGAAAGGCTTCCTTCTCGGAATTCTTGAATGGAATCCTTCCTGTCGAAGACAACGACGAATCATTTCAGGGTGGACTCGAATTTGCGATGTGTTATAAATGTTTTCCGCCAATTTATTAGCGCTAATTTTGGGTTTAGCAGTCACCTCGCGTAGAATACTTCTTCTATTCCTTTCGGTCAGTTTAGTTGGTCGACCAGATCTAGATTTATTTCTGTAGCTACCAGTATTATTAACATTTTTTATTATTGTTTGAACTGTGGATTTTGCTAATCCATCTGTTTCAGCAATGATAGACATTGATTTTCATTCAACTCTGAGCTTCATTATCAACTTTCTTATTTCTACGGCTATTTTTCTTCTTTTCTCACTCATTTTGGGATTATCGTTTAAAACTATTACATGTGTTGCTACTTGGAGACTGAATAAATCATAATTACATGAACTCGTAAAAAATATTAGTCCGGGAAGTACCTATTTCTATAAACAGATAAAGGAGAATTCTCCGTATGTAGACTTATGTTGTGGCTTGATATTGGGGAATTCCCTGCACTTCGGGTATTTACATAAGACTATAATAGATATATTTGTTTTTTCATCACAAAATTATTGCTTTTTTAATGTGTTTGCATTATTTGCGAAAGGATAAAGTTTAGACATTATGTGCATTGTATTTTTATCAAAAACCTAACCTACTTCATCTGTGGTAAACACGAACACAAGTAAATTTTAAATTTCTTTTCTTCAGTTTTCTCGAATTGTGCCGAGAATACACGAAGCACAGCCGCACAGGTGGAATTGGACACTGGAAACACGGTGCATCCAGGAAACATAAGAATTTTAAGAAAATTCAAATATAATGGAAGAATACCACCAAAAATACCATGAACTACATTAGCATTAATTTTCTTTAATTCTTCTTATTTTTCCTGGATACACCTTGTTTCCAGTGTCCTGTGCGGCTATTTTCGGTGCACTTATCCGTGGACTTGTCTTCACTGTGCGTGTTACACTTCTCCTCACGCTTATCTAAAATCTTCGGACGTCCACTTCGCGATGCAGTCTCAACTGTCCCCGATATTTTAAATTTTTCCATTACACCCTCTATCTGCTCTATCAGTAATTTTAGCTGTTTGGAACAAGGATTTCTTTTTTATGTAGTTTTATATTATTAGTTCACACGTATCAGTAGACATATATTTTCCTTACGATCCATCTTTGCAAATAAATTGAATGCTTATTTTTACGCGGATCTATAAAGGGGATTTACCGAATTCCTAACATATTTATTTCCCAACACCGGGGAGTCACTACATTAAACGCAGTGTACGAAGACTTTCGTGACATTCCATTTTATAATATTTATTATATTATGTTATAGTTTTAAATAATAATTGCTCTCATGTTGTAATTAGTGTTTTATAACTTTATTAAAAAGAAATAAAAATACTGCATTATATGGAATTTTTAGATTTGATGTTCTTTAACATTAGGTGTATGTACGAACATCTTTGTGACTTACTGTAGGTAACATGTAGTTTTTGCTGTCTAAAACCATAGAATACCATTTTATTTGCTACCAAACTTTGTAAATTTCTAAATTTTAAATTAGTAATTATTAGTGTTAGGCATTTTGCGCACGTTCTAGCTAGGGCGCAGGGATCATAGGGCCGTATTCAGTTATATTGTATCTTTCCGGACTAGAGCGATTCTACAACGAAGTTTACAGGCTGATTTCCGACAATAGCTCAGAAGCTACAATAAATCTACTTTTTAAAAGAACCGCGCCCCATTTCTTTAATTTAATTCACATTTTAAAACTTGTATTTACCGTAAAACCCTTACTTCTAATAGTAATAGTGATGGGACGCTTAGCTAGATATTAGCTTGTTTCATGTGGAAGATTTTGATACGGCTAAGTATATAGTTTTGGCGCATGAATAATTGAAAAAAGTGGTGCAAAATGCAAGAAACCCAAGTTTGGCATTTGAAGAAATGGGGATTGCTAAATATGTAAAATATATAGTGCAATAAATCAATAACTTAAACATCATCCCAAATAAATTTTCTTTTCTTGAAGAATTGCCTTGTATTTAGTAGAGATACCAATTTACATATTTTATGGCAACTTTGTCACTAATTTAGCTTATATATAATATAATTGGCTTCCACCGATGGAAGTCATGTATACAGGGTGTTTATTAAACATACGACAAAAATTCAAGGGGTTATTCCATGAACTATTCCAAGAATATTTTGTCCTTTGATGATTTTTGAAAAGCCCCTTAGTTTCGAAGATACAGGACGAGAAAAATTTTCGACAAAACCAATATTTTATTACCAAAAATTACATTTAAAGTTTCTTAATCTACAAGAACTGTTGAAAATGAGCTAGGATGCAAGAATCCAATCTTCTCCTCATTGACTGCCGAACTCTTTCAAAAACATTAGGGTCATTTCTTATTGAGTTACACCCAGCAATTATCCGATTTCTTAAATCTTCTACAATGAATGAATGAATATTGTGTAGCAACACTCTGAAACTGGCACCTATAACAGCGTATATTTGTTGTCGTATCAAACGTATATGCAAATATGTGGTGCAACTCACCGGCAAATAAACATTTTCTACAAGAGAAGCCAGCCTAATTTAAATCATATGTATGTATATGCGTATGAGATGATATCCCTCTAACTATTATATCAGCTCCAACCGTACGCAAAATGCCGAAGTCTAGTAGTTATTGCGTAAATTCTTTAGCAAGCACTAAAGTATAAGACAGAAAAATTACAACAAATAGCTCAGAATATTTTTAATATTTCCTAGCTTGTTCAAATTTGCAATAAATAAAACGACTGTAACACGAACTTGTGTGGAGAAAATTTTGTAAATTAGCGAAAAAATAGTGTTCTAAGAACTTTTTATAAGTAGAAGACACTATATATTACACTACTTATACATTTTTTATTTTGTTAGGTTTCTACAGTTCCATTTTACTTAAAGTATTGGTTCCAAAAGTAGAAAACTCAGTATGTGCACCAAAATATGCTTCTAGAGGGAGTTTGACGGACAAGCAACTGTGTGCCGGTGGTAAAGACGAAAAGGATTCATGTCGCGGCGATAGTGGCGGTCCTTTAACAGCCGACTATACGAAAGATGGGCGGTATAGGACTCTTCAATACGGTATTGTCTCATTAGGACCTCCCGTATGCGGTTTGGAAGCATTTCCAACGCTATACACAAAAGTCGACAAGTATGTAGGGTGGATTTTCGATAATATTAGGCCATAGATAGTAATTACAAATATCATCCTTCTTCATGCTCATTATGTGATAATGTGTATTATCTATGTAATTTAATTACTTTTTCTATATACATACATAGTAATAAGATATTTTAAGTTTTTTGTAAGTTAATTGTAACGAAATAAATAATAATAAACAATTGAAGATGGTTTTAGAAAACGTGACAGTTTCCTACTCAACGTATAGAACTTTATTGGAACATCAGAAAAAATTACTTTACCAAAATTTGTGTATTGAGATGTTTTTTAAATGAAATATCAAATTAAACGATAATCACATCAAGTCTTGTTTTTATTTTCAATGCTCCACTTACAAAATAATTTTGAATCACTTACAGTAGGTATCGTGTTTCTTGGAATTTTTAACTTTTTTAACTAATACTCCAAGTCCTTTTATTGTAAATCACCTCCAATTGCTTTTCTTAACTCCTTGAGCTTATTTCTCTTTCTTACTTATTTCGAAATGCTTTTTGATTACTTCTAACTGTTTTCAAATAAAGATAATACTTTCAGTGTTGTTTAAAACGGAATTACTAGATAATTTTTTTGAAAACGCCTGTTGTCAAAAGATTTTTTCTATATCTGCCCCTTTTGTTTACTTGTCACAGAATCGCCAATCTAACGACTTGATGTTTTTTGTAGTTGGCCCAACAATGATCATTTCCGATGTTATAGATGGCCGTAAATTTTGACTACTGGATTCCACATAATTTGTTTGTTTTTTACAAAAAATATTCTGAAACTGTAAATTTATTGCGGTTCTGATTATTCACCATAAAGTAATATTAATGGAGTCTCAAAAGAAACAAAGAATTCACAAACATATCCGCGCATTCAAGCAATTGTATCCGAAAATTCCGCTACCACCTCAGCCTGCATTGACGCGATGGGGAACATGGATCGAGGCAGTATCTTACTATCGCAAATATTATTCCTAAGTGAAAGATGTCATTTTCAAACTTAATTCTTCTAATTCTCAAGCTGTTCGCGAGAGTCAGCAACTTTTTTCCGATTCGGACGTTCAAAAAGAAATGGATGACATTTCCATAAACTACTCTGTAGTGACACAAACTATTTCACAGTTAGTAAACACTCACTTATCTATACAAGACTCGTTAAATAACATCAACAATTTAGCAGCCGCTCTAGAAAGCTTGACGGATCCTATAGGACTATATGCGCAAAAATTTCGTGCAGTTTTAAATAAAAATCCGAATTTAGAAAAGGTTCGATCTATATCTGGAATTCAAGACTGCACAGAAGAGATACAGGAGTATTTGAATTTCGCAAATCTTACTTCATTAAATGCTGAACGATCATTTGCAAAGTATACGAGAACGTTTTTAGACCGTCGTCGAGGTCTGACCGAATCGACAATGGAAGCATTGCTTATGTTGCAGTACTATGCGATGTACCATGGCAGTCGCACATTACCGCTGTGGTTATCGATACGTCAATAAAAGGTAACAATCTATTATTTTTTTATTAATACTGTGTCTACTTTTGCGCGGTATGCCCCGGACGGTTCCACTAGTTTCTCGAATATTATAAATAGTACACGCACACCAATCAACCGATAATAACCTAACGTCCACTCGATTCCTTGTACGTACATAGTAAGCACAGCTCCTTTCACAGCACCTCTGCGGGTGCAACCGTTTGTCATGCTTTACTAATAATAATAAATAACCTGGGCAAATATGCGGTAACAGCCAGAGACGTGGCGAGCGCATAAAAGTTTACACATAAAATAGAAGGTAAGAAATAAATTATAAAACGTGCTGAAACACTTACCGTTTTAAAAGTCTTCCGTGAAATCATAAACTGGGTAACATCTGTTAAATATTTGAATCATTAGATATGTTTCCACAGCTGTTTCAGTCAAGTGAGTACGACGTGCGGAATAAATGTTTTTTAATCCCGAAAACGACCGTTCGACATCTAGCGATGTTACATTTGCATATTTAAAATAATCTTTGAAACAACTTAATGCATCTTCACACACACCTTCACAAATTTGTCTTAATCTAAGAAATACGGAGTCTTTCTCTAAAACACTTTCCAATTTTCGTGTTACACACCAATTTGTTTCGCCTTCTACAGCGCATAACTGTGCGTGAACATCATTCACAATTTGAACAGAATCCACTAGCGACAACATTTTGTAATTTTTCTATTCTCTCCGCTAGTCCGAAGAAATTGTTGTGAATAGTTTGTAAATCTTTTTTAACCTGACTATCTTGAAATATTTCCGGGCTTCTCTTGATTGCTGCAGCTTCTGTCGGATTGAATTTTAAAACTACCTTCTTTACTTGATCAAAATATTTGTTGTACTAAAACGCAGCCTTTTCGCCAACGTGTAACAATCGGCTGTGGTGGTTCAGGTAAATCAGAACACAGTTTGTGAAATAGTCGGGTACGTTTCCGGGACTTTAGAAACACTGCCTTTGTACTAGCAATCAATACATTTACTAGTGTAGGAATCGTTTGTGCCGCAAGATTTAGAGTATGGATTTTACACGTTACATGTAAGAAGTTACCACTATGTTCTTTAAGAGATCGGCCCAAAGAACGCATGTTTGCGGCACCATCACTCATAAACATTAAAAGTTGCTTAGTTGAAACTTCAAATTTGTTCAATGAGTTCAACACCACGTTTAAAATCTCATCGGGAGTACAATTTATAACTCTTTTTGGAAGCAAGTAAGAAGGAGGATGACGGTCGATGTGGTTCCATTGTACGTACCATTACATTAACCACAGAATGTTTTTGACGATCTGTTGTTTCGTCCACACACAACCACAGTTTTTTATCTTTCAATTCCGTTTTCATTCTTTTTTCTACATGTTCACAACCAAATGGCACTATATTTCGTATCGATGTCCGACTAGGTAATTTACAGTCCGCACATTTATTCCAGAAGGAGACAAATGCTTCTTTGTCTAGTAAACGAAACGATAGATTACATAAAATAAAAGTAACACATGAATCAAATGTAAATTTTTCTTGGTCCCGTATGCCACTCTTTGCAGAAGAATGCTGACGTCGACAATGGCTTCTGGGCCAACACATTAAAGGGATTTTACAAACTAAACATTGAATTTTAGCGCCATAAAAATTAAGTCCGGCATGTCCACTATAAAGTTTTTAATTGTGTCTGCCATTGGTCGTTTTCGCGACGTACCTAACTGCGACATTTTTAAAGCAAACATAAGCGTACAATTACGAAATAAGTTACGATAGCCTACATATACACAGAACTATTCGCATACAGCATCGATTTAGTACTGACGCTGTGAACGCGTGAAATAAATAATCGCCGACTCCGCGCCACATATCTACTACACTGACTGTTACCGCTGTTTGCCTAGACTGATAATAAATGAATAACGACTTTATCAAATGGAAACAAACGGAGGTTTTTAAAGCGAGATGATTTATTTGTTGAGATACGATAATATTTATTAACTATTAAACGTCATTTCCAAATTCCATAGTTTTAGGGTATTAAGTATTTACTATTACATTAGTTTCTCTTAGTTATTCTATAAATGTAACTTTCCGATTCGTATAAATATATGCCAAATACATTTCGCATACGTATATAAGATTTGGGACTTTAATTTTTTTCCTGCATGCAACCAAAAAAAATAAATATGCAAGGAAACATTATTCTGCAACAATCAATTTATACGATTATTGCCGAGCTACATAAAAGGAAGACTACATATTCATAGGATTATTAAACACAGAAATTTACGGACACTTACGCTCGGTAACGGTAAAGATATTTTACGCTAAATAACATTAAGCGTACAAGGAGAAGTGCCAGTTTACAGTGAAACGTAAAGGGTCACTATATAGCTTACCGCAGCTTAAGTAACTACTGAAATAATTCTAAAATGTTTTGCGTTTTACGTATTAGTTTCGTGCTGTTCATTATTAATAATAATTGTGGTAAGTATGCGTAATCACTTCGCAGAAAACAACTCACATCAATCTCACTTATTATATATAATACACAGAGTCACAGTCAACAGAGAAGCTACCGAAAGAATGTGGGATAATGACATCGGATGAAAAAATAACAAATGGAGTAAACGCAAGTCTAGGACAGTTCCCTTTCATGGCACTCTTAGGTTACACTAGAAAAGTTAATCAAAACGTCTTAACTCAATTTATTTGTGGTGGGACTATTATAAGCGAATACTACGTTCTTACCGCCGCCCATTGCTTCAGATCGTCTCTGTAAGTAACTTTCAAGTCACTGCAAATAATTAAATGTTTTAATTATTATTCTATAAGGAAGTGTGTCTGTTCAGTGTGTGGACGAAAGGTAACACCTTTTCTGGGAAATTTAGAGAAAGGTTTTCAAATAAAAATTATTCGGAGACAATACCTGCAGTAAAAAATCGGTTTCTTCTTGATTTTATTGACATAATTAGATTTAATTAATGAAATTTTATTTAGACATTGGAAGGATCTAGGTATTAAAAGGATTCGTTCCTATGGAGATTACGTGGTGTAATTGATAGCGCGCCCGTCGTATTAGGTTTCCAAAATTGATGCAATTATTTTTCTTTCAGAACGCAGTTTCAAATTTGCACACAGAAATTTTTATCTGAGGAAGTAATAGATTCTGAAAATGAGGTTTATTGAGAACAAGTTAGAGATTTAATGAAAACAGGACAAGGATTCTGGTACGTAGGCTTCCGCGGTCGTCAGTAACGCTATACCCTTGGTTTCCGGGTTGGAACCGCGTCGTTGTATAGCTTCTGCCGACATTTCGTCCGGAAAGATATTCAAACTACCATTAACCGCTACACCGACCCTTCTCCACCAACTCCGCTCATCCTACCCTAATTTCCGTAAGCAAGCGTGCCTATCCTACATTCGAGGTGTCACCGATAGAATCAACAAGAACTCAGACTGTTTTACTATTGTGACCATCACTGTAAATCGAAGCATTGATCATTGCTGCGGTATATCCTGCGGTAGCACCTTACACATTTAATTTGTTAATATTATTTACTTTATTTTGCTAATACCCGTTTATTCCGTAACTTTTGGATGCATATCTATATATGTACGAATACGTGTCCAATTTAAATTTTTTTTTTTATATATTAAATCATTCGTCTCATGCGTAAATGTGTGACTTTCTTTTAATTTTCCCGCAACGTGTCTTCTTTCCCTAATAAAATTTTGTTTTCCATCTTCGTGGGTTCCTGTTTATCCCAATCACCTGACAGTTATTTCAAGTTTATAAATTTAACTTGTTCTTTGGTGAGTAGTACTGACCCACTCTCTCGCCGGCGAGCAGGCTGGCACCTGGATGAAGGTGTCGCCTTTTGAGAAATTTTGGGAAATAGTTCCTTTTTTTTTCAGGCGCTAGACATAGCAAACTAATGAAATAAAAATCTCATGAGATCGCTAGGATTCGAACCTAGTCTCCCGTTTGCCGGATGAGCGTGCACCACAAAGTTTCTTCACCAATTCTTTTAATACCTAGATGATACCTGAAACTCTAAATTTGTCTATTTACCTATGTGATATACAAAATTAAGAAAATGCAATAGTAAGTGCAATAAATTATTCCGTAATCCTCAAATTTGAATTTACCGCTCATCAGTTTTTGCTATCCGGCTTGATAAAAGATAATAAAATGTCGGAATCTATGTGTGCTTTAAGTTTAGCAAAGTTTGCAGTTATTTCATTTAGTTCAATACCTCGAATAAATCGCTTTAACGTGAAATTATCGCTTGCCAATTTAATGTTTTTTAAATCATCAAATTGCAAATGTAAGATTTGATTTTAGTTAATTTTGAGAAACCTTTTAGCATCTGCTGCAGAGTTAAAAGTTTGAGTAAATAGATTTGGAAATTCACTTTTCAGACTTTGTTCATAGATGAAATCCATTGGCAGGAATTGACTAGCTGCATTTTCAGAAATACACTTTCTTCAGGTTATACAGGCTGATTCATTTTCGACCCTCAGGTGGGGATCTCGCTAATTACCGAAGATAGAGGGTAGGTTTAAAGTTGGCAAAGTTGCTTTGTTCTGAACCCTAAGAGAAAATGGATCTGTGACAAATGACGTTCGAGATTCTTTAAGAAAACGAAAAATGCTCATTTTCTTTTCTTACCTCTAGCACCTCTATTTGACGTTACAGAGAAAAACTAAAAGCACATTCACAGGGCCATTTTCGATCTTCTATCTAATGGTGTAGTCAAAATTTTTATATGAGGTTTCGGTTCTTTCTCCTCATCATCCTCATCACTTTCTTGTTTCTTATTGGCGCCAGATTTTGGCACTGTCATAAAGAGTTTTGGATATTATGCTTTAATCGACGAAAAATACATTTTAAGAATAAATAAGGTAGCCATGAAATTTCAAACTGTCAAACGTTTCAATAATCATTCTTTTGTAATACGTAGAAAAAACTGCCACATCGCATCGTTTTCTAGATCTTGTTAGAAACTTGCTCGAGAATGAATCGTTTACCAAGCCGCGTATTGCTTATGTTAACAGGAATTTGAATGAAAATCAACGTGATGTTTTACAAAGCTCCGTTTTCTCTTCTTGTTCATAACAAACACAACATTTAACATGTCAAATCTAAACCTAACCTCTATCTCCAATAATAAACGAAATCCCCGGTGAACGTCGAAAATGAATCAGCCTGTATATTTTTTCTGCCTTTCCCAAAATTTGTGGTGTAGAGGTAGGGCCACTAACTAAATTCACAAATAATTCAATAATGTCCATATTTTGTGAAGTAAGCAATTGCCAAAAGTTTGTTTGAACAAAAACCGATCTTTGATTATTATAATAATAAATGGCTTAGACACCCCTCTTGGGGATTTCGTCGCTTCAGATGAAACTTTCTAGATCCCTTATTATGGGGAGGATCAGTCCCCGTTCTCTCCTATTCCACTCTTTCACATATCCTTCTCCACTCCGTTCTATCTTTACCTTTTTCTTTTCCTTATCGATGCCTATCCTCTTCAAGTCTTCTCACTTCATTTATTCAGCAAGACCTAGGTCTTCCCCTCCTTTTTTTTCCCGATGGCTCCCAATTTGTTATTATATTTACTATCTTCTCCTCTCCTGCTCTCCACATATGCCCCAACCACTTTGCTCTTTGCTGTTTTATCTTCTTAACTTTATCTTCTCCGCATTCTTTCGCTACCTCCTCATTTGTTTTTATCCTATATTCCAAATTGTTCATTCTAACTGGTCCTAGTATTGACCTCAATATTCTTGTCTCCGCGACTCTCAAATTTTCTTCATCCCTTTTTGTCATTGTCAGTATTTCCGCTGCGTACATTACTACTGGTCTTATGGTTGTTTTATAAATTTTTATTTTTGTATTCTTTGAAAGATTTTTGCTTCTTAGTAGGTGTTTATTTATATGTAGAGCTTGTTGGCCGCCATTGTTTTCCCCTTTATTTCTATTTATCTATTACCATCATTTGTAATAACGACTCCCAAATATTTGAACTTGTCTACTTCCTCAAAGGTATACTTCCCCACTCTAATTTTTCTGTTGCTCAGCTCTTTTCCTATTCTCATTATTTTTGTCTTGTTCTCATTTATTTTCAATCCCATCCTCTTACCTTCATCTACTATTTCTTTTAAGATGTTGTTCATTATCTCCCTCTTTTTTGCCACGATTACTATATCATCAGCGTACGGTACTAGTTGTCCCCCTCTTGTTCTTATTTAACCCTTATTGACTCTTCTGGCGATGCATTCCAGTACTAGATTAAATATGGTTACCGACGACGCATCCCCTTGCCTAACTCCTTTATTTATAGCAAGCTCTTCAGTTTCACCTTTACTTGTTATTACACTAGGTTTCATTCCATGCATTGTCATTACCATAAGTATTTTTAGTTTTGTTTGCACTTCTAACTTCACCGCTAACATAATCATATTTCTATTTAAAGAGTCAAACGCTTGCTAAAAATCTACAAAAAGCAGTTCGAGGTTTATATTATATTGATAAGTCTTTTCTATAATTTGTTTAACTATGTGTATTGCGTCAATTGTTGATTTCCCCTTTCGCAAACCCGCATTGATATTCTCCTATTTTATTATCCGTTACCTCTCTTATTCTTCTCAGTATTAAACTAGACAAAACCCTGTAGGCGGTTGGTAGTAATGTAATCCCCCTATAGTTATTACATTCACGCTGACTTCCTTTCTTATGTAACTATTATTTGTCGTATTTCCCAATCGGCATTCTCTCCTCTTTCCATATTTTTAATATCAATGCGTATATTTACTTTTTCATTTGTTCGCCTCCATATTTCAACAACTCCATGTTTATCCCATCCTTTTCAGGCGTTTTTGCGTTCCGGGTCTTATTTATAATTTCGGTCACTTCTTCTGGGGTTGGTTTTTTTACATCTATTTGCTGTCTTTCTTCCTCTTCTCCTCCTTCCTCTTCCTCTGTTATTGAATGTGTTGATCGTCATTTAGTAGTTCTTTGAAGTGTCTCATCCAAACCTCCTTAATTTGTTCATTTTCTACTATTTTTCATTCTTTGATCTTTATTTTCCTTATTTTAGGTTTATATCTTCTTTTTTGTTCCTTAACCTTTTGATAAAATTTTCTACTATTTCTATTTTTGTTGACATCTTCAATTTCTTCTATAGCTTTTGTTATCCATTCTCGTTTGCTCGTTTTTATTATTTTTTTACATTCTTTTCTTATCTTCTCATACTTCTCTTGGTCGTCTCTTTTATTCGTACTAATCCATGTTAATCTCGCTTCTACCTTTTTTCTCCATACCTCTTCTAAATTTTTCATCATACCATTCCTTTTTATTCGTCTTAACCTCCTTCCCGATTATTTTGTCGGCTGCTTGGTTCATTACCTCCTTTATCTTACACTATCTTGCCTCTATATCTTCTTCTTCTTCATTTTTTTATTCTATTGTCAATCTATTTGTCTCATCTTCAAATTTATTTTTTACCTTTTCGTCATTTATTTTTAATATGTCCCATTTACTTCTTGGTAGTTGTTTCTTTATATTCCTTCTGGTTTTTAATTTTATTTTTGTAACTGCCATATAGTGATCCGTGTCCGCACATGCTCCACGATAAGTCTTAACGTCCGTTATTGATGATTGTCGTCTTTTGGTAAATAAGACATGATGAATTTGACTTCGATTCTTTCCATCCGGACTACCCCAAATTACCTTGTGTTCTTTTGGGCGCACAAATTTTGTATTTCTTATTATCATTCATTATTAAGGGCAGTTTCTCATAATCTCTGTCCATTACCGTTTGTTTTATTGTGAATTGTATATTCTCTGTGTGAATTGATTATTATGCAACGCAATAATTGTTTCCAATATCTGTTCGTGGTAAAAATGAATGTTTTTTCACTAGTTTTTATATAATCCTTGTAAAAAGAAACCTCTATATAGGTTACTCAAGTAGTAGTTCTACTGTCTTAGACACCAAGAATTAGTATTGAACTTTTAATTATACTTTTCAGAACATTTATTCGTTTAGGCGAATTAGATATCAGAAGCAAGATCGATTGTGAAAAACTGAATGGTTTTACTCACTGCGGTGATCCATTCCTCGATATACCCATAGCGAAGAAAATCATGCATGAGAATTATAACATAATTAATTTCAAAAACGATATTGCTTTAGTTAAGGCTTCGAATAAAATAAAATTTTCAGGTAGGTACAAAATTAGCAGAAAAGTCAATACATTTACAATTATTTTTAGAGTATATTCAACCTATCTGCTTGCCATTCAACTTTAATCGTAATTTAACTAATTCGTTGCTAACTGTTAGTGGTTGGGGGACAATTGCCTCCAGTAAGTATAATATATGTCTTACAACTAGCATCAATAAAGCAAGTTCTTTGCTGATTAGCCCCTTTTGTTAGGCAGTAGCATACCTTCTTCAACACTCCAATACGCCCAGATACGCGCATGGGAAACTAAAAAATGTGAGAATGTACTTGCATCCGAAGTTAGGCCATTGAAGGAAACGCAAATTTGTGGAAATGGTGCAAATGGACAGGACGCATGTAAAGGTGACAGTGGTGGTCCTTTGTTTACCGTGGAAGTCGCAGAATCACAGCCTCGATATTTCCAAATTGGAGTCACATCGTTTGGAGCTACTAGTGGTTGCGGAAATAAGGAACTACCATCGGTTTATACAAGCGTTATAAAATATGTAAACTGGATTATAGAAAATATTGAGTGAAAGTCCAAGACTTCTATATTATTTATTATTTAATTATTGCTGTTGATAAACATATATGTATTATTAAATACTACTCCTTAATGAATTACAATTGATATCAGTCAATAAAGTCGTAAACTATTAACAGTTACAACTTTTTTTCTTTAAAAATCAAATGTTTGATTGGCAGAATCTTTAGGAAGTTCTTTTTAAAATGCATTACACATAAATGCAGCATTTTATGAAAAGCTTTTGTCATCTATATCACAATGGCATTTTGATATAACCTTAGTTCTGCCGTTTATAGTGTATTCTTCTTCTGCTTTGAAAATGTCATCAAACTGAGCTTGAATTGCTTCGTCTTTCATTTCTACCATGCGTTTCTTATCGGATAAGTCGCTGTCACTTGACTTAAAACTGTTACTAGAATATACCCCAATGTCTTTGTATAGCTTCGTTATCAGTTCTTCTCTTGTTTTCGCATTCTTGGCCTAAAAATCATGCAAGATAATAACTATCGATGTAAAAATAGGATTAGGGTAAGTTTAGCCATTATTATGACCAAATAATTAAAGATTTGCAAAGAAAAAATCAAATGGAATCATTTCTTGCTTGTTATATTTTGGTAACTAGGAAAGTCATATCAAAAATGTGAGCACCAATGTGAGCACCAATTATAGAATTTGTAGAACAAGAAATTACAGTTGTTAGTACAATAATTAGCAAGTTTATTTAATATGTAAAAGCTAAAAAAATACCAGTGAAGAGTATCGTCAAATCATATAGTAAATTGACGTAATAATAATAAAAATCTTTGCAATCTATTTGTACAAAATACATATTAATAATGATACAAGCTACCAACATCTACACGTATTTATTTCTTTTAGTGTGACAGCCACTAGTCGGTCCCTGCTATTCCGTTACCTCCGGTATAAATAAGGCTTAACAGCTCTGACGTCAGCAGGCTGTGACGTATATTGATTTAGGTAAACGATCAGCCATATTTATCATCCTAACGTTTACACGTTCAGACGATTTCTTGCGTTTTGAATTGGTTTATCTAATTTATGTATATTGGTTTTATTAAAAAAAAAATACTGTGTAGTAATATTTCCGTATTTTGTTAGTGATACCTGTAATTTTAAAAGTTTTAAAGGTGGTTTGTGTATTACGTGTTTATAAAAATGCCGTATACCTGTTGCGTACCTGAGTACCTCGGTAATTATAAGAATGGACCACACATTCGATTTCCGCTCTGATCTTCAGATGCGTAAAAAATAGGTCTATACACAGCATAGGAAAAATTTTCCACAATTTTCCAACAATGTATACTAGGGTTTGTGAGTTACACTTTGTAAAAGAAGATATTATTTATTTTTCAACAGCTACAGATTTAAGGACCGGTGAAGCTATAACTGTAAGTTTAAAAAATCCTAGACTTAAAAAAGATGCTATTCAAACTCAATTCCCTAACTGTCCGTTGTATTAGACAAAAAACGTGAAAATTTTATTGTTCAAATAGTTTTATATTCTTATGTTATATTTAACAAAATTATTTTTGAACGCGAAGAGATGGTTTTTAAATATGTGTAATAAACGTTCTGTTTTAATGCAATATATTTTAAATTATATCACCGAACGTAGCCATTTGGATACTAATATATGTAAATGTCATATTCAGAGCAGTGAACGTATTGCAACAATTATAATAACTTGTTCTACAAATACCCTACTTAAAAATTATTATGGGAAAAGTAATGACAGATTAGCTAAAGCACCACATAATAGGAAAATAAAGACCCTGGTTATATAGCATGTCTAAATTTTCTCGTGAAACTGAACAAAATTTCAAATAAAATTGTAATTACTGTGTCATTTCTGTCTTAGTTTCGTCCAAGTACATGTACAATTACAAGTAATAATAATTAGTCGATTAAATATCAACTACAAAAACATTTTTCACGAAAACGGTGCTCGGTTACGTGTTTAGTTTTTGCTTTGAAACTTCGTTTTTCCAAAATAAAATCGAATGGGATGCGAAGAAGGGCTTAGTTGACGACTGGCATCCCCTTTAAACCGGAATCTCTTCATAACTTAAAAAAGAAATGCAAAAAGGCCGCTTAGGCTAATTTCATGTATAGCGATACATCACCAACCCACCATGACATCATCGAAGAACGCTGAGGCCTTGTATATCAGAGGTAACACTCCAACCTACATATTGCGCAGGTATTGAGCAATAAATTTACGAGCTTTGAATGCATTGATACAAAGTATGAAACAAACTACTATTGTTTCCAGCTGCTTTAAAAGCGATGTAAAGGAATACAGACTTGGTAACTACGGACTTTAATCAATGAGATAAACATTTGTTTATTCTAGGGTATTGAGGTTAGGAAAATATTTTGTTACAAATTTTTAAAACTGAGTTTCAACAGTAATCTACCATGAGCTATATTTGCATGATCCTTAGTAATCTGTAGATGAATAATTTTAAATTAAAAATCTACATGTACCATTTATTGATTTTGAGAAACAGAAAATGTCCACACCAATACCTTAAACAATCTAATTTTTAATTCTATAAAACTTTCCAATACGTCAACGATGTCTATTGGTCACAATTATTCACGTTTATGATGTAATCAATATCTAGGTTGGTTTATAATCTTATTTATCTCAACTTTAATCAAAATCAACATTTTCGTCATTCTTCCCCGTTGCCTCATAAGCATTTGCCTTAAAAAGAACGTTCACAGTACTGAATCATATGAAAGTTTCAAATTCAAAAGAAATCATATTAATGAATAATATTTGAATCATCACACTTTTTCACATTTCTTATAAGTAACCAAAAAGCTCATTTTCCTACAATCACTTAGCTGTTTTTGCATATTTTTTAACAAACTATCAGTAAAAAAGTTTTAAGCATGCAACGTAAAAGTAATACCTGTGACTGTCTTTCAAATAAAGTAGGTTGCTGATTAACTCTACCTAGCATCAACTGCATTCTTTGTCTGTGTTCCTCGCTTCTTAATCTTTCTTCATCTCTTCTCATCTGTAGCCTCATTGCTAAATCTTCTTCGTGACTATAAGCTAATTCTTGCCACACTGGTCTTTTGCGCATAATCTTTTCTCTCCATCTCGCTTCCTCGCGTAATTTACCCTCTTCAAGTTTCTTACACATTTCAAGTTCTATTCGTTTTCTAAAATGTACATATGCTACTTGAAAACCAAATTATTGTGTGTGGGATTATGTTAGATGTGAGCTATAACCTTGCAGATTGGACTCTTAATACAGCTGCTAGATTCGATCTATGTACGGCTTCTAACGTTGGAGTCGACCTCGTGGTACTTTTGCTCTCCGCAGAAGATTGTCTCCCTCGTTTAACCTAGCATGAAACAATAAACTTAGAAAAAAGTTGAGAATATATTTGGAAAACTTTAAAACAAAACCAGCTAAATTTAATTTTTATGCAGTCACACTATTTGAGAGCAAGAGTTTTATCACAGGTTTCACTTACATCGAAATGTAAATTAACCCAGTTCGCCCAAATTTAAGAAAAATGTAAAAGAATGAAAATGTCACATTTCTATTATCCATATAACTAATTTGGATATTTTATGCATATTTTTGATACTAGTCTTTGATTAAACAAAAGAATGTCAACAAAAAAGTGAATGGTTGTTACTAAAATTGAATTTATCAGGTTTTGCTTCTACGAGGGTGTACCCAAAAAAAAACAGTATATTCTGTAGACAAGTGAGTAGGCAATGCTGCCCTCTGCCACTAGGTGCGTTTATTAGGCACCCTCACTTGTCACTTGGCTAACAAGTAAGTAGCGTTCATGAGAAACCATCACAACGGACAGAGTGATTTTTTTTAGAAGCCACTCCCAATGCTTTCGGCAGTTTTACGATGGCAAACTTTATGAAGGAACGCGCCAACATCTAATTCTGTTTCTTGTCAAAGAAAACATCAGCAGAAACAGTTTCAATGCTTCGGGAAGCTGATGTGAAAGAAGCTCTAAATCAAGCAAGAATTTACGAGTAGTTTGCCGGTTCAAACGTGACAAAATGTTACTTGAAGTAGAATGCCGTTCGGGTCGCCCCGCAACAATAAGAACAGACAAAAATGTTCCAAAAGTGCACGATGCCATCATGTGAGATCGTCGCAGAAGAATCGACGAATTGGAACAAATCATTGTAATTTCCTGGAGTTCATACCAAAGAATGCTAATAAATTTGTTCCACAACTGCTGCCCGGTGACGAGAGGGATAACCGTCTGAGAGTGTGCCAAGAATTTAAAGAACAAGCACAAGCTACTTGTAAACCTGACGATTTTTGATCAAAAGTTATCACAGGAGATGAATCCTGATGTTACGGCTATGAACCGGAAACAAAATAGCAGTCGAGTCAGTGGAAGAAACCATCATCCAAGTGAAGCTCACGATGATTTTTTTGACATCAAAGGAGTTGAATTTTTTCTTCCGGGCACCAGAGTGAACCAATATTAATATCTGGAAGTATTGCAGCGAAAAGAACGATCTGAATTGTGGCAATCGGGGGACTGGCTACTTCATCATGACAACGCAGTGTTGAAAATCAAACACTTTTTGACAAAAAACGGCATGACAACGGTTTTTCACCCCTCTTACTCGCTCAATCTAGCCTCCTATGAGTTTTTCTTATTACCAAGAATGAAGATAAACCTAAAGGAAAAACGTTTTGAGGACATTCAAGAAAAAATCGCTGAGGATACTTAACGGCACCAGTTCAGAAGAATATAAAAAATGTTTCGAACAGTGGATAAATTATTGAGCAAGTGCATATCATCTAATGGACACTATTTTGAAAGGTATTGATGTTATGAAGATGTTATCTTAAATAATAAAAAAAATAATAATTCTAGTTTTTTTTTTGGTACCCTCTCGTATATTTATTCTAAGAATATGTACCTTGCTCTTCCGTTTATTCTTACATTTTGAGTTTCTTCTAATAAATTCATTTTCCAATTTCTCTAGTTCCCTTAACTCTCGATTAATGTACTCCTTCATTTGGGAAGTATTTTGTCGATGACTTTGTGCTGCCATGACTTCTTTCACGAGGTTTTCGTCTATATTAAAATCTCTATATGTTCTAGGGCACAAATGTTGTTTCGGCTTCTTCTTTTCACGCAACGCCATCGACGGTGGCAAAGAGGCTGCTCTCAGCATTTCTTCTGCTCTTACCTTTTTCTGTAAAGCTCTAAAATATCGTAAAAGATCGCAAATTTAGAGATCAAACGCTTTTAGACGAATTAGTATTTAATAAAATTATGATGGTTAATATCAAATATTAAATACATTACCTGTAAAATTCATCTTCATGCATCTTTCTGTATATATAATTGCTGAAAAGGTTCTTTGGTATTGGCTTCGCTTTAAACGGTTTAAATTTTACCGGTTGATCGTCAAGGAAAATACACGGAGATGATTTCGACAGTCTTTTGTTAATGGATTGAATCTCTTCGTCGCGACGAGTAAATGAGAAAGGTCGCATCTGAGCTTGGAGAGCAGCTTTACTTCTTCTTTTAACTTTTTGACGTCTGTAAATGTAAATGTAAGGTAACTAAAAACGCAAGACAAGATAAATGCCCCATCGGGAACTGCAATTGACGATATATTTATTTGGTCATGTACTTATTTAGGTACACTGAAAAACCGATATGTTTGAGCCAACTAAATTTACGAGGGATGATCGTAAAATAAGGTTCCCATATTTTTTAAAAATAGACAGCATTCTTTCTTTTCTTAACATTACACATCGTTTTAAAGGTAAAAACTTAAGCTATTTTTCGACATCATCGCCATTTCTATCCAAGCATGTTTCCAGACGGTGCTCCAACTTCTGTATCCCCATGTTGTAAAATTCTGTCGCCAGTCCTTTTAAGAATCGAATAACCTCTTCTTTGACTTAATCGTCAGGCCCGAAGCGTACGCCCCCAAGTGTTCCTTTAATTTTGGAAACAAGTGATAATCGCTTGGAGCTAGGTCCGGACATGTAGGGGGTGTGGAGCATGACAATCCAGCCAAATTTTGTCAGCAGTTCCTGGGTTTGACGAGAGACGTGGGGCCGAGCGTTGTCGTGAAGAAGCGTCACACCTGCAGTCTTCCTCGCCGGTGGTTCTAGATTGTCCGTCTGAGTTTGGTCAGTGTATCGCAATACCTGTTTGAGTTTATTGTCGTCCCAGGAGGCAAAAAGTCGACCAGCAATAGCCCTTTCCTGTCCCAAAAGACGGTTGCCATGACTTCGCCAACAGACTGCGTTTGTTTAAACTTCTTTGGCTCCGGCGAAGTTGAGTGGTGCCATTCGCATGATTGTCGCTTGTTTTCGGGAGTGAAATGAAATACCCACGTTTCGGCGCACGTAACAATGGAGCCCAAAAGTTCCTCCTTGTTGTCTTGACACTGTTGAAGAAACGCCTGCGCACACTTGCAGCGTTTCTCCTTATGGTCTTCCGTGAGCATTCGCGGTACCCACCGCGCGCACACCTTGAGGTAGCCCAGTTTTTCGGTCAAAATCTTTTCAATTGTGGTGTTGGAAATCTCAGGAATCCGAAGAGCGAGTTGACGAATGGTGACCTTCCGATTTTGAAGCAGTATGCTCTCGACCTTTTCAACGATTTCCTCTGAAACTGATGGTCATCCGCTCCCCTCTTCATCGTGAATTTCCGTCCGACATCCAATGAATTCCCTACACCATTTGCGGACATGTAGAACAGCTATACACTTTTCTCCATAAACGTCGGTTAATTGACGATGAATGTCTATAGGTGAAACCCCTTTCGCGTTTAAAAAACGTATCACAGCGCGAATTTCGCACCTGGCGGTAGCGGCGATCTGGAGTTCCATCTCGGACGGCTGCTTAGCCAACACTGAGCGGCGTAGCGAGACAGGAGTGGTACGTGTATAGAGTGGGAGAGCTGCTGCATACGCTAATGTCGTCGGATTTCGCCTAACACGTCTTATTGCTGCTGTAGGGCTTTGGGAACCTTATTTTACGATCATCCCTCGTATTTTGTTAAAAGAAATTTGTTTGAACCAACTATTTGCTTTGTTGCGGCAACTAAATCACAAAAAGACATGTGTTGAGCGAAACAAATTGTTTAGTTAAAATATTTATTAGAGTCAACTACAGCTTCAACTAAAACGTTGTGTTAACTTTTTAAGAGTTTTCAAACTGTTTTAACTGTTATATATGTACAATCAACATATTTTATACATTTAGTTGAATTAAATAAATCTAATGTTTATAGGAACAAAATATTTAGTTGGGTTGAAAATAGAATTTGTGATCCCAACTACTTCCCGCCAATAAACACGCATGCGCCAGGAGTACAAGCCGTGCAAGCTAAGACTCTCTTTGGTTTATACTAACCACATATTCACAAACTTTTGTTTAATAATTGATAATAAGCAAGCAATTAAATTTCCTGTGTGCTGATAATTAAATGGAGGTTATGAAGAATTCGTTAACCAACTGAATCAGTATTTTTGAAGGTAAATAAACACATCAATTCTTTTATACAAATAACAGCTATCTTTATATTAGAAGAACAGGATTGACCTGAAACGTGTGTTAATGACAAATATAAAGTCATTACTGCCAAAGGAAGAGAAAAGAATAAAATTTACAAAACGATAAGGGTTTTAAAATCGAAAGAAACTCAAAATCATCAAGTAGTACCAGGTACACTGTAAGTATTAAATTCATTACACGTGTAAACATATAATAGACATAAAACCCCGTCTCAATATAGCAACAGAAGGGCATTCATCATATTAATACATGAAATCTTCTTGATGTGTCATTTACTCAATTTAATGCATGCGTTTCTATTCTAACATATATCGAAATACGATTGTACGCTTTCTGAACATTACATATTATACCAATTACTGTTCCATTAACTACAAATGCTCAACCAGTTATTTTTCCTTACTTTCTTCCAGCTTCAAGAAATTATTGTTGGGCTTGATTGAAAGCAGCGGTATGTTTGGTATGTTTAACTTTCTTTTCTTGAAGGCTAAAAATAAAATTATACGGGCAGATGACCCAGAATTCAGTCGCGAGGGAATTGTAAATATAAAAAATTCTCATTATTGGGCAGAATAAAATCCACATGTCATACGAGAAAAAAATTTGCGCAATAGTCATAGACGATCGGGTTAGGTATGAAATCTGCACCGAAAATCTAAGTGCCTACAAATATTAAGACGAGTGGTTTCCATACTTATGATTGTGATTCCTCCTATTTAGAAAACTTTTCCCCAAAATAAAAATTTAAAGTAGAGGTATTTTTAGTAATATGTGATAGCATAATTTCTGAAATGGAAAGAAGATCTTGTTGTTATAAACAATTTTAAGTATATTTTTCGTTTATTTTCGATTATGAAAAGACAAATTTGAATGACAAACGATCCGCACCTTAACGGCTTCTTAAAAAATATCCGTTAGATTTGGAAAGTGAATTGGAAAACGAAATAATACATTTCCATCAGTATTAGAGTCAAACCTCTATCCTAATGTAGCTATAGCATTTAGAATATATTTAACTTTAGCTTGCGGAGTTTGTGAAGGAGAAAGAACATTCTCAAAACTGGCGGTAATAAAAAACCAAAAAAGAAGCGCCATGAACCAAAATCGGCTAAATGCTTTAAGCTTGTTATGCATAGAGCATCAATTCGTAAAAATAATAAATTTTAAAGAAATTGTGAAAAAATTTGCTGCTTCTAAACTCCGCAAAGTTAATCTGCTATAGAGCCCTAATGTGTAGACTTCATTAAATATTTTTATTAAGAATAAACATTTATTTATTTTAATTTTTTACTAGGTTTTACAGATATTACATATTTATAGAACAATGCTTTTATTAGGAATGTAAAATTTTGTTTAAATATTTTTATTGAAATTAAATTTGTTTACAATTTTTTTGTCTATTATTATATTATTAAACATTATTTGCAAATATATGTTTTTATAAAAAATTTAAATTTTCATGTTACCTACTTGTTTACACATTTTTGAAATTGCCTATTTTACAATTTGCAATAAAAGATAGAGGGGGGCCCCGTTATAACTTGTGCCTAGGGGTCCCGAAGGCTCTTAATCCGCCACTGATTGTAAATAAAAAATATTCTCATTATTGGGCAGAACAAAATTCACATGTCATACGAGAGAAAAAATTTCAAGATACTTTTGGTTTCAATGCATTCGCAATTGTCATAGACGATCGGGTTAAGTATGAAATCTGCAACGAAAATCTAACAAGCGCAGAATACCTACAAGTATTAAGACGAGTGGTTTCCATACTTATAAATAACGCTGGCCACGAGCGGTACCGCGCATCGGCGTAGAATCAGTTCGGACCGAGAGGAACGGTAGTATTACTTCGTCTGCGCAGCAGTACGGACATTTTCGCTGCCGGTCATTTTGCGCAATTGTTTATCTGTCCTAGAAAAATTATGATTTCGTCAGCAAAACGACCGCGGTCGGACAAACTTCGAAAATTTATTGCAGAAATTCCAGACTTAATATATGAAGGTGCTAAAATTAAATGTGTAATCTGTAAAATCCCGTTAATGTGTTGGTCCAGACAACATTGTCTACGACACGTAAATAGTGAAAAGCATGTCTCAAAAAGAAATTGCGCACGAGACAATGAAAAATTTATATTTAATTTATGCGTTACGTTTATCGCATGTAATATACCGTTTAATTTACTAGACAAGGAACCATTTATCTGCTTTTGGAATAACTATTCGGAGTGCAAATTACCAAGTCGAACATCGTTACGAAGAATTGTGCCACCTGCGCGCGAACATATTGAACAAAAAATAAAATCGGAATTGAAAGATCAAAAATTGTGGTTATGTGTCGATGAAACAACAGATCGGAAGAAACATTCTATTCTTAATGTAATGGCACGCAAATTGGAACCTCATCAATCGGCACCTTCAATTCTATTAGTCTCCAAACGAATACAACAGTGTACTGCCGAAGTAATTTCAAAGTTAGTGTTAAATACATTGGACAAGTTTGAACTTTCAACAAACCAACTCTTGATGTTAGTGAGTGATGGTGCTGCAAACATGCTTTCTGTAGGCCGGTCTCTTAAAAAGCATTCTGCTAATTTGTTACACATTACGTGTAAAATTCATGCTCTCAATCTTGTGGCGGATAGTATCAGAAAATGTTATCCTGAGGTAGATGTTTTAATAGCGCATACCAAAGCAGTATTTGTCAAATCACCGAAACGTATTCGCGAATTTCACAGACTGTGTCCCCGTATACCAGAGCCACCAGAACCTATTCTAACTCGTTGGGGAACATGGTTGCAGGCCGCGTTTTATTATCATAAATATTTTGACAATATTAAGAACGTGGTTTTACAATTCGATACAAAGGAAGCTGCCGCTATCCAGAAAAGCCAGTCGAAATTTCAAGATAGTCAGGTTAAAATGGATTTAAAAATCATTCACGACAATTACTTCGGGCTAGCAGATGCAATAAAAAAATTACAAAATCCTGCGATGCCGTTAGAAGAATCTCTACAAATAGTGCAACATGTTCACGCACAACTATGCGCGATTGAAGACGCAAAAAATGTTTCTGTTCTAGAAAAATTTGAAAGTGTTTTTGAGAAAAATTCTGATTTTGGCACATTAAGAGACATTTGTGAAGGTGCGTCAACAGAATCGTTAAGTTATTTGAAAGATTATTTTACTTACACAAATATTACGTCACTAGATGTAGAACGTTCGTTCTCTGCATATAAACGCATTTTTTCCTCATGCCGTACTAGTTTTGCCGAAACAACAGTTGAAACATATCTAATGTTGCAGATATTTAACAGACATTATTCAATTTGTGATTTCACGGAGGACTCTTAAAATGGTAGGTGTTTGAGCACGTGTTATTTAATTTTTATTTAAAAGATGAGCGAAATTATTTGCATCTCTTTACATCTCTATTAGCAGAATAACTCTAGTGGAACGCGAGGCCTGGTCGACTCTACGCTACTGCGCGGTACCGCTCGTGGCCAGCTTTACTTATAAACAATCTACCATACAACATGCTCCGTCAGCGTTGGTTTCAAATGGCTTAAGCCTTGGCCACTTAGATCTCCCAGCTTTAGTCCTCTTGATATTTATTTATAGGGTCATATAAATCAAGTTAATACATATTTTGTTGAGAATAGAGAAGACACAAGCAGAGTCTATGAACGTTTTAAAAATTTAAACCACGATAAGTTCGAAAAGTTACAAGAAGAGAAATACAAAAAGGAATTGTCTCGAACAGAATGGAGGACATTTCGAACATTTGTAACTTTTAACTTTAAGTCCTCTCATCTTTCATATCATATTGTGTACTTTCCATTCTGCTTCATGTTCTTTGTTATGTTACACATGCACATCATATAAAATTTATTTAAAACATTTCAGTTTACCTCATTTAAAAAAGTTTGCGTATTTAAATACATTATTTACCTTCACAACTGATTTAAATTTATTTTTCTATGGCTAACTGTTGTAAAATTTTAATGGATACCAATAATTGCTTAAAACTCCCAAACTGTACAGGGCAGGTATAGGGACACTTATTATACCTGGATGGTGATTGCGTTTTTACTCACGGTAGTGTACTCATATATAGTCCATTAAGAAAAATCTATTTCCTTGAATTGAATATTCATAAATTGGATCTTAAATTCTAAACACTTCTTACACATTTACACGTTGCATTATTACTGGAAAGTATTAAGTTTCCATTGTCTCCGGTATAAATATGACATTGAAATTCCGATAATACATGGTAAAAGAAACAAGAAACACAAAAATCAAAATAATTCAAAACCAGTTGATTTTACAGAGAGGGAACCTTAATACAGATCATTCCATAATAATCCATGGAATTTAAGAATCAATAAAATATATGCTATTCCATTGAAAGTATCAAAGTTGGTTATGACTTCCGGTAATATGAGTCTAAAAATAATTTGTAATAATAGAGTGGACGCCCTTATTGCGTGCTACAAATTTACCAAACTAGGCTAAGATGCTAACTTCGAAAACTTTTAATGAACGGATTGCGTGGAAACCTGTATATTTATGCTATAACACTGTAAAGAAGAGAAAAAAAAGCACTTTCAGCTATGCTATAAAATAATTCATCTCATTTAACAGAATTTGTATCAGTTATAATAAGCGACATTCTCATGCTAAAGCATATAAATAATTACGAGTAAGGTCAAGACGACAAAAAAGAAATGTAAACATATTAACTGCTAACACACCTTCTTTCCTGATCATTCATAATTTTGTCAAACAACGGAACCTGTGACTCAACCGGCACGGGATGTGCCTTAAACATTTCGTGTTTCTCTAAAACAGGTCTTCTATTTTTAGATACGATATCATCGATGATTCTATTCTCTTCGTCCCTTGAATTATACACAACAACGTTATATTCGCGTTATTTAATAAGCATATACGGTTTGTTATATTTAAATGAATTCAGCTCACCTAACAGTCATTTCAAATGGTTTTGGTACAGTTATACCATCCTTCCAGCCAACGTTAGGTTTAGGCTTTGTAGGAGTATTTGGTGCACTTCTAGTTGTTAAGTTTTGATCACCACCACAGCACTCGTCAAAGCTTAGCTCTTCCCAAAAGGAATCGTTCGCTGTATTGAAACCCTTTGATTCAGCAGACGAAATATTTGCTCTTGATTTTGATCGAAAATACGGTTCCGGTGAATTCTCGTCAAAAAACTTATCACTTGGACTTTCAATTCTAACCGATCTTCTAGAAGGAGGTTTGATGTCTTTATCAGAGGAAGTTATTGACTCTCTATCTTCAACATTCGTAATACTAATAGTAGGTTTCGTTAATACCGGAGTAACACAAAAAGGTTTAGGGTTAGTTTGTTTATCACAATTTTTCTCCTTGTTCCAATTTGTTTCTCTTATACTTAAATTTTTATAATCTTCTATCCAATCACACTCTTTGGGCAAATACTTATTTTGATTACGCACGTATTCGTAATAATTTCTTTGTTTTTCCTTTAAAAAATCGAGTTTTTTGTAAAATTCTCTATTGGATAAATGATTAATATCATTGTAATCGGGAATGCTATCGTAAAATTCTATGAATGATTGAGTGCTTTTATCCATATCTGACGGAGATGCGGATTTCATCTTGAATTCACTGGATTCTACATTCAGTTTCCGTACTTCGCCTACTAAACGATTAATGTGTTTTTGATCGTATACCGGAAAAGGTTGATGATTTAGTGGATTTCTTGGCGGTTTTAAGCACGAATGATTGAAAGCAGCACTGTTATGATCGGACATTTTCTGTTTGTTCTATTGCTTACATCCATAGCTATTTCCATAGCAACACATTAAATCAATATTCATTTTAGAAATTCGGAATATTCGCTTACAATTACTGTTTACGTATAAAATTATTTAAATCAAAGATAAAATTTATAACATCTTACGAAATTGAATAGTATTATTTACTTTATGATTGCAAAAAAATAGTTAACATATTAACACATTCAGCACGGATGTGAAGTTCAATAAATTTGATCATTAGGAATTCTTTTATCTTGTATTAAGTGAAGTATGCCATATTTCTATACTTTGCATATAATAATAATAACAATAATAATAATAATAATAATAACAATAATAATAATAATAATAATAACAATAATAATAAACATTTATTTTCCAACAGGCATATTGCCCAATAATAGGAGAAATGTAGGTAAGTATATATACTAAAAAACAGAATGCAATACGTGAAAAAATAAAGAGTAAATTTTTACAAGTTTTACTTAAATAAGTCACATCATTTATTAGCCGCCCTGGACAAAGTATACGTCGACGCTCGTCTCATTGTGTTAGTCCTTGCGAATGGAAGAATGAAGCCACTATCAGATCTTGAATTCAAACGTGGCACAAGAAAATTCATTCATCCCAGTATGTATGGATAATTTATGTCATTTCTAATCAATTTCTGTAGAAATTTCTTGCAGATGCTATCCATCCTTGTATTCAAAGCCAGCAATTTTAAAAATTTCCGATGGATACGATCTAGATTTAGAAGGTCACAAGTATATAAGGGATACCAAATTAGAGCGGCATACTCCAGTTTACTGAGTACGAAGGCAAAGTATAACGACTTTAATAAAGAAGGATTATTGAAGTATTTAGAGACACGCATCACAAAACCCAGAGATTTCATGGCTTCAGAACAGATATTGTTAATGTGAGCTCTAAATGTGAGAGTGGTATCGAAGTGTACACCTAAATCCTTAAACTCAAGGTTACGCGACAAATCGGTACCTCTGATTTAGTAGGACAATAAGTACGGTGAACAAGAACGCGAGTAGGTATGTACACGGCATTTATCAATATTTAACTTGAGCCTAAAAAGCTCACACCATTCTACTAACATATCAAGACCATTTTGCAGTTTCCTCGTGTCATCAACGGAAGATGTTTCCAAGAAGATTTTAATATCGTCTGCATAAGCAAGGGTGGGAAGGTCAATTTTCAAAAGCAGGTCGTTAATATAAAGCACAAACAGTAACGGTCCCAGATTTGATCCCTGGGGGACGCCAAAGGAGAGAACAAAGTACGTTATAAGTTACATAACACTTTCTCTGTTTCAGGTAGGATTCGAGGAGACTTATCGCCGAAGGAACAAAACCGAAGGAGCTTCACTAACAACATTTCATGATTGATCATGTCAAAAGCCTTGGACAGGTCTGTATAAATCACATCAACTTGACCACGTCTATCCAAGACTTCACTAATAAATTGGGACATGCTTGCCAAATTCGTAACTGTAGATCTCCCGGGGATAAAGCCATGTTGATTTAAGCCAATAAATGAGCGAGTGCTATTATAAATGCTAACATATAATACCTTCTCATAAAGTTTAGCAAAATTGGGTATTATGGAAATGGGCCTGTAATTAGATAGAAGTTCGCGATTACCCTTTTTGTGCACTGGGACAATTTTTGCCATTTTCCAACGTACAGGAAAAGTACAAGATGAAATTGAAAGATTGATAATGATTTTTAGAGAAAATGCAAAAACAAATCTACAGTCACGTATCAAAAAACTGTGGTACATTTATTGGGAAAAGTAGCCATTAGTGCAACAAGTTCATCTTTGCTAACCAGTGGAAAGGAGTAAGGTAGGGGATTGTAGTCAGAGTGAGACCAAAAGACGCTATCCTCTGAGTTATAAACTGAAGAAAACACATCAGCGAAAGCATTAAAAACATCATCGGAATCAGTAAAATCATTTCCATGGTCGTCACATAGTCTGCCCGGTATCCTTGTGGAAAGCCTTTTAGCATGAAGAAACTGCCATAGATGAGAAAGTGAGGTTTTTATAGAATCTTCAATATTTCCAAGATAGTGAACGTAACTATTCTTGATTTTATTTATTTGCTGAATTTGAAATAATAATAATAGGTCTTTATTTCAGCAGTGATACATAAAAAATAAAGTAAAATATAAATATACATAAATAAACGAAATGATATAATCACATGCCAAAACCATAGGGAGTGATTCAGATGAGTGGAAAAAATTTCCGCTCCCTGCTCTTCCACCAAATCCCCAAAATTAAGCTAAATAGTTAACTACATATAACTGCCTAACCTAAACTAATCTAATATTCCACTGTTGTACATCTTAATTAACAAGAGAAAGCGATAGAAAAAAAAGCGATTATTACGGGGGATGATCGTAAAATAAGGTTCCCAAAGCCCTACAGCAGCAATAAGACGTGTTTGGCGAAATCCGACAACATTGGCGTGTGCAGCAGCTCTCCCACTCTATACACGTACCACTCCCGTCTGGTTATACCGCTCAGTGTTGGCTATGCAGCCGTCCGAGATGAAACTGCCGATCGCCGCTACCGCCAGGTGCGAAATTCGCGCTGTGATACGTTTCTTAAACGCGAAAGGGGTTTCACCTATAGACATTCATCGTCAATTAACCGAAGTTTATGGAGAAAAGTATATAGCTGTTCAACACGTCCGTAAATGGTGTAGGGAATTCACTGGAGGTCGGACGGAAATTCACGATGAAAAGCGGAGCGGAAGACCATCAGTTTCAGAGGAAATCGTTGAAAAGGTCGAGAGCATACTGCTTGACGATCGGAGGGTCACCATTCGTCAACTCGCTCTTCGGTTTCCTGAGATTTCCAACACCACAATTGAAAAGATTCTTGAAAGGACTGGCGGCAGAATTTTACGGCATGGGGATACAGAAGTTGGAGCACCGTCTGCAAAAATGCTTGGATAGAAATGGCGATTATGTCGAAAAATAGCTTAAGTTTTTACCTTTGAAACGATGTGTAATGTTAGGGAAATAAAGAATACTGTCTATTTTTAAAAAATATAGGAACCTTATTTTACGATCATCCCTCGTAATTACTACAAACAACTGCTACTGCTTATCATAAAGAAGCTCGTAGATAGCACGCCTGAATGGACCTGGTTCAAGAATTTTAATATGTACAGGTCGGGGATTATACAATTGATAAATGTTGTATGTGAAACTTCTTTCATAGAGAGAAAATTTGTGGCGTAGAGGAGTTATCAAATGTTTATTCCGTAAATTTATATTATGCACGTCCGTCCGAAATCGTATCTTTTCTACTAAATAAGCAGGAGTTTTGAATAGAATTAGTTTATGATATAAATTTAATGAAAGAGACCTTTTGCGATTATTCATATCAAGCCACTGCAAATCTCGAAGCTTATGAATAATTCTGTCAAATTTACGGATTCCAAATATGAAACGCAAACAACTATTTTGTACTTTTTGAATGTGTGTTCTCCCAGCAACATCCAAACAGGGTCCATACACTACTGCACCATAATTAAACAAAGGTAGCACAAAACTTTCACATAGCATTGCTTTAGTTCGCGTGTCAAAAACAATATGTTCAATAATATTTGTGTATTTTTTTATAAGAGAAGCTAATTGCTAATCTTGCAAATGCATCATATGTAATAATTTCAAGTATTTCAAAAAATGATGATAGAAAAATTTATCAAAAATTTTTTTATTGAATGATATTCGAAAACATGTACAGTATTCCGAGAAATTAAAAATCTATATTTTTCGATTCGATCTGGAATGATGAAGAATTTAGGGACAGATTTAGGTTATTCAACCCAGTCATGGAATATGTGACAGATCAAGTTTCGGATGAAATTCATTCCGAAAGTAATAGATAAAGTATATAACTAAATAGTATCTAACCAATGCAGCTTTAAAGTAATGAAATGTACGAGGCACGTCCAGAAACCAAGTTCCATTTGGTAATAAAAACAAAACGAGTACAGATACAGAAAAACTATTTATTGCTAAAAGAAACGACAAACCTTAAGCTATCTTTCTACGTAGCTCCCACCATTTTGTAGGCACTTGTCAAAGTGTGGCACAAGTTTTTCTATGCCTTCCTCATAAAACGTTGCCGCTTGTGTTATCAACCATGTGGTAACATGTTCTTTGAGCTCTTCATCGTTGTTGAATTTTTGATCACCAAGGAACGTTTTCAGGTGCAAAAAGAGATGGAAGTCGCTAGAGGCGAGAACAGGGCTGTACGGAGAGTGGTCAAACTGGGTCGAAGTCCTGTAAGAGTTGTTGTGTCTTGTTCACAGTGTGAGGTGGGGCCTTGTCATGCATCAAAATAATACCGTTTGTGAGCATTCCTCTGCGCTTATTGTGTATTGCACGACGCAGTTTCCTAAGCGCCTCACAGTAAACATTTGCATTGATTGTTTCATCTTGCGGTAGAAAATGCACCAGTAGAATGCTGTGTCTATCCCAAAAGATTATGCACATGATTTTTCGAGGTGTCAAGATTTACATGGCTTTAGTCTTTGCTGGTGACGAAGTGTGCTTCCATTCCATTAATTGTCGTTTCGATTCAGTGGTTTCATAAGCGACCTAAGTCTCATCCCCGGCCACTATCTTGCTTAGAAAATCATCACCATCTTTGTTATAACGTGTCAAAAAATCAAGTACATTGCTCTGACGCTGTTTTTTGTGTTGCTCTGTAAGAGTTTTCGGCACCCAACGAGCACACAGTTTTCGAAAATTCAGTTTTTCAGAAACAATTTCATGAAGAAGTGCTCTTGAAATTTGCGGAAGTTTCGTATAAAGATCAGATATTGTAATATGTAATACGGTTTTCCTATACGAGTTCTTTAACTGCACGAACCAATTCTTCATTAACCAAACTTGGACGCCCACTTCGTTCGTTATCGTGCACTTGATCACGTCCTTCATTGAACTGTCGGATCCATTTCCTTACCATTGAATCACTCATCGCATTTTCTCCGTAAACTTCGCAAATTTGTCGGTGAATGTCGACTGCGTTCTTCACATTCAGAAAACAAATTACAGATCTAATCTCACAAGCGTCAGGATTTTCAATCAACTTCGCCGTTCTAACCAAGCACTGTAAACAACAAACAGCGATCTTGAAATGGCGTCACTCCTTCTCCTTAACTCAGAGCAACCACCGCGCATGCGCCGAACTGCGATTGCAGTGTTGCCGCGGCAATAAATACAAACGGAACTTATTTCCTGGACATTTGTGGAAATCATGCATTAACACTTGCTGAGATAGTACTTCTTACATTATGTTTCCTTGAATTTGGGTCATTTCTGGAGATATAATCGGTGTAGATAAATCGACAGCAAGCAGAACTATTCAAGAAGTGATTCAAGCAATTGTTGGATTAACTCCAAGTTTTATGAAATGCCTAGAGTTATAAAGCAATTAAATGAAACAAAATAACAGTTTCTGGGATTAAGTATATTGTCACGGTGTGTTGGTACAATCGATTGCGCACATATTAAGATTCAATCCCCTAGTGGTAATTTCGTAGAAAAATATAGAAATCGAAAAGGATTCTTTTCAATTAATATCCAAGTTATTTGGAATGCCAGTATGGTAATAAACAATATTGTTTATCGTTGGCCTGGTTCTTCACATGACTCGAATATATTCCAGAATTCAAATGTTGATAAAATTGAAGGAATTGTAGTAGCAGCTGTAGTACTTCATAATATTGTTTCTGCAATAAATGTCGTTGATTCAATGTGTCATGAAGACGTGTCGTGAAGGAGTTAGTAGTTAATATAAACCTGAAATTGTTAATAACGAAGATATTGGTAATAATAATGGCATTGTACGATCTGTGCTAATTAATGCTTATTTTCAACAATTACTAAATATGAATGGCTATCTTTTGCCATTGTCGGCAGTTCAATTGCAATTCCTTTAAATAGAACACCCTACATATTTTTAGATTTTTGGAAAGGTAATCTAAAAGCGGGTCCAACGATACCACAAATTTTATACTTTAACTTAAGAAATATAATGATATACAGCAGTAAAGGTTTTGATAAACAAATTTAAACAAGCCTACCAAAATTAATTATTTGCAATAAAGTTCGACAAAGTAAGAAAATAACAACAATTAACAAAACAAGTTAAAATGAGAGAAAATAACGAGAACAAAGAAGAACGTATGACAAGTGCAGGATATAATAACAATAAACAACAATTTACGCTTTTAGAATTGGGATTTGGCAGTTTGGCAATTGTTATGATTACTTTGCTTAGCAACAAGCTCTTTAGATCAGTCTGGCGTCGCAAGAAACAATTTGGCACTCTTTCCTAGCTAACTTTGCGTAACAACAAAACCAGATTACCAAAACCTTTATTGCTGCATATCGTCATGTTTCTTAAGTTAGAGTATAACATGTATAGTATAGTTGGATTCGCCTTTTGATTACCTTTCCAAAAACGTAAAAATATACAAGATGTTGCCGATAACGGCAAAAGTTAGTTCACAAAAAATGGAAATCGATCTATTTCTTCTAAAAACGCTAGCTTCTGTCGTTCAAAGTTAGCATGAGGGGAACACTTTTGGACCTCACTGTATAAAATGTTCTATACAAATCATTTTTCAAAATAATAATAAAACAAAACAATACTATTTTAGACGTTTTATTTTCTCCGTAAAATTTCCATTTCCATTTGGTGCTCCTCTTCCATCATCTCCATTTCTAAATTTTCTTTAACTTTAACTTTCTTTTTAGAGAATTTCTAATTTTGTTTTATGTTCTTTAAAGAGGTGTAATTTTAAATTGTACTCTTCTAAAAAAAAATGTTTGTTGTAGCTTTCCCAATTCCTTTTTTGTGTCTACCTACAACAATAAAATTCGCACAAAGTTCAGATTCCAAAAATACATATAGGTCAACCATAAACATTGATGGCGCTTTCTTTTTCTATTGAATGTCCATTATTTATCTACCAAATACATTTCCATGTTACCAACCATTGGCGAACAATGAATTAACTAGGGTTTTATTTCTGTTTGTACAACGCATACGGCATTGAACATTTAACTGCTAACGATTTCTTGAGCGACACTTTTAATTGAAATATGCAAATTAAAATGTATTAAAGCTAATACTTTTTTAACTTGTAGTGGAGGCCCAACGGGGTATATAAGCTTTTACAGCTTATAACCTCAGTAGTCTTTAATGTGTAAATTGTGTGTGTAAAGTGTTAATAGAAGACTTTCGGATTTCAAAAAGCGCCGGTGCACATTTTCTCCTTGACATTTACAATTACGCTTGGGTATTCATTAGTCGCTACTGCAACTTTTTATCTCTATTAGTTTCTAAGTAAATACGTGTAAAAATAGATACTAGGCATTACCTGTATATCTCAGAAATAAAAGATTCGTTGTTTTTACCATTTTAATCTACAGATTACATTGACCTAGTAACCTTAATAATAACATAGCTATAATAACAGTTAACAGGTAACACTAGTCAGTTCGTATTCAGAAAATAAGAAAGTACAACAATCTATCTTTATTTAAAAAAGGACGTTGTATAAAAATACATGGATACAAATAAATTATTAATAGTTACAAATAAATTTATTAATTTTGTTAGGTACATATATACTAAATTGTCGATTATAAGAAATTATCGTGGAAGTAGAATATACTATCAATGTATCTACGAGGATGGTATGAAAAGTACCCGTGTTTGGAGACAGATGGCGCATTGTGTCAAAATCTGCATTACCAACTGCGAGTACTATTCTTTGGTCGACGTCAGTCAAACTTTTGGAGAGATTCACCGAGTAGTGTTGTTTTGAGAGTTGTTAAAAGTGAGAAAGTTTATGCATTTGTGCAATCATGGAAAAAGAACAATAGCGGTCAGCGATATGATTTCTTTTTTTTATATAGAAGAACGGGTGCGGAAATCAAAGAGAAGTTGGATTCAGTTTATAAGATCCAACCACCTTCGATGACTACCATCAGATACTAGTTTAATGAATTTAAGCGTGGCCGAACATCTGACTTTGTTGAGGAGCGGCCAGATCGTCCCATTGAGGGGACTACGGACGATAGTCAATCAAGTTCATGATATCGTAGACCGCCGGGGAAAGATTAGAGAGATTGCTCATATGGTAAACATCTCGAGTGAACGTATGCAAAACATCCTTGACGAAAAATTGAATATGTGAAAGTTATCAGCGAGATGGGTGTCGCGTCTGCTGACGATTGATCAAACACGGAATAGCGTAATAACTTCAGACCAATACTTGGACATGTTTAAACGCAATACGAGTGAATTTCTGCGGCGTTGTGTGACTGTAGATGAGACATGGATACATCACCACACGTCAGAAACTAAAGGTCAGTCGGTAAAATGGGTTTTTCCCAGCAAACGTGCACCAAAGAAGGCAAAGACGATTCCATCCGCAGGAAAAGTTGTGGCGACGATTTCCTGGAGTTCACAAAGCATAATCTTAATTGATTATTTGGGGAAGGGAAGGACAATCGCGGGACAGTACGATGCTGATTTATTGGACTGAACAAAAAAATTCTCTACCATCACGATAGCGCCCCAGCCCACTCATCACTAATTGCGACAGCAAAACTAATCCAGATACGGTACAAGTCTGTGTCCTATCCAACATATTCGGCAAATTTACCCCCCTGTGACTTCTTTCTTTTTCCAAACTTGAAAAAATGGCTTGGCGGAAAGTGGTTCACATCAAATGAAGAAGTAATTGCCAAAACATCGCTGGACTAACAATAAGTGTATAGAGCTACAACAAAATTATGTCGAGAAATAAATGTACTAAATTCAAAACAATTGCGTTGTCTTCCTTAACGCAGGTATTTATCATACCATCCTCGTATAATGTGAATGTTAATAAAATTTTAATGAATTCATTAATTCAAATACAATTACTAGATGGTAAGGCTTAGAAAAGATTCAAAGCGCTTTAGAATCCGATGTACAACTTCACCGGATTCTAGATGCGCTTTCGCCTTCTCCTCCTTACTATTTGTAAGGAGGTGAAGAAGAAAGCGCATTTCTAATTTAAATACTTTTATATTGGTGACATACATACAAACGACAAAAAATTATAATTTATAAAAAGTTATAAATATTAAACACTAGAAAGATTGCTACTACAGTGTAATAATATATAAAGGAACAAACTTCTAAGATTTGCCACCATACTATGGAAATATACGGTATTAAATATAGAATTACTATGAATTAGGTAGAGTAAGAATTTTGCCCTAAAGGAATTGACAATGGACATATTCAAACTCCAAAAGAAACGTGTTAACTGCGTACCTGGATTAAAAAGAGCATCTTAATATCAACAATTCTAGCAATGAAAAAATAGAACTGAACTTACTTGTGCAATAAACTTAATTTTAACCCGTTCCAATAATAACCAAACTCCGTAACCCAACCATATAGAACAATCAAAGTATGTAACGCAGTTTTTGAAGCTAAATATAATATTTGAAAAATTCAAACACACAGCAATACTTTGAAATACATATTTATCCTTTATAACTGTAAATAAAACTATTAAGTTCACTTAATTAAAGTTATAGAAGAAAGTTTATAGCTTTTCGCAAAAAAAATTCTAATGATTGTGCGCATATGTATGTATGTACAAACAAACACCTCGATTTTTCTTTTAAGTCTATCATTATTTTAGGTTTTAATTACCTACTGCAGAAAACAGATGTGTGTCATGATTGTTTTACAACTTTATTGCGTAGGAAATATGTCTTTCATAAACTAAAACTGGTAAAAGATCACCTTAACTGGCAACATAGACAGTGAAAAGAGACGTAATAACAAACACCAAGCTTATGCTTCCCTATATGCATGGTAATGAGACAAATTTGAAATTCAATTTTGTTCATAATTGATAGTTTCCTTTGAATGCAGATTAGTGCATATAAAAATTTGTGGTATTTATTGTTTAGTTGCTGCATTTGTTATTGACGAATAAATAAAGAATACTTCCTTAATGCGCAAATGTATAAATACAATAATAAAAAACATTTTAAATTATTCACATATGTACATAGTTGATGCAAATTATTATATGTCCCTGTTAACCTCATTTATGTATTTTTTGTAAAGAAAGTGGTACTGAAATAAATTCCATCTACAAAAGTAGAAATGAAAACTTTTTTATTAAGTACATCGTTTAGTTATCTACCTAATTATGGTCTCAATTGCAGTACTATATATCCTTGGAAGGTTTCCAGACTCACTGAAGCTGCATTCATCGTATCACACAGTTTGTTCAAAATTTCCCTTTCTAACCAAAACTAACACAATTACAACAATCTATCTATAATAGTAGGTATATTAACAGTCAGCAATAAACTTTCAGGAAAAGATAACTTAATATGTTAATTTTAACAACAATAAAAAGATTTTAAAAGCATTCAACTCTGTAAGACATTTACAAAAAAATACTAGGAAAAACTCATTATATAATTCTTTATCATCCACAAAAGTTTCTTGGGAATTTTTAGACTAATCCTGTAAATTAAAATGAATTTACACAGGGTGAGGCACTTAAAATGACATCTTCAAATTGCGGCCAAACTCCCTAAGTAACTATAAATCCATTGTATGTAAAGTTACATATGTGTTCGAATGGGAACACATTTTAATAACAGTGCGAGTTGTAGAGATGAGTCGGTATTTCATAATAATAACTCGTTACTTTGGAACAATGGGCTGTCGCGCGACACGGGAATGCTACATTTGTGACGTTCATGTGGAACGGTAGCGTCGCTGAGACGATAAACAAGTTCATCGTTACTTTGAAACGATGCGCTGTAGCGCGATAGGAACGAGGCAAAGTCAACTAGTCTCGGAAACGTGGCAATTTACATTCGCGACGTTTCTGGTCGCGTTCTCACGTAACCGATTGATAAACATGGTGTGCGTGCATATTGTTCAAATGGTAGATGCTACATGTAGCGAGCGTAATACAAATACCTTTAGACTACAAATTTGTTACGTAATTCTCAATTGTAGCAGCGAAAAATAAATATGTAACTATACTTATTTACTAAATATTTATTCAAAATAAATTGAATTCTAATAAAAGAATAAACCTATTTAAATCTAAAAGTAGCTATAACGTAAAGAAATTAAACAATTCCTTTTTTGTAATTTAAAAATAATAATCGTTTTACATTAGCTGAACTTAATCTGTTTCATCTATCTGATAAAATTGAACCGGTTTTTAAAAATACTCATTATAGGTCTCAAATTATAGTGTCTCATGTAGATATATAAAGAGATCAACCAGCATAATAAGCGACCATTTCATATCGGTTATATTACATCGTTCCAAAGTAACGGTATTTTGTCGTGTAGGGGTCGCGGAAGGAACGTTCCATGAGTGGAGCGGTATTTCCCATCTGTAGCGAGTTGTGTATATTTCGCCACAACACCTCACTGATATCAAAATGAACATTTTTTTCATAAGTTTGCTTTAAACCAATAGAAAATATTTTTACAAAGAATTATTAATTTCCTACAAAACTGAATAGAGTTATAAAAACAAAAATTTCAGATAAAAGTATGTAAATATTATGTTGCTGTTAAGAACTTTCTCAGAAGCTCAACTATAATTTCATGCTACAGGCGCATTCAACAGACTAACTGTTGTAGAACAGTTGAGTGAATAGGCAATGATAATTCAATAACCAAAATACTACTAATATAGCTCCTCAAGGTATTGATAGAATCACTCACAGCAAAAGCAGTGTGAGAAGACAGAAACACTAGCCAACGGACATGCTTCTGCCTATCCGGCGTCGTCAGTGTTGCTCCGAGTGCTTCTCTGTCTCACGCAACTGTTTGCCTCTCAGCTTATATCACTATCTTTCGAAACAACGAGAAAAATACCTGTTGGCGCTATCTAGTGTCAAGAGACACATGAATGCCGCCTAGAAAGCAGCGACAAAAACCGGTTACAGTTTCCAAACCAACTCTCCAGCAGTTCTTGGACTGCTTAACTCGAGATGGCGTGCACCTGAGTACTCTGGGTAGCTGCACATGTAAATAACTCCTACAGGCAAATAGCGGTGTGAGGTAGAGAAACATTTCAAGGTAACGCATTTCTATTGGCTATCTACTTAACTATTGCAGAACACTTGCGTCTGCTGAACGTAATCAATTTCTTCACTAAATATTTAGCCATGACTCGCACACCTCAAAATTTGAAATATTAAGATTTTATTTTCTAAAATAATAGTTTCTATAATGTTGCATATCTAAGAACATGCTGTTCAAGATGGTTTTAAAAAGAAAACATATTCTACCATCGGTATCGTGTAGTGATGGGAAAAATCGTTACTTTAAAATACCAGTTTCAACCGTCATCGTTATTTTGAAATAGCGGTTGCAAAATAACAGGTTTAGCGTTATTTCGTAGTCTACAGTTCTACACGATAACGCATCGTGATTCCACATAGCACATGTGCAACTGCTGATCTTGCAGCACACTAAAATTTAAATTCAGAAGTTTTTTGTAATAGAAATATTTTATTGCGTTTTTTTGCAGATAAATTATAAACTGGTTAATAGATTAAAATAAATTAAGTGATAAACTGTTCACTGTTGTACTATCAGATTCACTGCAATCATTGTTACAGCAGCGTTTAATTTCCACCATTTTGACTGATCCTACTGTTATTTTTCCTATATTTAATCTTAGTTAATCTTCGAAATGCGAGAACATCTATGTGCTTAAATGCTATATAATAAATATAACGGTTTTATTTTTCGTTTTTATAAGTAAATTTTTTATATAACATCGGTCTTTTATTTTACATTTGATAATTCCAATACATACAATTATTTAGAAAACATGTCTATAATAAACGTCCGACTCGATGTCGACTACCGCCGTAATAACCGTTCGAGAGGATATTTATGTAGGTACGTGATCCGTTAAGTTATTTTTCTAGGGAAGTTGTAACTATTATCTGTAATAAACAGCGGCTTCGATCAGACAGTCGTAGCGCCACGCAGTTGAGTACCCCGCAACGGCAGTTGATGATATGTTCACAACAGTCCGAAAGCAACCGTGCTATACCTGTTATTTTTCCAGCGAGATAACAGTTGCAACCGTTATTGGATCCATAACGGTTATAAAATAACAGATAGTTAAATAACGACCCATCCCTAATATCGTGGCGAATGTTATATGAATAAAATAAGTATCATTATTAAAATACTATTGGAACACATTTTAATAACAACATTGAGTTCTTAATTGTATACAGGGTGCGGAAAAGCAACTTTTAAAAAACTTAAGGAATCGTAGAAGGAACCAAGACAGATATTTTTAGTTTAGGAGCGACGTCAAAAATGTATAATTTACTCTGCTAGAAATAAAAGTTCTTTTAAAGTTAAACTCCTTAGATATAGGCAACTTATTCAACATCTATTCATAAGACATTAAATTGGGGGAAATCGAGAGAAAGGAACCACCAGCACTGCTTTTCCTCGCAAACTTGCAACCAAAAGCAATTAAAGTGAAAAACTCAATTTTAAATGTAAGTAGATAGAATAGATACGCTTTCAATAATTATCACAACAATATACTTAAATTTTACTGTAGAAACTGCAAAGTTCGTAGGTAGAAGAAATAAAAAGACGCTAATATATGTTATTGTACTATAAATTTCACGTTCATAAAAAAGAAGTAAAATATCTTGTATAAATGCAGTTCTATAAAGATCAAAGGCACACGACTCATTAAATTTTTTCCATTGAAATTGCGCTTATATTCGAATTAACACGAGAAACGCTCCCGCCTTTACGCATACATTTATCACTTCTTCTTTTTCTCCTAGGTTTTCTTTCCACAACTAACCTATAAATATTTTGAATAATATACCTTGGGATTTTCGTTTCTCTGGGATCATTAGGCCTAATATATAACGCCCAGTAATGCTGAGACCGTAATAATAAGGCATGTTGATGAAAAAACGTTAAAAGTCTATGAGGCACACAGTACAACAATCGAGAAAATAACATACTCTCTAGGTGTGCAACTAATTCAGCCTGTCTGACTAAACGATCCAAGCCTGCACTTCTCTGCAGCTCTTGTATGTCACTAACTGCCAATCCAACCATTAGGTTTGTTAAAATTATAGTTACTAAGAGTACAAATGCTAAATACATAATATGTGCTGTAACGGGATAAATAATAGGTGCTTCATCGTCATAAAACACGTCCTCATATTCAAGTTCGCCTGACATCATAATAATGGTTTTTAATAGCGTCCAAGCCGGTTCCTTGAACGATTTGTACTTAGAAAGGAGGACGCCGAAACTTAAACTAAATGCAATTAACAAGCACATATACGCCATTAAAAATTTTGAAAAATTAACAGCTACGGTGGTAAACATTTGGATATAAATTCCAAATATAGGAAATCTTCCGACAATCATCAACAATTCTAACCAAGTGAGAAATATACCAATTGCGGCGACATGGTGTTGCCAAGTAGCAATATCACATCTAACATTCATATTATGACGATAAACACAGCAAAATACGCTCAAAATTATAAGCCACTGCAACCAATTTTCCCACTGTTTGATATATGACAACCAACTGTGGGCAATTTGAAATACCTCTTTTGCCAATAGTAAACAATTTAATATAAACATACTATATCCAGAAATCAAAACATACATAGGAATCGTACATTGACTTTGAGTAACATTTTCATTAAGAGTTTCATTTCGCGAATTGTTTGCTCTTTCACCACTTTTTAAAAACAATCCTTGAATATAAGCTGTAAACAATAATGCGAAAATGGCATGGTAAAATAAACTAAACAAAAAGAATTTTCTTATTCTTCTCCACTTTAAAAATAGGAATGTTTCGCACAAAGGATGCTTCAATATCTCTCGATGACCAACTTCGATAAAGTTTAGTAAAAGGTCGGTTTCGCCTTTTATAACTGACGGAATTAGGATACGAAAATCTAATTTTACCTCGCAATCAACGTCACCGATTTCGTGATCGTTCAATTTAATCGAAGAATCCAATTTACTAATGAATTTCGGAATTACATCGGGTGTTCTTCTGGTTATAAACGTTAGTACTGACACGCCCCCATTCGTCTTGGCGGTCATATCGCCACCGTAACTTAGCAGCAACATAACACTTTGAGAAAATTCATTTAGTGCAGCTAAATGCAGAGGAGTATATCCGAAAGTATCCGGTTTGTTAACATTTGCTCCAGCGTTTAAAAGTAATTTCGCAGGTTCGCAAGTTCGTGAGAACTTCACTATAGCACCATGTAATGGCGTACGGTCATTCGCATCAACAGCGTTGGGATCAGCCCCACGTTTCAATAAGACTTCAAGTATTTCCGTGGATTGTGAAAGGGCAGCCATGTGAAGTGCGGTTTGGTGTTTATGATTTCTAGCGTTGATATCTGCTCTTGCATCCAGAAGCATTTTAACACATTCAACGTCGCCGTCAGCAGCAGCCAAATGAAGAGCAGTCGATTTTTCTGGACCGCATTGAACTCGAACGGATGCTCCATGGCTTATAAGTAATTTGAGAATTTCTGACGCACCAATGGATGCAGCTATATGGATGGGTGCCTCGCTAAATACCTGAGAAATATAATTAATTATGATTAAGTACCTAATTGTCATAGTTTCAGCGTTCATTTACAGTAGAGCCTGTGATACTCGATAAGAACGGCGAGTTAGCAAAATGGTGGGCGTTACGAAAAAGTGCAACGCTCACCGATCAGTGCTCTTATCGAGTATCACAGCTCGTCGGACATGGCTGTCGAGGCGGAGACTACAAGTCAATGCCGAGAAAACCGTAGCGGTGCGCTTTACGAATGAATTCAACGAGGCGCCAAACAACATTAAAATTGATCAGTTTGTATTGCCATAGCCCACTTCAGTTGAATATTTGGGTCTGAGGCTTCATAAGAGACTAACTTAGAATGGACATTTTGCCGAGATCAGGATTGCAGTTCAGTATTGCAAAGGCCAAACTTTTGATGTAAATTGTAATGTTTTAAAACGGGGAAATTGTTCAAAAAAATTGAATTTTTATAAATTAGTTAAATAACTAGATGAACTGGGGGTTTGGAAGTGTTCTTAACGAAAATTAAAACTGAAGAATACAAACTAACCTGGATTTCTAAGACGATGTCATATAAAAGGGATTCACCGGAACTACCAATTCTCAAACTCCAACGTTCATTTCTACCTTGAAATTTTACTATAATTTGAATGTTACACACTTTGAAACTTGGAACACAGTCAAAATACGAGTTACCTCGATGAAAGCTTGACCAAATGTAATCAAATTAATTGTCGTCCCTTCACTCCATTATTTTAATCGCGATCGTGATTGTTTTATCCACAGCAAATGTTAATAATGCTTTCCTAATATAATATGACAATGAAATTTCGATGAATAAACCTATATTTGATGAAATGACTGTAGTTACTCGACTGGATTACTCAAAATATATTATTCTATGATATAAAATACTACTGACAACCCAATAATGACAAAACTTACTGACGTTTTAATTTACGAAACCCTGCTAGAAATACCTCTGAATTTATATTGTGATCTGTTGTAGGAAAATATTCCATTGATTTTCAAGATTTACGAAATGGATAAATTTGTACAGAAGAGGAGTTTCTTTTCCGATTCCCTAAAATCGTCGTTGGCTGGAGTTAATTAAATTATTTAATACCCACACTCCGAAAATCGGAGGCTCGGGGAGGAAAGGAGGCTTCCGAAAAAGAACTAATATCCGCCAGAGTGAATTTCACATTGACCAAGTGGCCATACTGAATACACTATACGTGCTCGAATAACAGGTGCGTTTGACGATGTATACACTCTTAAACCGAAGTTGACTTATGCTGCAGTTGGTCAACGGTGGCAAGAGGAAAAATAAGAAGATTAGAAGTACAACAAATCAAAATACTACGATTTTGTATACCGAAATTCGTGCGTAACTATCGAGAAGGTCTGGGAATTCCTTCCATAACCAACTTTTTGAAGAAGCTCTGGGAGAAGTGTAGAGTGGAGTGGAGTCTTAGGACAGACCGCCGCCTAGAGTAGGACTGCGCCGCATCCAGTATTAAGTACCAGGGAACATAGAAGATACATGGAACGGCGAGGACTGAATATCTCAAGCGACTTTGTATAGACGACGAATTGTAGCTGTACCACTGTGTGAAAGAAGCTTGGAAGACTAGACGGCCCAAAGGTTTTTCTAACCTAGGCCTGGAGAGTGAAAGAAGATGTTGACAAGTATTCAGCTCCACTATAAACGCACCGTTATACTTATGTAAAGAAGTATTATACCAAAACTTTTGGCAATCCTCAAATTGTGATTTATATTTATATATTTAAGTTTATTTTCTATTGCAATTAGGACAATCCATTACCTGCGGCGTATTTGGAACTGCGCCAGCATCTAATAGCTCTTTGACGCATTCGACAGCTTCACTTTGAACAGCAAAATGAAGAGGAGTTTTTTGCGTTAATCCAGCGTTAACATCAGCGCCATTTCTTATTAAATATTTTAAACAGCATAGATGTCCTTTGTTAGCGGCACAATGCAGTGGAGTAGCTTTATAGTCTCGATCCCATTTAGATACGTTGGCGCCTTTTTCCACTAATAGCTTGACGCATTCTACTACTCCAGAAGATGCAGCGAAATGTAGTGGCGTTCTAGAACGTTTTAGATGTTACTGGTTTGAAACCTATTTAATAAGAACTTATATAATAACCGTCCAATGCTGTCCGCACAATTTGGATCCGCACCCTTCTCAAGGAAATATTTCACAAACTTATCTTTTCCCTGCCAGCAACTTATTATTAATCCAGCCTTACCATAATATTTGTAATTATTGAGATCTTCAGTGGTGTCCCTTTGGATTAGTTCAAAAATATCCTCTGATCCTTGAAGTCCCTGTAAATACAATTTATAAGTAAGAATGTTAAATTGTATAAATGAGCTAATTATTGTATTATATTATCTACTACTTTAAAATCTCAATCAGTTGAAACGTTGATATATCCGATCTCGTATCTAAAGGATTTGGACTTATCAATTAAAAACATCCAACATTGTTCTCCTGATACGTCTAGTTATTTTTAAATTAAAAAAAGAATAAAGTCCCGATTAAATAAACACCTTTTCCGGAGACTCGAAGAAAATATTTTTTTTTTATTTGAACAAGACGCCGCAGGAGAAACACTCGTTTAATTGGGGCCTAAAATTACCGCTTTGTGACCAGTTTACTTATTAGTAAAAAAAAAGAGGATTTGACACGTAGAACAGCTAGTGCCTAACACACATTATAATGCTTCTAAGGCGTACTTCAGCAATCTGTGAATGTATAGCTCAGAACAATGTACACACTATACGAGGTATTAACAAAAAAATACAACACTTGTAGGTATATTATTTAGTCTCCTTCGTAGTAGTCCCCTTCCGAAGCCACACACTTAGACCAGCGCTGTTTCCACTGAATGAAGCAATTTTTGAAGTCATCTTCGGAAATAGCGAAGCGCGTGGCATTCTATTGTATCCCCTAAACATTCTGAAATCTTCGTCCTTTCAAACGTTATTTAATTTTTGAGAAGATCAAAAAATCGCAGGATGCAAGATCTGGCGAATATGGTGGCTGTCAGACCTGTGAAATGTGGTGTTTAGCAAGAAACTGCTGCACAAACTGAAATGAGTGTGCAGGCGCGTTGTCATGATGGATTTTCCACTCGCCACTCCCATGCAATGCCGGTCTTTTGCGACGTACTGCGTCCCTCAAACGGCACAAGACTTGACAATAGTACACCTTATTTATTGTTTATCCTGGTGGAGCGTATTCGTGGTGCACAATTCCCCTATAATCGAAAAACAGTCAGCATCGTCTTGACATTGCTGCAGCTCTGTCGTGCTTTTTTAGGTCTGGGTGAGTTTGGGGTTTTCCATTGTGATGAATGACCTTTAATTTCGGGATCATACCCGTAAACTCACGACTCATCACCAGTAATCGTAGTTTTTAAAAAGTTTTCGTCGTTTTCGACGCACTCAAGCAAGTCACGAGCAGCTGAAACACGAGCCTGTTTCTGACCATCGGAGAGCAATTTTGGAACAAATTTGGCTGAGATGCGTCTCAGACCAAAGTCTTCCGGTAATTCACGAATAATGATTCGGCGATTTGCTAACACAGTTACGCGCAGCTTTTCCACATTGTGTTCACAATAATTCAACAATTTGGAAGCACTACATTAAATTATGTACAAAGTCATGTACAAAGCAGCCTTTCTGACTTTTCTAGAAAACCATAATAATCAGGGAGTAGTGTCAAATGGCATTATTTCTAGTTTTATAAAGAACTCTGGCTATATCTATCTAATTTAATATTTACCTCACAAAATGTCATTGCTTTTGTTCAATATCTGAACGCAGGTTGAAATTATAAGAATTTTAGATTCTACTGTATTGTTTTAAATGTGGGAAATTATTAAACAATAATTAATTAGTTAATTAATTATACAATCTGAGGGTACGGGATAAACCTAAACTCACTCTTTGGGCAATTTAAAGTTAAACTAGATATCAGTTAATGAAATTTAACGAATATTAAAACTGAAAAATGAAAACTAACCTGGAATTATGACGATCTCATGTAAACTCTGTTTATATGTTACTTACTGGAAACCCGCCTATTCTTCAACCACCAAACTTGACTTCTACCTCGTATTTATGGAATGATTTAAACCTGGATGAGAATCTTGACTCAAAATCAGAAATTAATTAGCGTCCCTCTACTCCTTTATTTTAATCGCGATCGCCATTGCTTCAAACAAAGCAAATTTTAATAAATCGTTTCGATATATAATTTGATGGATTTCCAACGAATATGCTTATTTTTAATAGTAGCATGATGCATTACATGCAGTGACGCAACTAGAAGAAAAAGTAGGATACTCTATGATACTAACAACCATACAATAATAACATTTACTGACGTACAAGACGATTACATTACTTGTTGTAGGAAAATATTCCAAATGTGAAGAAAATGAACGGAAGACAAGTAAATTATCCATTCCCCCATGTTCGTCGTTGACTGGACTTAAATCAATTTCCGAACATCCCCGCTCCAACGATAGGGGGCCATAAAAGGAGTAGGAGCTACCGAAAAAAGCTAATAGCCGCCAGAGGGATTTTGACGTTGAACGAGTGGACATACTGAACCCACTATACTTGCCTCTAATGACAACTACGTTCGAAGTTGTAAATTATAACATTACAAATGGAAGTTCAACATTGATATTTACTATTACATAAACCGCACATTCTTTTCGCACTCTTTACTCTCTAGTACAAAGTAAGAAAAATAATACAATAATTTGGTGCTTTCAACTTTGTCTGTTATCATATCTCTTCATTTTGAAAGTTTCAATTTCATATTTCCATATATGTGTATCTATCTTTCAAACTATCTACATTATACTACTTTAAGTAAACTTTTGAGTTCAAGTTAATGTAAAATAAATCAAAACAAAATTTTTACTAAAGTGCAAAGCTATTGCAGAGATGAAATAGAAATAAATTTATGTTTACTTTGGCGATTGTGTATATAATTTTAAAATAAAGACTTAGGATCACTCACATGTAATTCCTCCCAGATATTACTTTCGTCCCAGATTTCTTGATTCACCCTGCACAATTCACTCATCTCACATTCTGATCCAGAATCGTCTGCGTCCGATTCACTCGACGAGCTATCTTCGTTCCCCATAACAGACTCTTCTGACCATAGCTTTTGAGGTTCATCATGACTCCTCGGCGTTTGGCTTTTTCGATTGGAAGGCATTTCAATTATACTCATCCGAACTCTTTTGATGTTACATTTGTAAAAATAGATAGGTACTCCTACGAACGTTAAATGCACAATCATAAATTAGTCGGATCGACGTGTATACGAAGTGATAATAAAAATGATTTAACGATCCTTGATCTAATTTAGACGAAAATATTTACTACCCGTCGTTTGTTACTTCGATGTGTAGCCAGTATTAACGGAACTGCTTATGTCTTATGAAAAAATAATTACTAACTTGTGGCTTTTACTTTGATAAGAAACTGTATTTTTTACAATAAATTTTAAAATAGCTTCCTTTGTTACGTAGGTACTTACATACTTGTACCCAGTGGCGTAGCCAGGTTTTCGGAGGCACCATGCAGAAGGTTCAAATAGGGGCCCCAAAATGCGATTGCCAAACGTGAATTCAGAAGTTTTAAGTCTAATTTGTATAGATACGCATTATATTAGATTTAACCATATACAAACGCACGCAATTTTTTTTTTAATTCGAAGAACAATTGTAGCAAATAATGAGATGTGATTTAGCTTTTTATGTGTCTAAAAAGTTGGGCACTTGTTTATCGTTACAATAAGATCAACAAGATCAAAACAGGTGTTATTTAGAACTTAAGGTCTTACCAAAATAAAATAATAATAGGCTTTTCAAAATAGAAATAACTTAGTCTTGCATGGATAACTAATTTAACATTGTAGTAAACATAAAAAAAAATTTTAAAAGGATAATTTAAAGTAATAAAAATAAAGACTACAATTTTACAAAGCTTAAAATCCAAATTTTCTTGATATCAAGAAAATAACTGATTTGTTGAACAGTAAAAATGTTGATTAAACTTGAGTTTTCAAGATTTTCTTTCTTGAGTTCACTTTAACAACGTTAATCTGTTGTACCCTTTCATTTTCTATTAACAATAGAGCCAAACCACTTACGCGTTCTTGAGTCAACTTCTAAGGCAGTTTTTGCTCAGTTTTAATTTAGAAAGTGGTCTTCTAACTTTGGTAACTGCACAAGAATAGTTAAGTACATACAGCAAGCAGTATATACGACAATATAAACAAAAGTCAAAGAATTAACTCAATCAGTAGTAGATTAACAAACTGTTTCACGTCAGTCATATTAATCTTAGATCTAAAGTAACTTCTAACTGATAATATTTGTGATCTAAAGAAAAGTGTCATGTTGTCAGAAATGGGCAAAATTTTCAGGTTTTTTTCCCTCATTCGAGACCTTTGACTTCGGGGGCCTTGGTCGTTACCACCAATATATACATAAAGCCTGACATTTCTTTAGGCGATGTATCGCCATGCACGATATTAGTCTAAAGCCCGTTTGCAACGATGTATAATTTAATATATAATTCTGTAAAGAATTTTACAAATTAAATTATGTACCGTCGCAAACAGATTACATTCAAAATTTGATACATAAGATGATATATAAAATGAGCAGAAACATGCGCAATAGTCCAACTTTGCTATTGTCATTATTTCTGGTAGGTGATAGTTTGGGGTTACGGACGTTTTTGTGCGATATACATCTACTTTTTACGTATAAGCTTATAAAATGTCTTGGTCGCGGTCTTGTTTAATAAATTTATATAAAGAATAATAAATATCTCAACTTGTTAAATGGTGAAATTGTATCTTACATAAAATTATACGATTTTGCTATGGCTCCTTCGATTAAATTTAGCAGATAAGCAAATTGATTTGAAGTCAGTCTCAAGAAATTTTTATATGAAGAATGATCTAATAAAAATTTAGTATTTAATATGTGTAATATGCCTGCTCCTTGTGGGCATCTTCTTTTGATCCACTGCCTTTTTCTTCTACCCGAGTATTTATTGTCACATCTTCTTTTCCTTAACTTACAATGAAATATTGCAGCAGTTGCCGCTGCGGCAGCTATTATATATTTCTCATGCACTTTCATAATTCAAATTAAGTATGAGTAAACTAAACTAACCTAAAAGTGTAGTTTATGTTTTCAAGTAGTTTGACATTTGTTACTGGGCAAATTTTGTACAAAATTATATACCTACTCTGCAAACAGATCAAAATATTTTCTTTATAGAAAAATGCAAAACTTTTATACACAAAATTTGTTACACACTTTTGTACAAAACTATACGTCGTTACAAACGGGCTTAAGCGGTAAAGGAATCGTTTTTTTTTTAGTTTTAAGGGGCCTCCGGTTTAAAAAGGATGCCAGCCCTTCTTAGCATCCCATTCGATTTTATTTTGGAAAAAAACGAACTTTCAAAGCAAAAACCAAATACGTAACCGAGCACCGCTTTCCTGAAAGATGTATTTGTGGTGGATATTTAACCGACTAATTATTATTATTTGTAATTGTACATATATTTGGACGAAACTAAGGTTGAAATGATACAGTAATTGCAATTTTATTCGAAATTTTGTTCAATTTCACGAGAACATTTACAGACATGCTATTTAACCAAGGTCTTAAATTTCCTATTACGTGGTGTTTTACCTAATCTATCTTTCCTATTATGTGGTGTTTTACCTAATCTATCTTTCCTATTATGTGGTGTTTTACCTAATCTATCATTACTTTTCCCGCAATCATTTTTTAAGTAGGGTATTTGTAAAACAAGTTATTATAATTGTTGCAATAAGTTCACTGCTGTAAATATGACATTTAGATATATCAGCATCCAAAATCCGTTCGGTGACATAATTTAAAATATATTGTATTAAAATAGAACGTTTATTACATACATTTAAAAACATCGCTTCGTGTTCAAAAATAATTTTGTTAAATATAACGTAAGCATATAAAACTATTTGAACAATAACATCTTCACGTTTTTTGTCAAATACAGCGGACAGTTGGGATAGCATCTTTTTTAAGCCTAGGATATTTTAAACTTACAGTTATAGTTTCACCAGTCCTCGAATCTGTAGCTGTTGAAGAATAAATAATATTTACACTTCTTTTATTTACAAAGTGTAACCCACAAACAAAACAGCCGACACCATCTTAGGTTAGGTTACCTCGTTTTATTGCTTATACAACACTAGAAAAACACTGCAGGTATCACGGAAAGTACGGAAATATCACAACAGTATTTTTTTAAATAAAACCAATATAATTTGTATAAACCAATTCAAAACGCAGAGATGGTCTCAGTGTTTGTATGCCCTAAATATAAACACGTCACAGCCTGCTGACGTCAAAGCTGTTTAGCTGTTTGTATTCTCGGAAGTAACGCCTCGGTACGGTGCACCAATTGCACCAGCCTAACTGTGCACTTGCTGGTACCACATATTCCTTTACACGAATACTAACAAAACAATGTCATTTTCTAATTTAAACCACTTGTAATGAACTAGACAATCCGAGTTAATTTCGCATAGTTTTTATTCTTTACTATAACACAAATTCCGAGAAAAAATTATGAAAAATTTATTCAAGCCATTTTCTTCAAGTATGGATGCTTTTTAACCTATCGCTTGACAAGATGAATTTTTGAGATTTTCAAATAATTACATAATTTGTATTACTAGCAAATACGAGTGAACAGTCCAGATTTAATATTTTTAGTATTATTTATATGTTTTAGTTGAAAGAACTTTTATTTTCATTGGCAAACATCAACCTAGTCTCCAAAACAAATCTTGAGAGGTATTTTCATCTGTATTTTTCCTATGAAATTAGTAGTACGCGGAAATAAAATGGTAAAATAAATGCTTCTTGTCAAGTTTGCTACGACCAAGTTTTTGGAAAGATTGATATACAAAACAAACAAGCAAAATGTCTACTTATTCTGTATTCATTATATCATTATTCAAGATGGTTCAATCATTATATTTGACGTTTACATTATTCTAAACTTGTTAGTTGCAACATACCTAAAAGTCTCCTTTGATCATAAAGCATTCTCAAATCCTTTATAATCTGTGTACTTATTGCAACATCTTTCATATTAATTCTATAATAACGCCTGATGCGTTATTATAGAATTAATATGAAAGTAGCTGGACATTTGAAAAATTAGCGTAGTAGGCTGTAGAATTTTTTTTGACAAATGGGTCAAACATTAATGTCTTGTACGAACGTTCCTCTTAAACAGAACATCGTTTATTTGTTAGTTGTAAGAATCAAAACTGCTGCTATTGAAAATTCGCGAGAACGTATTTATTCTGCCCTTGGAAGATGGACCCCGGCGGAAGTGGTGAGACACAAAAAAAAATTTTAGTCCAAGCACCATATATAGCATCATAAAACGTTTTTACGATGGCAAACCTACTACTAACATGAAAAAAAAAAGGCAGGGCGAAAAAGCTAAGTAAGGGTAAAGTTATAAAAATGATGGAATTGATGGAAAATAAGATTGGAATATCGCAACGACAAATGGCGGCAAAGTTAAAGCGTCTCAGTCTTGTACATCAAGAAATTGGAAAAAAGAAAGTTTAAAATATTATAGAAGACAAAGAGCACCAAAATATACGGATAAACAAATGGAAATTATTCCGGTTCGATGTAGGAAGATGAGGACCAATCTAAAAGTTGCACAAAAAGTCTTGATCTTAGATGATGAGAAATATTTTACTAACATCGCTGGAAATGCTGGATTTTACACAAAAAATAAAAACCCTGCTCCTGAAGTGAGATTCGCAAGTAAAGCAAAATTTGAGCCAAGAATTTTAGTTTGGATTGCTATTTCAAAAGCCAGTGTTTCAAGTCCTCTCATAAGAAGTGTGCGTGATTCAGCAATAAATGCTGAAGTGTATAGGACAAAATGTCTACCAAAATTGAAGCGATTTATTGAAAGATTTCACCAAGGAAATGATATTCTCTTTTGGCCAGACTTAGCGAGTTCGCATTATGCGAAAACTGTTACCACATGGTTAACAGAAAATAACATGGCTTTCGTCCCTAAAGAAATGAATCCTCCAAATATTCCAGAGGCATGTCCTATCAAAGATTTTTGGGCAGAACTTAGTCGACTCGTTTATAAGAAAGGTTGGACCGCAGAAAACGAGAATTAGCAATAAGCTCAAGCAAATTAGTCCAGATTACTTCCAAGCCATGATTCAAAAGATTCCATCTAAACTGAGAAAAATTGAAGAAAGTGGACCTTTTACCATTTTAACCTAATGATAATTGTAAATAAAAGTTCTAGTTTTAAGATTAAACCATCGCATATTTTCTAATAGTTTTTGATTAAAGTATAAAAAATGTTAAAAGATGTCCAACTATTTTTGCATCACCCGTTAGCAAAAATAGGGATTACGTACTTCTGTTACTATTATTTATTTGGATAAACCTTAAAAACGAATTCTTTTGTATATTGTTATAATTATTATTTCAAAAATGGATCGACTTGCTTTAACTCTCCTCAAAACGACTACAATGCTAAATATACGCGGGCTTCCTTTTTGTAAGGAGATCGTATAAAACATGTTGAATATTTTAGTATGCGTGGTTTGGCTAAAAAGTAGGAGGGGTATTTTTAAAATAAAGTCCGTTTTTTTAATAAGAAGAAAAATGCTGTAAATATCATTAAAATATATTTTTTTCAAACATTTGTTATACCGCTCAACAATCTTTTTAATTCCGACGTCAAAGAAATCTACCGCCTGTGAAGAAGCCCAGTCCATGACTGCAGTTTTCACATCGTCGTCGTTGAATCGTTGACCACCAAGGAACTCCTTTAAGTACCGAAGCAAGTGAAAATCACTGGGTGCAAGGTTTGGACTGTAAGGTGGATGATTCAAGGCCACATGTTTCTGCGCAAACACAAGGTCTAATCGGGTGTTTTGGATGGGAACGACTGGATCATCCACCTTATGGTCCAGACCTTTCACCCAGTGATTTTCACTTGTTTCGGTCCTTAAAGGAGTTCCTTGGTGGTGAACGGTTCAACGACGACGAAGAAAGCAGTCACGGATTGGGCTTCTTCACAGGCGGCAGATTTCTTTGACGTTGGAATTAAAAAACTTGTTGAGCGGTATAACAAATGTTTGAACAAAAATGGAAATTATGTAGAAAAGTAGATAAAAGTATGTAGAATACGGAAAAAAATATATTTTAATGATATTTACAGTATTTTCTTCGTATTAAAAAACGGACCTTATTTTAAAAATACCCCTCGTATAAAATGAGGCGCTTTTTCTAGCAGTCTTTTCTAAAATTGTCTTACTTTAGAGTTGGTTTGTAGTATGTAGCATATGAAAAGTTCGTATACGTTAACAAAGTTGTATAACTAGGCTTTTGAATTTAAACCAATAGTAAGTATAGCTTTTTGATCTAAGCAATATCTAATTCCATTCAATTGTCTTTCGGTGTTACTTGAAAGAAAGTGTTTCGATAGCAATATTTATTTGTTGTGATTGTGGAAGCTGTTGCAACTATAAATGAAAATATCTCATTTGTTCATAGTCAATTTAGAGGAAGGTCAAAAAAAATATGGCTTATACCCAAGCAGACATTTAAAGAATTTGCGGACAATTTAAGTTGACAGTTTCGATAACAAAAAACCATTTCACATGTAGTACGCTAAGAAATTGGCGATTAATCAATTTGATGTAACATACGTCGTAGTATGAATAATAAGGAAATTAACAAAACTGGAACTTGGAATATTGTTAGAATTCTGCTTCATTATCCTGAAATATTAATTATATGAGCTTCGAAAAAATAAAAATATATTTTGTATTATTTGCTTAATACAAAGCATACATTTAGGCATATCTTCTGGCTAGCTAGCAATTGTTAATAATAATAAGTACGTAAACGTAATGTATAAAATGTAAGTGGAAATGCAAAAAGTTATGACCATTTCACTTAGCTTCTTATTATTTACATTACGAAATTTTGTTTTATGCTAAATCAATCGTCTGTATCGAGTTACCAAACATTGGCGTTTGGGAAGTACATATAAATTGCGATGTATTTCATTTCTGGTTATTTTTAATATGTTGTTTTCGCTTCGATCAAGAGTTTATAACTGATCATCAAACGCTGTATTACTAAGCCAAAATACAAATCGGCAAATGGTGAAGATCATATTCATCCAAGAAAACCAACGAGGTAAAGTTTATATATACAGAACCCACCAACTGTTAATATTGTACCTAAACTAGTGCTTACTGTTTAAATATTATCAAGATGCAATGGTATATCTTAAAAATAGGTACGTACACGCCCTTTTCCAAAATAATTTCAAAGAATCCACACCACTATTTCATAGATATTTTCATCCTCTACGGCATCAGTAGCACTGATTTCTACGTTGTAATATGTACCGAACACTAATACTTAAGGAAATTGCCGCTACGTACACAAAATCTATATATAAAAGTATAAACATTCGTTCTTACAAGAAGATTGGCTGGTATTAGGTAAACACCATACAGCAGCGAGATTGGAGAAGACCTGGCGAGAAAGACTCTCCTAATTCATTGTTAAAAATAGCACCTTATATTAAAGTCGTCTAAACAAAAGCTTTCAATTGCTTGATGGATCAAGCGTTACTAAAAATATTTTCATTTCCTATTACTCTCGAACGCTGTAATTTTTCAAACTTCACACAGCGTCTTTCAGCAGATTATTTATTGCTGGATATGTAACAACAATAGAAAAGTAGGAAGCACTTTATTCCACCAAATTAGTTGGAATTGTTGCGAGCACGGTGACGTTCTTATAGAAATAATCGAACGATATTTTCCAATTAGTTTATCAAAACCGCATCCTGTCACCATATCTCTATTAGTTCGGGATTTCAAAATACGCTAATCCGCCACAGCGCCAAAAGAACACGAGAATATACATTGATTTATAGGTACATTATGCGCATTCATAAAATGTTAAATTGATCTTTCCAGATTTACAAAGATCATGTATACGGGTATGGAATGAAAAATACCCGTGTGTGGAGAAAATAGCGCTTTGTGTCAAGATCTGCATCACTGACTGCGGGTACTATACTTCAATGGACGTCTGTCAAAATTTCATCGAGTAGTGTTGTTTTGCAAGATGCAAGTTTATGGATTTGTGGAATCATGGCAAAAGAACAATACCGGTCAGTGATTCGATTTCATTTTTTAGATGGGAAAACGTGTGCAGAAATCAAAAAGAAGTTTGATGCAGGTTATAAGGATTATGTACCTTCTATGACTATCATTAGATACTGGTTTAATGAATTTAAGCGCGGCCGAACACCCGTCTTTGAGAAGGGGCCAGGTCGTCGCATTGAGGTGACTACGGACGATATGATCATAAAAGTTCATTATATCGTGTTAGCAGACCACCGGGTGAAGATGAGAGAGATTGCTAATATGGTAAACATCACAATTGAAGGTGTGCAAAACATCTTTCACGAAAAATTGAGTATGAGAAAGCTATTGACGAAATGGGTGCCGCGTTTGCTGTCGATGAATCAAGAACGAAATCACGTGATAACTTCAAAGCAATGTTTCAATATGTTTAAGCGCAATACGAGTGAATTTCTGCGGTGTTATGTGACTGTAGATGAGACATGGATACATCACTACACGTCAGAAATCAAAGGTCGGTCGGCAAAATAGGTTTTCCGGCGAACGTGCACCAAAGAAGGCGAAGATGATTCCATCAAGAAGAAAAATCATGGCGACGATTTTTTGGGACTCGCAAGGCATAAACTTAATTGATTATTTGGAGAAGGGAAGGACAATCACGGGACAGCACTATGCTGAGTTATTGAATAGATTCGACGCTGAACTAAAGAGAAAAAGTCCCCACTTAGCGAAGAAAAAATTGTCTACCGGCAATTGCGACAGCAAAACTAGTCCAGTTACGGTACGAATTGGTGCCCCACCCACCATATTCGCCAGATTTGACTCCCTGTAACTGTTTCCTTTTTCTAAACTTGAAAAAGTGCCTTGACGGAAAGCGGTTCAGGTCAAATGAAGAGGTCATTGCCGAAACAGAAGCCTATTTTGTAAAGTTCGATAAATCCTATTATTTGGATGGCTTAAAAAAGTTGGAACATCACTGGAGTAAGTGTTTGAAGGTATAAGGAGATTATATCGAGAAATAAATTTATTAAATGCAAAACAATTGCATTGTCTTCCTTAACACAGATACTTATCAGACCATCTTAGTACACTATAGAATCGTATTGCAAAAAAGCGAAAATATTTTTCACTACTTGTACATTTTGGAAGCGTGGAAGACAAAGAAAAACATGCGTATCTACAACTGCATGTCTTGAACATTATTAGGAAGTGGGAGGAACAGGTGAATGCCCAAAATTTCGTGAGTCATAGTAATGTGATTACCTTAATATTAAAGTCAGTTTGTGTTACTATTTAAAAGACATAAAGGTGGGTTTACACATGCATGGTGATCACGCCGCGGCAACCCCACTCATATAAAAATAAAGTTTAAACCGTTATTTCCATTAGCACGCCAATTTTATTAATGAGCTACTTTCAAACAATGAAACGTTTCCTACTCTTTAAGAGATACAGGTTACCTTCTGAATTGACCTCATCTAGTAACGAGATCCTAACATCCTTTGAAACATATACACTTTTGGGAACCATACTCGACTGTAACTTAGTGTGGGCCAATCAAGTTAACAAAAATTTGTGCAAACTATATTTTGAATTCTCTTAAAAATGTTTTTGATGTTAGATCTTTTGTCGACGTTTACTCCGTAGTTGCTTATAGCGCTATAACCTATGTAAATGAAAGTCAGATGTTTGTAATGCAGAAACGTATGATAAAATTACTACTTGATTTACCTCTCAATGTCCCCCAAAACAACTTTTAAGATGTATGGTTTACTGACAGTTACTTAAGTCTGTATTTACTAACTTTAACTAAGTTATTTACATGCTAACATCGATAAGTTCATGAGCATTGCATGCGAGATAGAAAAAACTTAGTTATAAAAAGACATAATCACTAAGGTAAGATAATCGTGTCGTCCCAGCATAGCCGTAACAGCTGGAGCAGCCAACGGAACTCGGCGCGTGCCTGTCTGATGCGATGAGTAAACATCTGCCGGGTGGCAAAGCAGTTCAAATTCGTACACATTCATCATCACTAGCGCGACGTGTGCGTATGAATTAAATCAGGCGAGCGGAATACTAGTTATTCAAGAAAATTTTTAATTAAAAATGTCCAGTGTGCGCAAGGCTAAACAACGACCCTTTGCTGATAAAGTAAAAAACTTTATCTATGAGTTTCCAGATTTGTTGTACGGCGGTGCTAAAATAGTCTGTAAAATGTGCGAGAAAACTTTGATATGCTGGCAAAAGAACGACTGTAGGAAGCACGGAAATAGTACAAAACACAGAAATTGAAAAAACGGCGCGTCAAATAAAAATTTATTTTCGGTTTACTTGTCATGATGATAACATGTAATTTATGTCACTTAACATACTGGATAAGAAATCGTTTAAGAACTTTTGGAACAAATACAACCCGGAGTTGAAGTTGCCAACTACGGCAACAGCACGTAAACATGTTGTATTTGTACGCAAAGAGCTGGAAAATAAAATCATATCTACATTAAAAAATCAGTTGCTTTAGTTGCGTGTTGATTAGACAACGAATTGTAAAAAAAATGATACAGTAATTGCAATTTTAGTCGAAATTTTGTTCAATTTCACGAGAACATTTACAGACATGCTATTTAACCAGGGTCTTGAATTTCCTATTATGTGGTGTTTTACCCAATCTATTTTTCCTATTATGTGGTGTTTTACTTAATCTATCATCACTTTTCCCACAATCATTTTTAAGTAGGGTATTTGTAGAATAAGTTATTATAATTGTTGCAATACGTTCACTGCTGTGTGTATGCCATTTACATATATCAGTATCCAAAATGGCTACGTTCAGTGATGTAATTTAAAATATATTGTATTAAAACAGAACGTTTGTTACACACATTTAAAAACATCTCTTCGTGTTCAAAAATAATTTTGTTAAATATAACGTAAGAATATAAAACTATTTGAACAATAACATCTTCACGTTTTTTGTCAAATACAACGGACGGTTAGGGAATTGAATTGGAATAGCATCTTTTCTAAGTCTAGGATATTTTAAACTTACACTTATTGTTTCACCGATCCTTGTAGCTGTTGAAAAATAAATAATATCTTCTTTTATTTAAAAGTGTAACTCGCAAACAAAACATACAAAACAGCTGACGCCATGTTAGGTTAGGTTGCCTCGTTCTTATCGTTTCAGAAACGGTATTATCGCTTATACAACACTAGAAAAACATTGCCGGTATCACCAACAAAGTACGGAAATATCACTATACACTATTTTTTTTAATAAGACCAATATAATTTTGGATAAACCAATTCAAAAGGCAGAGATGATCTCAGTGTATAAGCGCGTTTATATGGCCTATGTCAAAATACGTCACAGCCTGCTGACGTCAAAGCGCTGAGGCCTTATGTATATTGTAGGTAACGGGGGGCCTTCTGAAACATACAGTTAATTTAAAAAAATTGAATCACTATTCACTCCCTTGTGTAGTGAAACCTGCTTTCACGTTGGAAAAAATAACAAATTTCTATTAGAAACCTCTAACACAATTCAAATTAAATATATTTAAAATAAATAGAAATAATAATTAAAACTGAGTTGGAGAAGTAGTTTTCGATATAATAATAACCAAAATTTCTACTAAAATTTTTATTGTGATGAATCATCAATCATCAGTGATGATTAGAGTTGCTCACTAGCGCCAACGAGCAGTGGCGGAGGTTTGATACAACCCTCAGTATAACTGCGAGTCTCAACCAGATCTGTTGTGTATACATGTACGCTGCCATAAATACTATTTCATAGTTCTACGTTTCTTATAAAAATATTGCCTACGTCGCGAAAACGACCAATGTTGGACAAAGTTACAGAATTTATAGCAGAAATGCCTGACCTAAATTATGATGGCGTTAAAATTCAATATGTAGTTTGTAATATCCCTTTAATATGTTGGCCCAAAAGGGATTGTCTACGTCACGTAAATAATAAACAGCATTCTTAAAAAAAATTACACACGACGCTATGACAAATTTAAATTTAATTTATGTATTACCTTGAGTCGGTTTGGCATTTGTTTAACCAAAAATACCATTGTAAAAACGTTTCTGAGATAAAGCCAACTTAGTGATTAAACTAAATTAGACGATTTTTGCTACTATGAATTATGATTAGATACTATTGACGGAATAGATATGAAAGACTATGAAAGATTAAAATAAAAGTTACAACGAATTAAAAACTTGCTTTATCTTAGAAATCATGACACTGTGTATAATGGAATTTTTAGTTAAATAAGTTCCAAACCGACTTACCTACTACTTCTTTTTAGATATACGTCGATGAACCAAACACCCTGTATGTCTACACACAACGGCCGATCCGATCCTGTCGCGCCGCTGAAAGTACCAGCTATATTCATAAGTAACCTGGGCAAATATGCGGTAACAGCCATAGGCGTGGCGAGCGCATAAAAGTTTACACATAAAATAGAAGGTAAGAAATAAATTATAGAACGTGCTGAAACACTTACCGTTTTACAAGCCTTCCGTGAAATCACAAACTGGGTAACATCTGTTAAATATTTGAATCATTAAATATGTTTCCACAGCTGTCAAGTGGGTACGACGTGCCGAATAAATGTTTTTTAATGCCGAAAACGACCGTTCGACATCTAGCGATGTTATATTTGCATATTTAAAATAATCTTTGAAACAACTTAATGCATCTTCACACGCACCTTCACAAATTTGTCTTAATATAAAAAAATCGGAGTCTTTCTCTAAAACACTTTCAAATTTTCATATTACACACCAATTTGTTTCGCCTTTTACAGCGCATAACTGTGCGTGAACATCATTCACAATTTGAACAGAATCCATTAGCGGCATCGAAACATTTTGTAATTTTTCTATTCCCTCCGCTAGTCCGAAGTAATTGTTGTGAATAGTTAGTAGCAAACATGCTTTCTGTAGGCCGGTCTCTTAAAAAGCATTCTGCTAATTTGTTACACATTACGTGTAAAATTCATGCTCTCAATCTTGTGGCGGATAGTATCAGAAAATGTCATCCTGAGGTAGACGCTTTAATAGCGCATACCAAAGCAGTATTTGTCAAATCACCGAAACGTATTCGCGAATTTCACAGACTGTGGCCCCGTATACCAGAGCCACCAGAACCTATTCTAACTCGTTGGGGAACATGGTTGCAGGCCGCGTTTTATTATCATAAATATGTTGACAATATTAAGAACGTGGTTTTACAATTCGATACAAAGGAAGCTGCCGCTATCTAGAAAAGCCAGTCGAAATTTCAAGATAGTCATGTTAAAATGGATTCAAAAATCATTCACGACAATTACTTCGAGCTAACAGATGCAATAGAAAAATTACAAAATCCTGCGGTGCCGTTAGAAGAATCTCTATAAATAGTGCAACATGTTCACGCACAGCTATGCGCGATTGAAGACGCAAAAAATGTTTCCGTTCTAGAAAAATTTGAAAGTGTTTTTGAGAAAAATTCTGATTTTGGCACATTAAGACACATTTGTGAAGGTGCGTCAACAGAATCGTTAAGTTATTTGAAAGATTATTTTACTTACGCAAATATTACGTCACTAGATGTAGAACGTTCGTTCTCTGCGTATAAACGCATTTTTTCCTCATGCCGTACTAGTTTTGCCGAAACAACAGTTGAAACATATCTAATGTTACAGATATTTAACAGACATTATTCACTTTGCGATTTCACGGAGGACTCTTAAAATGGTAAGTGTTTGAGCACGTGTTATTTAATTTTTATTTAAAAGATGAGCGAAATTATTTGCGGCAGCAAAAATCTCTATTAGCAGAATAACTCTAGTGGAACGCGAGGCCTGGTCGACTCTACGCTACTGCGCGGTACCGCTCGTGGCCAGCTTTAGCTATAAGGATAGTGTATACTAAGAACATACGTATCAGATAACAAATATTTTAATTTTAAAAATAAACAGGGCTTCACAACATAAAATTTTATTCTAAAAATCTACAATTTATTGTTGGTCAAAATAAGTATTTATGCAGACATATACAAAATGATTTTATAAATATGAGATTAATTTTTAATATTTAATAGGATAACCATCTGCTGCAATAATCGCTGCTAGGCGTCTTGGCATAGACTCTACAGATATGTGACTAATATTCTCATTTTTCCAATAATTTTTTTAAAATCATTTTTATTGGAAATTGTATCTTTTTCATTTGTATTTTTAATACCTACCATAAATGCTCGATAGGATTAATATTCGGTGATCGTAGAGAATTTTTGCATAAATGTTGAAGAGTAACTGGTCCTGAACTAAATAAAAATTATGATTTGGGTCATTATCCTGTTAAAAGTAATAATGATCAGAAATGCTCAATTTAAAAGTATTTTGTTTCAAATTTTCTTTTAAAATATTTAAGTAGGTACTCATGTTTATCCATTGTTCGTCCAATAAATACTAAATTTGCGATTCCAGATGCCGCTATACATTCGCATACCATAGGGTTTCCTCGATCATGCTTCACCGTGGGTTTCAAATTTTCTTGTCCTAACGAGGCCCTTTCGTTTCGCCACACTAAAACACTTTTATCAGAATTCCACAGATTAAATTTGCTTTTATATGAAAAAATAATTTTTTCCAAAAATCCGCTGATTTATTTATAAACGTTCCAGCAAATTCTAATCTCTTCTTTCTATTTACAGCATGTAAAAGGTTTTCTACTTGTCGTTCGTGCATGTAAACCTGATTTGTGCAGTCTACTTCTGTGTTAGGCATTTTCCGAATCTTTTTTATAGTAGAAGGCTGACGTTGACTTTTTAAACGTATTTGATTACTTGAATACACACTTGAGTTGTAGGTATTGAAACTATTGTAATAAATTTGTTACAATAGTTTAAATTTTGCTATAAACATGGTAAAATCTGCCAAAACATGCTTTTAATAAATTTTTGATTATTGTTTAAGGCGATATGTGTGCATATAATTAAATTTACTATATCTTACAATAATTATTATACTATATAGCGATTGCGTTGAAAGTAATAGTTTGATATTCTGAAATCAGGGATGCCTATGTGTAGTTGCAGTACCTTTACGAATTTAATCTGCCCTAATATTGACTAACAGATACGTTTATACAATATACTATATAATAATCGAGACGTTCCCTATTTCGTATACGTTTTAGAATTGCGTATTATAATATATTTTTCGCAAAAAATATTTTAATGTTATGGCGACAATGCTCCATGTACGAATACTTTTTTCGCTAACTGCATCTAATATTTGATGCTAAATGTGTAACCTTCGTCTAGAAAATAGAATAGAAAATATTTTACGTATATATTGTGTAAAAAGATTTTTTTTTATTTGTAATTTATTGAGTAAATGCTAACGGTTCTTTGTACTAAAATACATGACATGAACGTGATTAAGTGTAGTGATCGATCCAAACAATTATCTTTTTAATCATCGTATTTACTTATCGATTTCAATGAGTTTACAATGTGCTAAATAAAACGAAAAGCTTCCCTTTTGTTGACTTTATGAGTTATTCTTATGATTCGTTACTTGCAACCATGCAAATAATTATTTAATAAAATAAAAAAAACAGTACATGTACTTATGTGTTTCAATATCTACTTGCATAGTATTATTTGCAGTGTGCTATTCAATCTAAAATTTAACCCTAAACATGATTTACCTGTTCGTTCCCTACATAGCCGAATGACGTCAGTATTTACATGTATTGATTCACTGGAAAAGACGATGAGATATTTGCAATTCCAACAAGGTTTTCCTAAATTTGTATTGTGATGAACTTTTCTTTTTACGTATTTAATACAAAACGGTCTTAATAACAAATATTTAAAATTATTCACAATAACATACTAATAATTTTAGTTAGAATAAGGTCTTATTAAATAAAATATATTACCTATGAAGAATATAAAATCGATAATACGTAAATATTTTAATATAAACCTAACATTTCTACAAAATCGCATTTGTGAGTTCAATGGAAATGCAACAAGAACTATTGTGTTAATTTTTTGACAAGAGATAGATAACTAACATCTTTAAAAAACGTCTACACTGATATATGTCAAGAATGTATATATAAATATATGTATCAGAATTTAACTAACATACAAAAACTGTATAAATATCATATGTTCAATAAAAACAAGATAATGATGAGAAAAAAATTTAATCGCTTTTCAAATAATTGTTATGTAAATTAAAAAACTACTATTTGTTACATTTTCTATACATGTGCATGTAAATACTTATAGAATAAACTTTGGTGGAAATGTAATGTAACTGTAATCTGCAATGACGTATTTGGAAATCGTTAGTCCCCAACCAAGAATCCTCCGCCGAAATAATTTACATTTGTTGATAATTTTTTTCTAAATTAGTCAAATTTTTATTTTGAAACAAAATAAATTATTTCTAAGCAGCACTATATGTTTTGTACCAGGAGATCTATTTATGATAAATAAAATTTATTATAAATAAATGTAAAATTTTCGGTACTATTTATCGACTAGTCCAGGAAATTCTAGAATTTTCCCCTCCACTACCATTATAAAAGGCAGCGAATTGGTTGCTACGCCGCATTTGCAATTGTGATGTGTCGCTATCCTGTGTATCATTATAACAGTGTGTTGGGTGACCTCTCTGCAAATTTCCAGTACCCAGAGCCATCATCAACTATTTTACACCAAACCATCGAAACTAAAAGCAGGTGTGTTATAATTATTTAACGCCTTACATTTGAAGAATTTGTTATATTGTGGAATTTCTTGCCTGTTAATCATGGGCATTGCCCTACGAGACAGCAAACAAAAACTTAAAACTTCTGATTTAACAAATTGGATTAATAAGTTCAAAATTAAAAGAAGGCATTTGAAGCTTCAGAGACGAAAGGATTTGTTGATCGAGGCAGTAATAACTTACGCTCTTTGTCGAGCTGAAAATGAGTTGCGTCACAAACAGCTACTGCGTAAGCAAAAATGGCAGTCCTTGAAGTCCACTTGGGAACCATTGAATACACAAGCAAACTCGAGAGCTCTCGCTTGGGACAGGAAGACCTGTGAAGATTTGAATAGTATAGATAGTTTTTTAACCGAACTTGGTCAAATCAAAGTTCCTTTACAAAGATAAAATTTAGTCACTACAATTTAAAGGCTGTGCAATAGACATTGTTTTCTGTGATATTATGTAGTTTTTTCTATTGCAGTCTCCTTGTGGATACATCTGTCTTGGGGGGCTACAAGAATACTGGACTCACTATTGGTTTGTAAATGTATCATTTTATTTTTAATTACTTGTATAATCATTTTTAACTTGTAAATATAGGGTAAAGTAATAAATTTTTAGCGATTTAATTACAGTTGTTAACTTTTTTCCTATTATATTACCTTTTATTAATTTATTTACATTTACATGTAAATCGAGCATGCGAGCAGTTACCAACAACAGAAAGTAAGGCGCAAGGTAAACGCTCAAAAGTCGCAATGGCATCCATGAACAAGTTCGATATTCACCATTCATGCACCAGGAGTGGGAGCGGAAGATGAAGGGCACCACCTGAATACAAGATTCACGTGGATGCTGCATAAGTTGAAAGTTCTTGGTTATGTTGTAAGAGAAGTTATAAGGAGAGGTTACTCATAAATTAATGAAGCTGTTAAGAAGGACTGTATGCAATGAATTGACTAAACTGGTAATAGATTGCATCCTTATATATAATTTCTTGTTCGTGATTGTAAAATGTAACTGAGCTCTTATCATTTTACGATCATGAAAGTAGATTGTTTGCCTTAATATTTCTGTATATTAGATATACATTTTCTCTTAGGTATGCGGTACCCAAGCTGTGGATTAGTCTTAAACAAATTAGTTTCTGCCGTTTATAAGTTTCATGCATGCAGTGGAAGATGATGGTTATTGATTTTGATTCGTGGATCTTTGCTGTCAAGTCACCGTGTACCCCAAGTTATTGAGATAAGTCTTTCAGAGTATTTGTAAAGGATATAGAAGGTATTAGCAGTGCTATCGCTAAGTGCACTATTTCTTGCAACCACAGCATGTGGTTCCGTTAGTTACCATATTTGCCATAGGTTTAAGTATTCTTGAAACGGATAGAGGAAGGAAAACAAAAATTACATAAGTTGAAGCTACTTATATTTAATACTTTGTCAACTCCAAGTATGCGACACTGAATTCAGCAATAGCAATTCGTAGGTGTAAACAGGAATCCCAAAATTATATGGACATCTTGCGCAACAAATAGTAGGTCTTTGTATGTATGTACGTAATTGGATTATATTACAGATGCATGGATTAGTATTCATTGACAACTTAACATTTTATGGTCCATGTATAAATCATATGCAAAATCGGCCGAATACAAATGGATATACCTTGAGCAATGGCTTCTTAATGAAATTAAAGTTCAATGCATTTCCGTGTTATGAAATTCCAATTATACTGCTTTACAGACTGGATGAAGCTTTTAGTTAGTGTTGTATATGTTCGAAACTGTCGTATGTTCCATCTGCTATCTTGTGCGTTGCCTTGAATGACTAGGATAATCAGTTCCTGTGAAGGTCCAGTACTGTAAGTCCAAATATGTTTGAAGACAAGATATTTTATTTTTTAGAATTCTTAGTCTTGCATGTTGTAAAAACATTCAAACGCAGTCAAATTACAGTTTGAAAAAGAAACAAAAAAAATGCAAAAAAGGAAGTTATGAGATCATGCATGAAATTACACTAATTCTGTGAAATAAGCAACAGTGAAACTTGTGCTTATGATAAATAAGTCTGCATACATTTATTTAGTGACTGAATAAGAAACAAGTTCCATATATATAGTAAGGAATATATTGGTTCTAACAATTTTCTTTTAGGTAACTGAAAAATATTTTAAGCTTACAAAGTTCATACTCAAGCTTCTTTTAACATTAAGCAATTTTATAATTATCTCGAGATCTGTCATTGACTTAATATCTAATAAAATTGAGTGGATTTGATTTACTTGCAATGAAATCAGGTGAGGCAAAAAGTTACAAGATGTTATTTTTCAGAATTAAAGGTGTACACCTCAAATAAAGCGATCGCTATAAAATACAGGAAGAATATGCAAAAATGTATTAAGTGTTATTTCAATGTAGTTGTGATACAGTCAAATGGAAACCTAAGTTGATTCAGTAATTTTAGACAAAATAGTGATCTATATGTGGGTATGCAGGGATAATACTAAGCAATTAAAAATTTGATATGTAAATATATAATCTGAAAATTGATCCTTATAGATGAGAGGATGAGAGATTTCTAAAAGATCCTATTAATTTTACGAAAGGTAATTTCCAATATAAAGACAACAAATTTTACATTGTAAATTACAATCAAAGCATGTACCTTTTCTACTTAGACAGAATTGGGTATTTGGATGGTTATTAGTCCTCAATGCTTAAAATTTGTTGCAAAGTAACAAGCATGTTTGGCTCTTCCCACTTTTCAAATGTATATTTTTTGCCGTATTAAGCATTATTAATGAGATTGATGGAATAAGTATTTTAATATTTGCTTTGTTGTATTTTTGGTGTTAAATTTTGTTTTAGCAGCGAAGAAAATTTATAATATAAAACTTTTAAAATAATTGTAATACACTCAACTGAAATAGAATGTAGTTCCAACATGGTAGTCCACATACTGCAATTTTTAATAGAGGATGCATTATAGAAATGAAGATTTTAGCAATTTTAAATTACAAACACAGTCTGAACATAGTATCCAGTTTTTATGCATTTATTACCAGCCTAGTTTGCAATGATGCATTAACATAGCTTCAAGTGAGATAAATGCAATTCCAGTACAGGACACTTATAAGGTATGTCTCCTCCGTGGATTGTTGGTAAATAGTCTCATAAAATATGGCTAATGTTGAAAATACTACAAAATTGCAAATATTTATTTCCAATCTAACTTTTGCAATGTGTATTAAACGATTTAGAAAACAATTAATAACATTTTCGAGGTTTGAATACAATTTTATTTATGGATGCTAACTATGCAATAATTTCCAAAGCTACTTTTTAGGTGTATCTTGTAAAGGGCTACATAGCGTGGCTAACATTTTTCTTTTATTATAAAACAATAATCAGAACTTATTGCTTATTTTATTTACATCGATAAGCGAAATGTCTCAAGAGCGAATCATCTTTTGCTTTACATTTTATTCACTAGCTTGAATTAGAATGCATTCTCCCATCTTGTGGTATCTGTGTTTCTTTATGTTTCAGAAACATATGTGCTGTGTGATGGTCAAAGATGGTGTGTTTATTTACATACTAAACTACTTCTCAAATTGTTGCATGTAAAACCGACCGTTGATTTTGCACAAAATGCGCATTTCGTTAAGATTATACATCGTGAATAAGCTTTAAACATTGGCGTTTGGCAGTGAATAGTCACTGCAAATAACAAACAAATACTTTGCGTTTTACAGCTATTAGGTTTCCAAGCGTTCCCTTCGTCGTTTAAAATATTACCGGCAGTGGGTGTACGTTCACTATAAGCACTTGGCTCGCATTGTATGAAATAATAGTAAGAATTTCATGTGGCAAAAACGGATTCCTGTTCTAGAGATGGGTACTTGTCGTTTCATGCAATTTATACCAAGTAAAGGCGATTCTTTTCCCTGTTACTGTGAGTAGCGACGTTTGCGATATATTTTTGATAAAATTAAATTTTTTCGTATTACGGAGCAACGCGCTGCGTTAGATAATTTGGCCACTTTAAGTGGCTGTAATTCGATTTTTTTTTGTTACAGTTCACATTATTTAATCGACAAAACATTCGTTGCTCTTATGTCGGATCAACTAAAAGTCGAAACTCCTATTTTTTATTCCAGAAATATTCGGAATTACAAATAAAGGTTCTGCTGAATTTTTGGAGTTGCCTGTATAATGTGGTAATAAACGATATTATTTATTTTTAATAGCTGCCCTTTCTGGTGAAACTTCATGTATGCAAAAAATCCGTCATTGCATACATGTATATTTTTTGGAATGTTTTTACCAAAGACGATGTTTCTTGCTTTGGCAACTTCTTTGTTCTAGATCTGCTTTATGTGTGTATATATTTTTTTGTAAATGAGGAATGACTAACTAGTGAATTTCCACGTACAACAGCATTTTCTCTTCTTTGGACATATGGATGTTTTCTCTCGATGCAAAGTTTGGTCATTTTGTACCACCGTAGCTTAATTTTTCTGTTACAGTTGGTGTGATCCAATTTTTGAATCAGCTTGCTTTTGTTTTGTATATATGACAATGAATAGCCCTTGAGCAATAATTTCCAGTAACTGCATGTATGTCAACTGTAAGCGACTTTCCTTTTTTTTTTTTGTAAACCACCTAGTAGCCACTACACGTGGCAAAAACAACTATTCTTTGTTCTAGATGGCAAAATCATATACTTCTATAAACATCGTAATATACGAAAAATATACATCCAGCGAACAAGTCTCATTAATTACAAAAAAAGGTATGCTATTTCATTCTTGTTGGATATATCACTGCAAGTATCTTTTCTCTCCCTTTTTTGTCTAATTCTTTAATTTGTGTATATTATGTACCTAGTAGCCACCTTATGTGGCAAAACACTATTTGTTCTAGATCAAATATATTCAGTTTTTATGTAATTGGTAGCGAGATTTAATTAAGAAGTTTCATTTCAATTAAAAATCAAATAACTTCAGAGACATCTAGAATCGCAAGTATTCTTTTAATTTTGAATATAAAGAAACTTTCCAACGCATAGTTTGGCCATTGTATGTGGCCATAATCTGATTTTTTGTTACAGTTAATCCAGCTTGAGTTTGGAGAGCTCTCATTTTGTTAGTTACACTACAAAAATTTGTTTTTAATATGTAGGCTACTACACATTCCGATTGTAAGTAGTTCCTGTTTCTGTGAGGTATTTTGCAGCCACCTTATGTGGCCAAAAAAGAACGACTGCTCTCTGTTCTAGAAGACAAACTATACTAAGTTCCTAAACATGTTAAGAGACTACCAGATAAGGTGGGCGAGCTTCTTATCGAATTATCTCAAGGAATGATTTCAGAGCAAACTGTGGTTATACATTGTATACTGCAAGTATTCCTTTTGTATTTTGTGTCCAATTTGTTTGAAGTACCTAGTAGCCACCTTATGTGGCAAAAAAGATTGTTCTTTGTTCCAGATCAAATATATTTCGTTTTATGAAATTGGTATTAAAAACAACTGCAAGTATTTTCTCCACTTTGCGTTCAGAAAAACTTCTTTCGGTGCATAGTTTGGCCACTGAGTGTGACCATAATAGCATTTTTTGTTACAGTTTATAGTTTAGAATCTACTAACTGGATTTTTTTATTAATCCAACCAATGTATCTCTTAACATGCAAGCCACTGCGTACATGTATACCAATCGTAAGCCGTCCTTGTTTGTGAAGTTTCTAGTTTAGCTACATGTTGTGGCCAAAAAGACGACTATTCTTTGTTTTAGATGGCAAATACCCGTTGATTTGTTTGTAAGATATAAAGACGCATTTCTGGGCGAGTCAGGATCCTGCTGCAACTATTTTAATGAGTTCCAAAAAAGGTGTGTTGCAGTTTTTAAACAACCGTAATATTTCTTATCCTCTGTTTTGTGGAATTGATCTTGTCACTTCACGTGGCCAAAAGTTAATTTTTTGTTATAGTTCGTCTAATTTATCTTTAAAATGGTCACAAATTCTGCCTTAAATCAATAGTTATTTCACATACGTAACCGCTTTTTCTTAGACTTGTATGAAGAATGTTCGTAATAGTCACTTCATGTGGCAAGAAAAAAGAAAATATTTGTTCTAGATTACTCATACATGTATTAAATTTATGAAATTTGCAAGAAATATAGAATATAATTTCTAATTAAAAAAATATTTCACTTCGGAGGCATTTTATAACGGCAAGTATTTTCTCTACTTTGCATGTAGAACCAATACGTTGTTTGGTCACATGCCGTGACCATAATTTAATTTTTTGTTACAGTTAATACAGCACTTGGTTTTGGTTCTGCTAGCTCCCTTACATTGGTGCAAATAAAATGCTTTCTTTGCAATGTTTTTACCTACGTACTCAGCTGTAAGCAGTTTATCTTTTTTTTTTTTTTTTTGGAGCGTTTGGCCACTTCATGTGGCAAGTAGGTACGCTGTCTGTTTTAGATTGAACGTATGTAAATATCCAGCTTTTATAAACATTTTGGGAAATAATCGTTTAATTTCCAATTAGAAAGCAGATGTGTAAGCTTCGAAGACCCTGCAACAAGCACTTTGTATATAACATTAATTTCAATACGTATTTCGGTCACAAAACGTGACCATAATTCACATTTTTTGTTCTAGTGGATTAGCGCTGAGTTTTGGAGTATGTAGTTCTCATTCTATTATATTAATTCATGATAAGAAATCGGTCACCAACGATGTGCCAGCTGTAAATAATTTACTTTACTAATTGTGTATTAGCCACCTTATGTGGCCCAAAAAAACGGTTGTTTGTTTTAGATAGCAAATATGCTCGAAATGTTTAAAATTCAATGGATGAAGGACGGTGCTGCTTGTCATAGCAGCTGAATGAAATTAACACTATCACCTCAACAATTGCTTTTAAAAGGAAGCCGTATTGAGTACTTCATTTCTGTTTTTAGCAAGTATTCTCATTTCCCCTATTTTATGCTAAGATATTCTTTTTGTGGAACTCTGCTTAGCCACCTGTGGCTATAACAAACTTCCGTTTTCTGTTATACAGTTCATTGTTACTAAGCTTAAATACACTGCACGTGTCCCCGTTGGATGTTTGCATATACGCCAATTAATTGTAAGCACTTTTTTGTTTCTATGAAACGTTTAGACGCCACCTTATGTGGCAAACCAGGAATATATTTGTTCCAGAAAACTTTAGCACCATGCTTCGTTCCATATATTCCTTTACTCGCTCCTGCGACTAGCAAAATTGCAAGTACAATTTAATAGTTATTGCGTTCTTAGGATTGGCTACCTTAAGTAGCTATAAAACATTCTCTGTTTCAGTTTTACATCAAATAAGACTACAAAACTTTATCTCCTACTTCCGTTACTTTGTGCATGGGAAAATTGATTTCAGTACGTAGTTCGGTCACAAGTGACCATAATTTTTTGTTACAGTGGATTACCGTTGAGTTTTGGGGTATGCTTAGTTCTATTTTTTATTTAATTTATGATTTCTGGGAAATATCAGTTGCCAAATGTGTGCCAGTATAATTGTTACTTTTTTTTTTTATTAAATGCCTAGCACCTTGAGTGGCCAAACAAGGATTGTTCTTTTTTTTTTTAGATGGTAAATATAAAATTTTGAAAATTCGGCAGGGGAAGAAAGGCTGCAAATTTGTCATGCCAGCTGAATAGAATTATCACCAGCGTGTTGACATTATTGCTTTGAAAAGGAAGCCGTGTTGACCACTTCATTGCTGTTTTTAGCAAGTATTCTCTTTTCCTCTATTTTGTGTTGCAGTAAAAAATTATTTTTGTGCTATTGTGCTTAGCCACTCTTTGTGGCTGTAAAAAACTTTTTCTGTTGGACAGTTCATTGTTATTAAGCCCAAGTACACCGCACATTTCCCCATCGGGCTTTCGCATATACGCCAATTGTAAGCATTTTATTTTTGCTTGTATAAAGTATTTAGGCACCACCTTACGTGGCAAAACAGGATTGTATTTGTTTCAGAAATCTTGAGTAACTACGCTTCGTTCCATATGTTCCTTTACTTTCCTCTGCGATTATCAAAGCTGCAAGTAAAATTTCACTAATATATTTTTTAGAATTTGCTACTTTAAGTAGCTATAAAATATTCTGTTTCAGTTCTACACGAGAATAGTATAGCAAATTATCTCCCTTAGAAGTTATGGCGTAATAGTTTTCCAGAAATTGCATTTAATGTATAATTACAAATGATTGATTTGTCGGTATCCGTTATAGCAACTAAAATTTGCTAATGTTTTCAAATTCCAACTATTCAGTTATAATTGAATGGAAGATTGTATAAAATAATTAAATTAAGCATCTTAATTAAGCATTTGTTGTGGGAATTTAGATACTGATTTTAAAAAAAGCGCTCTACAGAAAGCAAAACAAGGTAATAAAGTCGAATTATTTTGCCGCAATTTAGGCAGGAGAGAAGAGTATTACGAAATACTTAAGTTGGTCACCTTAAGTGGCAAATATTTTTTGTTTGTTACAGCAATCTTCTGATAATTGATACTATTCTTTTTTGCAAATTGCCAGTATCTATAATTTTATTTCGTCAAAATGCTAACAAGAAATGGGCAATGATTTTACTTATTGTATGTGTGTATTGTTACAAATCCCACATTTCGTTGATGTTCGACAAAAAGTGTAAGCAGTATTTTTCCTTCTATCAAATAATGTGCATTTTATTGTGTACATTGTAGTAGTTTTCAGAAACTCGAAAATATTTTATTCCATGAAATATCCGCTGTAGACGGCAAAATGTTTTTTTTTTGCTTGTTGCAGATTCTTTTTCTAGTAGAATACATTACAACGCTGCTGGTAATTCAACAAGTTCTTCATTTGCATCTTTAATTATAGGTATTCCACTTCTCAAAAATTCTACATTTAAGCTGTTTTGCGTTCACGTATTTGTTTTAGCATTGAACGATAAAGCGTTTATGTACAATAAATAGGTCCCAAAGTATTTTATTAACAAGATTAATTTATGTTGCATTGGAACTATACTTTAGTATAAAAACTTAAATAAGTTTAATTCCTTTAATAATTAACAATAATTATTAGTCCACCTAATGCCACACATTTCTTTCAGCATAATAAAAATTTGGGTACGTATAATTGGCTGTTAGGTGGATATTTTTATCCCTACAGGTTCAGCGCTTTCGAAAGTGAAGCATCGGATAAGAAACTTTGTAAGCTAAATGCAGGATAATTTTACCCGTACATTTGCGAATTGGATGCCGCGGATTTCTGAAATGTTTCGAAGTATTTTGATTAAGTGAGATATCGTTATATTTCGTAAGAAGAATTTGAAAAAAATAATACATTGACTTCTATCGGTGTCCTTTTTCAAAAATGTAATTACGTCGGAAATACCAACGAAATCACGGATTTGAAAAAATTATTCAGAAAATTCAAATAAGGAATGCTGTATAAATACATAAATGAAACAATAATAGCACACTTGTCAGGATGAGTTTAAGAATTTTGAGCACTACATGGGGTTATAGCAAAGAAGATTTCCACAAGGTAAATTTATTTATTACCATCATGTAGTCTAAAGTTCTAATTACAAACTCCAAATTTGCAGCCGGACGTATACGATACAGCAGACGTTCTCATACCTCTTAGAATTTGCTGAAGGTATTTCGAAATTTGATCATCAGAATAATAAATCTGTTTAGTTGTAATGGAAGATCACAACAGCTGTGGAGCAAAATGCTTTAGAAGGAAATTTAAGATTTAGTATTTACAAGCAGTTAACAAAAGACTATTTTTCGGAAAAACTACGTTATTGTGTTAACCCACACTTCTAGGGAAGTGTGTTGTGAAGTAGGAAGTAGAAGCAAGCAGATGAAGGTAAGTTCGCATTCGCTATTCATTGTTATCCAAAAGACAAAGGTGGTGAATTGATTTTTAGAGGAATACTTCAACGGGTGGAAGCTTTATCGGAACGACAAATAGATTGCGACAGCATCGGGAGCAATATCACAAGTTTAACACCAAATGTACAGTAAAAAGGAAAATTGCGCAAACGTAATAAGAAATAAAAACTTCAGAATATTGCTGTGTATATCTGTATAGTGTATGTATATACATGACTAAGAAAATAACTTGCTGCAACAGTTGTGTTACAAGAAATAACGAAAGGAAGATTAGGATGTTTCTTCAAGGAGGAATTAAGTAGGTTAGTGTTATACAGTCAATAAATAGCTTATATGTAAACATTACCTTGTTACAGATTTCTAAAACCCGAATTTAAAGAGTTTCCAGGATTCTAATTCAAAACGATATATAATTTTTCGAGATAAAGGATATTTGAAAAAATTTTCGATATAAGAATTAGATACTTGAAAGTAATTTATGGCACAGTAGATTTTAAAAGTAAATCTAAAGAGAGACTATGAAAATAAGAACCTGAATATATATGAAAATAGACTATTTGCTATTTACGTTGCAGCAAGAAAGATTTTGTGGTGCAGTGGAGCGGAAGGTATATAGAGAATTTATACTTTTCAGGAGAAGGATGTTATAATACGATCAACACTAAAAATGAGATTGCCTTGAAAGGGACTGGTTACTAGAGAACACTCTTCATGTACAAGTCGTTAGCTGTTGGGAGAATTATGGACGCCAAGAGGAGAGTGCCAGATACCACCACAATAAGGCCGTTTGGAAGAAGCTGTTCCAGTCTGCAGGATGGGCCACCGGAGAGAATAAGAAGGGGATACTGAAATTTGCCGGTGAAGACATTTGGAAGAAAATTAGCTGTTCCAGGTCGTAGAATGGAATATAGGTCATCAAGATGAATCAAAAGGTACGGAAATGGATCATCGCGAATCTGGGGAGATTGTGGTGTCGACAGTCTTATGAAGGATGAGGTCGTTAAAACGCCATGAGGGGAGGATCACGTGCTGCAATGGAGACGTTCGGAGGAAATTAGCTGTTCCGGTTCGTAGGATGGAATATGGGTCATCGAGAAGAACCAGAAGAGGATACTGGAATGGATCAACGGGAAGCAGAGGAGATTATGGTTCCAGCAATTTTACGAGGGAAATAGTCGTCCAAATGCAATGAGGGGAGAACCAGTTATTACAATGAAGGACTGGAAGAAATCAGCTGTTCCGGTTCTTGGGTTGGAATATGGGTTATTGAGAAGAAGCAGAAGAGGATATTGGACTGGATCGACGGGAAGCAGAGAAGATTATGGTTCCAGCAGTTTGACGAGGGAAATAGTCGTCCAAATGCCATAAGTGGAGAACCAGTTATTACAATGAAGGACTGGAAGAAATCAGCTGTTCCGGTTCTTGGGTTGGAATATGGGTTATTGAGAAGAACCAGAAGAGGATATTCGACTGGATCGACGGGAAGCAGAGAAGATTATGGTTCCAGCAGTTTTACAAAGGAAACGGTCGCCAAGATGCCATGAGGGGAGGGCCAGGTATTGCAATGAAGACGACTGGAAGAAAGCAGTTCGTAGGATGGAGTATGGATCATCGGGAAGAATTAGAAGAGGATACTGGACTGGATCGACAGGAAGCAGAGAAGATTATGGTTCCGGCAGTTTTACGAGGGAAATAGTCGTCCAGATGCCATGAGGGGAGAAACAGTTTTTACAATGACGGACTGGAAGAAATCAGCTGTTCCGGTTCTTGGAATGGAATATGGGTCATCGAGAAGAACCAGAAGAGGATACTGGATTGGATCGACGGGAAGCAGAGAAGATTATGGTTCCAGCAGTTTTACGAGGGAAATAGTCGCCAAGATGTCATGAAGGGAGGGCCAAGTATTGCAATGAAGACGACGAGAAGAAATCGGCTGTTGCAGTCCGTAGGATGGAATATGGGTCATAGGGAAGAATTACAAGAGGATACTGGACTGGATCGACGCGAAGCAGAGAAGATTATGGTTCCAGCAGTTTTACGAAGGAAACAGTCGCCAAGATGTCATGATGGGAGGGCCAGGTATGCAATGAAGACGACTAGAAGAAATCAGCTGTTCCGGTTCTTAGGATGGAATATGGGTCATCGAGAGGAATCGGAAGAGGATACTGGAATGGATCGACGGAAAGCAGAGAAGATTATGGTTCCAGCAATTTTACGAAGTAAATGGTCGTCAAGACGCCATGAGTGGAGGGCCAGGTGCTATAATGCAAGACGTTTGGAAGAAATCAGCTGTTCCGGTTCGCAGGATGGATTATGGGTCATTGAGAAAAACCAGAAGAGGATATAAGGGATGGGTCGACAGGAATCGCCGAGAGGATGAAGGTTCCAACGGGAATGATCATCAGCGCGCCATGAAGGAAGTAGCACGTACCACAATGAAGATGCTTGAAGGAAGTCGGTTGCTCCAGTTCGTAGGATGGAATATGGGTCGTCGGGAAGAGTCGGAAGAGGATACTGGGATGGATCGATAGGAATCGCCGAGAAGATGATGGTTCTAGCATTTCTGCCAAGGGGTTGGTCATCAAGACGCCATGATGAGAGTTCTGGGTACCGCAAAGAAAATCTTGAGAAGAAATTGGCTGCTCCAGTTCATCAAATGGAATATGGGTCATTAAGAAGAAAAGAAGATGCGGGAATGGTTCCACAGTGGATCATCGCGGGGAAGGAGAAATCGCCCATGAAGGATGCGTACTAAGAAGAATAAGTAAGAAGACGAAGAGGAGTGGACTACTGAGAAGAACAAAATTTGTGCTGTACTGGGTTACGGAACTAGGAATCGCGCAAAATAAGTGGTCAAAACAAAAAGATTAGATGCCATAGCCGAAAACGCTTGGAAGCAATTAGCTGTTCTAAACCAGGAAGAGAAATGGAGTACCGGAATGAGCGCGAAGAGGATGCTGATATGGATCAACGGGAGCAAATTTTGAAAGTGGTGGAAGTGGAATTCCATAATGAAGTTTACACACACTCGGGAAACATCTTTTCAAAAAAAAACCCTAAAGTGAATGGACGGTGGATCATTGTGCAAAATGCAACAGCCATGGTTCGTTCAAGAGAGATGGTTTTCAATACTTCCAGGGAAGAGCGCGACGAAACGAAGTTTTCAACCGTGAGGGAAATGGATCATCAGGAAGAACAAGAAGAGGAATGGTTCGACCAGGGATTATCAGGACTATGGTACCAGGCATCTAACAAGGAGTGGTCAAGAGGAGGGCCCACGATGTTACAACGAAGGAGCTTACAACATGGTTTGCAAGAAGATTAATGGATCAGCGGGAGGAACAAGAGGTTGGATTAATCGGCGCGGTTCGTCATCACGAAGAGCATGGCACAGGGGATCTGGCGAGAAAGAAGGAGCCCGCAACATATGACACAATTTGCTGCAACTAAATGTTCGAGGAATCAGTTGGTCCAGCCGATAATACGAGGAGAATGCTAAAGTTTCGGCGGGGTGCACCAGGAAGATCACAATACCAGAGATCACGCAAGGGAGCTGGTTACATCAGGACAGTGCAGTGCGCCACAGTGAACTTACATGAAGGAAAGTGGATCACTGGGACCAATAAGATCGTAGTGAGACGGATGGATCAGGGATCAGCATAAAGAATGCGGCGCCAAGGATAAATTTGCCAGGAAGAACAAGATGATGCTGAATTTGGATCGTCGTGTAAAATATGGTACCGAAAATCGTACAGAAGGGTTGGCCATCAGGACGTGAAGAGGTATGCCTTAACGAAGAGGTTTTCACATTTACAGGAAATGGATCACCGGGAGGAACAAGACGAGGACGTTGAAATGGTTCGGGAAGTTGACGTTACCCGGAATAGCGCAACGGAAATGGTCACGCGAAGTTTCACAACAAAGAAGTTTCAAGCTTATGTGGAGGGGAATGGAATGCAGGAATTAATAACAGGGCAGCTTTGAAATGGACCGGCGAAGGATGAGAATGCATCAGGGATCGGCTAAGGGGAAGACGTCAAGAAGAGAGTCCGAGATGCCATAGTGGTTTTCAAGGTTTACTCAAAATTCACGAGGTGTTACTCTGAACATGACAGTACCAGGCATACAAGAGGTAAGTAGGAGATGAATGTTATGCAGAAATTTTTTACCTAAAAGATGTTCTGTTTGTTTGAAAGGAAATTATCTGGAAGGAAACGTTGGGTCTGTTCAACGGAAAATCATCGGGACGGTGTTGGTACTGCGGAAATAGTCATCAAAATGACAACGAGAGTACTGGTTACTAAAACGGAGAAGTTTTCAAGCTGAGGAAATGGACCACCGTGAAGAAAAGAAGAGGATATTGGAGCGGATGAACGGAGGATCATCGAGAAATCACGGAACCGGGAATCGTACGAAAGTAATTGCAATCACTATATCAGGGATCATCAGATGCCATAGTACCGAAGACGCTTTGAAGAAATCAATGTTCCAGTTTGCAGGACGGAAAATGGCCACCGCGAAGAACAAGAGATGGATCTACAGGAGCTATGTCGGAAGGACCACTACAAGGGATTAGCTTTCAACACATCAAGAGAGGAGCGCAGGATGCCACCACGGAGGAGGTTCCAAATCAACTGTTTTGATTTATAGGAACAGAAATGGATCACTGGGAAGAATAAGAAGAGGATACTGTAATGGAGCGACGGGGATCATCGAGAAGATTGCGGAACCAGGGATCGTACAAGGGATATGACAAAGACTAAACAAGATTACCAGATGTCATCGCGATGGAGACACGAAAAGTTAGCTGTTCCAGGTTGCAGGATGAGAAATCGATCGCCGCGAAGAAGAAGTTGCCTAGATGGGGAATCGCTACAAGAGACGACCGTCAAGACGTCGAGGAGAATGCAATATGCTGGAAGACGCTTCAAGAAAAAGCTGTTTATAAAGGAAGAGGAATGGATCAACTGGAAGAACAGGAAGATGTTCGAGTGGTTTGACGAGGGATCATCAGGAAGAGGACGGTATTAGGGACCACACACGTCAGCAAGACGTCAAGAGAAAAGTGTGGGGTGCCGCAACGAAGCACTCTTTAAGAAACTTGCCCTTAAACTTTACAGGGAGAGAGCTAACAGTACCAGCACTCGCATAAGGGGGATGATAGGACATGCATAACAGATGGTCAATACGTTAAAAACAGGTTGCTGTAATGAGTAAGCGGAAATTACCTCGAACATGGTTCTGCCAAGATGTTGAAATGGAACTCTGCAAGTTATTGGGCTTTTGGTAATAGAAATTAATATAACGATCTATAATTTATTTACAATTTCATTGTTCCAGGTATCGTAAAAAAAACAATTGAAACCCTGAACATAAGGATATTGCTACGTTCGATACTGAAAAATGTCATGCCCCATTGAGCAAGATTTTAAAAGAATTAAACAAAGGCATTGAAAGTTAATTTCCAATTTTAACATGTTAAAATATGCATCTATGTTCTATATAGATATTATTGTTTATTCTAATAGTTTGTTTTAAAAATAAAAAGTTTTATACTGAACATTAATGACAGGAATTTTAGGGAGAATTCAATAAAACTATCGATCTAATAACGCAAAACTTTATCTTATATTATACGTTCCTATAACGCGCTTTGATTCTTTATTGCAACGTATGCATACGGACGCTGTGAACCCACTAACTGTATATATTCTAACTGCCGGTGTCCGCTCAAGGCCAACAGTGCTCTCCGACATAAGCCATACACATACGCTTATAAAAGAAACGTTTAGGTATAAAAGTTCGTGTCGATTCTCTAACACCCTCTCTATCGATACAAACTTTTACTTTCATTTACAATATCTGATACATATTTCATACAAATGAATATTATAAACGCATTAACAAAATTCGTGATTATTTTGCTTTCATATACTGTGCTTTGAATGGAAAACGAAAATTTTAATATTTAACAAGTTTACATTAAATTTAACATTGTCGTTGCTCTTTGAAATTTAGTTTTTGCTAGCGCCTTTGTGCATATATCCGCAAGCATTTCATCAGTACTTAAATAAACAACTTCTATCTCATTTTTCTGAATTAACTCTCTAACATAATGATATTGAATGTCTATGTGCTTGCTTCTTTTGTGAAATACAGGATTTTTAGCTAATGCTATTGCACTTTGATTGTCACATGATACACAGATTGGATTTTTCACTAGATCGTAAAATTGCATATGTTTTAATACACTTTTTATGTAAACCACTTCCTTAGTTACTTCTGAAAGTGAAACATATTCTGCCTCCATCGTCGATAAGGAAACCGTAGGTTGCTTTCTTGATTTCCAGCTGATTGCGCCTCCGGCTAGTGTTAATACATTTCCCGAGCACGATCGCCGATCTTCTGTGTCGCTGCCCCAATCAGAGTCACTGTATGCACACAGGTTCCGATTGGTTTTTCGGTATGTGATACCATAGTTCTTCGTCCCTTTAAGGTAACGTAATACACGTTTCGCTAGGAACCAATGTTTTTCACCAGGATCTGTACAAAATCGACTTAAGATGTTCGCTGCGTAAACTATATCCGGCCTAGTTGCATTTGCCAAATAAATTAGACCGCCGATGAGTTCTCTGTATGGTCGATTTTTCATTTTCTTTCTTTCTTCGTCATCTACTGGTCCTAAATCTTTTGTAATTTTCATGTTTGATTCAACAGGTGTAGATACAATTTTGGCTGAATTCATATTGAATTTTTCTAATAATTCGTTCACGTATTTTTCTTGTGTTAATTTTACACTTCCAGTTTCTCCCTCTCTTTCAACATGAATTCCCAAAATATCTGAAATTTGACCAAGGTCTACTATGTGGAATTCTGCTTTTAGTCTTTCTTTTACTGTATTCATTTCCTTCAAACACTTAGAAGCTAAAATTAGGTCGTCTACGTAAATTATCATTATTACGCGTTTTTCGTCCTCACCAAACGTATATACACACGGAACGGCTTCATTTTGTCGTCCACCTTGTTGAGTTACAAACTCGTCTAGTCGTTTGTACCATTCACGTCCCGATTGTTTAAGTCCATAAAGTGGCTTGTGTAATTTACACACTTTCTCAGGGTTGTCCTCCACGAAGAGTTCTGGCTGTTCCATGTATATTTCATCAGACAAATTTCCTTGCACGTAAGCTGACACTACGTCCATTTGGTGTACGTGCATTTCATCTTCAACTGCCGCTGCAAGAAGAGTTCGTATAATTTCATAACGTGCAACTGGTGCAAATATTTCGTCGTAGTCAATTCCAGCCTTTTGTCCATGACCTCCGGCTACCAGTCTTGCCTTATATTTGATCATACGACCAGCTGAATCTCTTTTTATTTTGTAAATCCATTTACTTGAAAGTACCTTCTTATTTTCTGGTCTGGAGACTAATGACCACGTTCCGTTTTCTTTTAAGGTTTCGAGTTCTTTTTCCATCGCTTCTAGTCATAACTCTGCATCTTCTCGTTCTAATGCTTCGTTTACAGTTGCTGGATCTTCTTGCACTTTCACAGTATCTTCAGGCTTAGCAGTTTTCGCGTTGTAAATTTTTCTAGGTCGTCCAGGTTGTCCAGTTCGAAGAATCTTCGGTCTACCTGGACCATGTCCGTTGGGGTGTTTTTCTTCCTGGTTTTCATCAGTTTCATCTATTACTTCTAGATTTCTGCTATTGTTGCCTATTTCTTTATTGGTTTCACCCATTTCTCCTTTATTTTCGGTCGTTGATTCTTCAAAATGTAGAAAAACGTCAGTAATATTTTCTTCGCTATTGTCTATCTGTTCGAAAAATTTCACATCTCTTGCTTTTATAATTGTTTTTGTGTCTCGGCGCCAAAGTCGATAAGCTTTCGATTCTTGCGAATATCCTACAAGAACGTATTCTATACCTTTCGCATCAAATTTTCCACGTCGTCCACTTTTATTTAGAGCTATTACTTTACTTCCTATTGCTCTTATAAATCCAACATACGGTTTTTCATTAAACCATGCCTCGTAAGGTGTTTTGTTTTCGAGCGATTTCGTTGGGCATCTATTTCTTAGAAATGTAGCAGCATTAACAGCTTCTGCCCACAAGAATTTTGGTAAATTTGCTTGAACCATTATACAACGTGCCATTTCCACTAATGTTCGATTTGCCCTCTCCGCTACTCCATTTTGTTGAGGTGTATATTCGACGGTAAGTTGTCTTGTGATGCCTTGTTCTTCTAGAAACTTTTTGAATTCCGTTGATGTGTACTCCTTTCCATTATCCGTTCTTAAACACTTAACAACACATTCGGTTTGTTTCTCGACACGCTTCTTATAGTTTTTAAATGCCGTTAATACGTCCGATTTTTGTCGTAGCATTACTGTTTCTGTATACCTTGAAAAATCGTCAATGAACGTCACAAAATATTTAGCACCACCGATTGATTGAGTGCTCATTGGACCGCAAATATCGGAGTGTACGAGACTAAGTTTTTGTTTTTCACGATGTTCAGCACTTTTATACGGAAGTTGCTGAATTTTTCCCTTTGCACACACAACGCAATCCACACTGGAATCTTCAGAGTTCAAATTCAAACCTTTCACCATGTTTTTAGTGTGTAATTTTCTTAAATCAGCAAAGTTAAGGTGTCCGAAACGTTGATGCCATCTTTGCACATTGCTAGTTTTTTCACTGGTTTGGAATGCACACTCGTTCGTTGTGTTCACAATATACAAGTTGTTCTGTTTATTGGCCGTCATTACTAGTATTCCGTCATTTCGCTTGATGAACGCTTTGTTCTTGTCAAAAATTACTTTGTAACCATTTTGTGTCACTTGTGGAATTGATATTAAATTATTTTTCAGTTGCGGTACGAAAAGCGCATTCTTTAATATCACTTGATTCTCCTTTTTATCATGTGATTTCATGTTCAGCTCGATGTCTCCTTCGCCGTAAGAGTTTATGCACTGATCAGATGCTGTATAAACTTTGGTTGTAACGCTTTCATTTAGAATCTTGAATTTTTCTTTTTCGTTCGACATGTGCCTCGTAGCTGCACTATCTAGACACCAAACATTTGATCTTATTGCTTGAGTGTTGCAGGCAATTGCTATCATCGCGTTGGTTTGTTTCGAAGCATGTTTCTTCCTGAAGTAACAATCAACGCCTTTGTGTCCCATTTTTCCGCACTGGTAACATTTTCCGTTGAATTTCGGTTGTTTTTTCAGATTGTTATTCTTGTTTGCATTAAACCGCGTTTCTTTCACCACTTTAGTGTAAAGAGCTTCATTATTTTCGTAACTTACTTTCGCATCGGACCGCCCGTCTTTCTCTTTTTGTCGAGCTTCTTCTTCGATTAGTTTTACTTTTAAACTAGTAATACTCGGAATTTCATCACGTGACTCGATCGCAACAGTAAAATTTTCGAATTCTTCCGATAAGGATCCTAGTAACATTATTGAGAGTAGATCATCTGGTATATCAATTCCCGCTTCTTTCAGTTGTTCCGCTTTACTTGAAAATTCGTTGAGATACTTCGCCATTGGGGTACCTTGATCTTTTTTCATGCGATATAATTGCTTGTATAGCGTTGCTTTGCGCACAGGGCCTTTCGATACATATATGCGTTGCAGTTCAATCCAGGCTGCATGGGCTGTTTCTACGTTTTTAATATAATTTAACTGACCTGGCGTTATACTCAGCATGATCATTGCTAAAGTTTTCTCGTCTTTTTTTTCCATTCGACACGATTTTCTTCGGTACTTACTTCTTTACCATTTGCGTACGACCATAATTCGTTGCAAATAAGAACGCTTTTCATTTGTAGTTTCCACGATTCGTAGTTTTCGTCTGTGAGTTTCTCGATACTTTGTAATGAGTTCATTTTTACGAATTTTAATTCACTCGCGCACACGAACACGTATTCCTGGGCCCGTAACCTGACAGGAATTTTAGGGAGAATTCAATAAAACTATCGATCTAATAACGCAAAACTTTATCTTATATTATACGTTCCTATAACGCGCTTTGATTCTTTATTGCAACGTATGCATACGGACGCTGTGAACCCACTAACTGTATATATTCTAACTGCCGGTGTCCGCTCAAGGCCAACAGTGCTCTCCGACATAAGCCATACACATACGCTTATAAAAGAAACGTTTAGGTATAAAAGTTCGTGTCGATTCTCTAACAATTAATTTATTTAATTAAATAAAATAAATAACTTTAATTTGTAAGATTAATCTGAATCTTTTTACACCAGACAATGTTTCAATTGGCAATCTTATTCGTTAGGAGTGTAGACTTACAAAATGCAATTTATTTCAATTGGATTAATAGCTACGGTAATGTATTTGATTAAATAGCATTGTTGAGGTGGAATGAAATTCAGTGTAAATATATTCTGGTTGAGTACAGAATCAAAATATGAATAAAAATTTCACCTTCAGATTTAAAACTAAAATTCTTAACAGTAAGTATGCATACGAGTGCAGTGTAGAGGTGAAATATGTATATCTATGTATACCTAATTTAATTTATAGGGTGAAAAACAACGATCGAAAGATTTCCTAAGGGAGGGTTTATTACATCTGTTTGGTCATTTAGACCATAGCTCGGATTCAATAGTAAACTTTATAGAACAGCCTTTGTTCGTTTTATTGCTTTTATTTATTTTATATACAGCATTTGAATTTTTAAATGCACACGTATTGCTACACGTGAATTGTGTTTGTTTAATCTAACAGAACGCATCTGCAATTGCAAAAAAAAAAACGAAATACAAACTTCGTAATATTATAGATAACAATTGCAAAATGCGAAATATGAGAATAATAGATACTATGAATGTTGTACACGTCCATGATTTTAATGAAATTAGAAATATCGTTTCTTTTTGTTCTTTCTTTAGATGTCTGAAATCTATATTGCCCTTCCGCTAACCGGCGGTTTTCATAAGCTCGAAATTCAAATGGTAAAAAATTCCCGAAGTAAAAATTGTTACAAATTGGTAAAATATTACAAATCTCGAATTTAAAATTTCTGTTTTCAAAAATAAGCCATGTAGGCAGTTTGGCCAAACGTTAATCCTCCCATTCTATTTCTGAAACAAAACAAGGTACGGAAAAAATTACGAAAGCGAAAGTTGTAAATAAGATTACTTTTTTAAGGTACAATAACTTAAAAATTACGATTAAAGCCTGCATGTCTCTCACAACCACCTTCTCTGACATCGCAGATGGAGGTGTAATAGTCACGTTACTTTTTGAATGGGAGGTTCGCCAGTTATATGTATGATGTGTAATTTATGCAATGTATGCAGTAAGTAATGTAAGAAGTAAACAAGTACAATGCAAAACAGTGTAAAGTATGTTACAGAAAAATCAAACAGTACGTACATACGAATAAACGACGTCATAATAATAGACATAAACAAGTACGACACAATACATTAGGTAGGTTATTCCAATATGTATTTTATAAGATGAATATTTCTGGGCTCTTTCATTTGTCTGCGCATCAAATGCTATAAAACTGCCAAGATACATTCTGGAACAACAGAACGCATAAGGTGCATTTTGAAATAATTTAATTGTAGTTGACGGGAAAGAAACTAGCAGTAGAATTTTAAAACAATATTTAGGTTCAATCGAAACTCGTACGAACAGTTATTAAAAAACCGTTAGCACTTGAATGGCAGCGTGACAAATACATGTAGTTATACAAACTTATATAACTTCTTTACAACAATAGTATATTAAAAATAAGTTACTAACTTCTGAGCTTTTGTAGTTCATCGTTAACTTCACAATAACCCTCCTTAAATTGAAAATATCGAACTTAATGATGAATGGCTCACTGTTAAATAACATGAATAAAGCTCATTTCGGAGTAACACTCCGTTGTTAAGCCTGCTTTTAATGGAATAAGAAGGGCAATTAGGATTCAATTTGTACATTAAGATCACAAGACGAACATACAGTTACAATTTGGGTCTCTAACTGAATATTAATGAAAATTGGACAAAACGCTCTTTGGAACAACCCACCTGAAATGTAATATACCTATCTAACAAAAACAAGAATATTAAATACACACATGCATATGTATAAATTGCACATATATCATGAAAATACCCTTGTAGTGAATATCGAGTTTATTTAAGTATATATTCAATAATCGTAAAATTGATATCTGTAATTAATATACTTCCTCGCATTAAATTTGTTAGTATAAAAAAAATAACTAAAAATGTTTTGTGATAAAAATGATCACGCGTGCCCGCTGGAGTAAGCTTTTACTAGCTAAGCATATTCCTGACAGTTGCAGGTCCTCTTGGATACGCTCGCCTGATGTCGCTCATAAGCCTGAAAAACCGCTCCTTTTCGCTTGGAAGAATGTTCTTTTTATACATCCATTCACAGATATACTCGCCAAGTGCGGTCTACCGTCTATGTATGGCAGCGAAAGGGTACCATGCCAGGTCCTGGTGGCGGGGCTCTCCACTTTCCGTCTAAACATTCAGCGTTGAAGGTTTCATCTTCAACCCATTGCGGTTTTTCTTGATGTTGCGGAAATACAAATCCTTCGATTGACGGCACCATGTCTCGCAAAGTGTTGGTCACAGCCACGATGTGCTTGCCAAGAGTCACTAGTGTTTCTCTTCTGCGGTGTGGTACTATAACGGCAAGCACCTTCCTAATGGTCTTGCTGATTCAAAAAACCCACACCATCTCACTGTTCATTCTTGTTCACCGTCCTACTCCATACTTCTTTCTGTAATAATTTTGGTTCAGAATTGGTGTTAATTGAATATAAAATTGGCTGTAATATTTAAATTACTAATATTTTTTTATAAATGTAAAGAGTACGGACTAAATATTTTTAGAACGTCACAATAAAGATTTATTGTAAGTAGTTATTGCAATAAACTCAAACCCATCTTCTGTTCCATTTACTTTAATAATTTTGATGTTAGGAAGTTCTAACAGCGAATATTTCTATAATACAAAATGCAATCTAGTTGATTATCCCCTACCCTATAATCAATGTGATCATAAATTATAATGTCACTTGCCGATTGCTAACGCAAATACGAAGTAATATATTTTTTTAATTATTTAGATTAAGTTTCCATTATTATAATTTTCTTTTATTACATACCCTTGTACCGGTCGGGCCTAATTTTTTATACAGAATTTTGTGAAATTTGGACCACTTTTTCATTTCTACCTTTCATACTTCATCTCAGTCACTATGGATTATTTAATATATTATTTACCACAGACAAAATAACGAAAACAATTAAAATAATTAAATATCCAATAAATTTTAATTCTAGTTGGATTTAAATTTATCGAATCATAACGCAAAGTGGATAATTTTCTGGTGCGTAATCAAATTTCTTTTTACAATACTTTAAAACAGTGACTTCAACCAAAACACAAAATACCGGTACTTTTCGGTTATATCTACGTACCTTTATAGAGTATAACTTTAAACTTATTTATAACGTTGAGGTTTTCTTATTCGATTATTTCAAATTATAGAATTATTTGAATTAGTATATTTTTACAAGCATATTTAAAACAACACTTTAAAAGATGACAACTAGAGTTTTAGAAAAAATTAAATCTCCTCATTTCGCTTTTATTTTTAAAGCGAAATATTGGTGAAATAACAAAAAGGGACAAAGTTATTTGCAATTAAAACGTGAATTTAAAAAATGCAGGACAAAATAGTTGAATTAATGGATACACAACTACTGTTAAAAATATGAAAATTTCTTGCTTTTTATTGTTAACTTTATTATATTTTCTGCAGCTATTATTTATGTTTTTTGAGATATAAGGTAGTATATACAGAACTTGTTTACTTATTTAGATGGTTTTGAAAGTATGCATTTTTAAATGAATATAAAAAAGTGATAGATAGCTTACTGCTTACGTTAATAGCACGACAAGCATCTGTCACAGCGACAATAAGAATTAACCAAGGGAAATGAATTTAGTAAACTTTTGAAATCAAATTTTGTACGGCCATTCTTTTAATACAATATTTTATAGAATGCAAATATTGTAACTGCAGACTTTGGTTTCTTTTGTTAGAAGGAACTTCAAAAGTTAATTAGAACGCTTCTTGTTCCCACATCCTTCTAAGTCATTACGTTACCAACGTTTTAGAAAAGATATCTCTTCATTTTTTCTAAAACTTTGGTTGTCATCTCCGCAGTTTTAATCACGTTCCTAACGACCGCCATACTCCTTGGTGAATATAAATTAATTCAGCAAAAAATATTTTCCTTTATACACCTTCACCTTTCCTTGAACATATAAATTTACATTATTGACGTTAGCCCTAGATATCAAAATATCATCCAGAATGTCTTCAAATAAATTGTAAGGTAAAGACGACAACATATATTGAAAGAAGAGAGCAATCTCTCGACACTAACTTGAGTTAATGGCAGTGATAGCGTGATTTCGGCTATCAATATAATTCAAGTATGCTTTTTTCTCATATCATTCGGTCATATGGTTGAAAATGGGGATCCACGCATCCTTGAAGCAGCTGTACCAGATTAATTAATAACTTGTGCAGTGCGTAGAGTGCTAATACTTTAGTATTACTTGTCTAATGATTATCAAAGAAAATAATTCAATTTTATTTTTTACTTTTTCTATATTATGCTAGGAAAAACATGTATTTACATTTACATGTTATATACGGTTCACAGCTACGAAAAAAGTTAAAAATTATTGTCATTTTTAAATAGAGAAATTAATTAAACTTATATTGTACCTGATAATCAAGTTGATAATCTAGATGATCAATGAATTTTTCCAGATCATACTCTGGTTCACCCTGCATTAGATGTGTTCATCATCTACAATAAAGAAATTGTTAGAAAAGGTAGCAGTAATAAATATAAGCAAACCTTTTATTACATAATATAGGTTTATCACGTCTCAGCAGAAACATTTCTGTATCTCCCATTGATAAATGATAACAACTTGTGTAATGAATTTCTTGAGAAATTAGATATATTTATATTTTATTTACAATATCCATCATTGCTAGCATGGTATATAAAGAATCAGTGAACTTTATATGCCAGTAATTGCTCATTGTATAATTGCAAGCATTCTTGTGGATTTCACCTCGACATCTTTACTTACAAATGTTCATCTTCAAGATCTATAACTACACGTTTTTATATGATAATAACTAATTGTTGCTACTATACTTACAACGGACAATACTACTAAAAGTTGCGGTAGATATATGAAAAATCAATTCACCCAAAAGTAGATTTAAATGAAAGGAAAAATAGGGAAGATAAACGATAAAAGCAAACAATAAACGTTAAATTGATTTGACATTGGCAAATGACAGAATAAACATCCCTAGCAGTGTTGCCATACTCTAATATCCGAAGCTCATCGTTTATCCACTCAAAACCTTTTTATAATCAAGAGAAATACTAGAAAATCAAATGTTCTATTTTTTACTATAATATTTAGATATATAAAAATCCAAATCTAATTTAAGTCAATATTTATTATAATAAAAAATGAGAAAACCCAACTACACTGATTCTTAACCAATGCCACATTTTTTTCATATTTGTCTATATATTGCTCTTTGGTATAAAATTACATGTAAACGCCCACATTTCTAAAAGCACTTTATAAGTAAATTATAACTTTTACATCGTTCATACAAATATGTCAAAAAACACTACTTATACAGATCAGTCCGCTCAACTAGATACACCACCGTGTTGCGAATCATCCGACGAAAATCGACAAATTCCGAGTAGGTGCGGGAGTAGTTTTGAATTTGATAGTTCGTAATAATTAGTGTTAGGCATAATCGATTATTTCAATAAACGAATGAATCCAAATAATCGAGTGATCATTCGAAATTTACTAACGATTTCGATTATTTTCCACGATTATTTGACGGAATCCGAGTGACGAGTGAATTATTTCGAAACTCCAAGTTTCGAATACATATCTCGAATCGTAATCCGTTTGTGTGCTCCTGTGCAGTCCAAACGAATAGTGAATGGTTTCTGAACCATAATCGAATGATCGATTATTCGGGTATAATCGATATATCTCGATTATATCATTCATAATCGCCCAACACTAGTAATAATGACGTTAAAACTTTAACGATACTAAACGATACGTATGTAATTGTTCAATTTCGGGTCATATTCAACGCCATGAACGTGTTTCAGCAGAAAAAAATTAAAAAACCCTACACGAATTCTTTATGACGATCACAGAAATTTAAAATGTTTTTCATAATGCGTCTAACTGGCATTAAAATAAATTTTGAAACACACGGTTGTATATCCCCACGTAACCATAAGAAAGGGCCACAGTTGGTTAATAATTAAGAATAAGAATTACGAGAAACTGGAATATATACATACATATGTGGTATTGCAGAATAAGATTTTATTCAATCTTAGTTATGCTATTGCCAAACATTGTAAAATAACGTCGAGACGTAATAATTTATTAGTGCGCCAATATTTATTTAATACATTCGGAAGTTGTTTAATAAGTAGCCCTAGACATATACTTTGGCTGGCAAGATCGCTGGATTTGTCCCCAAATGATTTTTGCTCTGGAGTTAACACTAATAATATTTCCTGTTCTATCTTTTACTTTTAATAAAGAATGCCTTTTTTTAATACTCATTCCTTCTATGACGTTTTTAGAGCTTCCTTTTTGTTTATACCTTCCAAGATTTTTTGAAGCTTCTGCAATCTGATATGAGCCTGCACTTGTGTTTAATAAAAGAGAATTATTATTTTAGTTTGTTTGCCATTTAATTCTTATCATTTACCAACCTAAAAGATATGCCAGTACCAGTTTTAAGTTTGGTCTTAAGTAGGGCAAAAATATTTTATACGTAATACTATCGAAACATCTGGTATATATACTTAAATAATAACGCATATTATTTTTGGAAAAATTGTTTTGTAGATACACTGCAATATAAAATTTATGATGAAATGCATTGTAGACTGTAGAAGAGAATGTCTTGTTGTCTTGTCAGCTTGACTAGATACGAACATGACCGGTCTTTGCTTGCCTTGCCACCCAATATTGATACGGCACGGCCTGTTGGCATTGAAATAGAAAACACCGATTCTTCACAACACGCTGTGGCGACTCTAATTTGAGTAAAACATTACGATTGAACAATTACATACGTATCGTTAAAGTTTTAACGTCGCTAGTACGAACTGTCAAATTTAAAACTACTCGAGCACCTATTCGAAATTCGTCGGATGCAATCGGATGATCTCGCAACACCGGGATGTATCTAGTTCAGCGGGCTGATCTGTATAAAAAAAAAAAAACTATTTGTATAATACCACATCGAAATCTATGCATGTAAATTAAAAGATATGGGAACCTGTATCTGGGTTACATTAATTTTTTGCCTACATTTTAAATAACTTAAATATAGAGACATAATAGGTATTGGGAACTTGATTTAAAATTCTATGTAGAAATCAAAAATTTAATAAAATGTAGCAAGTTGATATTAACTTCTCGAATAAGTAGGTGCAACAGATGTGTCAAAATATTTTAGATTAGTTGTCGTTGTCCGTATATATTGATTTTAGTAATTTGCCAAATTTCTAGATTTCTTCTATATATACTTTTCGAGATATTGATAACTGTAGTTCCTAGTGGAACACTTTGTAATTATTCGTAATTAAATGTTAGCACAATCTATATAGGGTCAAGTATTCTGTAGATTTTTTTAAGGAATCTGTATAACTGGCAAATTATGTATGCAATATAATTTGCTAGCTAATTATTTAATAAATTGGGTTGAGATGCACATAAAGTCTGTCCCCCTATTTGGGAAATCAGGGGTTATTTAGGGAAATTTGAAAAAGTTTCCTGCAGCTGGCGTGAACGTATATAAATACCAATAATGGTAACAGACATAGCAGACATTATAAGGATTGCTCAATCGCTATCTTGCAATGTAATCAGAATCAGGTAACTGCGTGACGTCAGTTGCGTTCCACATGGCGTCGTGTGTCGCGTGATACGTTGTGTTTTAATCGTTTTATTTCCTTTTTTTCTCGTTTAAATACTTTGTATTTAGCGTTTGCATTATTGCTAGTTGCATTTATAAGTGGTAGCTGCTTTATTAAAAAAAATATTTTTTTTAGGTTTAAGTTTTTCAAACAACAGAACTATATGTAGCGAAGTATGTTTCTTAAGAAATCCTTTCTATCTTTCTATCAAAACACATACAGAATATGCTACTAATAGGATATCTACGAAGGACAACAGTTCAGCTTTTACGTAAATGTTATTGAAACATGATCTCTTATAAAAAATTATGTTAGATATATTAAATTTAATGAATTAAGCAAAGAATTGCACATAAACATCTTGTATTCGTTCACAAATATTTAAAAGTCTGCCATCATGTTTAATTAAAAAACTAGATTTAATGGATGGTGTGCATAATTACACAGAAACACTTCTTGTTAAAAGAAAAGAATGAATTAAAACATATTTTTGTAAGTAACTAAATATAGTGCATTACGTTAGAGAAAACGAATTAAAATAAAAAACCCTAGCACCAATCTTAACACAGAATATAATTATGGCAATGGCGATGAAGTAACACGCTCCCCTATAATATTAGCGTAGGTACAGCTGAAGAATAAAGTATCGAAGGATTCGAAAACCAAGTGCACATTTGGAGGGCGACTCTGTTACGAGGACGGTAGACGATCGGTGGGACCAATGAAGAAATATTACTTACGTCTTCGTCTACCATCCTCAAGGTGACATACCCTCGTAACAGGCTCGCTCTCTAAAGGTGCGCGTGGTTTTCGAATTTTTCGATACTTTATTCTTCAGCTGTAACTACGCTAACATTATAGGCGAGCGTGTTGTTTCATCACTAACGCTGGCCACGAGCGGTACCGCGCATCGGCGTAGAATCAGTTCGGACCGAGAGGAACGGTAGTATTACTTCGTCTGCGGAGCAGTACGGACATTTTCGCTGCCGGTCATTTGCGCCATTGTTTATCTGTCCTAGAAAAATTATGATTTCGTCAGCAAAACGACCGCGGTCGGACAAATTTCGAAAATTTATTGCAGAAATTCCAAATTTAATATATGAAGGTGCTAAAATTAAATGTGTAATCTGTAAAATCCCGTTAATGTGTTGGTCCAGACAACATTGTCTACGACACGTAAATAGTGAAAAGCATGTCTCAAAAAGAAATTGCGCACGAGACAATGAAAAATTTATATTTAATCTATGCGTTACGTTTATCGCATGTAATATACCGTTTAATTTACTAGACAAGGAACCATTTATCTGCTTTTGGAATAACTATTAGGAGTGCAAATTACCAAGTCGAACATCGTTACGAAGAATTGTGCCATCTGCGCGCGAACATATTGAACAAAAAATAAAATCGGAGTTGAAAGATCAAAAATTGTGGTTATGTGTCGACGAAACAACAGATCGGTAGAAACATTCTGTTCTTAATGTAATAATGCAAATTGGAACCTCATCAATCGACACCTTCAGTTCTATTAGTCTCCAAACGAATACAACAGTGTACTGCCGAAGTAATTTCAAAGTTAGTGTTAAATACATTGGACAAGTTTGAACTTTCAACAAACCAACTCTTGATGTTAGTGAGTGATGGTGCTGCAAACATGCTTTCTGTAGGCCGGTCTCTTAAAAAGCATTCTGCTAATTTGTTACACATTACGTGTAAAATTCATGCTCTCAATCTTGTGGCGGATAGTATCAGAAAATATTATCCTGAGGTAGACGCTTTAATAGCGCATACCAAAGCAGTATTTGTCAAATTACCGAAACGTATTCGCGAATTTCACAGACTGTGCCCCCGTATACTAGAGCCACCAGAACCTATTCTAACTCGTTGGGGAACATGGTTGCAGGCCGCGTTTTATTATCATAAATATTTTGACAATATTAAGAACGTGGTTTTACAATTCGATACAAAGGAAGCTGCCGCTATCCAGAAAAGCCAGTCGAAATTTCAAGATAGTCAGGTTAAAATGGATTTAAAAATCATTCACGTCAATTACTTCGAGCTAGCAGATGCAATAGAAAAATTACAAAATCCTGCGGTGCCGTTAGAAGAATCTCTACAAATAGTGCAACATGTTCACGCACAGCTATGCGCGATTGAAGACGCAAAAAATGTTTCTGTTCTAGAAAAATTTGAAAGTGTTTTTGAGAAAAATTCTGATTTTGGCACATTAAGACACATTTGTGAAGGTGCGTCAACAGAATCGTTAAGTTATTTGAAAGATTATTTTACTTACGCGAATATTACGTCACTAGATGTAGAACGTTCGTTCTCTGCATATAAACGCATTTTTTCCTCATGCCGTACTAGTTTTGCCGAAACAACAGTTGAAACATATCTAATGTTGCAGATATTTAACAGACATTATTCACTTTGTGATTTCACGGAGGACTCTTAAAATGGTAAGTGTTTGAGCACGTGTTATTTAATTTTTATTTAAAAAATGAGCGAAATTATTTGCGGCAGCAAACATCTCTATTAGCAGAATAACTCTAGTGGAACGCGAGGCCTGGTCGACTCTACGCTACTGCGCGGTACCGCTCGTGGCCAGTTTTAGACATAAATGAACAGTTGATGTTATTTTAAAACTAAACAAATAAAAATAACGTAAGTAGATAAGAGTAAAATTACAGTATTTTGGTTATAATAGTAAATTAATGACAATATTTCCAAATTACATCTATAATATTTAAAAATTTTCATATTTTCAGTTTTTTCCAAATTTTAATAGTTTTATTTAAATTCGTGACAATCATATTAAATTGCAGCAAATGCAACTCTTTTTTCATTATTATTGAAGAGCTAAAATTATTATTATTATTATTTGCTGGATATATTAAAATCTTCCCGTGAAACAAGCTAATATCTGACAAAATTGTATGTGTTCTATCATCATTATTAGTTTAAACTGAATTGGAGAAATGGGGCGCTATTCTTCTAGAAACGTAGGGATAAATTTAAACTATGCCTACAGTAAGCTATTGCCGATAGCTTATTAACCTATCGAATTATACCCATCGATTTACTCATAAAATGTTCATAGGCAACTCAAGGAAAATAGATAATACCGGGTATGAGAAATGTAGTACCCTTTAATATAATTTATTATATCTTTTATTATTATTATAGTCGGGCCATGGCATAGATGCCTTTAGTCACTGGGATCTTAGTAGATCTATTGTAAAAAATACCCTTGTGTGTGTTAGAATAGTTAGAGGCTCTTAATAAACCTTAGTACCACTGTAAGGTCTTCTTCCTTCAGTCCAGTAGATGCAAGAAATAGCCTACTGAAGTGGTGGGAACACATTTACGTAGAATGTGTTCTGCCGTCTCCAGATCTTCTTGGCAAAGACGACAGATTTAATCTTCAGCTTTTTCTAGTTTAAATAAGCGCTATTTTTTTATATTTTTGGCGAGCCGAATGTGAATGCTTTCACCTGTTTTTGCTCTGGAACATTTTCCCAGTACGTGGTCTTTTGAATGTCCTCTCATATCTTAATTGATTGTTTTATGTGGCTGTTTTGGAGACCACAAAAGGGATTAGGACCAATGAAAGGCATGTTTGCTGTTCTTTTGGCTAGCTTATCTGTCTTTTCATTTCCTTCGATCACTTGGTGGCTTGGGACCCACTGCAAAATAACGTGGTTATTGCGACCCAATTGCCTTAGATTGTGTACAAATACGTGTTTCAAACCAGATTCGTTCATTATCAATAATACAGTGATTCTCTCCTCACACCAGAGCTAGGCTTTAAGCCTTTGAGCACATTCCCATTATACCGAGCGGTCTTGCCGATGCGCCAATGACAGATCAGTTCCCTTTGTCCGAGTTTCTAAATAGTTGAGAGGAAAAGCAATTAATGAATATTATGTAGCAGCGCAGTGAAGCCGTCGCTTATAACAGCGGAAACGTGTGATTCCGGCAGAGCAAGCGAAAACGACCAAACAAAGTTGTGTATTTGGTGTCGTAATATGTGGCCCGAATATGTGGTGTAATTGACGGGCCAATATATGTATATTTTCTACAAGCGAAGTATAACTCGAATCTAATGTATGTGCGTATAATTTGATAGCTGATATTTCTCGTATACAAAACCTCTATCTATAACAATTTATTGATTAAATAGTATATTTGATATCCATATTAAAATACTATATGTCTGTATACTGTATCTGTATACACCATTAACATTGTGACGACTCTTAAGCTAAAAAAGTATTAGATGAATAATTTTACGTTACTTCTTTAAATATTTTTTCATGTTTGCTTAACTTTTATGTTGTCACTTGTTTTTTGACGCCACTGTATGTACTACTGAACGATAGTGTATATGAACTTGTGTAACATTTTGTTTTTAAGTTGTTTTTCCTCCATACGCCATGTACAAGAAACGATACGTCAGACGAATTTTAGGTGTATAAAGCCGTGCAAAATTTCATTCTGTAATTCTCTCCTTTCCCGTATTATTCCCTCTTGCATCGCTAGGGCGCAGCTAGGACTGTTCTTGGCGGGTATATGACACATCGCTCGAGAATATATTATTTTATTAATTTCCATTTTTTTATACATGGAATTTCCAGGTTATTTGTATTTCTTATATATAGATGCGTTCTTGAATTACATCTTATTTATTTCGTTCGATTTATTTTAAGAATATGATTTTGTTTTTGAGCGATTTCTTTTATTATTTTTTAAATAAAACTGGCTGCTATACTTACCTCTTTCATTTAAAAATAACTCTGGACAATTGCTACACCAAGGTAGATCCTTTAATGAACGCTGTGCCATAGTTCACCATTTTCACTAACAAGGAAAGGTACCCAACTCGAAAATTCAGAATTTAATGAAACTTGGGTGGTTTGAAGACTTTTGGCGTTTAGCAGTTTTACATGGTTATCGAAACACATCAAACTTGATGCAGTTAAGGCTTAATTTGCGTTTTTGTGGTGATGGTATTCACTTCGACCATCACCACAAAATAGCCACAAATTTGAACATGCAGTTTACATCTACCTATATTTCTCCTGCAAATAAGACAATTACCAAGAATATTTTTGGCATTCATTAAATGGTCAATTAATTTTTTTAATTATATATATGCCATCATGTGCCGCGAGTGACCGAGCCATGCATTTCATAGTGCACAGTGATGATTAGAGCTGGCACTCTGGGTGGCGTGACAGGATCAGATCCGTTGTTGTGTGTAGATATATCCGATCGGCGGTCTATGTTAATATTCGCTTCGCACAGTCGGTTCGCTGTTCGTGGGTACGTATTAGGGTTGCCACCTTTTGTATTCTTTCGACGAGGACAAACCTATCCGGAGGGTTGCTAACCTAAAAAGGTTGTTTTCTTTTGTTGGCATTACGGCATCATCGCCCATCAGCCGCATTTTTGGGAACGTGAATAAAAACTAATTATATTGAATTCTTACAATCTCGGATGAACTCTACTGCTGTATATACCTTGATATTGTTTCAATTTTGCCAGACTTTCAATTAACTTGCGCCGCTGCGCTTCGCACTTCGGGCATCCCAGAATTAGGTGATCCAAATTAATACACCCATGCCCACACGCACAGTCCGAGTTATCTACATTTATGTTTATTTTGTACAGATGCGCAGGGAATTTACCGTGAGCCTCAATCTAGTGATTGTGGTATAGAAAAATCGAGAGACTGGCACACCACTATAGCAGCATGGAAAATGGATAGATGAATGTATTTTGGCGTACTGCTGCTACTTTCTGCCTATTTGGTGACTGTCACCTTTCTTCCCACTTCTTCTGCAAAAAATGCCTTCTGCACTTAGCGTTGATTTCGTGAGTGAAAGTCGAGTCGTTAGTTATATTGCCGGTAATCGCAGTAAGTTGTTTGTTACAGTTGTTTTATATGACAAGTAACTTTGATAAATGATGCTAGAATTGCTATTTATTTGTCATGACAAGATTAAAGTGCTTGTCTCGCGCGAATATTTGTTGTGAAACGAGGATAATCCTCATGAGATGAGGACGGGTGCTCACCCTAGTACGTACACGCAGAGGAATAGTTTCTTAGACCAAGAAAATAGGTTTTCTTGCAAAAATTAGTCTCTATTCAAAAAAATATTTTTATTTCAAGACTATAAAAATCTATAACATAGGAAAATAATTAAATAGATACTTTCTTAGGGTTAGAAAATCCAGGATAGAAAAATGTTTCTTCGAAGTAAATCATTTAGTTTTAAGTTAAGAAAATATTCATATTAAAGGCAGGAATGAAAAAATGGTCCAGATCTCACAAAGCTGTATTGAGAAATTAGGCGACCAGTTTCGTGTTCAAAAAACATCATTAGGCCAGGTTACAAGGATATCCAATAAAAGAAAAATTACAATAATGGAAAAAAAAACCTAAAGTTAATAATTACAATTAGGAGCGGGTCAATAATATTTAAGTTTATCTAACCCATTTTATTATTATTATTATTTATTATATATTAAAAAAAACTATAGTTAAATTAGTACACGTGATAAATAGTAATAAAAAGAAAAGAAAGTTACATTAACCAATATCTTTAGAAAATATTTATGAAACGTTGTACGTTAAAGGTTACATCATTGTATGGGTAAGTATGGTATATGTATTCTGGTTTCGCCCCTACTATCTAGGACGGCATGACTATAACTACTGGCACTAGGTGGCGCCAGGAAATATTTCAGTTGCTATTTTTGAAGATTACTGGCATAAACTGAGAGATGTAAGAACAATGTGGCCAGGAGCTTTAATGGTTTTCTCTTATTGTTTTTGCCGGTAGTGATTCCATCAATACTAGGACTTATTTATTAACATTATCTTAGTTATTGTTTCTAGACACTTTTTTCATGTGTACTTCTACATTAAGTTCATTTTTGTTTGAACATTATTCTGTAGATAACCTTTAGCCTTTTTAAAATCACAAGCAATGTGAATAATTTACTGTATTATGCACGGATATGTCGTACTGTTTTAAATAAGGTAAACGCAACTAATAATGTGCATATAAATAATATGCATTTCAAGAATTCTACTGCTTTATTTTAAGAAAATGAAACTATTGATTTATGAACAATACCTAAACGTTTTCTGGTATTAAGAAAACTATTTACTATCCTTAAGAAAATATTGCTTTTTGTTATAATGGCCATTTACTTATACTAAGAATCGCTTTCTTCAAATTTATTGCAAGATTTTCTTGAATCAAGTTAGCAAATGTCTTGAACAAAGAAAAACAATTATTTCATTACGAGTATATACTTCTCTTAAGCGGAGAAAGAAACGCTAAGAAAATATTTCTTTTGATTTAAAGCAGTTATTGTATTGCGGATAATTGAAACAGTAATTGCCTTGAATTAAGGCGGACAGCTTTGATACAAGGAAACGTTTCTCTGCGTGTATATACTTACTACGATGCTGGCGCGCCGCCCGAAAGTGCCAACTCTAGTGATGATTGATCCTAGCCAATAATAAGCGAAATAATAAAATGGTATGATGTTAAAATGATCTGTATCGATATTAGTTATTGACGCATTGCTTAATTTGCATAACCATACAAATAAGCAATAATTTTAATATGGAGGGCTCTAAGATTTTATTTAGCATCATTGTATAGCGAACGGTATTCATATAGCCTTCGCTTAAATAAACTTTTTCGACCCCCGACATTGACATACACCCTCAAATCTTCATACTTCCACCGCCGTGTTTGACTGTGGGTGTAATACAATAAGGGTGACATGCTTTTCCTTTCCTGCACCGTTTGTACTGCGTGCTAGATCGCCCGAAATGCTATAATTAACAATGAGAAAGCCGTATATCTTGTTATTTCTTTTCACAGATATCGAAAAACGTAAATGTAATGTTATGTCGTTGTGAATTTAAATGAAACTGTGTTCAAACTTGTCTCTATATTAGGTTCATCGGACCATATAACTTTTGATCAATATTCAATAGACCAATATGCATACATTTTTGCCGCAATTATTAATAATCGAGGTGAAGATTTCGACAAAACGTAGATTTAATTTTTTTTTGTGTCAAATAAATTTTACAATTGAATAAAGACTATCAATTTCTTTGTTTTAAGAGTATTTTAATAAATGCAAAACCACAATTTCTTTTTCGGTCAACACTTCCTTTCTTTATGCGCATTTCTTTGAGTGAGCAAATAGTAATGGCCGGTAGTGTATACTAACAATCCCTAAGAAAACAACTGGCATGATTCAACCTCTGGATGTGAATGGATTTCGCGTATGGAAGTAGTCGTTTGTTAGAAAATTTTTCAACCTTGTAATACTTAAAAATTATGATGATTTTTGACAAAGGAATCACGTTATTAAATTAAAGCCACTTATACATAACATAACCAGTTATCTGCACTTACATATCGAAACCTATTCACACGCACATGTAAATCATCCTTTTGAGTTTGCTTGGGGGGTAACAGTAAGGAAGATTTTTTGCGAAATTATTATATAAATATAATAAAATAAAAATAGTAAAATTCGAATTTCCTATGGACAATGTATTATTCACTGATTTTTTATTAATTGCATATTGGTCAGAAAAACAGTACCTACTACTTTGCCAATTTAACGTCCTTTGAAACATTTATAATAAGGGAGATGGAAATGGTGTGCACTTAATTTGGACGAATGGAATCAATAATCCATAGTGACTTCGTGTGAGATGAAGGATTCAAAGGTGGTATTAAAAACAACGGTCCAAGACCCACAAAATTTTGTGATACTTCGACCGTTGTTTTTATTACAATTTTTGTATAGAACCAACAACGAATTTAAAAATACAAATGAGCTGATTTTTACATAAGTATTCTTGTAAAATACAGCAATCTACCAAATTTCATTAAAAGTTAAATTTAGGGATTGAAACAGTTTCCTTTTTGTATTTTAAACTTCATCTAATATTTAGAACAAAAAGTTTCCCTGTAGTAAGACGGAATTTCTAGGAATTGGAAGCTGTCATCTATAATAGTCGTTAATCATCATAGCATAAGCTATTTTATTAAGTGCTCAGCAGAGTATCTTTAAATGACATTCAGTGATTAATTTCAATTCATTACGACCGTTTGAATAGAAGAATAGACAAAGCTTTTTCGTTCCCAGTTAAGATATTACTCACGCATTAAATCCCTAGATAGTGAGAGTGAAGCTGCTGCGATTGTTCTGAAAACGCGTGAGCTTTGAATAAAAGTGGTGCGCGCAGGACTTTGGATAGAGGTGAATCGTGAATGTTTAGTTTCTTTATCGGTAGCAGTAGCGCATCGGAATCCTGCAGCAATAGAAGCGCTAAGGAGCGTGGTAGCGTAAAAGTTACCAAGGCGAACGCGTTTTCAATCACGTCGTAGCGAAAGTTAATAAAACCAACGAAAGTATAAAAGACTTTATTATCACACGGATAAAAGACCAGTAGATAGTTTTCGAATAATAAATAGTGTTATACATATTAACCAAGTAGTTTGTTTTGAAATTCACTTAACTAGACTCTTTTTCCGGTAACTTAATTCCGATATCAATTGACCGAAACTAACTTTATACAGTATATAGAAGTGTGCATTATTTTTTTTGTGGACAGTAACAGAACTTTCGCAAGATTACTTAGCTGTCGCCAAATTAGTGGTAAGTACTTTTGTGTGTCCTTTTCGAATCGATTAGATTTTACAACCTAGATTCTATATAGCATTGATGAGATAATTTCGTAATGAAACTACATTAAATTGTATTATTATTGTATTGTTATATTCTTTAACATTACATGACCTACCTGCGGTGTTTCATACTTTTGGAAACCCCAAACACACGAATTCAATATCGTAAATCGCTAGAAAAAAGTAGAGAACGAAATTTTTATTAAATTTACCGCTACATAACCTCTTTCCTGGCGAATATCCCGCCGGGGTCTTAAATCAATTGTCTTATCAAGAACGCAGGAATATAAACGTATATTTTTCTGTGTAAAATATGTGTTCTGCGGCTCTCCCACAATCTCTTCGAACTGTCAGATCGGGAAATAGTGTTGATTTTCTATTCTTTATTATTGAAGGAAACTTGTGGCATCGATCACGTCCAGAGCGGTAGAAAAATTGTTGCACCAGTTAAAATTCGAACCAATGGTTGAATAAACTATTTACAAAAATGATACTATTGCTGTATATTTCATTTTTTTTTGCTCTTTACACTATAGAAACAATGTCCAAATATAGGTTAAATTCTAGATTCCTAGCTCTAAATAATGATCACATTGTTCAATAATTTTCTTGCAACTATTTTTAGTATTCACATATCGGTAGAAATCATTCTATGGTTCATATTCATTAACATCATGCTAATTAAATGTAAATGCAGATGCGGATTTTTATGGAATAGCGAAGTTTTAAAAATCACAAGTCGCGCAACATAGTAAGTAAAAGTTGATAAACAAGCATACGAATATGAACATTGGTCTTAGGTGAAGTGTTATTATATCAGCTAGCTAGCGGTAGTATACCTTTTTTCTAGCATATCTCAATTTAAGTTTTATTTTAGTCTTCACTAACAGTAATTGAATTAACAAACCGTGCTAATTTTTAACTTTACTCTAATTAGGAGAATATATTTAGCGGATAGATTGTTGTTAGACTTACATGTGCAGCAATGTTCATCTAAGATGTCAGGATCCTCGTATGCCTCTCACTCGCACCAATCGTAATTATGTGAGTCGCGAATGAGAGGTCTGCGAGAGTCTTGCCATCTGTGATGGACATTGCTGTACATACCTATTTAAATCGTACAAATTAGTACATGTTAAAGTAAGGTACACTACATTCAAAAAAATAGTGAATACCAGATATGAGAAATATAATATTTTAAAGTATAATTTATTATACCTTTCGTTATCTAAAGAACAGATTTTTTTTAAAGGTATAACAATATTTAGGGTTGTCACAAAGTAAGGGACATACGGTAGTGATCGGCTAAAACGAACCCGCTTAAAGCGAACTACCTGTTGTTGCGGGTCAAAACCGAGGGTCCCGTTATATTTGCCATAAAAATAATATTAAAAGATACCTTTTATTGCGAACCCGCTTATGACGAACTTCCGTATAATACGAACCAATTTTAGAGTCTTAACAGAAATAGTTTTTGTTTAAAGCGAACTTGTTTACTATTGTATTTTATTGGATAGATACTACATCAATAGGCTTGGTACAGAGAATTTCGCATCAGGTTAGAAGTATGGTTGCCGCGCTCACGACGCGACGTATGTATGCAGATGAATCGGCATGGGCTATCTCAGCGAATGAAATTACTGATTTATTGCAACAGTTTCTCATCAATCCTTGGCAGCGTTAGTCCTAATTATAGAGATAAATATATGTGTGTAAGTATGTATAACGTACGCAAGGAAAATAAACGACCGCTGGCTAATAAAGTCATTAAATTTATCAGTGAATTTCTGGATTTGAGCTTTAGTGGAACTAAAGTATTGTGTAGAATTTGCAAAATACCTTTAATGTGCTGGATCAAAGGCGACTATAAAAGACATATAAATAGTGTACAGCACAAACATGAGAAAAATGGCGTGTCGGAGAGGTGTCGAAGCTGCTGCTACCACTAAATCAATCTTCAAAACCTGGATATTGCGATGAGTTTTAGAGCAGGCTTTTTGCTCTAACACAGTGGGTCGCCAGCCCGTCGATCGCGAGCTACCGGTAGCTCGCGAAGGCAATTCTGGTAGCTCATAACATATTTTAAAAATACAAAGGTGTAAAAATCATAGAAGCTTCCGTAAATGTCGCAAATTCTCATAATAAACACAAGCGGCGGCAACACTGCGGTGAGCAATCTGCCGCCGACGTCAACACGCTAGAATCGTCTAGAACCGATCAGCGTGCTAGTGTTCGAGAACGATCTGGGTTGCTTTGAAGGGGATATATACGCAACGCGCGGCGACATTGCGCTCGGTTGAACGGCATAATCAACGTCCAGCGGTTGGGTTACAGTTGGCCCGCAATTAAAAATATTATGGCAAGCAGTAGTAAGAAGGTAAAGACATACCATTTCCATTCGGAATGGGAAGAACAATACTTCTTTACAGAAGTTAAAGGTAAAAATGTATGTTTGTTATGTAACACTTCTGTCTCCGTTGCTAAAAAAGGAAATATTGAGAGGCATCATAAAACATTCGAATTTTGAAAAATCATTCCCATTGCATTCTACCACCAGAATATTTTTAAAAACAGTCGACAAAAATAAGGCTGCAACTGAAGCATCATACCGTGTGTCCCAAATAATTGCACAAAAGAGGAAACCTTATGAAGACGGGGAAATGATAAAACAGGCGTTTTTAGAAGCTGCAGATTCGTTATTTGCCAACTTGAGAAATAAAGACGAGATAGTGTCTGCTATAAAATCTATGCAACTTTCTGCTAATACAGTGATGAGATGAGTAGAAGTAATGAGCAATGATATTTTTTTACAGTTAAGAAGTGACTTAGATAACTGTGTTTATTTTTCACTGCAACTGGATGAATCAACAGATGTGGTAAACACCTCCCAGATGGCCGTATTCGTCAGGATGGTTTTTAGTGATTTTACGATTAAAGAAGATTTTTTGAAGTTCATTCCACTGAAAGGACATACTGCTGTGCTGGAGTTGTTTTCTCATTTCAAAAATATTATTTCTCCTGAGGAAATTCCAATATCGGAAATGGTAGCTTGACAACCGATGGCGCTCCAGCTATGGTGGGTTGTGATAGTGGCGTTATGTCGTAAAGATGAAAGTTTTCCGTAATTTCTCTGTTACCACTGCATTACCCATCAGCAAGCATTATGTGGGAATTTTCTAAAACTAAACAACGTTATGAAATTGGTAGTAAAAATTGTGAACAAAATTAGAGCTCCAGCGTTACAAAGAAGATTATTCAAAACCTTGGGCGATGAAATTGACTGTCAATACGGGGAGCTACTTCTTCACTCTGAAGTCCGATGGTTAAGTAGAGGACGAGTGCTGAAACGTTTTAATGATGTCCTATCTGCCATGGTTCAATTTTTCAAACAACGCGATGAACCGATTCCGGAACTGGAAAATTCAATCAGGCTTAGAGATTTTGGTTTTCTTGTGGACATTCCAGAAAAATTAAATGAACTTAATTTGCAGCTTTAGGGAAGAGACAAAGAACTAGTGGAAATGATTTCTGATATACAAGCATTTATCAAACAGCTTGAGTTTTCGGAACAAAACCTAATCAACCGCGATACCAAGCATTTTCTTATTCTTTCAGAAAATATATCTGAAAATCCATTGGAACCCTATAACAGTAAATATCATGTAGAAATAGTTTACAAGGATAACTTCAAAAATCTTTTTAAGGATTTCAACGAAATTGATTTAGTGGCGTAATTTGTTGTTTCACCCTTCATAGAAATTGATATCCAATAATTTGCAACTTGTGTTATGCAGAACTTTGGCGAAGAGATCGCTGCAACTGAAATGGAAGTGATTGCGTTTCAAAATGATTAGCTTTAAAATCGTTAATCTCAAATACAAAATGTATTTGGCCTTTAGTAAGCAAAGACAAAGATTCAGTTCTATGTCGTGTTGCCTTGAAAGTGAAAGCGTTATTTAGTTCAACCTATTTGTATGAATCTTCTTTCTCCAATATGAAGTTAATTAAGAACAAATACCGCAATCGACTTACAGATGAACATTTGGATAATTGTATTCGAATGGCTGTATCAAACTATACTGCAAACATTAAAAAAATTATCGATGAGTCTGAGTGTCAGCCTTCTCATTGAACATGCATTTCTTATCCGCACATATTTTTATTTAAAATAGTGCGTTACCTTTTTGTTATTTTTATTCACTTTTATTAAATCGTATGTGGCATGCCATTGTGGCTGCATAATTTTTTTTTTTATTTTTTAAACATCTACGATTGGTAGGTATGGATTTAGTTATGTAGTATGTATTAGTTATTAGTTTATTTGTATTAGTATGTATTAGTAAAATAAATACATGTATGTCGAATATAACTGTGCATTATTTCATTTAGGTTGGCTTGCGTCGCTTACGACGAGGTAGCTCACTGTTTGTTCCAAAATTATCAAAGTAGCTCAACATACATTGAAAAGGTTGGCGACCACTGCTCTCACACATCCCACAATCGATAGCCCAGTGGGTTAAGGTCACGATAAACTCCGGTAAATTCGTCTCTAACCAGCGTTGCGTCGTCTTCACTTTGTGTGCGGGCGCTGAGTCCTGTTGTGTTTATGGACAAACAAAGTATCATTCAAGGCTTGATAACCTGCTCCAAAGTATCTATCTGGTAGTTAGCAACCTCGATTTTACGCCCTGTTCACAAAAATGAAGCTTTGTTACCCCTTCGTAAAACACTCCCCACCAAACCATAACTGAAGCTGGATGATGGCCTCTTTCCATCCTCGGAATTTTTTCAGAAGCTTCTCGAGAGGTATATGCGTAGACTCTGTCATTTTCTACTATGAACATTTTTTCGTCGGTGAACAGAATTTGTCGATATTTACCCTTGGCATGTCGCTGCTACAACCTCTTCGCTCTTGTTGCTCTAATGGAACGCAGAGCTGCTATCAAGCGATGCCTGCTGCTTCGACGATAACCTCGGAGTCCCAGGTCTTGTTTGATAATGCGGGACACGGTTCTAGGTGGGATTTTCATTTCCCTAGCCATGATTTTCTGTTTTCTGAGGGGATTTCGTCGAATTCGCTCAGCTACGGCTTTGATGGCTGATGGTGTCCTTGAAATTCATGGCCACCCTTGGTCTGTCATCGACTGAGAACATCTCGGTGAACCGTTTGATCGAACGGAAAACGAATTTCTTCCAAATACTCAGCGGTTTCAAGAACGAATAACAGCGACACGATTTTTTTTTCAAGCCCCACTCTATGTTTACAATAGGATCTATAGAAATAAAGTGAGAATTTTCTGAGACCTAAGAGCGTATTTATACGACACCAAAACAAATGAAGATCGTTTGATGCTCGATTTTCTGTTATTCGATTTTTTTTAAATAGGGACAGAACTTATGGCCTGAATAGTGTTCCATTAAAAAAAAGTACAACTTTGGGTAGCTACGAACTTATCCTGTAAGTTTTACTGTAATTTGAAACCATGCCTGCAATTAGACCTTATAACAAGGAGAAAACCGTTTGGGAAAATCTCCATTCACAAAAGCACAATCTTCCGAGCCTGTGGAGATGATTCCCCTTGTACAGTATGTGTGAAATTGGTACTGTAATTGATAGTGGTTCCATAGGCTCTGCAGGTTCTATAAATGTGTTGCGTAAATGGTCGAAAAAATAAAAATTTATTCTAAAATAAATGAAAACGATTTTCTCAAATCGGAATATAGTATCCCTATTCTGTTTTATTGCAAATTAATTTTATGCGCCTTCCCAGAGCCGACTAGAACATACAGGCCGGCAGGCTGTGGTAGGGAATCGTAAATCTCGAAGTCTAGCTCGGAATCCTGTCCGTACCAGGGGGTGGGATATTTATAGGACTTGTTTGAAATTGAATTAGGGTTAGTTTCCGATGAAGTAGTAGATGGCAGTACACGGACGGACCTAATTCGTCGAAAAAGTAGTGTTCTAGTTTACCTGTTGATTATTTATTTGTGACAGACTGTGTAACCTTTCATAACCTATAAGAAATTATCTCGTGGGTACAGCTCGTGTTGTGTTTTGTGTACATGTTATTATAGTGTATCCTTTCTTTTTATTTTTCGGAATTTATTTTGTTTTAGTTTATTTAGTCTTTTATTTTTAGTGTGTATTATTACGGTTCATGTATATATGTGTACAAATAAGAATAAGTATGAAGTTACAAGCATTAACACACCAGAATAGCAACAGTTGCTGTTTTAACATACTCAGAGTTTAGCTTCGTCTTATATACATCTTTTATTGCAGAAATGAATAAACTTAATATGTGTGCAGTATTTGGATATGAAGATGTCATCTCCAAGACATTATTTTCCAGAACAATTTGGCATTTGGTTGAAGATTTGCAAAAATTCCAAGCTATACTTCATTCACGTTAAAAGTGCAGTAGATAGCGCTACGATCGGCGTCCATATTACACCGAGGAAATATACCGGATAGGAAAACAGCGGTGAATTCGAATTGTTAATTGACAGCGTCGTAAGCGTTCAAAGTTTGGTTAACAACATTTTGTAGTATATAGCAGTGTAATATCGCATGGAATTATAGTTTCTCGTATTTTATGTGCGATATGTTATGGTTATATTATGACGTGATAAAATAAAACAAGTGAACACATCTCTGAAATCAATTTCAATATAAATACATCTTTCGGTTGTTTGATTTGATGGAATAGTTGGAGCTTGTTTAATTGTATTGGTAAATAAATGGGATTACATTTGGCGTTAATTGAATAAACTTTTGCACGTATTACAAATTTATATAGTTTTCTCCCCCAAATATTTGAATTAACATTAGTAAAAAAAGATTTGTTTAGTTTCAGCATTTTATTTATAAAATAACTGATGTATACATAAAATAAATATATAAATGTGATAGTATGAACAAGATGAACACATAATTTCAATTTATTATGCAAATGTGATTAACTTAATACACATACGAATGATTATTCAGATTCTGATGACAGGTCTGACGATGATGATGATGTATTTGCTGTTATGATAAATTCTTCAATCATATCTTCAATGATATTATCCAGTTGATACATCTGATTCTCTTCTTCGATAACATGTTTGATACAATTTCTCCATGCATCATTATCCACAATGTTTAGCCCCTCAATTAGCAACGTTTTGACCTCGGATAATTTAAAAGTTTTGTTATTAGCAGCGACATGATGTTTCACTTGTGCCTATATAAGCTCAATGGGGTTTAGGTTGCAGTGATATGGAGGCAATCTTAAAATTGTACGACCACTGTCTAATACCATTTGATCGATAACATATGTAATAGGATTATCAACAATATATTTTTTTGCAAGTTCAAGTAACTCAACCTTTAGTAAAGTATTGTCAGCGCCAATTTCTTTCGCAAGAAGCCATTCAATCAATTCTTGCTTCCTCCAGGCAGAGGTAGGCAATTTTTCGGTTCTGACTGAGTGGTAAGGAGCATTGTCCATGACAATAACAGAGTTTGGTTCAAGAAAAGGTAGTATATTTCTCATCCACTCAGTGAACACTTCGCTGTTCATGTCATCATGGTAATCTCCTGTTTTCTTCGATTCGAAAAAGAGGAGACCATTTTCAACGAAACCATCATCGCTACCAATATGCAATATAATTAAACGTTTCCCTTTTCCTGCAGGATTCCTCAGTCCCGTGGTAACCCCTTCCACAAATGCTTGTCTTGCTGTAAGTACTGTGGTATCTTCCCATATCTTTCGTTTTGTATGACCTGCGTTGACCCAAGTTTCGTCTAAGTAATATATCTTTCTACCATCTGCACGAAATTTCCTGATGTTAGTTAAATATCGACGTCTCCATAATACAATATCTTGCCGTTCCATTAAAACACTGTTTCGACTTCGCTTCATCCACTTAAACCCCAACTTCTTCAAGATCTTCCATAATGTTGTTCTTTTCAATATGGGCAAAGTATCGTCTGCATTAACAACCTATAAGATTTAGTAAGGTGATATAAGTGTAAGATAAATGTATATATTATATTTACACTCAATATTTTTGTGCATGTTGGTAATTCGTTCTTCAAGAAAAAGGAATGCACGTGTCTTCTAATTATTGACTTTTGCGTTTCATCCAAAGAATCATATATTGTATGACGAAGTCGTTTTTTGGGGGTGAACTAACAAGTCCCGTGATATCCATTTCTTTTATAATATCCCACATTGTTCTTTCACCTAGCCCAAGCTGCTTTGCAGCCAGTTTAACAGCTGCCGACTTAGAATTGTCCTGCTTAAGGTCCAGATACAAATTATAAGCCATAAACCTTTGCTTACTGCTAACATGCTTTCCTGGAGGATTTTTTGATGGCCCTGCTGGTGGGTTAAATACCTCTTTATCAGCCATACCAAAACTGTTGTAACAAATACTGTTATCAGTATCATTTTATATAATTATTATTATAAGAATACCTTCAAATGTTCAACAGTAGCAAGTAGAGCTCTAAAAAGAACTATTTTGCGACAATTCGCTTATAAAAACAGACCGAAGGACAATAAAAAGCAATAAATACAAAACCAAAGCCAACAAAGATGTTTGACAAATGACATTAGATATCGGTGATATTTCGTTTTATCCAACTTAATTTCATTTACTGAATACCACTGAATAAAATGTTTTTTGTGTATGTGAATTTGCCTCGTCTATTAGCCAATCACAAACCAGGAATTTTTCGTCTATCTATTTTATCGCTGCAGTCTTACAATGAATGAAGTATAGATGTATTGCCAGCAGAACTTGTTTACAAAAGTTATCGCATTATGCTGCAGACATTTTGTACGCAAACACCTAATCAGAATAAGCGTTTGTTTCACAATGCTGTCTAAAATTATATTCGCCACTTTTGCCAGGTAATTTAATTAATATAATTGTCTGGTACTTTTAATAATTACACAATATTTAAATCTAGGACCAACAGAAATAGAGACATCTGTTGAATCTAATCCAGATGAAAACCAACCTGGATCTTCGTAAGTTACAGGTAATAAATGTAAGTTAATTTGAGGTAAAATATAAATGTTAAATAGTGTGAAGAAAATCAGGAATCCCTTCTGTAGAAACAAAGAAAACAATGAAAAGGAAGGCTAGTAAGTTTCAATATACATAAAAAACATTGTATTATTGATATTATATTTTACATAAAAAAGTCATAATTTATATAATTAAGTAAAGTTATTTTCTTTATGATTACAGCCAATCTTATTTATGTAATTTTATATAATAAATTATAATTAAATAATGAATGTTTTATCCAACATTGGATTTCATTTTCTCACCCGTCAATTTCGTATTTTGGTAAATATTGCATTCGATTAAGCGGATTCAATGTACTGTCTCGTATAAATGTACGCATTGCCGCTTAATAGAATTTCAATTAAAGACATAGCTACCTATATACTGCAACCGCTATACATACAGGCTTTCATTTGAAAACCTCCCACCCTGAGTAACTCTTTAATTACTAAAATTATCAAAAATCACCAAGACACGTCCATTTTGTTTTAAAGGGGGACATTTAATAACCTATTCTAATCAGTTGGGGAAATTTCATCCCCCCCCCCCCAACATCCACCCCCCACTTCAAAATTTTAAATGGCAGTACCCCATGTGTGATATATCATTTTAAAGGGTATAAAATTCTCAATCCTGTATATCAATTTCAAATTCACACGGGTGTCCCTCAAGGTTCAAACTTGGGACCACTCTTATTTAACATCTTCGTCAACGATCTGTTATCCTCATTAGACTGTAATGTGTTGGCGTATGCGGATGACTTGAAAATCTATAGGCAAATAATGAATATTGCTGATGCAGATAGCTTACAAGATAGTCTGGAAAGTATACATAAGTGGTGTATGAACAATAGTCTATTATTAAACGCAAACAAATGTGCTGTTGTATCGTACTCTAAGGTACAGAATTCTACACACAAAAATTACTACATAGGCAACAATCTGGTCTCGCGCAAATTAACAATGAAGGACCTAGGGGTAATATTTGATGATCAACTTCTCTTTTCGGAACACATTTTCGCAGTATGCAGCGCAGCGTCTAAAACGCTAGGGTTTTTGTTGAGATCTTGTCGTTCGTTTACTACCACAGCTCCGCTAAAAACATTGTTCAATGCATTAATAAGAAGTAAACTGGAATATGCATCGGTTGTGTGGTATCCGATTTTCACGTACTTAAACCTAACATTAGAAAAGATACAGAAACGTTTTCTGAAATATCTGTCATATAAATTAGATGGCACTTACCCTGCACGAAACTCAGATTACAACCAGCTATTACAAAGGCATCACTTCACATCACTTTCTAGTCGTAGAGAACGTTATAGTGCACGATTTCTTTATAATATATTATATAACCAAATGGATTCACCGCATCTATTGGCGCTTATAGCAATAACAGTACCTGAGCATAACACCCGCTTAACTGATCTTCTACGTGTTCCTAGTTATAGCTACTTAAGGCTCCTCTAACGCACATGACACGTAACCTTCATAAAACCTATCCTGATCCTTTCCACTAATACTTTTTTCCAGTTTTTCCTTCACTCTTTCCTTTTTCTTGTACCTATTCACACTTTCTTGTTACCCTTGTATATGTATATTCAATAGTAGCTCTGTACTTTTGAAAATTCAATGTATCTATTATATTTGTCCTGTAATTGGTTTTTGACTGTTGGACAATAAAGATGTATTATTATTATTATTATTATTATTATTATCAAAGAAAATTAAAATCGGTCAAGCGGTTCGTGAATTAGAGACGGAAATGTATTAAACCGGACAGTTAATTGCAAAACATTGACAACACTATCGATATTCACAAGAATCAACATTTTATGAACACGATAATTGCAAATAATTAACTACAACAATATCAAATCCAAAATAAACTTTTACTATGTATAAATTAACAAGAATTTACAAAATAAAAGTAAAACTAAAACTCAAAAACGTTGTACAAAAATAATTTAATTTTCTTTTACCTACTCAGCAAAATGCAAGTCCGGATTAACCTATCTAGATTAAAAAGGATGTACTGGATTAAGTAATTCAATTTATCAAATATTCAAATTGTTCGCCATTATTATTTAAGCAATAATATAATCTATTTTCGAATTCTTCTCGCACACGTTGAAATGTTTCACGGGTAACCCGTCTGCATTCTTCGTTAATTCTATTTTTGAGCTCATCAATACTTTCGGGTGAAGTTTCGTATACTTGCGTTTTGAAATGACCCCACAGAAAAAAGTCAAGTGGAGTGAGACCCGGAGATCTTGCCGGCCATTCCAGAGCACCTCTTCTCGGAAATCGGCGATCCAAAAATTCCCTCGCTGGTAAAGCGTAATGAGGAGGTGCTCCATCATGCTGAAAATACAGATTGTGCTCGTTAAGAATCATATTCCCTTCTGCGTCAACTTGATCTTTCAGTGACTGGGTAATAAGCGGATCAATGGTATTTTCTAAAAGATCAACGTATATTGGTCCAGTTAAGTTTCCTTGAAGAAAAATCGGTCCAATGACGTCATTTCCTAGAATACCGGCCCAAACATTAACTTTTTGAGGAAACTGCGTATGGCCACCATGAAACACATGCGGATTTTGATTGTCCCAGTATCTGCAGTTATGTTTATTAACCGATCGATTCAATAAAAATGTCGATTTATCACTGAAGTAGATATTTCTTATCAAAGGTAGATCATTTTGAATTTCTTGAGTCATTTCCTCACAAAATTCGATTCTTCTGTCATAATCGTCTTCGCCTAATTGTTGATAATTTTGAATTTTGTAAGGAAAGAATTTGTTCGATTTCACGGACCCAATGGAAATATTAGTTTGCTTGGAAACTAAGAATTGAGGTTCTTGGATTTATAGCAAAATGACCCAGAACTTGTGTGTGCGGCTTCATTTAAAACTCTTGGTGTATTTCTTTTCTTATTATTTACCGAACCAGTTTCTACAAATTTCTGTACCAAGTTGATAACGTACCGATGAGAAATATTTTTTTGTCGATATATTTCTCATTAAAAACATCCGCAGTTTTACGAGCGCAACGATTTTGTTGGCCATAAATAAAAATAATTTCTGTTCTTTCAACTAAAGTGTAAACCATTTTTAAAAGTACACTTCGACTTTCAGTTTAAAACAATTAATGTCAAATTAGAATACTATGACATAAAACAAATTTATAAGTTCCCCAACTGATTAGAATAGGTTATTAAATGTCTCCATCCAAAACAAAATGGACGTGTCTTAGTGATTTTTGATAATTTTATTAATTAAAGAGTTATTCAAGGTAGGAAGTTTTCAAATAAAAGCCGTGTATAGTTTTTGACGAAATACCAAGGGGCGTTTTGACTCACATTTTTAACATTGAGTTGCCATTTTAAGTTATTTTATCTATGGTCCGCACTTTCATTTCCACAGTGGACTTTGTGGCGAATTGACGTACGTAGAGAGTGTGGAAAAAATAAACGAAATTTCGGACAAACCTTTTAATATTACAGTTTCTCTTGAAGAATGTTTTAAAAGTTAAATTTTCGGATGTGTATTACTTAAAGTGTTACCCAAAGTTAATTGCGAAATATGTAAACAGTGCATTCTAACAAATAAAGATATAATATTACCTGAAAATATTGACCATTTTGCTGTATAGATCGTTTATCTCGTGGAAAATTAAAATATCCTACCCAAGATTCTATAGCTGTATGTGTTATGTATTTTACATTATTTAAAATTATTGTAAAAGAATATGAAGAACTCTTGAAATTTACTTGAAATAAAAAAAGTATTCTGATTAGCATATTCCATAAACATCTGGAAAACAATTATTCACATCATAGATTTATTCGAAAGTGAATGTGAACAAAACTGTGGTATCTATTATAAAGGGTATAGTATCTTTTGTATTAACTAATATTTTCGTAACAATTACCCTAGACAAATAAATTACAAAATATCCAGCAGTAATTCTGACGACAAGAAAATAAAGGTTTATTAGGTTTTATTAAAGTTCCTGCAATTATTTATCAAAGTGGCGCTCAACTTTCCGTAATCGCACTTGGTCGATTAACACTTTTACTAGACTCCGAACCCCACCACAGCCTGCCGGCCTGTATGTTCTAGTCGGCTCTGGTCTACCCCTTTCACGTTCATTCATTCATTCAAATCGCTTTCACTAATCGCTTCCAGCGTGTCCATCTAATGCGTGGACGGAAGATAATTCCTTTCCTGAGCAATTTAAATTGCTTAGGAACATAAAATTATATTCAAGTATACAGGCTGTTCAGTTTCCGCTGCGGACTATACAAGTTTCCTTGTTTAAATGGAACACCTGTGTATCATTATGACTTTAGATACCTCTCGATTCATGGCAACCTTCATTAATATTCCCTATACCTATCTATCTTAGTTTTTGAGATAATTACAATACATCGAAAAGTTTTTTCTGCATTTACTTTCAGAAGACACCCAAGCTGCGCGAAAATTGTCAGCTGATATGTATTGACTGTCGTAAATATGTTGACCAAAATACGCGCGCTTTTTAAAAGTATACGAGAAGGTTAAACGTGTATTAAATTGTATATAATTGTAATTTTTTATACAAAAATTTAGATTCTGATAGTATTAACAGTTTTATAATTTATAGTATTTAGTAATAGCATAAATCTTACTTATGTGTATATTAATGTATTTTTTCTTAATTTTTCATTTCACTTTATGTATTAAATAATTTTTTTAAAAGAAAAGTAGAATATTCAGTGCTCAAAAAAAAAAAGTGAGAAATGTTTGGTCTGTTGTTTATAATAATTAATGTTTTTACTTAATAAAAAAGAGTAATCGGAATGTAATTACACGTTTATTTATTATACATTTAAAGATAATATATACATATTTAAATTAACTATATCAAATATAATTTTAATTTAATCATCATCAGAAGAAAAATCAATGTCGCTGTCACTGTCATCATCAAGGTTTATAATAAGTTCATCGGTAAGCTTATCCATTATGTGTTCTTTTTGTATATAATTTTCCTCATATTCACTGCATGCCGACAAACATGTGACCATTCATCTTTTGTGATTTTTCCAAATTCTTCTTTAGCGAGTTCCTCGACATCATTTAGTTTAAAAGTTATATTTTTAGATGCTACCCTGCCCTCTAAAATTGCCCATGTCTTTTCAAAAGGTTGAGTTCCGGATGATATGGGGGGCAATCTCAACACTGTATGTCTATCTTTTGCAAATATAGAATCTATAGTGTAATTCTGTAACTTGGTTTATGCATATGTACTAATTTATACAATTCAACTTTTGTCAAATTTTTCATTAATATGATGCCACGTTCCACTTAGCCATTTTATCATTTCTGATTTTTTGCTGTTAGTAGTTGGATGTTTAACTGAGAGAACGTTGTGGTAGCTTGCATTATCCATCACAACAACAGATTTAGGTGGCAAATTTGGAATCAACTGTTTTTCTAACCACCTTTTATAATTTATGTTCATAGCGTCATGATAATCTCCACTTTTTTGGCTGGACTTATAGATCAACAAGGTATTATCAATAAATCCATGTTCATTACCTAAAACGATAAATATATGTATGTACAATTATTAAACGTTTCCCTTTTGATATAGGGCACTTAAGTCCATCGTTAGAGTTATCCAACCCTTCATATGGAGTTTGTGTGACTGGCATGGAGGTATGTTTCGTCTAAAATACAATACTTTAGTTTTTTCAACATCAAATAAAAATTTATTTTGCTTCACCTGTATACACGATTGGTCGACCTTGTAACCGATAATTTGTAACATTTCGGATATATGAGGATCTTAGCTCATGTATATTTGATCTTTCCATCAAAGCTTTTCGGTTATCAGTAGTCTTCTTTCACCTGTTATTTGATAAATATATTAATTACTAAAATAATAAATTTGAATATTAGTACTTACCTAAATCCTAATTCTAATATTAACTTTCTTAAAGAGCTAACGCTTGCCTACAAAACCAATGGTATCATCTGACTGTATTTTATTATATACAGCATTTAATGTAGGCCTCTGTTTGTTGTCAGTTATGTGAAAATTGTGAATAACCTGACGTAAAAACTGCTTTCCCCAGCATTATCCACACTAGATTTTGTCTTACAACATTGTCTTTTGAAGAATTGCCACTTTGCTCTGTTTCAACAGAATTACTCTTTCGAATAATTCTGACAACAGTACTTTTAGATATTCCCCGTAGCTTCATTAACAATATCTAAAATGTTACCTGTAACAAACATGATGACTTCACTGATATATGAATATGTAAAAATAGTATTAAAAATACTTAAAAAAAATATTATCATACCTTCTGTCTCATATTTTTTGAAATAGTTGTAGACATTAAAAACAATGTTTCGTGATTGCTCATGCAAAACTTGTCTCTTCTTAGCGATGTTAGATGATTCGGACATTCTCACCTGTAACTTAATTATTTAATACAACTTAATTAAAATATGTTTAAAAACAAATACTTACAGTAGAATATTATCCCTAATTCAAAATAGTTTTGAGAAAAACTGATTTTTTAATAAATAGTACGCCAATAACAATATTCAAAGAAGAGAGCATGAAACGAATTCAACAACATACATCAACTGACGCCGAAATGAGGTAAATTTTTGTTGGTCTTGTTGGTAAGAAATATATAGCTATTTCTCTCGGTTAGCACCAACTTCTCTTTCTAATCCTAAATGCGTCTTTGCGCTGGTGTCTTCCGAAAGTAAACGGATTCTATATCTACTGGAGTCTACAAGATGGCCGTCGAAATCGTTGGCATGTTTGATTCATGCTATTTCAATTTTTTTAACGGAGCACCCTGTATATTTTTACACATATAATAGAGAAGCTCTTCTAGAATCTTCCTTGTAAACTTTCCCTACACCTAAAAATATACAGTGTTTCCATTAAAAAATGGAATAGCGTGATTAACATGTCAATGACTTCGTTGACAATCTTTGACTCTAGATGATATAAAAAACTGATCGATGTCTGTCGATGTCTGAAACTCCAAGATATACTCAATCGAATAAAATTTAAATCACCACCTCTAGCGTGAGAACTGCAGTTTAGATATTGCCTGTTACAGAAACATTTCGCAAAAATCTCAAAGTATGTTAATTATTTCAAAAACTAAGATAGATTGGTATAGGGAATATTGGTGAAAATTGCCATGAATCGACGAGAGGTATCTAATTGTAATATATAGGGTGTTAAAGGAATTATCTTCCGCACTAGGTGGACACGCTGTATATCTTCTCGCTTTAATTGCTCCCAATGAAAGAGGAAACATTATCGCAAATTTGTGATCCAACATGGCTTTGTGACTTGGCATTTCTGGTAGACATCAAAGGACATTTAAACGACCTGAACTTGAAGCTTCAAAAAAAACAAGAGAAATTGGTAAAACAGCTGTGCAGTCATCTTAAGCTTTTCAAAACAAAAATTTGCTTTCGGGAACACAAATGAGAAGTAAAAAGTTTTTATTTTGCATTTCCAGTACAAAAACTTGATTGGGTCGCTATGCTGAAGAACTAAAACTACTGTCAGAAAATTCATGATCTTTTTCCGATTTTAGGAAATATGGTAGCACTTTCGATATTTTTGCAAATCCGTGTAAGTGTAATGTGGAAGATGCTCCGTTTCACCTACAAAGGGGGAGTTGATCGACTTAAAGAAGACTCAATTGAAGTTAAAATTTGATGATGTGGAAAAAGCAAATTTTACAGAACTAGTTTCCAAAGAAAAGTATCCACGCTGAGAGTTTTCGCAAAAAAAATAATTTGCACATTGGGAAGACGTATAAATGTGAGCATTTTTTTTCAATCATGAAAAAAATAAAAAAAGCATGTACTCGGCTTACCGATTTAATTTGGGAAAATATTTGCGCCTATTCTAGTGATATTGACCCCAATATTGATCATCTTGTTTCTCATTTAAAACTCAAGCTCTCGGTTTATTTTTTATTTATTTTTTATCTTTTTTTGTTAATTTTTTCTGTTTATATGTTTGATTTGCCATTATAATTTAATAAATAAAAAAATGTGTGAATTTTTATCGCCTTTTTTTTTCACTACACCTACTTATTTTTTACCTACGGCCCGCGACCGATTAGTCTCCCAAAAATTTCGCCTTGCTAAGCAAAGGTTGCCATACTGTTTTACACTATGCTAATTATTTCAGAAACTCTATTTTTTAAGAGATCTATTATTGTGGGTGTCTTGCAAAATATAACTTTTACCGGTTTTTTGATTCATGCTAAATTTTTATGGACATAATTCTGCGCGGAATAAATTTAACCCGAATTAAAAATTTAATTCCAGATTAACTTAAACTGAATTAAAAAAATGTTTGTAAACGCACAATGACAAAAAAAATACAGAAACTTCCCCCCTCCTTTTGGTCCGAAGTTAATTAAAAAAGAGTTTGAATGAATTTTAAAAATTTGGTTTTTTTTTTAAATATTTTTTATTTTAAATTTAATTTTGCTTTTTCGTTTTAAAAAGTAAACTTTTTCCCAAAAAAGTATAATTATTTTGGGTGAAGAAATAATCTATCGTGTGAATTTTTAAATTTATAATTTCAAAATGAAACGGCAAATAAAATAAAGGGCCCCCATGATCACCAGAATGAAAAAAGCTTCATATTAGGAAACGAAAAATGTTCCAATTAATAAAGGGAAGCATTTGTTTTTCCCTTTTTGTAAAATGTTGACGGTTGCGAAAACAACTTGTTTTTTCGTGTGGGGTTTATTAATGGAACATTTACACCCAATTTTAAACCGTAATTTGGAAACTATTTAAATTTTACCCTGAACCGGGTTTTTTTTCAGTATTTTTGTGTTTTGTTTTTATATCTCAGAAGATAAAAAATAAAAAGAAGCAAAACACGAAATTTAGACCTTTTAATGTATTGCTATACAATAAAGGGGCCGATTTTAAATGATTATCAGAAAGGGGGTTTTGCATGTAAATTTGTATTTTTGGCACAAAAGCAGCGATTAAAATGGGCCCCACGTTGGGGGCCAAGTTTGAAAATTTTTCCCTTCGGGGAAAATTTGGGAATTTTTTTTGCAATTAAATTAAAATTCTAAATTCTTTGGGGGATCGGAGTTTTCCTGGATACACTTTAAACAGCCTGTTTATTATGACATTTACGGGAAATTTTAAAACCTACTCAAACCCTCAAACCCTTTTTCCCTTCTTTGAAATTATTTTTAATTTCCCCTATCGAACACAAAAAGAGAAAACCGTATTTAAAAAACACTATTTAATTTAAAATTAAAGTCAACCCAGAATTGATAAATTTTTCTGGGGGCCCTCTACCTTTTTTTTAAATCGCAAAGAGCGATTGTTTTATTTTCCACAGCAAATTTTTTGGGGTTTTTTTGTCCGAAAAAAAAATTTTTTTATGCACTTCGATGAAAGGAACCATTTATAAAAATGGGCATCCCGAGAATAAAAACGGGGGCCGCTACCAACCATTAAACATTTTTTTTGGCGCCCTTACAAATGAGACAATGATTAAAGAAAAATTAAAATTTTTATCTTTTTTTACTCTAAGACCCGCGTTATTGGATTTAAAATATTTTTAAATGCCCCGGACCCAAGGCAAGTGGGGCGGGGGGGGGGGGGGGGTTCTTAAATGTTTAAAACTTTTGAGTCATCCCTTAACGAATAGATCGCATTTTTTTCCCCCCTTAAAGGGATAAAAATTTCTTTTCATTTTTCTTTCCCTCATTGTGTACCTAAAGGGGTTTTCGCATTTGGGGGCCCACTTTTTTTTTGGGGCTTTTATTTTAACGCCCTATTAATTTTTCTGGCCTGTCCTGTGTTAGCTTATGCCGATGACCTTAAAAATCTATCTACTAAATTTACAATATAATCTGAAAGTAATTACCAAGTGATGTTCAATCTTTAAGCTAAAGTTAAATGTTAATAAGTGTTTTGTTCGTCTCTTACACCAGAAAAGTTAACTACATTGATTCGACATACTCGATACATAATTCTGCTCTTAAAAGGGCTAATACTGTGAGAGACTTGGATGTACTGTTTGATTTTCGGCTGAGTTTTTCTCCTCATATCATGCATTATGTGTCTCTGCTTCTAAAACGTTAGGTTTCGTTCTACGTACTTGTAAATTATTCAAATCTCATGCCTTTGTTTAAAACTTTATATTTTAGCTTGTTGTCAGCAAACTGGAATATGCGTCAACTGTCTGGTCACCGCATTATGTATATCTTCCAACTAGCCATGGAAAAGGTACAACGGCGCTTCTTGAAATATGTGTCTTTCAAAAATGATTGGTGTTTATTTGGAACGTGGCACAGATTACGATTCGCTGCTGGAAAGACATGAATTGCAGTCACTTAAAACACCGCCGTGATGCTGCAGGAGCCAAGCTTATATCTGGAAGGTCGTACATGGCTATGTTGATTCTCTTAATTTACTTTCCTCATTAATTTCCTTGTGCCTCGCATTTCCTCCTGTTCTCCTTCTACCTTTTCATTGCCTTTTCCTCGTACCAACATACTCCAGAGTTCCCCAATAGTAGCCATGTGCCGTAATGCAGGAATATTTTATGAACTTTTTTTTGATTCAATTCATAATTTAGTTTAAGTTTTTTTTCTCTCTTGTTTTCTTTCATTTCATTTATAGTGTATGTATTTAAATTTAATTGTCCTGTAATTGGGTATACCGTTAGACAAACGGATGGTATTATTATTATTATTTATTATTATTATCTTTAGGAGTAACAGTTTGTGTCCTACTATTGACGTACCGACGCGTGTGTGTTCCAGTGTATCTTCCCGTCTAGATCATTTTTTAGTTAACTTTCTTAAGAATGTTGTCAGATCATTTTGGCCAATTTATTTATTTCCAAACGAATACAGAAACAGATGAAAAACGTATATTTGACTAAACGCAAATACTGTCTAAATTCTCTAAATTTATTTGATAATTATTTAGCAAATGAAACGTGGCTATACGTATACGAATCATAACTGCCCTAGCTCGGCACCCAATACTTTTTTTTAATATTCACATACCATATGGATTTTATGCTTTCCGTATGCCAAGCGTAAAAAACTACTACTAATAACATTTGTATAACACGGGATATAATTCAAATGAAAAATAATTTATTGTTTTAAAAGATATAAGCAGTAGGTATCCTGTTTTTTAAGTCTGAATTTTTAAAATATTAAAAGTTTACAAAAACGCTATAGCTCTGGTAAAAAACAGAGAGCAATGATCAAATGTTGTCGAAAAATAAAACAAAAGCCGTTTGGAACGTACTTAGGGGTAATTGCAATTTCAACACAAAAACTATAAAAACACCAATTTTATTTCCTCATCCATATGAATTGTGTAATGCTTTCAATAATAGTTTTATTGCTTTGAACTAAAATACTAAACGGGACAACGACGTACACTACTGGCCATAATTATTTGCCCATCCAAAGAAATTCGCATAAATAAAGGAAGGGGTTTAAAAGAAGAAAAGAAGAAATTGTGGTTTTGACTTAATAAAATACTCTTAAAACAATGAAATAGATAGTCTTTATTCAATTATAAAATTAAATCTTCGTTTCGTCGAAATGTCCACCTCGACTATTAATAATTGCGGCACACACTTGCGCCATCCTTTCTCAATTTCGTCAGAGTAGCGGGTTTTATTTTAAGCCAGACTTCTTGTAGTTGTTTCCACAACGATTCCTTGGAAGTTCGAGGATTTATTTTCACCTGCCTATCGAGTTCCTCCCACAAAAGCTCTGTGGGATTAGCATCTGGGATTTGAGGAGGCTATTTCATTATTTTGATATTGCTTTGGCTTTCCATCGATTCTAAATATTTACGGCACAGTTTAGAAGTGTGTTTCGAATCACTATCATGTTGAAATATAAAATAGTCATCGATTATTCTCATTCTAGATGGTAATAGCATTTGTTTCCAAAACTACCCGGTAACGCTCATTTCTTAAAATTTAATCTATTTTAACCAAGTCTCCTACGGATGCGGCGCCAAAACAACCCCAAACCATTACCGATCCGCCCCCATGCTAGATTATAGGTACTACACATGATTCTGCTGCTCGTTTTCCTTTCGACCATCAAACGCACACTCTTAGAACCGAAGAGTTCAAATTTGGACTCATCGGTCTGCAGAACATTTTTTTAATAATAATTGCCTTTACAAAAGGGACATTCCAATAATTTGCACAATCACGAGGGATGATCGTAAAATAAGGTTCCCAAAGCCCTACAGCAGCAATAAGACGTGTTAGGCGAAATTCGACAACATTGGCGTGTGCAGCAGCTCTCCCACTCTTTATACGTACCACTCCCGTCTCACTACGCCGCTCAGTGTTGGCTAAGCAGTCATCCGAGATGGAACTTCCGATCGCCGCTACCGCCAGGTGCGAAATTCGCGTTGTGATACATTTTTTAAACGCGAAAGGGGTTTCACCTATAGACATTCACCGTCAATTAACCGAAGTTTATGGAGAAAAGTGTATAGCTGTTCAACACGTCCGCAAATGGTGTAGAGAATTCACTGGAGGTCGGACGAAAATTCACGATGAAGAGCGGAGTGGAAGACCATCAGTTTCAGAGGAAACCGTTGAAAAGGTCGAGAGCATACTGCTTGAAGGTCGGAGGGTCACCATTCGTCAACTCACTCTTCGGATTCCTGAGATTTCCAACACCACAATTGAGGTTATTCGAGTTTTTACCTTTAAAACGATGTGTAATGTTAAGGAAATAAAGACTGCTGTCTATTTTTTAAAAATATGGGAACCTCATTTTACGATCATCCCTCGTATAAAAGTATACGAGTCAATTATAAATGAAAAATTACTAACTTAAAAAAAAATATATTTTCAAGTTGCCAACATGGTTTTCTTTTTAGGCGAACTGTAAATACAGAAATATTTAGGTTTATTAGTCAGATATCAATGGATGTTGATTCAAACTTGTTTTCTTTGGCTATGTTTGTAGAGGCATGCCTCAGGGATGTAGCCTTAGGCCAACCCTCTTTTTAATTTTTATGTAGGATCTTCCTTTATACTTGGAATATACTAGTAATGTAATTCTTTACGCAGATGACGCAGATAACGCTGCTTTTCAAGAACAACAATATCTAATAATAGTAATAATAATAGTGTATATTTCCCAATTATGTCAATGGTTAACCCATAATAATTTAACAATAAATCCAGGTAAAATGTATCCTTTTTCGTAATAATTTTAAATGCAGTATCGAAACTTTTATGTCAAATGATGACAGTATGCATTTAGTTCGATCTGCAAATCTATTGGGCGTCTTAGTAGGCGAAAACCTCAGATATGAATTCACACGTTGACAATCTTCGTAAAGTCCGCTGCATTTTATACAGATTAAAACGAACGTGTAATTTTCAAATTCGTCTACTTTTCCCACTTTCACGCTAGAATGGTTTTTGGAATAATTCATTGGGGTGCAGGTATTGACCTCGATCGAATATTTATACTACAGAAGCGAGCAATATCACTATCTATGGTTTTCACTTTCGCGAAACATGTAGGCAAACTTTTAAAACACACAAAGTGTTAACTTATAGTGATAGCTATATACGTTATATATGAGGTATTGTGTTTTGTATTTGAATGTCGATCTGATTTTTCAGCTTTAACACAACGAAGTTATAATGTGAGAAATTAGAATTACACCCGCTGCCTTCCTCCCCCCCTTAAAACGACCCTGTTTCAAAAAAACATTACTTTTTTGGTATGCAAATTATTCAGTTAACTTCCTAATAATATCAAGTCACTCAAAACTCTTATTTTATCTAAAGTTATTTAAACAAAGTATTAGAAATTATTTATTAAGTGATATTTATTCACTAGATGAATACCTAATGTTTTAAATAATTGTATATAATCGCCTAATTTGCGATATTTCTCATTGTCTTCCTTCTGACAATATTTTGTACATGTATTGTAGTTCAAATAAAGGTTATTATTATTATTATTATTATTATTGTTATTATTACACAGAGTGAGTCGGGAAGAACGGATCAAACTCCAGGAATGTATTGTACACGTGAAAATAATGTAAAAACTTATATGTTCTTATACGATTTTCATTTGTTTTCTAGTTATAGAGTAATTACAAATAAACAAAATTTCGAACATTAAATTTTGTTTAATCATAGCGTTCTTTTAATAAATTTTCAAGAATACTGCCATTGACCTCTAAACATTTCATGCTTCGCCTAAGAAGAGCGGCTGTTGTTTCCCTGATTGCTTCATGTCTTTCTTTAATATCGGCTGCAGTATTTTTAATACGTCGCATTAGTCCATCCCGAGAATCGATATTTACCTTGTAAACTTCATTTTTGAACCTACCTCCATAAACAGTAGTCTAGTGGTGTGAGGTCTGGATATCTTGGAGGCCAACTAATAGGACCACCGCGATCAATTCAAAGCCCTGGAAACCTATCGTCCAAATATTGCTTAACCTGATGAGCGAAATGTGCAGGAGCTCCATCATGCTAATAATACATTTGCATTCTGATGTTTAGAGAAACATCCTCTAGTAGTCCTTGTAATCCATTTTGTAAAAAAAGTAAGTAGTGCTCTCCTGTGAGGCGATTCTCCAAAATGAAAGAGCCAATTAAATAACTGTGGACCGTACCACACCACACGTTTATCAAAAACTTGTGATGAAAATTACTTTCGACTGTTGCGTGGGGATTTCCGTCTGACCATACATGAGAGTTCCGGGTGTTATTAATGTCGTTACAGGTGAATGTTGCTTCATGCGTAAAAATTATGCGTGATACAACACGACGATTATTATTAATCCACGGACAAAGTTCGATAACGCTTCACCTCATCAACACATTTAACAACATGAAGCGACGAGTAAGGATTTGTATTGAAACCGAATTGTTAACTAAATTCTTCTTTTACTTTTACTCTGAAATACATTTTTGCTTTATTATTAACGCTGGCCACGAGCGGTACCGCGCATCGACGTAGAATCAGTTCGGACCGAGAGGAACGGTAGTATTACTTCGTCTGCGGAGCAGTACGGACATTTTCGCTGCCGGTCATTTGCGCAATTGTTTATCTGTCCTAGAAAAATTATGATTTCGTCAGCAAAACGACCGCGGTCGGACAAACTTCGAAAATTTATTGCAGAAATTCCAGACTTAATATATGAAGGTGCTAAAATTAAATGTGTAATCTGTAAAATCCCGTTAATGTGTTGGTCCAGACAACATTGTCTACGACACGTAAATAGTGAAAAGCACGAGACAATGAAAAATTTATATTTAATTTATGCGTTACGTTTATCGCATGTAATATGCCGTGTAATTTACTAGACAAGGAACCATTTATCTGCTTTTGGAATAACTATTCGGAGTGCAAATTACCAAGTCGAACATCGTTACGAAGAATTGTGCCATCTACGCGCGAACATATTGAACAAAAAATAAAATCGGAGTTGAAAGATCAAAAATTGTGGTTATGTGTCGACGAAACAACAGATCGGAAGAAACATTCTGTTCTTAATGTAATGGCACGCAAATTGGAACCTCATCAACCGGCACCTTCAATTCTATTAGTCTCTAAACGAATACAACAGTGTACTGCCGAAGTAATTTCAAAGTTAGTGTTAAATACATTGGACAAGTTTGAACTTTCAACAAACCAACTCTTCATGTTAGTGAGTGATGGTGCTGCAAACATGCTTTCTGTAGGCCGGTCTCTTAAAAAGCATTCTGCTAATTTGTTACATATTACGTGTAAAATTCATGCTCTCAATCTTGTGGCGGGTAGTATCAGAAAATGTTATCCTGAGGTAGACGCTTTAATAGCGCATACCAAAGCAGTATTTGTCAAATCACCGAAACGTATTCGCGAATTTCACAGACTGTGCCCCCGTATACCAGAGCCACCAGAACCTATTCTAACTCGTTGGGGAACATGGTTGCAGGCAGCGTTTTATTATCATAAATATTTTGACAATATTAAGAACGTGGTTTTACAATTCGATACAAAGGAAGCTGCCGCAATCCAGAAAAGCCAGTCGAAATTTCAAGATAGTCAGGTTAAAATGGATTTAAAAATCATTCACGACCATTACTTCGGGCTAGCAGATGCAATAGAAAAATTACAAAATTCTGCGGTGCCGTTAGAAGAATCTCTGCAAATAGTGCAACATGTTCACGCACAGCTATGCGCGATTGAAGACGCAAAAAATGTTTCTGTTCTAGAAAAATTTGAAAGTGTTTTTGAGAAAAATTCTGATTTTGGCACATTAAGACACATTTGTGAAGGTGCGTCAACAGAATCGTTAAGTTATTTGAAAGATTATTTTACTTACGCAAATATTACGTCACTAGATGTAGAACGTTCGTTCTTTGCATATAAACGCATTTTTTCCTCATGCCGTACTAGTTTTGCCGAAACAACAGTTGAAACATATCTAATGTTGCAGATATTTAACAGACATTATTCACTTTGTGATTTCACGGAGGACTCTTAAAATGGTAAGTGTTTGAGCACGTGTTATTTAATTTTTATTTAAAAGATGAGCGAAATTATTTGCGGCAGCAAACATCTCTATTAGCAGAATAACTCTAGTGGAACGCGAGGCCTGGTCGACTCTACGCTACTGCGCGGTACCGCTCGTGGCCAGCTTTATTTATTATTATTCACTTAAATTACCATATCAACTATTTACGCTTCAAACAGAAACTTATTTTTCTACTCCCATACTTTAATTGGCGCATTATATGTGCACTACCTGTACTTTAAGAAGGTTCATTAAGATACAAGTTCATAACCAATAGAAATACAGCTTACGCTCATAAAAGTTGCCATGCACATCCGAGAAACAAAAAATTTGTCAATCTGACAGTTTCGATAACATTTTCGCAACATTTCTCCTAATTTGTTCTATTAAAATAATTAAAAACAGTGAAAATGTCTCTTGATGAAAGCGATGGTGAAAATTTAACATCACCTGAAATTACCGAACACGCCAATAGGACGACAAACGACTTATTGCCGTCAAAATCCCGGAAGACGTATGGAAAGTTTTATTCCCAATTTATGGATTGGAGAAAGGAAAACAAGGTTAGCAACTTTTCCGTTACAGGAAAGTATTACGAAATATGTAAGAGGTGCACAAGTCTTCGCCCAGAAAATTGTGTAACCCCTTCTTTTTTTATCAACTATGTCAACGGTAAATGCACCATACAAAACGTAGGAATAAATAAATTTGGAAAAGAGATTGCCACTTTCTTAAATCTTCCAAATCCCAATTTATATACTGGACACTGCTTTCATCGCAGTTCTGCCACAATACTAATTGACGCTGGTGGTGATATAACTTCATTAAAACGTCACGGCGGATGGAAATCTACACCAGTCGCTGAAACATACATTGATGAATCAGTTCAAAATAAAGTGAAGGTGGGAAGTCAAATTTTTAACTCAATTGAGTACTACGAAGCTACCAACGCAATCAGCATCATGCCTTCAACGTCAACGACATCCACTCATAATATTACAAAATTGCCCATGCAATTGCACTTTAATAATTGTACAATCCAGACTGTCATTACTTACCAAAATTTCTTTGTTACTGTTAAACTTCAAATGTTTTGATATTTCAGTTCGCTTATTTCGTTTATTTCCTTTGGTATTTCTAGTTGTAACTTATGAATAATAAATTTTTAAAATAAAAGGACTCTCATTTAATGACCATTAAGACACTCGCCAAGGCTCGTGTCGTAATTCTCATACTCGTGTCTTAATGGCTATCATTAAATGATCGTTGTACAATACACTATTGCATAATTGCTGTCAAATATGTCAAACGTAATTTGAAGTTTCAATCTTGATACGATTTAAGTAAGAAATAACTGAAACAGTTCACTGAAACCCTTACCACAATATTTAACTCGTACTGGAGCAGTAAAAGAGCAGTAAAAGAGATAACTGTCTAATTGAAAACTAATTGAACAAAAACATTATCCGCTCAATTACGTTGTTTATGATTATATGGTATTAATTTGTATAATAGAACGTTTCTGTTTCCCATGCAGTTAAACTTCTCTTTCAACATAATTGGCGCAATTGTATCTAAAAGTTATTTCAAGTTACCATGTAAATCTATACCTATACCTTTTTAAGAAATCGATGGATTCTAAAAATAAACATCTGACATTTATTATATAATTCATAATAATAAAGAGTGGGTATTTCATTCAGTAATAATTACCAGGCAACACTAGTTTTTTTTTTATAACGATAGATTAGATTGCGTAAATTGTTGTTTTGTTATATTGCGTTCTTACCAGTTTCCTTGAAATGATGTTTTGGTCTTGCCTCCCCTTAAAATCGTGCTTAATTATCGGTGTGAAATAACACTTAGTTCAAGTACCTCCAACAAATCGCTGTATTATACTATACGCAGAAAAACAAAGTACTATACACATAAAAAAAAACGAATATTTTATTTCCTAGGACTTGTTTAGATGTAAACATTGTTTATTGTAGCATTGACTGCAGTTTTGAAACAAACTTAAACGAAAAGTAAATGGAAATTGATGATTTGAACTAGAGTATAAATGTGTAAAAAACAGGTATTTTTTGCATATTTCATAGTCTATGAACTATAGTCCACTCACTTCAAGAATATAGTAGATAACGCTGCAATCGGCGTCCGTATAACACTGCCAAAATTTAACTCGATTAAAGAATTGGAAAAAAATACCAACGAAGAACCTTCACAACTGACATTACAAAAACGTGGCGATTAGTAATATTTCATTTTATCCAACATAAATTTCGTATGCACAGACATCCTTCTTTCGTCGTGTGTAATTTTGCCTTAGGAATTAGCCAATAGCAAACGTCGAAAATATCAGCCTAGCTTGCTCAACGCTATATTCTTAAAGTGAATGGACTATAGATTAGTTGTTAAATATGATGTTAGTTATTTGCAGATTTGCGGATTTCTTTTTTCCCTTATTTAAAGGTTCCAACCAGTGCTGTGTTACCCTGCTTTCACACACACGACATTTTGTCGTGGTAGTGTACGACAAAGATATCGTGAATAGTGGTTACGTATTGTATTAAATGCAAGCTTTCACACGACACGGTTTTAATTCACGACACGACACGACTGTCGTGGCACCGCGGCCAAAATTAGAATCTTTCTCTAAAACACTTTCAAACCTTTCTAGAGCAATAAAATTTTTTGCGCCTTCTACCGCGCATAGCTGTGCGTGAACATGTTGCACTATTTGCAGAGATTCCACTAACGACACCGACGGATTTTGTAATTTTTCAAATGTCTCCACTAGTCCGAAGTAACTGTTCTGAATAGTTTTTAAATCCGTCTTAATCTGACTATCTTGAAATTTCGACTGGCTTTCCTTGATAGCCGCAGCTTCCTTTGAATCGAATTGTAAAACCACGTTCTTAATGTTCCTAAAATATTTATGATAATAAAACGCGGCCTGTAACCATGTTCCCTAACGTGTAAGAATAGGTTCTGGTGGCTCAGGCATACGGGGGCACAGTCTGTGAAATTTGCGAATACGTTTTGGGGATTTGACAAACACTGCTTTTGTATGCGCTATTGAAGCGTCTACCTCAGGATAACATTTTCTAATACTATCTGCCACATGACTGAAAGCATGAATTTTACACGTAATATATAACAAGTAACAAGTGAGCACAATGTTTTTTAAGAAACGGGCCTACAGAAATCATGTTTGCGGCACCATCACTCATAAACATCAACAGTTGGTTTGTTGAAAGTTCAAACTTTTCCAATGTATTTAACACTAACTTTGAAATTTCGGCAGTACATTGTTGTACTCGTCTGGAAGCTAATAGAATTGAAGGTGACGATTGATGTGGTTCCATTGTACGTACCATTACATTAACCACAGAATGTTTACGACCTGTTGTTTCGTCCACACATAACCACAGTTTATCTTTCTCCGATTTAATTTCTTTCTTCAACATGTTCACGAGCAGATGGCACAATTCTTTGTAACGATGCCCGACTTGGTAATCTGCAGTCCGAAAATTTATTCCAAAAGAAGACATATGCTTCCTTGTCTAGTAAATTAAACGGTAGATTGCATGCGATAAAGGTAACACATAAATTAAATTAAAATTTGTCATAGTGTCGTGTGTAATTTTTTTTTTTGAAGAATGCTGTTTATTATTTACGTGCGGTAGACAATCCCTTTTGGATCAACACATTAAAGGTATATTACAAACTACACATTGAATTTTAGCGCCATCATAATTTAGGTCAGGCATTTCTGTAACTTTGTCCAACATTGGTCGTTTTCGCGACGTAGGCAACATTTTTAAAACAAACGTAGAACTACGAAATAGTATTTACGGCGGCGTTCATGTATACACAAGTTAGTCAGTGTGCAGTAACAACCCTAAAGATGTCATAAGAGTATGGATGAAACGTCGGCAAAAGCTACGACAGCGACGCGTTTCCAACCCGAGAACTATATTGATGTTTACTTTCATTGCTTATTGATTTCATACCATTAGAGATTTATTTTAGTATTGACAAAAATTTTATCTTAAACAAGTGTCTGAACATTGTAAAACTTTAGAAACGGCCACATTTGGTGTTATCGAGTTATTGAGGAAAAATGAAATCGGCAAATTTTTCAAAATATCTTCAAATTTAAAAAAGTTGGGATGGAATTTGTCGCGAGTACTGAATTCTGCAAAACATTCCCCATTTAACCGTTCCTCTATGTCTTCTATTAACCGAGACACCAATGGTGATCATCGAAATGTGGTGACAGTGTATATTTGTAGGGGATAAAGCATTTCCCCTAAGAATCTATTTAATGAGACTCTATCCCAGAAAACGACTTGAAGATAGTACAACCACGTCATATTTTAATTAGCATCTTTCACGTGGAAGAATGACTGTTGAGTGAGCTTTTGGCATTAGTTGTGCAAAGTTTAGAATTCTGTTTAAATCTATTGAAACTAATGGGGAAAATGCGATACATGTTCAAAAAGCAATTTGCGTTTTACATAACTCCATACAGCGTTCAATTTACGGTCAGAACACTTTCAACATTCATGGAGGTATATTGGTCTAAAGTGTGTCACTATTCGCATTTTTTGTATATCATTTTGTTAAATACCAAGTTTTCCGACGTAAAAAAAGGGAGTATCCATTAAGATCAATTTACATACACGTTTGTGTATGGTATGCGAAATATAAAACTTCAACACCTAAGTGATAAATAAGTACTTTCAAAAACTTTGTTATACGGTATGAGAGAACATGGTAATCTATTTTTGGTATAGGGGTAATTTTAGAAAATTCAAAATATTTCCGTTTCAATTTAGATGGAAACATAGACTTTCCATGAGACTACGCAATATAAAAACCTCCCATATGAAAATTTAACGGACTATAAAATCAATTGAATGCAAACAAAACATTAACTATTTTAAGGACTCGTATCAAACTAGCAGTTAGGAAATTTTAGATCTTAATTTTACTACAAACGATTTGAGATTATATAGCGTTACAATTAAATTGTTATGAACCTATAATTGTCAAAAGCATTCGTCACATTTGCTGTATTATCTGGTGTTCACTCGTACCAAACGTTATTTTTAGAATATTTAATACGCAGAATAAGATGTAATTGTTGATTCTCGATGAATATTTATGTTCATAAATGTTTTATTAATGGTTATTACAAAAGTTGGTGTTTGTTTTGTAAGTTGTAAAATATGTAATACAAATTTCTATTAATTTGTTGATAACTTTGTATAACTTCAATTTATCAAATTTCAATAAAATTTAAGTACTATACTAATTTTAGAAAATACTTAGTATTTATGCTATGACCTCTGACCGGTGTGAAAATAGCAGCCAAAAATAGCACCCAATTTTCATGGAAACACCCGAAGATCCAGTGACGTCCGTACTAACGGCATAATTTAAGATACACCGCTACAATTCTTGTGGCATTTACGGAGAAAAAAGAAGAAAATCGCATATGTCTCCGGTGTTATTCGCCGGACCATATTGCGCTTTGGTAGTTATATTCCTACTCCCATAGAGATTTGGTAGTTATATTCCTACTCCTATAGAGACTATACTCCCTAAATATGGCTGATTTACCGGGGGTCCCTGGGAGTGAAATTTAAGAAAATCGCACCTGCAAAAATTATATCTCTGGTGTTATTCGCCGGACCATAATTCGCTTTAGCAGCTATATTTCTAGGTCTGTGGGGAGAAAATATAAGTGCCGCAATCAATGGGCTGTAAGAAATTACAAATATTTTGTAAAGAATTGAAAAGGTAGAAATATTTACAAAAAAAAAAAGTATTTTACACTAAAGATGACTAAAAAATTATACATAGTTTACAAAGAAATTAAAATAGTACAATTATTTTGCAAAAGAATTTACAAAGTGCTGTTATTTTGCAACAAATATAAAAACCGAAAAGTTGGGTCGTGGTGCAAGAGAAATGAAATTACAAATACAAGAAAATTACGGATTTTAAGGAACTAGAAACCTAGTAAAAGAGAATAGAAATTGCAGAATTAATAAATTGTTTGCCAAAATAAATAAGTTGCAAATACTTTGCAAAGAAAAACTAAAATTTAGATGTATTTTGCATTAGTAACCAAATGGATTCGCCGCATCTATTGGCGCTTATAGTAATAACTAGAGCGGGCCAAGAGCGCCACGCGCCAGGTTCGCAATCAGGCTGCCGGGCGCATATATGTATGTAAACATAGGTAATTTAAATATGTAATTATTAGGACGAGGACCAAAACCACTGTCTATTACGTCGTGAAGACGCGCAAATATACACCTGCAGTTTGGGTGTTCGTTGATAAATAGGGCGTTGTTCACAGTGGGCCACTACAAAAAAAAAGTTCATTCATCGACGGCTACGAACTAACAGCGCGCTTATTCATTTACGGATGACGGATGACGCTCTATTCATCAACAAATGACGAGTCTGCAGATGTTACGTTTGCACCACTTCGTGGCATACTAGAAACAAGCGTCGGTGTGCTCGCTTTAGTGATTATGTCTAACGTAACTATTAAAAATAAACGGCCATTACCTACGAAAGTTAATAAATTTCTTAGTGAATTTGTGGATTTACACTACAATGGGAGTACAATTTTCTGTAAAGTTTGTAAAAAGAAACTACTGTGCTGGAGCAAACGTGATTGTGAAAGACATATAAATAGCGCACACCACAGAAATAAAAGAAATGGTGTGTCACAACAACGTCAATTTCAATTAGAATTGCTTTTAACGTTTATGGTATGTGGTCTACCACTTCGTATACTAGATAAAAAAGCATTTCGAAAATTCTGGGGTACATACAATACCGAGTGGATACTACCATCTCGGACAGCGTTACGGAGAGATATTCCACGAATACGTGAGGACATTGAAAATCGAATTAAAGCCGAATTAAAAGATAAACAGCTGTGGCTATGTCTTGATGAGACGACAGATTGCAAAAAAAATTCAATTTTGAATATAATAGTGCGCGTATTAGATCCTATTAAACCAAATTTTGCAATTCTATTAGCCAGCAGAAGATTAAAACAGTGTACTAGTAAAGCAATTACGGCCGTAGTTCTCGAAACGTTACAAAAATTTCAAGTGTCAACCAGTCAACTGTTGTTGTTCATGAGCGATGGTGCAGCAACAATGTGTAGTGTAGGCCGTTCCCTTAAAGAAAAGTGTGAAGGACTTTTACATGTTACGTGTAAAGTCCATGCTTTACATCTTGTGGCACAAACTATTCGAGAGTGTTACCCGGAGGTGGATGCATTAATAGCAAACACAAAAAAAGTGTTTCTCAAAAGTCCTAAGAGGACTAGGGCATTCCACAGGTTATGCCCTGGTATTCGAGAACCACCACAGCCCATTCTTACGCGTTGGGGAACGTGGTTAAAAGCCGCTTTTTATTATAATGAACATTTTCAAGAAGTCAAATCCGTTATTTTGCAATTCGTCCCTGCCGCAGCTAGAGCTATTAGGATGAGCCAGAAGGGATTTCTCGATATTTCTGTTGAAACACATCTAAAGAATATTAGCAACAATTACAAAGGGTTAGTAGACGCGATAGAAAATTTGCAAAATTCTGGATTGTCGTTGGTAGAATCAGTGCAAGTCGTGGACGAAGTTAGTACATTGTTACACAGTATAAACGATGCAACAAGTGGACGAGTTTTAGCTAAGTTCGATAGTGTTTTAAAAAAGAATCCGGACTACACGAGATTAAGACAAATGTGCGATGGGGCATCTGCAGATTCCTTGACTAAGTCTAAAGATTATTTTAATTACGCCTGTCTTACTTCGGTAGACGTGGAACGGTCGTTTTCGAAATATAAGAACATTTTTTCGTCTCGGCGAACATCCTTCACCGAGGCAAATGTGGAAACTTATCTGATGGTGCAACTTTTTAAGCAAGCCTATCCGCATTATTAAGAAGGATAGAATTTATTTATTATATCTTTATTTACAGTTACATTATTAAGTACAACAGAATAAAAAAAGCGTTCAGTTTCTCAGTTATTTCCTTATTACATCCCATTTACAACGCATTCATTGACATCGCTTAAGTTTTGAAAAAATATTTTGTCGTGTATTAAATGTTGGCACCCTTTTGACGAGTGGGCAAAGAACTAGGGTCATGTAAAAAAATAACATTAATGGGTCTGGCTTATTCATTGCTAGACAGGTTTAAAGCATATTTTATTTTGTGTTAGGTATATAGAATATATACCTAAGAAAATAAATAGGATATCTTAGTGCTAACAAGGTTTCGTGGCAAAGCGTTTATATTAAAAATGGTATATTGGCTTGTATGAATAAGACTGCAAAAAAGGAATGAGTATTGTGAATGTACAGAGAGATAGCTAGTTTTGGGAAAATCATATGTTGCCAAAATTAATAGACTTTTATTACTTTTACTTATTACCTGCGATAGTTTTCCCTGATGTAAATTATTCCTCATACGATGACAGAAAATGGCGATCACTTAAGCAAGGTACTCTTCTATCAAATGGTTTAGTTAATGATGTTAACTATTATAAAAATATTCCTGATAAAAAACAATAAACAAAAGAAATTTAACGAAACAATAAAAGTTAGTAACGCATGACACCTCCTCTAGCTCTGATAACTGCTTGAATTCGCCGTGGTAAAGTCACTATCAAATTTTAGGTTACTTCCTGGGGAATATTATCCCACTCGAAAACAACGACTGGTTCCAATTTCTGGAGATTATCAGGAGCTACTAAATGACGCCTTACTGATCTTTTTAGAGCATCCCCAAGATGGTCAATCGGATTAAGTCTAGGCCTCGTTGTGGCCATTACTTCAATAGTGGCCTCTTGTAAGTAATCCAAAACTTATCTAACGATTTGTGGTCTCGCATTATCCTGCATAAACATGAAACTATTCCCTAAAAATGGCGCAAAAGGCATTATATGATTCTGAATAATGTTCTCTAGGTAGTATTCAGCATTTGTCAAAGCCAATACCATTGGCTATACTTTAACTTTGCACATATCACAAGTTGTGATGTAACAGATCATTTTCAACGTTTAAAGATGTAATCACATCGGAGAGAATCAGATTTACAGTCGAAAATTTGGAAAAATTGATAAGAATAATTGTAAATAGTGATGTTTGATGAACTTAATATCTGATTCATTAACGTTGTAGTTGATTTAAATTACTGTACTTAAATAATTTATAAAATACGAAAACAAACGGTGGCCCAGTGATGCCGCATTATCTTTTCTTTATTGACGAAAATGCAAACTACATACTTTCGCCTAGTTGAGGAATCACACAATTGGTATATACAGCCTTGGCCAAAAGTATTGAGCACCCTGGAAATTTTACCAATACACAAAATCTGTAGCCTCAAACTAATTCAAGTGTTTATTATTGGTTTGTCGGCAACTAAAGTATTTTGGAAACAGCAGCCGGATGAATTAGTAAACCATGAAACATATGCTATAACACAATTTGCGCAGTTGTCACGTGTCTGACATTTCTTTAATGTATTTTCTGCGTTAGTTCTGAACACATACGGTTGTGTTATGTGTTTATCGTGACTTCAGTTGGTGGATTTAATAGTTTAATGCAAATATACCCATAAAAGGGAACCTTCGTTGCAACAACGTGCCTAAATTCAGCTGTTGACGGAGCCGCGCTGTGCAGTATACTATTCAACGGTTTGCTAATACTAGATCATACAGCAATAGGCATAGATCGGGACGACAACGCCTCGCTACGAAGCGTGAAGATCGACAATTAATAAGAGAGTCGCTGAAACGTACGAAGAAAACTTTTTTGAGCTTGCTGCTCACTGATCAGTGGCAAGAATTTCTGCGAGGACAACACGCAGAAGGTTGCATGCAGCTGGTCTGGAAGGTTGCAAAGCCAGGAAGAAGCCATGGCTTTCTGAAACAAATAAAAGGGTACGTTACCCGTGGGCTCTAAAATATCAAAGTTTGACCGAAGAAGATGGGTCAGAGATTGTATGCTCCAACGAATCGAACTTTGAAGTAAGTTAAACGATTGTTTTTCCGATACAAGCAAACTGTATTTTTTAACTAAGAGTTATCTTCTGTGCAGTAAAATTTCACATCGTAAAAATCATGTTTTTTCACACAACTCTAGGTCTTCGGAACACCTGGTGTATCGTATGTGCGACGCCGGGTAGGTGAAGAATACCATCGGAAGCGTGTAATGCCAACTGTGGAACATGGTGGAGGCAATATAATGGTTTGGAGCTGCATGGCTGGATCTGGCGTTGGTGAAATGTTTGTATGTGAAGGCGGAATGGATTCCGAAAAGTACATAATGTACTCGAAACTACACTTCTACTATCATTTTCGAGAATTTTCGGAGATACAAACATGGATGGCGTCAAATTCCAATAAGATAATGCGCCTTGTCATAAATCTGCCCGAACCCCATAGAACATCTATGGGGTATACTACAGCGTAGGATCCGCAACCACTCAATTTCTTCGAAAGAAGATTTAAAAAGACATCCCAGACACGAGTGGAGCACGACAAGCGATGATGGATGCAAGAAACTCGTGGCATCTATGCCTAAAAGAATTGCTGCCGTTATAAAGGCAAAGGGTGGTTCAACAAAATATTAATTTTTATCGTTCAAAAATCTTTAATATCTACTAAAGCTGTTTTTATTCTACCCCAACCTTACGGAGCGGTGATATTGACTAAAAGCATGGGTACTCAATACTTTTGGCCAAGGCTGTATGTATATGCGTCGTTCACTTGGGTTACTACATCTTATCTTCTTGAGCTTGCCCGATATACAAGCTGAGCTCGCTAAATATAAATAAAACGTGTATATCTGTTTACGTTACATACAGTAAACATTACCAGTTACTCAAAATGTTCTCTTCTCTGGTTATTGTCGTGAACTGCTGAGAAATGGTCTAGATCGAGGAAGCAGCATTACCGGACACTACAAGTTGCTCGTTAAAAGGTTGCCTACCCACAATAGCCTTTTGACAGCTGTCAAAATGAAACTGCTATTTTTAAAATACGCATATACTTATATGCTTCTAATTTGATGCAGGGTCTCTAAATTTGGAGTTGAACGCTTAGATAAAATAACTTAATTTACATGGAAAATGTACTGGTTCAAATTATATTGATGTAGTAAGTAGTTCTTATACCTGAAAGTCTCGTATAAAAATATTTTTCTTTCTGTACAGGGAGAAACCCAAACAGTCTTGTACGAAAACCAACGTTTGTAATGTTTGTTATACTTTTTGAGAATTTGGGTATAAAAGAGCGGTAAGCAACATCCTATAATACGAATATCAGTGCTTAGTCGTCACGCATATCTTCATCGTGGTATTCAAATCGTTATGCAAGTGATAAAGTGGCTGGAAACTGCCAGGATAATATATCTGTTTGCAGAATATATTCCGTAAAATACATTTTTCATAATACACGTAATTAACTATCATTATCTATGATACTCTTAATCATTCATTTATTTATGCTATTGCTGTATGCAGGATTTTGCTTTTGTCTTGTTGCCTTGTGCGTTTATGCGTACGTGGCTGCGTGGTGGTTAGTAAGCCACTCTTGAAATGTATACGAATGTAAATTTGAAAATGTAATAAAGGTTTCCTAATATTTGCAAGTTGTTCTTTAGAAAGTTTTTGCTGACATGGTTTCAAGAATTCTCTTCAAGTTTCTCGTTTACATGCAACTCCGTTTCGTAACGATTTCACTGTAAGGTAGGTGTCAGGTAACTCCAAGTAAAAAGGTGGAAGATTTAGAAGGATTCATATAGGCATATTTAAATATACTGTATTCTTAGTATTCATGGAAAAGCACTTTTTTCATACATATAACGAATAATGTGGCCGCCCGTGTTAGGCACGTGCTCCACAGTTCTCAGTTTTTCTAGACTACCTTACGCACATTACGATCAGTTGACTACTCTACGTGCTCGATATCAGTGCAGATTTTAGGAAATACATCCATATTATCTGATAATTTTTATTCTGTGGACTCAAACGATCGATGATTATTTCCAAATAACTTAAATGTTATACTGTCATATATGAAGTAAAGAAGTCGTCCTCAATTTAAAAAGGAAAATTATGAATTCCAAAAATAAACAGCGCCACTCGTTATAAAATAACTATATTACATGTTTACATTTCCAAATATCCAGTATAAGTATTAAATTATCAAATAATATATGTGCTCTTATTATATGGAAATTCAACTAAACCTATTGTTATAATAGATGTTGAAATAAGCAATCATTTGCAATACTGCCACTGACATAGTTCTTCGTTCACGTAAAGTTCTTCGTTTATAAGAATATAATTAAGAAATCTATTCCATGAGGTGAAAGGTGGATTAAAACAAGGTGACCCGTTATCCACAGTGTTCTTTAACTTCATACTCGAGGCTATAATCAGAGGAAGCCGAGCTAATAGACAAGATATAATTTACAATAGGGAACACCAATGCATAGCATATGCTGATGACTTAACAATAACTACAAAAACAAAAATAGGACTTCAAAAAGTATTTAGAAAAATAGAACAAAAAGCCAAAGAATTCGGACTTGAAATAAATATTCAGAAGACAAAATATATGGTCATGAGAGGAACGGAACAGTCGGAAAAACATCTAACAGTTAAAATAAGTGAGAACAATGAATACAAGTTTGATAAAGTAAAAGAATTTATACATCTTGGAGTAGCGATCAACGAAGAAGGACAAGAAATCAAACACAGGATAATGAAGGGAAATAAAAAATATGGTATGTTGAAATTAATCCTCAAGTCTAACACATCCAGATATATGAAAATAAGAGCATATAAAACTATGTTAAGATCAGCAGTGACTTACGTGAGAGAAACATGGACACTAAATAAAACCCAAGCAGAACAACTAGAAAAACGAGAGAGGAAAATACTAAGATCCATATTTGGTGGAAAAAATGCAGAAGAGCAAAGAACAAATAAAGAATTAGAAGAGTTGTATAAGGAACTGAAAAAGACGTCAATAATGCGAGCACAGAGAATAAAATAGGCATCTAGAAAGATTGGAAGGAGAATGACAGAAATGGTATTAAAGAGAGGACCAATTAGAAAGAAAAAAGAAGGGCAGACCTTGAAGAAGGTGGTATGAAAACCTTTCAAAAGATCTGAAAACTCTGAAAATATATAATCGGCAGAGGAAGGCAAGAAATCGAACTGAATGGAAGACAATAGTCCAACCAGCCCAAAGCCTAGAAGGCCTGTAATGCAACAATATACAGGGTATTACGAAATTCGCGAACATGGACTATGGGATGAAGTTAAGTAGCAAAAACTGAAACAAATGTTCTTTTATCATTTTTTAATGCGACCAATATTTTCTGACTTATAGCAATTTTAGAAATGAAAAATAAAACATGTAAACATTTTTAATATTTGAAACTGAAAATGTATAAAACAAAACATTTTATAACATTTGTTAGAATTGTCTTCCACAGCTATATATGCTTCACCCTTGCCAATCCAACGGGCATGGAAAGTATTGTCCAGGTAATCTCGTACAATTCGTGCAAAGTAGGGATCCGCCCCGGCGTGCATAAAAATCATATTTTACCGGAGATCCAAAAATTCTGGAAGCTGTTGTTGCAGAAAATCTAAATAATTTTCTCCATTTATGCGGTGCGGCAAAATATGAATAAACTAAAAATAATTACAACAGTTAAAAATCAGTTTTGAGGTAACCTTACCAATCGTTCACCCAATAAACTAGCCCAAATATTTAAACCAAAGGAGATTCGTTAGAGATTTCTAGACATCATTAAATGTGGATTCTCATGACTCCAGTGACGTTGATTATGAATATTGAAAATACGGATGCTGTTGGTCGCGTCTCAGAGCACGCCATACGCGGACATGATTTGTTCCCAATTCTCTCGCAACGCACCTAGTACTTCTTGAAGCATCGTTTCCTTTCAAATTAATTACTGCGTTTTCACGTAAACGAGAACGGCCAGATTTTTACGTGATTGCATTTTAACGTAGCCGGGGAAAAGAATTCTGTCTTCTAGTCTTATAAAGACATTCGCATTTGGCAGACGATGCCCAGGAAATTGCATGGCATACAATCGCACTGCTTGACCTGTGTTATTATTTGAAGCACCAAGAGCCATCAACATATCATAATACTCACGATTTGAATAGTTTTGAGCTATTATTTTATACGTTAAAATTCAAAATATAAAAACCAGATCCTTTTAATGACAAGAGTAGAAATGTCTACTAGTTGTTTACGCACCACATTTGTTTTTATAATGATTGCAAAGCCCTCTTGGCTCATGTTTGGTCATGTTTTGTTTTATACATTTTCAGTTGTCTAATATTAAAAATGTTTGCATATTTTATTTTTCATTTTTAAAATTGCTATAATTTAGAAAACATTAAAAATGATAAAGGAACATTCGTTTCAGTTTTTGCTACTTAACTTCATCCCATAGTCCGTGTCCGCGAATTTCGTAACACCCTGTATATAATTACGATATGCAAACAAAACAAATCAAAAATGACAAAGAAGTAAAAGATCAAGAGTGGCAAAGATAATTAATTAAATAGATAAGCTGGTGGTATAACGCATTACTAGAGTTTAGTACAATCTTCTCACGGCAGCGGCTAAACTATTAGATTAATTCCCGCGCGACTCCCTAGCCTTATGCCTATTTATGTACTTTTATAGCGAGCAAATTTTACAACATTACATATGCTGCAACATTACGGAAGTTACTATTATACCTACATAAAAATATAGGAGTTGTAGGGCAAATTAAAAGCTAACAATAATATTTTCAATCTGTAATAACTTACTGGGCTAACCACAAGTATTAAAAACAAATAAATTAAAAAAATACGATTGTGAAATACACCCTCTTCAAATTAGCTTTGAGCTTTCCTTTTCCGACACTTTCCTCTCTTGTATTTTCTTTTGTCTTTATTTCGCTCCTTAAGTTGTTTTTTTTTTTTTTTTTTTTAGAAAACGAAGTGAATAGAGTGGTTTACTGTTTGCCTCTGCATTTTCGGATTTATTTGATTACTTTTTACGTAAAGGAAGACCATCTTAGATACTTGCCTTTGTACATTCGTAAAAAAATTGGATTGAACAGGGAAGATGAAAATGTCACGTTCGCCAAGCTAAACATATTATTGATCGTGTGGTTAAATAAAAACCACAATTTTATTCAACCGGTGTGAAACAACAATAGATTTTTTTTCAGTAAAATCGACTTCAAATGTAATACAATCACGTTATGTAAACAAAATCAGTTCAGAGAGCATTCCAGCAAATTCTAGAACTAACAATATTCTTATAAACAGGTTTTAAGCTCATGTTTCATAAAATAAAAATATGAAAACCTTACAAGAAATAGTATAAGCACTGAAAGAAATGGGGGTAAATTTAAGTCAAATCATATTACGAAAAAAGTATATAAACATAAAGAATTTTCCTATAAACCTTTAGTATTTATTAGAAATTATGTGAAAATTTAGATCTTTATCCGAATTCTACAGAAATTCTAAATAAATCTCTGATTTATTCGGTCATTCGGTTGATGATGAGGTTGTCCAGGAGTCCTCGAAACGGCTGTTTCGAATTAATTAATTAATATTTTGTGTGGTGAGGAGTGTGCCGATACTATGTGTTGTTTACCTTTATTTTAATGGAACCCCCATTTTGCATTTTATCAAAATTCCCTGATATGTTGTTTTTTTTCGATTAGCCAATAAAGACAACAACAACATACCACGGAGATTCGATAAAATGTAGAATAGGGGTTTTCATTAAAATAAATAAAGGTAATGAGGATTGAAACAAAAGATGGTCTTGACTCACAAAATCCTATTGAAATTTAATCAATGCGAATCAATAGAATTTTGTGAATCAAGACCATCTTTTGTTTCAACCCTTATTATGAACAATTGACACAGTCACCATGGATCGTTTAAATAAGGGTAGTCTTTTTCACCAATTACAGTGCCATCTACGAAATTAACAAAAGAATGTTTTAGACAAAAGTTACTTACTTTTTAGCGCGGAATTGCAATATGTAATAAAAAATAGGGGTTTCGGTTTAAAAAAATAAAGCTAGCCTATTTTCACCGATTACAGCCGTTACTACCGCCAAAACAAAGCTAAACAGCTCTGACGTCAGTAGGCTGTGACGTATTTATATTTAGGCCATACAAACGTGTTTACACACTGAGACCATCTCTGCGTTTTAAATTGATTTACCCAAATTACGAGGATCGTTCGGAAACTACGTGGCCTAACAAAGAAAACGCATTTTTTTTCGACAAAAAACATTTTATTTTTCAATATAGTCTCCTGCTCGCTCAACACACTTATTCCAACGATATTCCCAATTAGCAATATCTTCCTTGTAGGTCGATGAATCCAAGTCCTCGAAATAGCAATTTACAGCAGCGATTACCTCGGAATTAGATGCCGCCGATTGACCTGTAAGATAATCTAAATCAATCGCTTAAACAGCTTGGGCTGGACCACAGTATGTCTTACCAGTCAGATGCAAATTTATTTAAAAGCGTCTTTTCGAGATTCACCTAGTTCAAGAACTGACAAAAGATAATTTCCATAGACAAACACAGTTTTAAGAAATTTTGATGGACATGTGCAATGCTGATCTTGATTGTGCCCATAATTTTTTTTCCTGATGAAGCTACCATTATGGTTAATGACATCGTCAATAGGCATAGGTATAGATATTGGTCTGCAGTTAATACTCACTGGGTAGCCGAAGTACAAACGCGAAGACCAGAAAAAGTTAATATTTGTATGGGGTTTTGTAGGCCACAACATTATTGGACCATTAGTTACTGTGCGAACAGATTATTCCACAATTAGAAAATCTTTATCCAGTTTGGATAAATATCTGGTTTCAACATGATGGCGCTCTTGTGTATTTTGGTTTAGAAGTACGTGAACTTTTTAACTAAATGTTTCCAAATCAGTGGATAGGAACGGGAGACGAAATCGAGTGGCCTGCCAGATCTCCTTTGGACTTCTATTTTTAGGATGATTTAGAGAACAAGGTTTACAAAAATAGGCCGCCGTATGAGGCTCGAAGTAGAAGTAAGATACGTGAAATTCGATGGGATATTTTTAACAATATGTATTTTATAGGAATTTATGAGGCTTGGCTATTGCTTAGCTAACAACGGCAGACATTTTGAACATCTCATAAAGTAGTGTCGTCCAATTTTCAAGTGTTTCTTATTTTGTGTTCTTGTACATTTATTTAAAATTTGTATTCATTTTAACACATAAACTCATTAAACTGTATATGGCTGAATTTACCCTTCAGAGTACTATTACAATCTTAAAAGATATACAGGCTGTTCCTTTTAAAATAATGACGTTAGTTTTTCTCTGATTCACCCCGCTATATCGATATGGCAATTTTGGAATCAAAATATTCAGTAGTTTTTAAAATATTTGCAATATTATAGACTTTTTTTACACAATGTTAAGGTTGTAATAATACCACTATTGCGTATATGAATCTAGTGGATTGAAAAAAGTATTATTTACCTCTATTTTCTTTGGACTTAATTTATTTATACCCACAATTTTTTTGATAGCAAGGTAAGATTACGTTTCTCAGAGCTTCCATTCATATTCTACCATTGTCAATAAAAATTCAGCGATAGTAAAGAATGTAACCAATAAAAACAAGAAGAATTATAAATGAAGAAGGAAAACGAGTACCGTAAAGAGCAAATGTGAAGTAGCGTTAAGCGAGGAAGAAAATATTTCATTAAATGAATGTGACAAGATATGATGGCCCAGGCTGTCGGACAATAAACGTAAAGAGAGGTTACGGCATAATTAGCCTCAGAAAAATAGTAAAATCGAGTTTTCATCTAATTATTTGTTCTTATGTTAAATAATCTCATTTATTCTCTTTTCGTCAAAACTTACGTCTACGCTAAGAACGAATGTGAAACGAGGAGTTACGGGTTGTAATACTGGTGGTAAACTTTCGGTTTTAGGTTTATAAGATATTGTGTTTCCCTGAGTGTCAATACAAAGTTTGTTGGGAGTTTGGTATTAAAGATAAGATAATCATATACCGTCACGAAGTTTTTGATAGATATTACAAAGAGCTGTAAACTTTACACAAAGATGTTTTAGATATGCTTTATGATTTAGTCAGCCTACATTGATTTGTGTACATTTTTTTACCTCTATGCGTCCTCCTTTTATATTGTAACATTTACAAAGAAGGCCCGCAGGTCTGCAGTCTGCATGGTATCTATCATAAAGTACTTTTTTTATTTTGCATACAAAATATGTATAATACTTTTTCGCACGCAAACGCGGGTCTAAATGAATTTCATTATTACACGCAACATTTTACTATTTAATGTTGGTGCTTCAACATTTCATCAATACTGGATTGTTTCCTAATGATCACCAGTCATCACTAACTTAGATATACGAAAGTTGGATGACATTTTAAACAACTATACAAGCTACATTCTCATTTTTTTCATAAGGAAATTGTGCTGTAAACATTTTCCTAAGTATCTTGAAAAGCATAAATTTTACGAGCAGAGAAATGTTTTCTTGCAAAAATCGGTCTCTATTATATAAAATATTTTTATTTAAAGACAATAAAAATTTATAATATAAAAAAATAATTTAATAAAATCCAAGAAAGAAAAATGTTTCCAAATATATCATTTAGTTTTAAGTTCCCTTTTTTTATTATTATTTATTATATATTTAAAAAAGTTATAGTTAAATTAGTACACGTGGTAAATAGTAATAAAAAGAAAAAAAAATTACATTAACTGGTACCTTTTGAAAATGTTTATGAAACGTTGTACGTTAAAGGTTACATCATTGTATGGGTAAGTATGGTTTCCGTATTCCGGTTCCGTCGCTGTTATCTCTAACGGCATGATTATATCTACTGGCACTAGGTAGCGCCAGGAAATATTTCAGTTAATGTTCTTGAAGATTAGCGGCATAAACTGAGAGATGTAACAGCAATGTGGGCGGGAGCAAAAAGCGTTAATGCTTTTCTCTTCTCACATTGTTTTTGTCGGTAGTGATTTCATCAATACCATGAGCTATTTTATTAGCATTATCTTGGTTATTGTTTCTAAACACTTTCTTCATATTTTGCTGATAGCATTAAATCTCTGTGATATACATACATGTCTGTTTGTTTATTGTATTACACACTATATTAGTCTACATGCATATATACACATATATATATATATATTTTTATTTTTATGTTCAAAGATTTATATACTTATGGTATTGTCTCGCATGAATATATATTACTATTACTTTTGTTTGAACATTATTCTGCAGATAACCTCTACCTTAGCCTTTTTAAAATCACAAGCAATATGAATAATTTACCGCATTATGTAAGGCTATGTCGTACTGTTTTAAACAAGGTAAGTGCAATTATTAACGTGGATATAAATAATATGCATTTCAAAAATTTTAAGTATATGTATAAATGCTTTATTTTATGAAAATTAAACTTTATGAACGTTAAGAAAATATTTCAGTTATTGTATTGTGGATAATTGAAACAGTATTGTCTTGAATTGAGGCGGACAGTCTTGATACAAGTAAACGTTTCCCTGCGTGTAGATGGTTGTATATATATATATATATATATATATATATATATATATATATATATATATATATATATATATATATACAACTTAAAAAAAAAGTTTTGACACTTTTCCATTTGAAAGTTTAATCGTAATTGTCGGACATGCTGTATAATGTTTCCGAAAAATCCATTCGGTTCAGTTCTGCAAAATTTCAATTTTCAAAGTTAAACGCTTTCACAGTTACAAAAATTCACATGCACTCATCCATCTCTCAAAAATATTAAAAAAATGCAAATGTTTCAAATATGGTTAGAAATAGCATTGCAGTTGTTTTGTCAAATATACCTTAAAATAGAACTAGGAATTCAAAAATGAAATAATACACAGGGTCTTCTATTTAAAATTACGTAAATACTTCCGGTATAACCGGAAGTCTTAGATTATTGAAAATATTTTAGTTCAATAGTGCAAGTAGGCTGTAGTATATTGTCAAGTTTTCAGAATTTTCCAATGTACACTTCCATATGTCGATTGACGCAGTTTCTCGTGAGACATCTGTATACAATAGTTGAATAGTGCAAAAACGTAACTTGTGCTGATTAGATACATTTATTTTAGTGTTGGGCGATTATGAATGATATAATCGAGATATATCGATTATACCCGAATAATCGATCATTCGATTATGATTCAGAAATCAGTCATTATTCGTTTCGACTGCGCAGGCGCACACAAACGGATTACGATTCGAGATCTGTATTCGAAACTTCGAGGTTTCGAGTTTCGAAATAATTCACTCGTCACTCGGAGTTTGTCAAATAATCGTTAGTAAATTTCGAATGATGATTTCGAATGATCATTCGATTATTTTAAACGATTATTTCGATTCATTCGATTATTGAAATATATCGATTATGCCCACCACTGATTTAGTGATTAATTTATATAGATACAGTTTTTGATCCTTTGGAACTTTATACTTTTTGTTTACAATTTATATCGCTTATGTCTGCTCATACTATTTATCAAAACACCAAAAGTCAAAAATCTATGTGTAAATCTATTTAAGGAAACCGATATGAAATAGATAATTACAATGCTAATTATGTGTAGCTTTAACTTTAGTATATACTAGGGTAGGTAAGGATTCTTTTATAGGCGCGAGTCCTATACATACAGCGAATAACGTTGCCGCTTGTACTAGGAACGTCCCCTCCGCTCCTCAATGCCCCTAGACAAGCGCATACTCGCAACTCAGTCGCCTAGCATACGTAGTCGAGGTAACAGCTCGACACAGATTTTAGGAATTGATGGACTTTAATCGTTGATTATTTCAAAATAAATACTATATCAAGCAAAGAAAACGTTATTAATTTAAAAGGAAAATTACGAATTCTAAAACTAAATAGAACCTCTCATTATCAAATAACTAGATTACATTTTTTCATTTCCAAACATCCAATATATTAAATGTTCAAATTATAATAAGCGCATAACAAATACTTACATGTTTTCTAAATTTAATTAATGGAATTTTATGGTAAAATGAATTGTATTTGTATGTGTAAAAATTCACTTGAACGTATTATTATAATAAATGTTCAAATAAACATTCATTTGCGGTATTGCTTCTACCGTAGTACCATTTAACGACTTCTTAGTTTATAAGAACATAATCAAAAAGAAAACTATTCTACAGTATAATTTCGAGGCACAAACAAAGGAAATCAAAAGTAACCAAGGAGAAAAGATCGAGAAAGGCAAGGATAATCAATTAAAGAAATAAACTACGTGTATAATGCCTGGCTAGAGTTTAGCGCGATCCTCTCCTGACGGCGATTGAATTTTTACTGATGGATTCGTTTCGCGCGACTTCCCACCCTATACTTTCATAGGGGGCAAACGTTGCAACACTGTCCATATATTTTAGCGGTTCACTTTACTAGAGAACTTACTAAGGCGGAATATGAATGGATACTATTCGTCTTTCCACTTCAAAAGTCGATAACTGCGCCCCCAGTTATTCGTGTCTCCAACTGAAATATTGCCATTGCTGTCTAAACAATTGATTATTTGATGCTATCTACGATATACGGGTGGAGATAAGAAGTTTTGTTGCTAATAGAGTTAATTTATTAGATACACTGGTCTGTCCATGTTTAAATTAAGCAGCCCATCGCTTTATGATTACAGTCGATGATTGGTACCCCCAAGCAGACCCTGATGTAATCGATTTTTTTGTTCTTTCAACATACTTAATCGTTGATCCATGTTTAAAAACAGACTAAAAGCAGTTCACTTTCTATTCAAATAATAAATGTCCTTACAGTTGGAATGAACGCAAATGTTGAGTTACGTTTTGAAGGATAGCCAACATGAAAAATTAGGCTCGCTAATTACTGATCCGCCCCCGAAGCTTTAAGAAGGAGAACCTTTAGAATTTTCTCACTTCAGCTCAAAGTCTATAAAGAGTATATCATACTAGAAGTGTACGATAACTGCATTTTTACTCTAGAAAATCTATGATATAACCCCTGTAAAGCTTTTCTTATTTTTCTTCGTTTCATATCTCTATGCATGTAATGTGATGTATGTACATACATACATATGCATCGTAACTCATAAGATGCCGCTCCTGGAAGACTGAATGGGATTTTGTAGAAATGTAAGAAAAGAAATTGCTTCCATGACAAGCGCAGAGCAATTGAGAATCTAGCGCAGGATATTCATTTTGTTCTGTATTTCTACTGTATGGTTTGATATGTATAGTACAGCATTACTTTTATTATACGAGTATATACCTTCAGAATATCATGTATTAGCCACAGACCACACGAAGGAATAAGTGAATAAGGATTACATGAAAGATATAGAAATGGTTTGCTTTAAAGCTACATAAATCTTACATAATTTATTCTGCTGGCGCATTAATTGAACGAATATTCAATGTTAGTTTTTTCCTTTGTTTTCAATGATAATTTTATACAATTCTCGGTAAACTTCCTTGGTTATATTTATTTTCAACATGGTGGGATGTGTAGTTGTTTACAAATATTGTAATTTCTTAAATAAATAAATATTTAGATAAGTATCGTTTGTTACATAATTTGGGTAGTTTATGCGATTACGCACATCACACAACGCGTTTGTTGCTTATGGAAGATCACAGAACACGAGCTCAAAAGAAAGTAATAGAAAACTAGTTTCTAAAGGAATTAGCGAAACGTAAGAGGAAGAGCAAAAAATTCGAAGCAGAAATCAGTTTTAGATGTTAGGAAATGTATATCTATTACACTAATGGACAGACTCTCTAGTAAATAATAATGATAACCTTATTTCCCAAACAAAAATTTCTACAGGGAAGTCAACAAAAATAAAATCTTGTTGTTTTTTGTTTCTTCTTGTAAATAGATTTTATTGCCTGATATTTAACTGTTAAATATCTGGCAATAAAATGTAAGACGCGTCAAAGACAATCTATGATCCGGAATTCTTATTGCGGAATTATTTCTTGTAGAGTATTTGTGAATGTCCGATTATGTCTTAAAGACCGCGTAAAGCCCCGATCACAAGAACAACAGTTTCATTTAAAATTAAACCTTACATCGGTAAGGAAAATATCCCTCCAGTCCACAAACACAAACATCATTTTTCGATCGAGAAATTGGATTGCTATGTGCATACATGCACATATGTCGGCGTGCTAACAAGGAGAAGAATCTTAAATGTTTTCCTGTTTTTCCAATCGATTTTCATTAGTAGACACGCCCAAGACATCTAATTAGTATAATTTTGTTTGACATTAAATCGTTTTCGTTTTACCTTGTTAGATTATTTACTACCACCATCATCTGGTGTTATTCACTTCCCTTGGTGGCTAAATGAGTGTAGCACAAATCTGTCTATTATAGATCATATTTCATTATTTTACTTTTTCCCGTTTTTATAAGATCGATCTATGTAAATACTGAGGATTTTTTACTTAGAAGTTGCATATATCGTTGCATTTAATCCTTTATCCCAAATAATTACAGGGTTCAATTAGCATTCAGATGGACTTGTAGAACCGAATATTTTGTAGTTAACTAACACTAATTAGGTTCTACGGTGCTAGTTTCTCTAATTATGAGTAGAGTTGCTCAATTTGCGCCAACAGCCAGTGGCGGGCGCATAAAAGTTTACACAAAATAAATGGTCAGAAATAAAATGTAATACGTGCTCAAACACTTACCGTCTTAAGAGTCTTCCGTGAAATCACAAAGTGAATAATGTCTGTTAAATATTTGCAACATTAGATATGTTTTCATAGTTGTTTCGGCAAACCGAGTGCGGCGTGAGGAAAAAGTGTGTTTGTATGCAGAAAACGAACGTTGTACATCTAGTGACGTTATATTTGCGTAATTAAAATAATCTTTGGAACAACTTGCACCTTCACAAATTTGTCTTAATGTGCCAATATCAGAATCTTTCTCTAAAACACTTTCAAATCTTTCTAGAGCATAAACATTTTTTGCGTCTTCTACCGCGCATAGCTATGCAGAGATTCCACTAACGACACTGAAGGATTTTGTAATTTTTTTATTGCCTCCACTAGTCCGAAGTAATTGTTCTGAATAGTTTTTAAATCCGTTTTAACCTGACTATCCTGAAATTTCGACTGGCTTTCCTTGATAGCCGCAGCTTCCTTTGGATCGAATTATAAAACCACGTCCTTAATATTCTCAAAATATTTATGATAAAACGCGGCCTGTAACCATGTTCTTCAACGTGTAAGAATAGATTCTGGTGGCTCAGGCATACGGGGGCACAATCTGTGAATACGTTTTGGGGATTTGACAAACATTGCTTTTGTACGCGCTATTAAAGCGTTTACCTCAGGATAACATTTTCTAATACTATCTGCCACATGACTGAAAGCATGCATTTTACACGTAATATGTTACGTGTTACAAGTTAGCACAATGTTTTTTAAGAGACCGACCTACAGAAAGCATGTTTGCGATACCATTACTCATAAACATCAACAGTTGGTTTGTTGAAAGTTCAAATTTTTCCAATGTATTTAACACTAACTTTGAAATGACTTCGGTAGTACATTGTTGTACTCGTCTGGAAGCTAATAGAATGGAAAGTGACGATTGATGTGGTTCCATTGTACGTATCATTACATTAACCACAGAATGTTTTTTTCGATCTGTTGTTTCGTCCACACATAACCTCAGTTTTTTATCGTTCAACTCCGATTTAATTTTTTTGTCAACATGTTCACGAGCAGATGGCACAATTCTTTGTAACGATGCCCGACTTGGTAATTTACAGTCCGAATATTTATTCCAAAAGAAGACATATGCTTCCTTGTCTAGTAAATTAAACGGTAGATTACATGCAATAAAGGTAACATATAAATTAAATTTAAATTTGTCATAGTGTCGTGTGCAATTTTTTTTGAAGAATGCTGTTTACTATTTACGTGACGCAGACAATCCCTTTTAGACCAACACATTAAAGGGATGTTACAAACTACACATTGAATTTTAACGCCATCATAATTTGGGTCATTTCTGCTATAAATTCTGTAACTTTGTCCAACATTGATCGTTTTCGCGACGTAGGCAAAATTTTTAAAACAAACGTAGAACTACGAAATAGTATTTACGGCAGCGTACATATATACACAACAGATCTGATTGAGATTCGCAGTTATACTGAAGGTTGTATCGAACCTCCACCACTGTCCGTTGGTGCTAGTGGGCAACTCTAGTCATAAATAAATGTAATGCTAACGCTTTATTTCAGCTGATTAGCATTTCCAACCTTGTAGACGTACAATACGTTACCATTAACCCCTTCAGTATTCACCGTAAATGTCAAGACTAAGAAGTGAATAATGATGGTGTTTACGACCACGTGAATTGCTTGCTTCTCAGTTATTTCGGCACTTGACAAAATTTTACAATACAATTAAATATATACATATATTTATAATGGTGACTACGTTATAAAATTATACATGTAAATTAATATCGTCTATGAGACCCTCGGACTTTAATGACAACCTGTATACGTTTAGGAAATTTTTTTGCAATGCGTCGGTGGAATAGTTTCCATACTTCTCTTATTTTGATTTCAAGTAGTGTTTTAGTCGAGTTTTCGCAAAGTGTGACGAATGCTTGATAGGATATAGGTCTGGAGATTGGGCAGGCCAATCCAGAAAATAGATTCCATGTTCATGTATCCAATCGCTAGTTTTTCGAGCTCTGTGGTAGGAGGCGTTAACTTGGAAAAAAGTTCTCCGAAAGCTCTTCTAAAAAAAGTTGTGCGTACGATGGCCTTAGAGTCGCATTTAGAACTTCTGTGTACGTTTTGGCTATTAATGCGGCTGTGACATGTGAATATTTCCTCAACGCCCTGTGACAACATGTAACTCCATATCATAATGCTGTCATCTTCGTACTTAAGGGTAGGAAAGACGTAATCCTTATAAAATACCTCGTTAATTCTACGACGTCCAAAGGTACTTCAAGGGGTACCAAAAAGCTGAACAAGGAACTATCGATATGTTCTATTTATCAAAAGCAAAAACTTACAATTATTATGATTATAGCATTCAGTTTGAAAGCATTTTTTTTTAATAATTACCTCTACATTCGTTTCGTTGGACCAAAATATCCATTTCCAGTATCCAATTGTGAAATGTTGGTGTCTTCTTGCCCATTCGAAACGATTTTTTCTATTGATCTCTGACAATAACGGCTTTTTCCTTGCTTTACAATCTTTTAATACTGCATTTAAGCATCCTCTCTGTCTTTATTTGAGACGTCTGCCTCCTGGTTTATTTTCTATTATCGATAACTGAACAGCAGGACGTGAACATTTTAGCTTTTGAGTAATTTTAGTTTGCGAAATTCGTATAGAACTGAAACTCACAGTTTATGCCCTCTTAGTTCCCCTTAACTGCCATAGTAATTGTAGATATTTATAGAAGAACAGTTACTCCTTACTGGTGCCGGATTTAATAGCCCGTACGTGACCGGACCCACCAGAAAAATTCCCACGGAATCTGGGAGGACTGGAACGCCACCGTTCCTAAAGCGCCACAGACACGAGCAAACCCTCTTACCACTGGATTACCGCAAGAGACGTTAGGAAAGTGAAGCTAATAGTTCTCATAAACATCATGCCAAGTGTATTCGACGTATACAAGACTTAAGTGAACGACATTTAATGTAGTTATAAAGCTTGCACCTTCTTCAATCAAATGGCAAATTACTTTTGTGTAAAACCGTGTATGTATGTATTTATTAAACCCAGTAAGTCTTAAATTTGTAACAATTTTGTAAATGGTGATATCGTTTGTAACCCAGAATGTGCACTAATAAAATTAACGGTTAATAAATTGCTTCTAATTAGATTGAGCAGTATTATTTTTATAGTGAAAAATTATACTAAAGTATTTTGTCAATTTACATAAAATGAATTAGTGCTTATGATAAGCATCTGTTATACTATACATTTATACGCAAATTTTGTACTAATTACTGTGTTATTTTCTTCTTTTTTAAATATTCTAACCAGTCTATTGACCTTTCAGAAATACCATGTTCTTGACTTTTTGTATTATAAAATCGTGTAAAATGTATTACATGTAATATGTTTACTTCCAAGTATGTAATATCAAATACAGTTTGTTAGATACGGTATACATAGCCACAAACATAGATGTACTATACACATTGGGAATATTGTGAAATTAGCTATATCTATATATATACGGCGAGAGAGCGAGGGGGGGTTGAGTTGAATCCGATCAATTCGAAGCGAGTCGCGCTAGTACGCTTCTAAAAACGTTAGGGTATAGACTTACTGTATACAAGAGCGCACGTAATAATTTGAAGTCATGGTCGCCTGGAAATGAGAGTTTCGCATATTTATTTCGTTGTTGCTACGAAGCTTAAACGAAACTAATAAGAACTTCTAAAGAGGGAAATAAAAACAGATTTTGATGAAATAAAAGAAAAGAAAAAGAAATACAGTAGAACCCCAATTAACCGTGCGCGGCGGGACCGGGTGTTTGCCGGATAAATGAAAACACGGATAATCAAAGCACACCATTATTTGTATTTTAATACTTTTTAATTTGGAAAATACATCTGTAAAAGTCTTTAAAAAAAACGTTGTTGTTATTGTGCATGTATAAGAACATTATATTCTAGATACATAGCGCATAATAGAATAAGTGTGGTACAGATTAAGTACGTAAACATGTACGTATTAAAAATGAAATTTAGAAAGAAACAAATTTAATTACGTAAATATGTATGTACGTAAAAAAAGCTAATATACAGACAATTTACTTGAAAAAATTAGTAATTTTAGTTTGCTTTTGCGATTCATAAATTCTAGCCCTTATAAATTCCTTCATTTTTCTGAGTTGAAGAACTTCAATGCTATGCGATTCAGGTTGTTCATCAAAATATTCAAGTAGAATATTCACTGCATCTGTAGCTTCTTGATGGCTTGTCTTTCGCGTACTACAATCAGCTTTATCGTCATCAGAACTTATTTCTGTAGTAGCGTTAGTAAGATCAGCATCATCATCCATAATCTGGTATCCTTTTTCTTCATGATCACATTCTATCCATTCCTGCATTTCTTCTTTGCCTATTCCTTCCAAACCATGGACGCCTAAGGCTATTTTGGTTATGCTGTCAATTGATATTAATTCCTGATCACAATCTTCTTCAATCTCAGCATCATCTAATGTCATTATTTTATAAAATGCATTTTTAATATTACTTCCCTTCGCAATATTCCACGCACGAGCGACGGCATAAATTGCTTCTTTTAAATTTAGATTTTTCCAAAACTTCATAGTCATCTTCCCCCAACAATTGGAGCATAAGGTCCTTTCTATACAATCTGTTCATGGTCTCTATAACACTTTGATCCATTGGCTGGCCAATAGATGTAACATTCGGAGGCAAATATGCCACGAATATGTTTCCATCTTCTGACTTTAGTAGCTCTGCGTCAGGATGCGCTGGTGCATTGTCCAACAGTAGCAGGGCTTTTGGTGGCAAATTATTTTCGTGCAGATAAATTTTAACCTGAGGTATGAATTTGTCGAAAAACCACTTTTTAAAAATCACTCGATCCATCCAAGCAGTTTTTTGATGATAATAATCAACGGGTAAATGTTCGACTTTTACATTTTTAAATGCCCTGGGATTCTTGGATTTTCCAACAACAGCTAACCTGACTTTATGTGTTCCTGATGCATTAGCACAGCATAATACTGTTATCCGATCTTTGCTGATTTTGTAACCTGAAGTAAACAAAAGGTTTTAATCTAAAGATTTTTTAAAATGCACAGAAATAAGACTTACCTGGAGCACTACTTTCTGCCCCTGCCACGAGTGTTCTTTTGGGCATCGCTTTCCAGTATAATCCAGTTTCGTCGGCATTATACACCTGTTCGTGACTTAAGTCGTGCTCTTTTATAATATTTTCCAAGTTGTAGCAAAATTCTACCATAGCTACATCATCAGCACTCAATTTCTCCCCATGAATGGCCAATTCTCTTATTCCATGGCGCTTTTTAAATCTGTACAGCCAACCAGAAGATGCAGAAAAGTTTCCTTGAATTTTCAACTGTTCATGAAACTTTTGTGCTTGATTAGCATACATCGGTCCCGATATGGGAACTCCTTCGGCTCTTTTCTGTAAAAACCAGTTGGACATTACGTCGTCCAGTTCTTGGAAAGTAGATTTTTTTAAGGTTTTTCTGTCGGAAATAGCTCTTACACTATCCGCTCTAGCTACAAAACTCTGCAATTCAGTTTTTTTCTTCATAATGTCACGTACGGTTTGCTTTCCAATATTATACTGTTTAGCTAGCTCATAAACACCTGTGGCCTTTTCAAATTGTTGAATAATATTGATTTTTTGTTCTATATTTAAAACATTGCGCTTACGCTTTTGATTCGCACCACTTCGCTGCATTTTATCAACTATACCACGTATGTATGTTGTACTATTTTAAGCTCGGTATAATTGAATATATTCTATGGAAACCTTAAGTAGCCACTAGTGTAAATATTTACACCAGAAAAAGATACGTAAGCGTTACACATACATATTCAGTTTGTAACTCGGATGTTAAAAGGGATTTATTCCCCCGAAACGTGCTTGGGACTTCCCGAAAACTAACCGTTCAAACGGCAGTGTAGGCAGCCACGCTGCTGTTTTTGTCGGTGAATACCAGTATTAACCGTCGATCCTCCAGCCATGGTTAATCCGCGCACGGTTGACTGAACTTAAAGTGATGCACGGAAAATCGGCCGACCGGATTAGCCGCGCACGGTTAATCGGGGTTCTAGTGTACTCTAGAAATTCTTACTAAGATCGTCCGCACATAATGCAGTCTACCTCGTAACTAACCACATCGGTAACTCCACTTGTGATGAATCACCCATTCGCGTTTACCGTTGTCCCATGTACGCTTTTTCGTATAGCTAGACATTTTCTTTCCTTATGTATATATATATATATATATATATATTTTTTTTTTTTTTTTTTTTTTGGGGTAAAATTTAAAAAAAACAGTTGGGAATGTTGGCAATATTATTATTTAATTACATACAACATGCAAGTAAGTATAATTTGAACATATATTTACTAATATTTGCTTGTTCCTCCTCTGTGTTTTATTATTTCCTCAATCCTTTTTGATTCTCAAACTACTGAAATATAAAATAACTTTAACGAAATACTTATACAGCGCAACATATTCAAGTTTGAATTGGACGAGTTTAACCATTAAAGGATCAGGTGGATTCGGAATGTAATTCCTTTCACGATATAACGATCGAAAACGATTCCTTCTCTCCATTAAACATTGATGGAGTAGTACCTCCAGCTATGTTTTTGAGAGAGAAAACAGGCATACCTACTAAAATTAGATTGTCGTTTCATGTAAAAGATTGTAATAAAATTCACTATATTCACTATCCAAATAAAATGTTTTTGTTTAAAAAGAACCTGTACTACGTTTTTAGTAACAAATTTCGTAAACAGCTGTTGCTTATATTCGCTAAAATTGTCAATCTGATATACAGCGTGTTCGCCTAGTCCGTAGGCGTTAAACAATTCCTTTCCCGAGTAAAGTAAGTAAATGCTCCACAGGATAAAAATACATATATTCAAGAATACAAAGAGTTTCCGCAGCGCACAATACAAGTTTGGTTTTTTAAATGGAGCACCTGTATACAGGATAAGTCGGGAGGAACGGACCAAGTTCCAGGAGTGTATTGTACACTTGAAAATAATATATGTTCTTATCTGATTTTCATTTGTTTTCAAGTTATAAACAAATAAAGTTTCATACATTAACATTATTTTAATCATACCGTTCTTTTAATAACTGGTGCAGCGGGTGCAACCGTTTGTCACGCTTTAGACTAATAACTAGTCTGGGAAAACAGCGGTAACGGTCAGTGTAGTAGATATGTGGTGCGGAGTCGGCGATTATTTATTTCACGCGTTCACAGCGTCAGTGCTAAATCGATGCTGTATGCGAGTAGTTCTGTGTATATGTAGGCTGTCGTAACTTATTTCGTAATTGTACGCTTATGTTTGCTTTAAAAATGTCGCAGTTAGGTACGTCGCGAAAACGACCAATGGCAGACACAGTTAAAAACTTTATAGTGGACATGCCGGACTTAATTTTTGATGGCGCTAAAATTCAATGTCTAGTTTGTAAAATCCCTTTAATGTGTTGGTCCAGAAGCCATTGTCAACGTCACATCGAAAGCAAACAGCATCCTTCTGCAAAAAGTGGCATACGAGACCAAGAAAAATTTACATTTGATTTACTTTACTCTTCTTTTATGTAATCTATCGTTTCGTTTACTAGACAAAAAAGCATTTGCCTCCTTCTGGAATAAATATGCGGACTGTAAATTACCTAGTCGGACATCGATACGAAATATAGTGCCATTTGCTCGTGAACATATAGAAAAAAGGATGAAAACGGAATTGAAAGATAAACATCTGTGGTTGTGTATGGACGAAACAACAGATCGTCAAAAACATTCTGTGGTTAATGTAATGGTACGTACAATGGAACCACATCGACCGTCATCCTCCTTCTTACTTGCTTCCAAAAAGAGTTATAAATTGTACTGCCGATGAGATTTTAAAGGTGGTGTTGAACTCATTGAACAAATTTGAAGTTTCAACTAAGCAACTTTTAATGTCTATGAGTGATGGTGCCGCAAACATGCGTTCTTTGGGCCGATCTTTTAAAGAACACAGTGGTAACTTCTTACATGTAACGTGTAAAATCCATACTCTAAATCTTGCGGCACTAACGATTCCTACATGTAAATGCATTGATTGATAGTACAAAGGCAGTGTTTCTAAAGTCCCCGAAACGCACCCGACTATTTCACAAACTGTGTCCTGATTTACCTGAACCACCACAGCCGATTGTTACACATTGGGGAACATGGTTGCAGGCTGCGTTTTACTACAACAAATATTTTGATCAAGTAAAGAAGGTAGTTTTAAAATTCAATCCGACAGAAGCTGCAGCAATCAAGAAAAGCCAGGAAATATTTCAAGATAGGCAGGTTAAAAGAAATTTACAAACTATTCACAACAATTACTTCAGACCAGCGGAGAGAATAGAAAAATTACAAAATGTTTCGATGTCGTTAGTGGATTCCGTTCAAATTGTGAATGATGTTCACGCACAGTTATGCGCTGTAGAAGGCGAAACAAATTGGTTTGTAATACGAAAATTTGAAAGTGTTTTAGAGAAAGACTCCGATTTTCTTATATTAAGACAAATGTGTGAAGGTGGGTGTGAAGATGCATTAAGTTGTTTCAAAGATTATTTTAAATATGCAAATATAACATCGCTAGATGTCGAACGGTCGTTTTCGGTATTAAAAAGCATTTATTTCGCACATCGTACTCACTTGACTGAAACAACTGTGGAAACATCTAATGATTCAAATATTTAACAGATATTACCCAGTTTGTGATTTCACGGAAGACTTTTAAAACGGTAAGTGTTTCAGTACGTTTTATAATTTATTTCTTACCTTTTGTTTTATGTGTAAATTTTTATGCGCTCGCTACGCCTCTGGCTGTTACCGCATATTTGCCCAGGTTATGTATTATTATCGTTGCATTAAAAATGATGAGATTAAAAAATACTATCAAAACAATCCTAGCATAAAATAGTTCTAATTACTGCAGATGTTTTTAGGGAAAAGCAAATTGCCCGGAAATATTTCTTATTTGTAATACTTAAAATATACATTAGTGTAAACGATACATCAGCACTAGCTCACACACACATACATATAAAAGATATTTGCGAAAGATAAACAAAATAGGAAGCCATACCCACTCATGGGAATTCAGATGCTGATGGTGAGTGGAATCGATGTACTCTATTATCACTAAAATAGCTATTGATTCTAGATTAAAATGTAAGTGGAAAGTAGGCGTATGTGGTATAAAGTTTCGTAAATGAATTAACATATTCTGGAAGTTTTGGTACTGGAATTTACCAGTGTATAGATTACATGTAAGTGTATGTCTATATTCTTATGTAATTCTAAAATATCCTTTATTTGTTTACAAAAGAAGGAATCCATTGGAAAATGCCTCGAACGGAATATTCGATACACTGTGTTGTAGGATAGGTGGCACAAGAGAAAAATGTGTTTTATTATGGATTTTTCGAAAAAATTGTTGTTTATAAAAGTTTCTTGCTTTTATAAACAATAAATATTTCTTAATAAAATGACTGTTTTTGTAATGTTTAAAGAAGTTCTGTTAATATTGTGCTAAAATCGATTACTACAACTGATGTGATTTGTGAACTTTAGAAGAAGCGGACCTTTACTATTTTTTAATAAATTTATAATAAGGTTCTTCTCTTGTATCACTTATTAAACTGAATCAATATTAAATAACATACGAAGCGAAGGTTTTTAGAAAATTTTTAACACTCTTAATCAAATATGAAATCACCTGAATCACCTGAATAAAAAATTTAAAGAATTATTTTTACCATCCAGAGAACTCTCCATAGATGAGAGTATGGTAGGTTTCAAAGGACGATCAAGTTTGAAACAATACATGCCTATGAAACCTACCAAAAGAGGGTTCAAAGTATGGGTAATGACATGTGCGAGAACTGGATACATGTTATCATGTAGGGTCTACGAAGCCAAAGAAAACATTAATATCGGTGGCACATTGGGCGAGAGAACAGTGTTGTCCCTAAGCGAACCCTATCATAATAAGGGCTATTGTTTATATTTCGACAATGTTTTTTCCACGATAAATCTGCTGTCCATTCTATTGCAAAAAGGTACATTTGCCTGTAGCACTTTCAGAGCAAACAGAAAACTTTACCCTAAAGAGCATCTACTAAGCGATAGTCAAGTAAAAATGGGGGATTCTGACTTTGCAGTAGATAAGAATACAGGAATTTCTGTATGTAAATGGCGCGATAGAAGAAAAAAACTGTCGTTTTGATTAGTTCCTTACACGATCCTTCAATATCTCTGCGTGTATTCCAGATGATGCCTTATTATGTTTTTGTTGTTAAGATGTTGTTAAAGTACGGTAGGATCTGTTTCAATACTCAAGGACATTAGAAGCGCTGTTTGATATTGGTAATATATTTTTTTTTAATATAACATGAATTAGAATCAAAGAGTACACCATCTAAAACATCTATTGACTGTTTGTGAGGTGATAGAATGTAGGAGATTTAATTTGTTCATATAAGAGATGATGGATCATTTATTCATTTTCCTGTATGTCTTCAAGTGTAAGGCCCAGATTAGATCCTTACGGTACGCTCCATAATACAATAAATGATTCAGATCGATTGGTTAGGAAGATATTATGGTCAACAGAAGAGAAAGCTCTTCTTACAAGGGAAGGTCCCCAACCCGAAAATTCGAAAAAAATTGAAACTTCGCGGTTAGGTAGTCCACTATGGCAGGTGTACAGCGACACGTTCGTTTCCTGCAAAGGCGCCCATTTTAGGGGTGAAACACCCCTCCAAAGTTTCGTCGATTTTTAGTTTTCTTGCAATAACTCAGCAATGCGACGAGTAAAAAATTAAAGTTACATATCGAAATATTCTACTGTAGCCAATGTAGAATGATATTCTTTTCGGCAATGGGATCCATTTTAGGGATGAAGCATCCGTCAGAAATTGCATCGATTTTAAGCTTTTTCGATGTAACTCTGTAATGTGAAGCGTGAGACATCAAAACTATATATCAAAATATTCCTTGTTTCATTGCATATCGATATATTGCTAATCAACCCCTTATTAATAGATTATCTGAATCACCACAGAGATTTATGCGTATTTAATAACATTTTTATCTACTTATATGGATTTGCAAGGAAATTATATTGAAATTAGATAGAATTTTGTAATTCTAGGATTTACTTGAAACAATGGTGTTGATGATGTGTATTATCCTACTAATCGCACATAAAGTACGTATAACAATAGAAAAACCTTGAATGCTACAGATTACAAGTGCTTTTAGTTTATAATGTAAATAAAACCTTATTTCAAACAATATTAATATTAGAGATAAGGAAACATATTTATATTGACCACGGTTGTTGTTTACGAATTAGTACATTAACTTCAGCAAAACGATATATGTGAACCCTGTTAACGTGGTACGTTTATTAATGTTAACTTACAATTACGATAGTCAACAGTACACCACTCCAAATAGAGCGGAAATAGAACCGCATAACATACTGGATGAAATTATTACTAGAGCAGTGGAAGAAACAACATTTTCAATGGAAACAGGCTACACCTTGGAGTTTCTAAACATATACCGTCCATACGCGACTGAATATGTAGATGAAAAGACACCTCCAACAATTGAGGAGCAAAGAGAATACGTCGAAGAAGAAGATCGAGAATGTACTGCTGACGAGGGAGGAGTTATCGATTTGCAGTATAAACAGGACGCTGTTAACTTCTGGAAAAGTGGTAAGAGCAAACGTTTAAAATTTGAATCAGTGAAAGCCAGATATAGAAAGGTTACGTCTTTATCCCAATTGTATAGATGAGAATCTTCATTACAACAAGGTGGTACTAGACGAGAAAAACTAATATAAATATCGGACTATGTATTTAACAAATTTAGCGATGCTATGGACTCGAGCGCTATAGTTCATGATATGGACTTACGGAACTGGGCATTTGAAGCTAAAGAAAGTGTTGGCCTGGAAGATTTCAAGGTATCAATGAAATGGATAAAACATTTCAAAAGAACATATAAAATAGTATCACGAAAAATAAACAAATTTATTACTCGATCACATGGTACAGACAAAGCAGAACTTGAGAGAATTGCGTCAGATTTCATTGATATGGTAAAACCATATATAGAAACGTATGGCAGAGAAAACGTGTTCAATGCAGATGAAAGCGGATTTCAGTTATAGCTAGCTCCACAAGGTTCTAAACATGTAGAGTCGGTAGTCCAATCTGTATCAGCTACAACGCATAGTTATACAATTCTTCCTATAATTTCGGCAGCAGGGCAACTTCTACCCCTATTGTATATTGTCTTCAAGGAACCTGGAGGCAGGTTTGGCCCTAGAGTTCAACAAACTTTATTTCAAGCCAAAAACGTTCGTGTAGCGGCATCGGCATCCGGTAAGCTTACGTCTGAATTATTCACAAATTGGTTTACGGATATATATCTGCCAAATACTGGCCCCAAAAGTGTGTTACTATTAGATTCATGGACGGGTCACTGCCCTTCCTCGTTGAAAAAATATATATCCAGTAACCAACAGAAAGACGTCCAAGTACTTACAATACCTAAAAAAACAACAGGAATAATACAACCATTTGATGTGTACGGCTTTCGTACCTGAAAAGGATACGTTAGAAAATTTTCCGACCAAATTATGTTGGATAACTATAACGTTGACCTACATGCACGAAACAACATCATTAAATTACAGTCATTAGTTCATAACCAACTGTCCTCTCCAAAATATACGAGTTTATTTGCATATTCATGGTATAAAAGTGGATATGTAGATACGAAACCTGAACATTTTGAGCACCCTGTAACTTTTGCGTTTGCTACTTTCCAGGATCAGTACAGTGTCAGATGTTCAGTTTGTGGAGAAAGAGCACGAATACGCTGTTCATGGTGTAATGAAGCCTTTTGCTTTAAACATTTTTTTGATTAATACCATTATCATAGTTCATAACTGTATTACACGCATAAGTATATAATAATTTCATTACATTTATGTAATTCTGCATTACACTAACCTTTGTATATGTACTCTTGAATTATTTGTAATAGTGCATTAATGTTACTACATGTACTACATTTTTAAAGTTGATATAGTAATTCGTAAACAACAACTAAGCATGTATTCACTTTCAGTTAATTTAAATATATTCGCCTATAATTAAATCAATTTTTGTTTTAATGCCCACAGTCTCTCCTAAGATAAATTATTTGAAAAAAAAAATTGGGTGGGTTTTATACGGTGTAGGAAGCTAGTTAACCTGGATGTGATTTCATCTGAAATCAGTGTGTTCCCTAAGGGGGGGGGGGGGGGGGGGACCTATATATTTTTTATTAATGAAGGGGGTCAAATTACCGATATTTTGATAGGCAATGAAACGAGGAATATTTCGATATGTAACTTTAATTTTTTACTCGTCGCATTGCTGAGTTATTGCAAGAAAACTAAAAATCGACAAAACTTTGGAGGCGTATTTCACCCCTAAAATGGGCGCCTTTGCAGGAAACGAAAGTGTCGCTGTACACCTGCCATAGTGGACTACCTAACCGCGAAGTTTCAATTTTTTTCGAATTTTCGGGTTGGGGACCTTCCCTTGTTAGGTAGACTCACCACACTGCCACAGAAAGAAATTGAATAAGATATGCCCGGTTTGTAGCTGTAGACCGCCCATTCAAAAATCCGTGTTGATATATTAAGAGCACTTAAAAGTATCCAATTGCGTAAAATGCATTCAAAAACTTGGAAAAGTTGGGTACCATACTAATCGGTCCACAATTCTTGAAATTAGATCGATCCCATTTCTTAAAATTTTGATATTTCCTAGATGTTTGAAAATATAAAAGTATCACATTAAAAGTAACTAACAATAAGTGTAAACAAATATATTAGCACAATTGCGAATTAGAAAGCTAGGGATACGGTCTCCATCTGCTGTCATGTCTAATTTAACTTTAGGATTGCACCTCAAAATATTAGCCTTGTCCGCGAATGCCATGTTAAAGGAGGAACAATGTGTAAATATTTCTGAGGGACTGCTGCTATGTGGCGAGAACTTCTACAAGAATTTCCTGGTAACACATCTGCAATATCTTGGGGCTGGAAAAATTCGCGGTTATCCTGAAACATGTGCCCTGGTATTCGTGTATGCATTTTGTTGCCATTCAAAAATTACTAAAAAGACACTTCTCTAAGTTAATTTTATATTTTTCTTAGGGTGTATGCTATATGAAGCTTGTGTTTCATGTCTTAATTGTATAACTTTAAGAATTCATTATAATAATTTAAGGATAATGTATTTTGACGTCGTATAAATTTTAGCTAGTAATAACTTTATATGTACTTAAAAAACATTAGTTCTGCATATAAGTTCACTTTATACATTTATACTTATAAGTAATTACGGAATTCTTGTCATATGCACCTACTCCTAGGTTTTTGCAGTTATTTATTTATATATAAATTGACAATACTCATAGTCATTTCACAGAAACGTATGCAACACCATTCCATGCAAAAATTGAGTGGTTTACGTAGAGGAAGTAATGATTTCATTAATACATAATTAAATCCGTCCTGCGATTGTGGAAATACCTAAGTAATTGCCAGCGCCAGAAACTTTGTAGTACTATGCACGTAGAGAAACGTTTACCTGCATCAAAGCTGTCCGCTTTAATTCAAGATAATAACTGTTTCAATTATTCGAAATACAATATGTTTTAAATCAAGAGAAATATCTTCTTAGCGTTTCTTTCTCCGCTTAGGTGAAGTATATACTTGCAATGAAATAATTGTATTTCTTTGTTCAAGATATTTATTAACTTGATTCAAGAAAATCTTGCAGAAAATTTGTAGAAAGCGATTCTTAGTATAAGTAAATGACCGTTATAACACAAAACAATATTTTTTTAAGAATAGTAAATAGTTTTCTTAATTCCAGAAAGCGTTTCGGTACTGTTCATAAGTCAATAGTTTTTTTTTCTCGAAATAAAGCATTTTTTACTTAGAATTCTTGAAATGCATATTATTCATATGCACATTACTAATTGCGCTTACCTTGTTTAAAACAGTACGATACATCCGCACATAATGCAGCAAATTATTCACATTGCTTGTGATTTTAAAAAGGCTAAAGTAGAGGTTATCTACAGAATAATGTTCAAACAAAAGTGAACTTAATGTAGAAGTACATATGAAAAAAGTGCCTAGAAAAAATAGCCAAGATAATACGCTAATAAATAGCTCCTGGTATTGATGGAATCACTACCGGCAAAAATAATATGAGAAGAGAAACCATTAAAGCTTCTTGCTCCTGACGACATTGATCATACATCCCTCTGTTTATGCAACTATTCTTCAAAAACAGCAACTAAAATATTTCCTCACGCCACGTAATTCCAGAGTAGTTATAGTCATGCCCTCCTAGGTAGTAGCGACGGAACTGGAATACAGATACCATATTTACCCATACAATACATTTTCAAAAGATATCGGTTAATATAATATTTTTCTTTCTTTTTATTACTATTTACCACGTGTAATTAACTACAGTTTTTTTTAATATATAATAAAAGGGATAAATAAACTTTAAAATTAATTCGTTAATTATTAAATTACATAAATAACTACATTGTTAAGGAAATAATTTAATTATACTGTAACCTATATAAAAAAAAAAACTTTTTCATCAGCTCATTCACTTGCTCCTAATTTTAATTATTAACTTTAGGTTTTTTTTCCATTATTGTAATTTTTCTTTTATTGGATATCCTCGTAACCTGATGATATGTGTTTTGAACACGAAACTGGTCGCCTAACTTCCCACTAGAATTTTGTGAGATCTGGACCATTTTTTCATTTCTACTTTTGATGTGAATATTTTCTTAATTTAAAAGAAGAAGAAAAAAAAATAAAAATAAGAAAATATTTAAACCAAATAAAATTAAAAAAAAAATTAGTTTCTTGTATTATACATTTTTATACTCTTGAAAAAAAATATATTTTCTTGAATAGAGACTGATTTTTGCAAGGAAATCTATTTTCTTGATGCAAGGAACCATTTCTCTGCGTGTGCAAAACAATAAGAACACAAGTTACACTGGAAGTTAATTATTATGCTCCTTTGAAACACTTCACTAAAACACATACCACAATACTTCACTCGCACTGGACGCACGTTTCGATAGCCAAGCTACCATCATCACCAGTAAGACTGAACTAACAGACTAAGCGGAAAACTAACCTTATATGGTAATTTTAAATCGTGGAAATTCCAAATTATGCAAAATTTGTAATTAACTATACATGATATAACAAAGGAAAGAGACTGGAATTTAGTGGTCCTAAATCTGAATTAATTAAGTTTTGTTTGTTTTCGTAAATTTCCATGTCTTCATAACAATTTAATTGAACAATGCTGTTTACGTTCTTAACTAACTTTATATTATTAACCTTATGATTATCTTCCAGATTATGTAGGGCGACATTAGATTTCTCAAACCTTCTGAATTTGAGATGAGCCAAATGCTCTTTGTACTTACCCCTGATTGATCTTTTCTGGTCAATATACACTGGATCACAATCTTTGCATGAAATTTTGTAAATTTCTGATTTATCCATGTTATCTATTGGGTCTTTAGAACTTCCTAAAAGGTTTTTGGGGTTATTGTTTGAAGAAAAAACAATTTTTGAAGTGGCGCCCTAGCTATGCTCGAAAATAAGCATAAGGTTGATAATATAAAGTTAGTAAATAACATAAACAGCCTTGTTCCATTAAATTATTATGAAGACATTGAAATTTACAAAAACAAACATAACTTAATCAATTCAGATTTAAAACCGTAACTATTTGCAAGAAATTTTGTAAAGAATAACAGAACTAAGTAAAGCACTTTAGTAAAGTGCCTCAAATACCATAGCACTAAGCCACTGATCCAGAGATTACGTGCAGAATTATTGTTTTTTAGTGTCATGGAACAATCGCTCCATTGGCATTTCAAATACCACAGTTCCAAACTAGATTCCATTTGTAGCCTACCCGTTTTAAATTAATAAAATTTAAAATTTCAGCTGTACAGGTTAGTAATTGAAATTAATGGAACTACATTTATGAAATATTTAATCTTATCGCGTGATCGATCTGCTCGATAGATTATACGAACGCCTTTGTGAAGAATGAAGAAAGGACAACAAAATGTCAATACACATTTTCATGAAAAATAGTTGTTATGCTCACTATTTACCTTCTTCTTAACATGAATATTGATCAATAGATACTTATCAGTAAATAGGAAGATTTGCGCCTTTTGCAAAACATTAATATAAAAAACTTGGCGTTGTGGAAAGTTTTAAATGTGTAATATTTTTTTTATTCTGGGTGTACTCGTGTTCTTAAACAAATTTCGGTTTGTTAAAGTTTATATACCTATGTATACATAAAAATCCATCATAACAGTGGTAATTTTTCAAGGTTTTACCTTAGTTAAAAATATTAATACTTGCTGGTAATTCTTAGTAATTCTTATTAAAGTAAATTTCGGCATTCCCCGTAGATCAAAAGAATATTTTTCCATGTGTATACGAACCGATGTAATTCATGATCACTCATATGGCAAACAACACTAAAGTATCGGCACATTCCGCACCACACATCTTATTAATTAATTTCGAACAGCCGTTTCAAGGACTCGTGGGTCCCTATCCTCAACGATACGACCGAATGTCGTTCATACGGTTGAGGAACGGGGTTCCCACGAGTTCTTGAAATGGCTGTTCCCAATTAGTTAATAATTTGGGTGGTGCGGAGTGTGCCGATACTTTAGTGTTGTTTAGATTGTAAGTTAGTTTATGTTCGACTGTGCTTTTGTAACGATCATCATGTCGCTAAAAAGAAAACGTTTGTCTCTTAAAGACAAAATTGATATTATTGTGGAAAGTGAAAAATTCAGTACCAGTGCTAGAAAGTTGGCTGAAAAGTTTGGTGTTGGAAGAACACAAGTTAATGAAATTATAAAAAACAAATCCGACTTAAAGAAGCGCTTTGAAGAAGGTTCCAGTTTAGAGCAGGAGAGAAAATTTCCCAAAACCGAAGGCTCGGCGATTGATGAAGTAGTTTACAATTGGTTCTGTTAAGCCAGAAATAAAAATCTCCCCATATCTGGACCTTCAATAAAAAAAGAAGCTTTTGGAAGTAGCAGAAAATTGAAAACTGACTAGTTTTCAAGCTTCAAATGGATGGCTAGAAACATTTTGTAAAAGACGCAATGCAGCCTTTAAAACAATTTGTGGTGAGTCGGCTGATGTTGACTTGGACAATATAGAATATTGAAGGACTATTCACCAAAAATTGTGTACAATGCTGACGGAACTGGACTTTTTTATCTTTCAATCTCCAACAAAACGTTCGCTGACGTTTGTGACAAGGAAGCCCCATTAATTATTGGGAAAAGTAAAAAGCCTCGATGCTTTAAAGGATCTCATATCGACAAACTGCCCTTAGGATGGGTGTCTAATAAAAAAGCTTGGATGACAACAGATATTATGACTTCCTGGCTAAACAAATTTGACGAAAAAGTGAGAAAAGAAAATAGAAAAGTCTTATTATTTCTGGATAACGCCACGTCCCATCCAAAAGTGACATTAGAAAATGTGAACATCATTTTCCTGCCTCCAAACACCACTTCCTATTACCAACCATTGGATCAAGGTATTATCCATAAGTTTAAGATGAGCTGTAGAAAATGTCTAATCAGAAGGCTTCTAACATTCACAAACCTCAAAAGTTCTTTTGAAGATGCAGAAAAAAGTATTAATTTAACCAGCGCTTTCATTTGGATATCGGCAGCTTGGAAAGACGTTTCGCCAGCTACAATTTCAAAATGTTTTGCAAAAGCAGAATTCTCGGAAAATAACCAGCAAGGATTTCGATGAGGAAGACGAAATTGCACTGGCCCAGCTTTTTCCTTTATTACGTGGTGTAAACTTAGAAAATTAATCATCATTTTGACCGAAAATCCCAGAAAAACCAAAAGATGTACAAAATTTCTTATTTTGTAATGATGAAAGTGAACTAGCTGTACAAATTACTCAAATTTTAGCAAAGTGTGAATCTCAGGTTTTACAAACAAAAATTAAAATCTTAAAACAAACTTCAATTGAAAAATATTTGAAAAAAGTATAATAATGTATTTAAAATATTTTTATTTTTTTTTTATTTAAGCAAATTTTTTATACATTATTTACATTTTTTTAAATAAAGAAAACACAAAAATAACTTTTTATTTATTCCTGACTACCTCTCAATAACGGACACTTCCCAATAACAGCCATTTTTACTATAAATTTTTGTGGCCGTTATTTAGAGGTGTAATGTGTTCAGTGTTAATTACCTTAAAAATGACGCGAATTTGAAATAAAGTTTTTTAACGCTGTGTCTTTATTTTTTAACGGATTTTAAAAATTTTTGTATCAAAAATTTAAGTAGAAATTGCCTTTGACATAAATCGATAAGGCGCACCCTGGTTATATTTAAAAAAGTGAATTTTTGAATGTTTGAAATGTTGAGGAAAGTGGCTAAAATTTCAGATTTGGATTATTTCTCATAATGACAAAAGCAATTTATCAGCCGCAGCCATTAAGTTTTACTTTTAAAATTTTAATGAGTGAGTACTTAAAAAAAAACTGATTCGAAAAATGTAAAAAAACACAGGATGTTCAATTTAAAAATCAAAAGTTAGGAATACTTCCGGTCAAACTGGAAGTAACTCGACATTTTAAATTATCCCAAATGGTTGTAACGTGCTCCAGTATAAGCCCTCCAAAACTCAAATTTTATCTGAATTAATAAAAAAGTTACAGTTTGTACGCACTTCCCGTTGTCACCTTGTATGTGTACACCAACTAGGCAACGCAAAAATAAATTTCCGAAATAACTGTCAGAATTTTTATCATGATATTGCTTCATTCATTATACCATTGTATCGTTGGCTACTAGATAAACGAACGTTTCTTAGCAAAAAAATATCAGCCCTTCCAAAAAAGACGTTAAGCCCGAGGTTCGAAAACATTCGTCCCATACGCTGAACGCCGAAATGATTGATTAATACTTGTGGGATGACTCAAATATGTGTCTGATGCTGAATGTATAGTCGGCAATATATCTATCTTTCATTGTTACGTGTAAAATGCAGTAAATATTATACAGTGAGGTCCTATGGTATCCCCCCCCCCCATTCTAACTTTTGAATGACTGTAGCTAGCGTTTTTATCGACAATACAATTGCATTTCTGGTGCCACCAACTTTTTTATTTTAAATAGAACATTCTGTATATTTTTACGTTTTCGGAAAAGTAACTGAAAGGCGAATCTAACAATATCACATACAGGGGGAGTCATATTTCTGCATATGTGAAATATCTCGTTTAATAATAGAGATACAGGAAAATAGCAATAAGAAGAATTGAATGATAGTTATACGGCTACAAATCTGTCTGATTAGATGTTTCCAAGTTTCAACTGTTTTGGCGTGGCCACGGCGCCTTATTTTTTTTTTAATTGCATGACAGCTATTTTTTCACACCATTTGAGAGAATATTTTCTCTTTCTGATGGTTTAACCATTTCAATACCTGATATAACAAAAATTTCTAGAAAAATTCAAAGAAAGTTTTCATCGCGGTAAGCCATGGACATGGTATGAAAATCGTAAATCTGTAGATTTTTTCAACAAATTAGTTTTGGAACTTGCCATTAGAGCATTGCACGGGCTAGGAAAAGCTCAGCCCGCCCGGCCGGACCCCGTATTTTTTAATTGCGGGCCAGGCCTAAAATCGTACGGGCTTGACGGGCCAAGAATGTTTTATTAAATACATCGAATGGATATAACGTATGCAGTAAATGCTGTTTAGTTTTTACGTTATCGTTTGTATTAACAATTTCAATGTATGCAATGTTATGTTATGTTTTCTTTTGGTTTCATACAATATAGTATACAAAAACAAACAAAATAAATGTTTCATTCTATTCAGTATAATGTAGTAATTAAAAAATGTTTAGAAATAGGCAGTGCAGATATAATTACTTAAATAATTTAGACGGGTCAAACGGGCCTAAATTTCCTAACAGGCGGGCCTTGTGCCGAGGCAATGAACGTAATAGGCGGGCCGGGTGGGCCCACTTCATACTGTAACGGGCCACGGGCGGGCCGGGCCGTGAAAAATAGGCCCGTGCAGTGCTCTACTTCCCGTATTGCATTATCTTGGTCTATTAAACTACAGTAAGGGAATGAAAATGTGCATCTCTTATTCTAATCTTCATATTCTCGATGGTTGTTGGAATCTCTCTATAAACATAGTCTTTCGCATAGCCCCATAAAAAATAGTTAAGTGGTGTTATGTCGGGGAATCTCGTCGTAACTGCAGTTACGTAACTGCACACCAAAACAGTTGAAGTTCGGAAACATCTGATCAAATAGAATTGTAGCCGTGTAACTATTATTTCACACGAGTTATTTCACATATGCAGAAATATGACTCACCCGGTATGTAATACTTTAACCTAAGAAATATGTTTTTGTTGTTACGCAAAGTTGACTAAGAAAGAACACCAAATTGTTCCTTGTGACGCTAGATTGATCCAAAGAGTTCGTTGCTAAGCAAAGTAATCATAACAATTGCCAAAGTGTCAAATCTCAATTCCACAAGCATAAATTATTCTTGTTGTTTATTGTTACTATATCCCGCATTTGTCATGCTTTCGTTCTTTGTTGTTGTTACTATTTTCTCTCATTTTAACTTGTTTTGTTAATTATTGTATCTTCCGATCTTTAGTGTAATTAATTGATTATGGTAGGCTTGTTTAAATTTGTTACAATTTTACATTGGTCTTCGCATAGACTAGGTAAGATAAACTTCAAGTACCTAATTTTAATATTCAATGAATTTGGAAACAATTACCACGAAGTGGAAAATAATGAAAGCTTCCCTCGTACAGCCGGAAATATTTTGGACTAAGTAAGTCACAGAGAGAACTGTTTAAACAAAAGATAATGTGGTTTAAATTACTGTACAATTTATTGCGTAACAACGGTATATAAGATGACAATGGTTGTTAAATTTACATAATAATAATATCCCAAAAAACGGATATACTCTATATCAATAATTAACAAATTTAAATAAAAATTAACAAGTTAAAATGAGAGAAAATATCGAGAACAAAGAACGAAAACCTTAGGACCTCATGGTATATTCATCAACATTAAAAACTCAATTTTAGAATTCATTTAGTAAACACTATTTTTTGGAAAAAGGGGGGCACGTATGTATGTTTAATAGCACTTTAATGTCACAATAGTTTAAGAACGTTGATCTGATTTCCTCCATAATTAAATTTAATTGCGCTTATACATAAATTAGCAAGCTCTCGGCATTATCTAGACAAAGTCTTTACAGACGTAAAGAAGCAAGCTATTTAATTTATTTTTAAGAGAATAATAAGGGAACGAGCTCTTAGAATAATTAAAACCAGAAAATAATAATGTATTCAGAAGCAAATGTAACTCCGCACACACGAAATTATGACGTGGAACGGAAATCTAGACATTAAACTGAATACGTAATCAAATGTTATTTCGTTGTAGCGGTTTTTTTACACGAATAAATAAGCATTTGATTAATATTAGATTAGAGCTCATCTGAAAATGACGATGACGATATAATTGAATCTAGTCGCATGCTTCGTGTCATATAAATCCGTTATAATTTATAACTTATAAATTATAACGGATTTATATGACATGCGGTAAGATAATCGTGTCGTCTCAGCATAGCCGCAACAGCTGGAGCAGTCAACGGAACTCGGCGCACGCATATCTGATACGATGCCTAAACATCTGCCAGCTGGCAAAGCAGTTCAAATTCGTACACATTCATCATCGGTAGATGTTGAACGATCTTTCTACAAATATAAACACATTTTTTCACCACTGCGAACACGGTTCCACGAGACAACTATTGAAACATATCTAATTCTATCAATTTTTTTACGATTCTTATCCACTGGGTTATAATACTGATGATGATGCTTTTAGTTCTCATGTTCAGTAATTCCAATACAATCCGCCAGCTTACTTGATTACGCTGCTTAAGAGGATGAGTGTTTCACAGCCTTACAGATATTATAATTCTTGGTTAGTATTTTTATTATTATTCACTTTATTACTTCTTTTTCGGTATTATAAATATTGAAGAAACCCCACGCTTATGGCGCGTCGAACGATTATCTTACTCTAGTTATAATCGATTTGAATATGTTTATAAATAATGCAAGAACTTCAGCGGATTAAGGTGTAAACCAAAGAACTTTGTTTGAAGAATTTGTTTGGAAATAAAGGCAAAATATTTACATTCCACCCTCCGAGATTGACGGTGAAACAAAGTTGAACTTTTAGATTGTAATTCCTTACGAGGTAGGTGCCATAAATTCTCCGCCTGATATAGAAAAAATAAACTTGGTGAAATATAACAATTTTTATTTTTCAATACAATCTCCCCTAACTTCAATACATTTATTACAACGATCAATTAATAATTCTATACCCTTGTAAAAATAATCTAAAGTTTTTCCCTCAAAATGTTGTATTACAGCTACTTGCAACTTACTATCGTTCATAAAACGACGTCCTCTAAAGTCGTTCTCTAAATGAGCAAATAAATAAGAACCATTGTTTCATCTCCTGTGACAATGGATTCCAAAATTGGTTTCGGGTCGTATCCATACATGTTTAAAAACGGGCGCACACGTTCGACCCGACGTGACGTTCACGTTGGAGAGCAGAAAGAAGATGCGGTATCCATCTTGCACTAATCCTATTCATACCCAAATGGATATGGAGAATTCGGAGAGTACTTGTTTCAGAAATGTTAAATACTTCACTTTCAAAGGGCGACCTGGTAATACCATTTCCTCAATAATTGTTTTGAAGCGTTATCAGTTCAATTAGCCGACCCGGCTCATTCTCTTCAAGGGATTCTTGCCCCAAACGGAAACATTTTGCCAACTTTTTTTACAGTGGAATATGAAGGAGATAAATCACCATAAACGCCGTCTAAACGTTGTTTAATGTGATTAGGCGTATGCTCTCCTTTTGTTAACAATTTAATGAGCGCGCTGTACTCACTAGTCACGTTGTCTTTCTGGCTACTAAAAACTAATACTCTTCGAGCCGTGATATGTACAGTGTAGGCCTCGCACATGTGCAACTATGATGCAACGGAGTTGGAACACGTTGGAACCTGTATAAGCTTGTCAGGCCGAGAATTTATGGCGCGTACCTCGTATATTGGCTTCACCGCCGCATACAGCGAAAAGTATGTGATTGTGCTTCTACTACTCCAAGTTATTTGGTATAAACTGAGTAATTAATGGATATAAGGCGAATGTACCAGTAAATGAACACTTAAGAGCGTAAGATATATAATTTTATCAGTTTGAGTTCCTTCTATTTTTTTATAGAAAATGGTTAAATACTTGTTTATTCATAAAAGATAACTACTGATAGAAATAATAATAAATACAGTAAAATAACTGCCAAATAGTTTAAATTTTCAATTTTTACAAAAAAACCGCGAAAACCCAGTGAATGAACAGCTGTCCTAATCAATGAACTGTATTTTTCCAGTAAATGAACCTAGTAATTTTCACGTACTTGTCAATTATATTTAGCCTAGTCCCCTAGGTATACCTAGGTTACGGACATCGAAAAAAGTATTGTTCCACGAATATTCACTTTATTTAAAAACAGAGAGACATGGACATATCTAATATGACTCTTGTTGCCATCTAAAAATAATATACCTGGAAATTCGACGCCAGTTTTTGTTAAATATAGATAAAGTACATTTTAAATTTCCCAAAAGCAAAAACGAACTTATTTGTAACAATAAATATTGTTTCATAATTAAAAATAAACTCCAGTGATACATAATAATATAAATAAAACTAAACTGTATCAACAATTAATAATAAACTCCACTAAAACTTTTCGTTAAATAATATTAATTCCTAAAAAAGCACTGAATAGGGTATAAATCCCAAGATGTTTCATTTACTAAGTGAAGAAACAAAATTTGGGAGTATTCTGTTTCATTGCTGTCTGAGCGTTACATCCGCTTTTGAAAATAAACGCTCCGATGTTGCTACAATGGCCAAATATTTTTGAGCTATTTTGAAAGTGATGGGTAAGTTTGGCTATTTGTCTTCCACCCATCCAAGGAATTTTGTTCAAGCGCTACAACAGGACTACTTGGGCATAAAGACAATTCCTAGAATTGTTTCCCCTATTTGTGATAAGTGATAAGTTTATTTTCACTAGCCGGATTTAATCACAACATACGATACATACAACACATATCTTTTATTTTTATTAATAGATGGCATTATACATACATATGATTATTAATAGAGAAACCTAAGTCGATGTTTGTCTTTTGACATCGATGTTGACTCGATAAAAATATCGATAAAAAACTATCGATATTTGTGAAAAATTATCGATGCTTCAAAAACATTGATATACATCGCTCATCCCTAGTATATAGTAATACTTTTTTTTCTTGTCCCTTTACCACTTCATAAAAGTTTTTAATATTTTTTGGACCGAGCACTTTCCCACTTTTTGTACATGTTTGTACTCCCTTCTCATCACAGATTAAAATTCGATTCTTGTTCTTGTTCTTTAAACCAAAACTTTATACTTTTTTCGTTTACGGTAGCTCGCAATTTTGAAATCACTTCTGCATTTTTGAAGATAATACTTTTGTGCCTTTTTAAAAGTAAATTAAACCATTTTATTCCTGGTCTATAGTCCGTAAAAGGATTTAGCCTTTTGCTACCTTTTAAAACCTTCTGCACAAAATCGTTCACGTAATCAGGGTGAAGAGGAAATCCAATTTTTGCATTACATAATACCACCCTTTTTCTTTTTTTTTCTTCTTCTTCAGAAAGATAAGTTGAAGGATCCATTTTTCGAACATTTGGAACTTTATTGTCCAATTTATTATGAAGTGTACTTTTAGGTATCGTAATTTTTACTAGCGGTATTTAATGACATAGTGTCACTCTGAATGCAGTTCAAAGCTTCTTCTAACTGTTCTTCTGAAGAGCAAAAGAAGTAAATTTGGTCCAAGGAGATTAAGTCTTCTAGACCAAAATCTTTGCTCAAAGAGCATTTGGTTACTGAAAGTTTTAGACCCCGTTCATTTACTGGAAATCATAGGTTTACACTTTAATGCGTGTTGTAAAAAGAGAACAAAATTTAGTGCTTTCAATTTTCGTAATAAAAGAAGACAGTACCAAATATCATGAATACCAGTGAATGAACAGGGTGTTCATTTACTGGATAAACTTAAAAATCGATTACCAATTTCTTGAACAGGCATATTTTTTGTAAGGAAAAGTAATAATCATGATTTTTGTATACAAAACTAATCTAAAAGCATATTTATATAATCCTATGTTACCTATTGTAAAAATAGAGAAAATATACTCTCTAAACCTTATTCTATAAGCATGTGTTTCTACTAGTAAGTGGAAACACATGCTTATAGAATGGCAGTTTTGCATTTGCGACTGTCACCAACAATGTATAATAGGCATTAAATTCCTATTTGCCACGTTACTGTGACATCATAATATAGTGAAATTATGATGGTCGACATGCACGTATGTTGTGATTGTGTTAATCCATCATAACTTCACTATATTGTGATGTCATAGTGACGTGGCAAATAGGAAGTTAATGCCTGTTATACATTGTAGGTGGCAGTCATTCAAAATGCGTAAACTGCCATTTTAAGTTTAAAAACGTCTATTTATAGTTATATGGCGTGTGTTCATTCACTGGTGCGTGTTTATTTACTGGTGTAGTCACCCTAACAATTAATAAATGACGATACGTATATAACTTCGAATGTAGCATTTAAAATTGAGTATAATCATGTTCTTTAACTAAGAAAACATTTCTATGTGTGTAGTTAGTAGAAATATATAATAGTTAAATCACATACGACACAATTTGATGATTAGTCTTACTTCTTGATGTCCAGGTTTCAAATACTTTGTCTTTGAAAATCTGTGAACGCGAGCTTTACCTCACGCGCAAAAGAAAAAGCTTTCTTTTGGATACGTGTGGGTGGCTTTTTAAAATTAGACCTAATAATTGTATACTACACAATCACGCTACATGTAAATTTGTTATATAATGCAATGCGGCAATGTATGGACATATTACTCGGATGGTATCGAGCAAAAATAACTATGGAGAGGAATGTGAGTAGCGCGTGTAGCGAGTTTAATGTAATTCACAAGCCAAACAGTTTTTGGTATTAAATGTAACATTTAGAATATATGCTAATATAATTAAGGTATATAAATTATTTTTAAATTCATATGAATTTGAATTTAAAAATTCGTTTTTAACACTTATACATATTTAATGCATAATAAAAAATGACCTTGATTTATTTGTTACTGCCTATAATTTGTCACTCAAATTTTATTCAAAACCTATTATTATTAACTTTTGAATAACATAATTTTATTTACTTTTAGTTTATCAAAAATATTTTCAATGGTAAACATTCTCAATACTAATTTAATTTAGTGAGGGGACATCTGTACAAATGCAAATAGAAGATCGTTCATACCGCCCAGAAAATTAATTTTTTTCGGTGCTAAAGAATTCCACTGCCATGAAATAAGAAGCTTAAATGTTGCACGGAGCGAGAACGTAAACTACCCTTTGTTATTATTTAAATCTTACTATCTAAAATAGGAAACTAATCATTTCAAATAAAAACTGGATTCTAAAATATAAAAATTCAATTATATCGAATTGTACCGTTCACCCAATAAAAGCAATAACTGGAACTAGTATTATAAATTATAAACAACCAATAAATAACACGGAAAAAATTTGCTTCGTACACAAAATTAGAATTTCTGAGTGATTAATATCAATAAGCTAAATAAATTGCTCAAAAATTTCCATGTTTCTTATTAACATTGCGTTAGGTACCGAAAAAATTTGGTTTCCTAGGCGGTATGTTTAATTAATTAGGACGTTAAGGATTTCTCGAATTCTAAGGTAATGGCTGATTTATAGACATCGCGAGAAATTGAGTTAATTGACAAATACGGAGATAGGGTAAGATGTCTGGGAAATCTAATTATTTGTGACACTAATACTGTTATGTTATATTACTAGTTAATTAGAGTTGCTCACGAGCGCCAACGGGCAGTGGCGGAGGTTCGGTACAACCCTCAGTATAACTGCGAGTCTCAACCAGATCTGTTGTGTATACATGTACGCTGCCGTAAATACTATTTCGTAGTTCTACGTTTGTTTTAAAAATGTTGCCTATGTCGCGAAAACAACCAATGTTAGACAAAGTTACAGAATTTATAGCAGAAATACCTGACCTAAATTATGATGGCGTTAAAATTCAATGTGTAGTTTGTAATATCCCTTTAATGTGTTGGTCCAAAAGGGATTGTCTACGTTACGTAAATAGTAAACAGCATTCTTAAAAAAAAAATTGCACACGACACTATGACAAATTTAAATTTAATTTATGTGTTACTTTTATTGCATGTAATCTACCGTTTAATTTACTAGACAAGGAAGCATATGTTTTCTTTTGGAATAAATATTCGGATTGCAAATTACCAAGTCGGGCATCGTTACAATGAATTGTGCCATTTGCTCGTGAACATGTTGGAAAAAGAATTAAATCGGAGTTGGAAGATAAAAAACTGTGGTTATGTGTAGACGAAACAACAGATCTTATAAAACATTCTGTGGTTAATGTAATGGTACGTGCAATGGAACCACATCAATCATCACCTTCAATTCTATTAGCTTCCAGACGAGTACAACAATGTACTGCCGAAGTAATTTCAAAGTTAGTGTTAAATACATTGGAAAAGTTTGAACTTTCAACAATCCAACTGTTGATGTTTATGAGTGATGGTGCCGCAAACATGCTTTCTGTAGGCCGGTCTCTTAGACAACATTGTGCTAACTTGTTACATATTACGTGTAAAATTCATGCTTTCAGTCATGTGGCAGATAGTATTAGAAAATGTTATCCTGAGGTAGACGCTTTAATAGCGCATACAAAAGCAATGTTTGTCAAATCCCCAAAACGTATTCGCAAATTTCACAGACTGTGCCCCCGTATGCCTGAGCCACCAGAACCTATTCTTACACGTTAGGGAATATGGTTACAGGCCGCGTTTTATTATCATAAATATTTTGAGAATATTAAGAACGTGGTTTTACAATTCGATCCAAAGGAAGCTGCGGCTATCAAGCAAAGCCAGTCGAAATATCAAGATAGTCAGGTTAAAAGGGGTTTAAAAACTATTCAGAACAATTACTTCGGACCAGTGGAGGCAATAGAAAAATTACAAAATCCATCGGTGTCGTTAGTGGAATCTCTGCAAATAGTGCAACATGTTCACGCACAGCTATGCGCGGTAGAAGACGCAAAAAATGTTTGTGTTTTAGAAAGGTTTGAAAGTGTTTTAGAGAAAGATTCTGATTTTGGCACATTAAGACAAATTTGTGAAGGTGCGTCAACAGAACTGTTAAGTTGTTCCAAAGATTATTTTAATTACGCAAATATAACGTCATTAGATGTAGAACATTCGTTTTCTGCATATAAACACACTTTCTCCTGACGCCGCACTCGGTTTACCGAAACAACTGTGGAAACATATCTAATGTTGCAGATATTTAACAGACATTCACTTTGTGATTTCACAGAAGACTCTTAAGACGGTAAGTGTTTGAGCACGTATTATATTTCATTTCTGACCATTTATTTTGTGCAACTCTAATTGTAATATAAGCTAGGTATTCGATATACAGGATGCCCCAATATTCTGGAATGATCATATAGTAGACATCATAGAGTATCTTTCAAAAATATTTCTCTATATACAGGATGATTGATAAGTAGCGAACCAGACACCTACTTTGTTATTTTAAATGGCACAGCTTGTACATTATCGAGTATTTGGTTGCTCCTTCTACAAATAAACTAATGAAATATGGATTTCATATGTATATTTCTATCAGATTTAGAGATATTTGTAATTTCGTCCTCAATAGTCTAAATTTAGATACATCTATTTCCTCCTAAGAATCCGAAATGCAAATGTAATTTAGCTTAAATTTTTCCAAGATGAAATAACATACTCAGCTCTATCTAGACATCGTATTAGAATACCTTCGAAATATATAAGGTGTTCACTATTGAACACCAATCTTTGCTAAATTCACACACCAGAAACGTAATTTTTTTACGGTATGCAGTGGATACCGAAAAAAAAAAATATAGTGCGATTATTTGTTTTTCTGTATTCACAGTATAGGAAATTTATGCCTCTAACGTTTTGTATAATGATGTATGTCTAACACTTAAAGTAAAAGAGATATTGATACTTAAACGTGTGTCCTGCATTTGGATATTACATCTAAGTGGTTTCTGGTGTTAGTATTGTTTGGTTACCATGACTTTCCGTTATTATAATCTATTAAAGTACGTAGTACATAACCCAGTAAAATGTCAGACGGCCTTTGTGATATTTCGATATTTATTCTAGTAAATGTGTTAAATGTGCTAACAACTGATAAATATTTCCGATAGTTCCTACTAGGTTTTGATATAGAGTAGTTTCAATTAGAGAAGTACATAATTACATCATCATTATCTGAGTGAACAAAATTTGTCATTGCCGTAGATATTTTGAACAGTGTTGGGCGTTAAAAAATAAAAAAAAAACAATTTTTGCAATATATACAGGATGTTTCAGGAGGAAAGGTAAATATTTTAGTGGGCGATAATGCAGATTAATTCGAATAAAAAATTCCATGTAAGCTACACGTAGTAATGTCAACAGAATTCGAAAGTGCATTAAAGTCGGAGGTGGAATTTTTTAAAATAAACTTTAACTTAGTGAGTGTAGTAGTTTGGGTTACATTCAAACTGCTGTATCTCAGTAACCAAAAAAAATTGGACACATGTTATATGGAATTTTTTATTCGAATTAATCTACACTATCACCCACTAAAATATTTACCTTTCCTCCTGAAACAGCCTGTATGTATGACATAGACACGTCAAAAACAGAAAAAATATAGCAATAACAAAAATCAAAGTATAAGTAAATATGCTAGTAAATATCATACGATACACACCCACTACCTGCTTATAAAAAACGCAGACGCAAACAGGTTTAAAAAAATTGTACTTAAGAAGTATCGATATTAAAATATTCTGAGAAAGAATAAAAGCATTTCTGCAGTAAAAAATCTTTCAGTGAGCTCTTGAACTCGTGAAGGGTTTTCTTATGCTTGACTGTACAGGGCAGACTATTATAAACCTTGATAGCACGGTATTCCGGATTACGTTCATATAATGATATTCGATGACGAGGTATGCTTAGGCAAGAAGCATTTCAGGTTACCATGTTGTTGAAATAAGCTGAATTTTTGGTAAAGAGGTGAATATTCTTGAAAGCAAACATTGCCAGTTCATATAAATAGAGAGACGGCATGGTTAATAATAATAATAACTAAAGCTGGCCACGAGCGGTACCGCGCAGTAGCGTAGAGTCGACCAGGCCTCGCGTTCCACTAGAGTTATTCTGCTAATAGAGATGTTTGCTGCCGCAAATAATTTCGCTCATCTTTTAAATAAAAATTAAATAACACGTGCTCAAACACTTACCATTTTAAGAGTCCTCCGTGAAACCACAAAGTGAATAATGTCTGTTAAATATCTGCAACATTAGATATGTTTCAACTGTTGTTTCGGCAAAACTAGTACTGCATGAGGAAAAAATGCGTTTATATGCAGAGAACGAACGTTCTACATCTAGCGACGTAATATTTGCGTAAGTAAAATAATCTTTCGAATAACTTAACGATTCTGTTGACGCACCTTCAGAAATGTGTCTTACTGTGCCAAAATCAGAATTTTTCTCAAAAACACTTTCAAATGTTTCTAGAACAGAAACATTTTTTGCGTCTTCAATCACGCATAGCTGTGCGTGAACATGTTGCACTATTTGTAGAGATTCGGCACCCCAGGATTTTGTAATTTTTCTATTGCATCTGCTAGCTCGAAGTAATTGTCGTGAATGATTTTTAAATCCATTTTAACCTGACTATCTTGAAATTTCGACTGGCTTTTCTGGATGGCGGCAGCTTCCTTTGTATCGAATTGTAAAACCACGTTCTTAATATTGTCAAAATATTTATGATAATAAAACGCGGCTTGCAACCATGTTCCCCAACGAGTTAGAATAGGTTCTGGTGGCTTTGGTATATGGGGGCACAGTCTGTGAAATTCGCGAATACGTTTCGGTGATTTGACAAATACTGCTTTGGTATGCGCTATTAAAGCGTCTATCTCAGGATAACATTTTCTGATACTATCCGCCACAAGATTGAGAGCATAAATTTTACACGTAATGTGTAACAAATTAGCAGAATGCTTTTTAAGAGACTGGCCTACAGAAAGCATGTTTGCAGCACCATCACTCACTAACATCAAGAGTTGGTTTGTTGAAAGTTCAAACTTGTCCAATGTATTTAACACTAACTTTGAAATTACTTCGGCAGTACACTGTTGTATTCGTTTGGAGACTAATAGAACTGAAGGTGCCGATTGATGAGGTTCCAATTTTACAGCATACCTGTATGTTTGTAATTTGTGCAAGACGATCCGATAGATAGAAGTCCTTACAATACACATAGTAGTTATTTTCCGGTAGATTTAGTATAATATTATCCAAACAAGTAGCTGTAGTCTTACATATACGAGTTGGAGAATTGATGTTGACCAACAAATTAAAACAGTTAAATATATCAAAAAGTTGCTGTTTATGGGCACCTGAAGACAAAAATCAATATTAAAATCACCACCAAGAACTAGCTTGTTTTCTTTTTGGACGATGTCAATTATTTTAAAAAGTGTTTCAAAAAAAATTGAAAAGTCAGAGTCTGGAGGATGGTATAAAACTAAGAAAACTACATTGGTTTCAGCTTTCATTTCAACGACACAGCATTCGATAACGTTTCTAACAAAGCAACGAGTAATATCACGTCTCTCCCGTAGAGAGAAATGGGCTTTTGCGTATACAACTACACCACCATGCTGATTTTGATCGCGGAAATAAAACGGAACTAGTTCATAATTACTGACTGTAAGCTGAAGCAACTGTTGTTCGCTCTGCCAGTGCTCCGATATCATAACGATGTCAAATTCGGAATTTTGAAGAATAATTCACTAATTTTGTTGCTCAAGCATCGGATGTTTTGATGTATGATGGAAAGATGCACTATTTCTTCTTTATTTTGTTGGATAGATGGTGCAAAAAACGATTAACACAAACATTTTCTGGCCACATCTCTGGTTTCTTTAGATCTTCAAGATGCTGTATAAGAACAGATACCTTAAAGGAAGAATACTCAAGGGGATATTTACTGTCTAATTTCTCGCAATTGGCGTTGCTTATTCCTTTTGTGTCCAAGTAACTCAAAAGTGACTCTACAGTAATTTCTGGGGCGACCCTGTATACATGTATTATTCTCTTCTGCTTTATAAAAACCCGCTGTATCTAAGTGGAGGCCCCCCACAGAATCAAACAATACTTCAACAATACTTCTTTAATGCAAAAATATCAACATTATCTGGCAAGTTATAAATAGCGTAATATGCCGAATTTAATTTCTTCAAAATTTTGTTCACATGATTAACCCACGTCAGTCATACATGAGTCCACATTATCCACACGGATAGACCAACCATCAATCCTAATATTTAAACTGATTAAGTTTTTATTATTAAATAATATAGCGACAGTTTTGTCTTTATTTAATGCAAGCATGTTAGAATTACACCAATCATTCACATTATTACAAATACTCGTAGCGTCTGAAGTTAAGTTTTGATAAATCATTATCTGTAACAATGCAGGAGCTATCGTCTGCGTATTGATATGCTAAAGAGACATTTAAATATAGTGGTAAATCCATAATATAAACAAGAAATAAAGTGGGGACCAAGACTGAACCCTGGGGAACACCCCTGCAGGTGGTGCTCTCAGGCGGCAAAAATTCCGATCAAACGTGATTGTTTTCACCCCTAATACACACTACTTGCTTTCTGTTATTTAAGTACGATTCAAAAAAATTTAAAACATTAGCTCTTACTCCGATTGACTTAAATTTGTGTAAAAGCAGTACATGGTTTACCGTGTCAAAGGCCTTGGATAGGTCGTAAAAAATTCCAGCCGCTGCTTTCCCTTCATCAAGACATCGCATCAAATCTTTAATAAAACAGTAGAATGCCATTTCTGTACTTTTTCCAGGAAGAAATCCAAATTGATTTTTTGGTAATATTGAGAATCTAAGCAAATAAGACACGAGACGCTTGTTAATAAGTTTCTCTACGATTTTAGAAAACGGTGGCAGCGGCGAAAGGGGCCTGTAATTGTCAATATCACGTGTGTCGCCTTCCTTATGTATTGATATAACCTTTGAAGTCTTTAGCAAGTTCGGGAAGATACCAAAGTTCAAACAATTGTTAATGATAGTTACTAATGGTTTTAAAATATGGAGCAACTCTTTATTATTGAAAAAGGTATACCGTCTATACCAGGTGAGTTGCTAGCTGGAGTACTTTTAATCGTTTGAGACACTTCTACTGCATCTGTTGGAAAAAGATAAAAAGGATTATGATTAACAACGGTCTATGTAGCTGTAGCATTTATTAAAATTCCATTTGTATTGTTAAAATGTTCTGAAAAAGTTTCATTTATTTTTTGACTATTAGTATTAGTAATTTCAACATTATCCTTAACTATGCTAAATTTCTTGCTTCCACGGGCTATCGTGTTTTTGTTTTCATTTATAATACTCCAAGTTGTTTTGGTTATATTCTTAGAAGAAGCTATTCTATTGTTATAGTAATGTTTTTTTTGTTGAATTGACTAGCAGGTTATGATTACGTTTTTCACGTTTATATAATTCTAGTAAATCGCTGTTCGTGGTATTTTTTTGCCAACCATACAAGCTACGTAATCTGTTGCTGTTTTCTATGATATTCTGATTAAGCCAAAGTTTGGTTTTCTTAGCTTCATTACATATTGTCATAAGAAAAGCCAAATCAAAGTAATAGAAAAAAGTATCGTATTGATGATTTACATTGTCTATTGTATAGATTTCATCCCATGTTTCAGAAGCAATCAGAGTCTCAAAATATGCAATATTTTGTTTATTGAAACGGCGCTTTATAGACGTAGTACGCTTAGTCTCATTCACCAACCCTTTAAGCTTTACCAGCTGATAATAATGGTCAGTAATATGACAGTCACCATCGACACTCGTACCTTTCACCAACGCTACAAAAGATATTATCAATGCATGTGGACGACCGACCAGCCACTCGAGTATAGTCGCGAATCAGCCGCTCACAGCTAAATAAAAGAAAAATGTCCAAGAGCTCGTCCGAATAATCCGAGTCTATGTTAAAATTTACATTAAAATCCCCGCAAACAATTAAGCAATCGCATTTGACATAACAAAATTCTAATGGGTCGATCAAATTATTTTTAAAAGTGTAAAAATTTCCCGAAGATTCGCGATAGATACATACAAAGATGAAAGACCGAATTTACATTTGATGTATCATGATTTTGTGTACTGAAATCATTTTCATTTATTGAATATAGGTACCCTTTAGAAATTTAACTTGCCAAAAGTGTTTTGTCACTTAAATTATTAATTCATAAATTAAAAATTTCCAGATACCATTAAAAAAACCGCATACAATTCTAGTTGTTTCATCGCCGTTTTTGGGATGCCTTGAATGAAGCCTGTTTCACACGCCGCGATTTATTGGTCAATTAATTGAACAAGTTGACCTTCCGATTTTATCGGACCGTGTAAAACAGCAAAAGTCAGTACGATTTCTTGAACAATTTATCGTACAACCAATTGAATTGAATAGAACATACTCTATTTTTGCCACGATTTTCCGACGATTTTTCACTAACTTTGCTGTTTTAATACTAACCCGGTAACAGAAAAGTACCTACGAATGTTGTTTAGTATTTTTAAAGTAAAGTAAAGATAAATTTCGAAAATGTACGATGATTATGATACGGATAATTCGAATTAACTAACCAAAACCGAAGTAACCTAAGCTAATCTATATTCATACCAAAGCTGCCAAAACATTTGACAAACGCAGATTGCCAATCCATTTTCATTTGCAGATGAAAATTTCCTTTTTAATGATTCTCCCGTTCGACGTTCAAAAATTGTGCAATTTATTGTAGAATGTAAAACTGCATATTTTTACCGATTTCTTGGGCAAGAACTTGCTCAATTAATTGGTCAATAAATCGCGGCGTGTAAAACAGGATTGAGAAATGTTAGCAGTTTCGCTCTTAACACGTTGACGTACACTTGTGCCCATCGACTGTTGCGTACAATTGACGATATGACGGCTATAGCCGTCTCATCTGTCAATATGTTAAATTGAACTTTTTCTAAAGTTTTTTTTGACTTTAATATTTACAATTTTTCCGGTATACAGCTTCAACCTTACATAATATTTCAGTGCCTAGCTTATTTATAATATGCTGCGGAACTTCAGAAGACTTTGCGTTGACTTTGGCAAAGTTTTCGACGTTATCTTTTAGTTTACACACGATATTAAGTTACTCTAGACTTTGGTAAGAATTCAGATATTGTTTGTTCCCTAAAGATAGATCTCGAAATAGAATTTGGAAAATATCCGTCAAATATTCAAGAAATATACTACCTAATGTCCAGTTTAGATTTAGAAAGCATTTCAACTGTAACGGCGTTATTAAATGTTGTAGACGAATATCATTAGAAGTAAAGGTATAAATAAACTGTTCTATGTGCATTCTCGATTACTCCAAACCGTTTGATACACTTAATCACAATATGATGTCAGCTACGCTGCATTATGTACGTTTAGGTCCTGGAGCTACAAAACTCTTGCATAATTACCTATCCAATAGAAGCGGATGTGTTGTGATAGATGGCAACGTGTGATCTTTTCTTCCCTTTAACAGCGCCGTAGCTGAGGGTTCCGTTCTTCAGCCGCTCCTGCACTGCAGATATACCTTATCACCATGTAAATAAGCTTGATTATAATGTTAATAAGCTTTATTATAATTTCGTTTGCATATCATAACTAGTCTGGGCAAACAGCGGTAACAGTCAGTGTAGTAGATATGTGGTGCGAAGTCGGCGATTATTTATTTCACGCGTTCACAGCGTCAGTACTAAATCGATGCAGTATGCGAGTAGTTCTGTGTATATGTAGGCTGTCGTAACTTATTTCGTAATTGTACGCTTATGTTTGCTTTAAAAATGTCGCAGTTAGGTACGTCGCGAAAACAACCAATGGCAGACACAGTTAAAAACTTTATAGTGGACATGCTGGACTTAATTTTTGATGGCGCTAAAATTCAAAGTCTAGTTTGTAAAATCCCTTTAATGTGTTGGTCCAGAAGCCATTGTCAACGTCACATCAAGCAGCATTCTTCTGCAAAAAGTGGCATACGAGACCAAGAAAAAGTTACATTTGATTTATGTGTTACTCTTATTTTATGTAATCTATCGTTTCGTTTACTAGACAAAGAAGCATTTGTCTCCTTCTGGAATAAACATGCGGACTGTAAATTACCTAGTCGGAGATCGATACGAAATGTAGTGCCATTTGCTCGTGAACATACAGAAAAAGGAATGAAAACGGAATTGAAAGATAAAAACTGTGGTTGTGTGTGGACGAAGCAATAGATCGTCAAAAACATTGTATGGTTAATGTAATGGTACGTACAATGGAACCACATCGACCGTCATCCTCCTTCTTACTTGCTTCCAAAAGAGTTATAAATTGTATTGCCGATGAGATTTTAAAGGTGGTAACAGTGGTAACATGTAACGTGTAAAATCCATACTCTTGCGGCACAAACGATTTCTACATGTTTTCCACTAGTAAATGCATTGATTGCTAGTACAAAGGCAGTGTTTCTAAAGTCCCCGAAACGTACCCGACTATTTCACAAACTATGTCCTGATTTACCTAAACCATCACAGCCGATTGTTACACGTTGGGGAACATGGTTGCAGGCTGCGTTTTACTACAACAAATATTTTGATCAAGTAAAGAAGGTAGTTTTAAAATTCAATCCGACAGAGGCTGCAGCAATCAAGAAAAGCCAGGAAATATTTCAAGATAGTCAGGTTAAAAGAGACAAACTATTCACAATTACTTCGGACTAGCGGAGGGAATAGAAAAATTACAAAATGTTTCGATGTCGCTAGTGGATTCTCTTCAAATTATGAATGATGTTCACGCACAGTTATGCGCTGTAGAAGGCGAAATAAATTGGCGTGTAATACGAAAATTTGAAAGTGTTTTAGAGAAAGACTCCGATTTTCTTATATTAAGACAAATTTGTGAAGGTGCGTGTGAAGATGCATTAAGTTGTTTCAAAAATTATTTTAAATATGCAAATATAACATCGCTAGATGTCGAATGGTCGTTTTCGGCATTAAGAAACATTTATTCCGCACGTCGTACTCACTTGACTGAAACAGCTGTGGAAACATGTCTAACGATTCGAATATTTAACAGATGTTACCCAGTTTGTGATTTCACGGAAGACTTTTAAAACGGTAAATGTTTCAGCACGTTTTATAATTTATTTCTTACCTTCTATTTTATGTGTAAACTTTTATGCGCTCACCACGCCTCTGGCTGTTACCGCATATTTGCCCAGGTTAATTATAACTAATACGTGCTTTTTAATATAGTGCTTACCTAAAGTTCTGGACTACCAAAATAATTTTTAAATGGTTTCAAGTATAAGATTTAAATTTATAAGGATACGATGGAATCACAAAGTCTATTATTAAATTCGAATTCGAGGTCGAATTATTGGCTTGCACAAAAGTGGTTTTTTGTTCAGGCAATTTGCAAATCGCCTTAACCGGAACATATCCACCATTATGCACTATTATCAGTCATGGACTAGGGAGGGCCAGGAAAGTCGCCGAAATCGTAGAGACCTCGGCGATCCCGCGCTGTTTTCGGCCAAGAAAACCCTTTCACTCAACCCCACAGGCCATTCAAATTTTTTTGGCTTCCTTCTCTCCGCGTTCTATGGAGGCGTAGAGGTGGGTGTTTTTGAGGTTAAATTATAGACTCTGCGATCCCATTGTATCCCCATAAATTTCAATCCTGTATTTTAATTAATAAAATAAACAGTTAGTGTTCTCTTGGTTTGAAGAACAATGCCGCTAGTCGTCTGCTTCAGTGTATCTCTCTTGCGAAGAGGGAGAATCAATTGCTTTGCATAGATGTATAAAATACTTGCTTGCTCAGTACGATGTGAAACACAGTGCGTATGTATAAAAAATAATATCAAAACAGTTCCTCTTATTATTACTTAAAAAAATGTGAGGTTTCCCTCTTGTAAAATATAAAGAATATGCGTATACCTTAGTATTATATACATTTTATAATGCGGTTTTCTTAGTTGCTTGTGTACATATTTCGTGGGCATGTATCTATGTCCATTTTGTATAAATATGTCTCAGTATATTTTAAATCATAACGTATATTACATATATATATCTATGTATAATTTTAAACGCACCTAGAACAACTGCGAGGCATTTTGTTAACTTAAATGTGTCTTCAGTATCGCAACGCTTATTTCTATATTAATTCGTAACATTTATATGCATTGTACATCCTTAGGGCCACGACCAAATCCTTGACGGAGCTCGAACGTCTGGTCGCGAAGGTAATAGCACAATATAGCCGAAAACGACTACCCAGATGTTCTAGTTAGAATATATACGCTATGTGCCTTGTATATATGCTCCGTCTCGCTACTACCTCCCTATTGAAGCGGAGTTTCCAAAGACCAAATATTGTGCGGATCCGAGCGCTGCATTACGCATAGGCAAAGGAGCCACGGATGGCAATCGTGACACTTCGTACCCTACGTTCTCCGACGAAGTTCCGGCACACCGAGATAAGGACACGTATATCTGCGTTAGGCTTGCTCTCTCGACGGCGATTGTCTGTTTGATGCTCGACCGCAGTGGTCCTCTGTTTAGTGTGCGTCTTATCTCGAGGTTTGCAATATAATAGCATGCCGAAATTACGATCATTTGAATTAATATAATTTTACATCAAATTTCACTTTGTGTGTGAATGGTTCTGTTGCATTTATGTATGTTAAATGAATTTGAGTATGTTTTTGAGTTAAATACATACACATACAAAGTTTTAAATGCATACAAATACAATATGCACAAATTTATAAGAAATAAAGTAAACGAAATGGTGAATTTACAACTAGCACAAATGAAATATTAAATTTACAAAGTAAAACAATAAATGGTGGATTTCCAAAATAGAATAAATGCAGTAACGAATTTGTTGGCGTAAAAATAACAATAAAATGTTAGGAAGCCTTAAAAATTAGTACGTTAGACCGTGTCTACACCTGTGTATTGTCAGTTAACGTCATTAGACGTTAGTGCGACCCCAGCATCACAATTGCTTTTATTTTCTAAAGATGATATTTTCGACCGGGAGACTCTTGTAAACCCCCTTTGTTTCTTTTTTTTGCCTACTGTGTGTATGTAAATTGAAACTCCTATGATTTGCTTTGTTTTAGTTTTCTTTTTTATAATAGCTTTAGGGAGGTTATGTAATATTGTTAAGCGATATCAATCCGTAGGTCGTTGAAACCGTAGAAGCTTACTGTAAAATATTTTTTTTTGTGTATATTATACGCGTATAGGATTATCTTTTGTATTCTTTTTAAGCTAAAATCTTCGAAAAAGACAAGCTTACGTAAATTTTTTGATGGTGAAACAGGCGGTTACGCTAATATGCACTTCAAAAACGCTTTTTCATCAGGAAATGTCCTGGCAGTGAAAGCCTCAGAATATAAGGAGCTACTCCTGTATGCAGCAACAAAAGACAATAAGGAATTTGCTCTGCGCCCAGAGCAGTAATCCTCTACACGGTTTATGATGAAACCTTTATCATACTAATATGAATATATGTATATCATTACTGTGAAACAATATCAAAAGCGATAGTAAATAAGAGAACCTTTTAAGCTTATGTTAACAGGACCGTAAAAGATAATTTGCAAACAAAGCGCTTTACTGTTCGACGTAAAACAGTTTTGTCATTTTTTTTTTATTTTAGTCTCCCTAATTCCTTATTATTTCGCATCGGATTTAAATACTGACCTAAAACTTCCATACTAGCAGCTAAATGAGTTTTATTTTGTTAAACTTAGTAATAATAATAAACTTTATTAAGCCAATTCTTGCACGTTGGAGAACATGGTTGCAGGCAGCTTTTTATTATGCTGAACATTTCAAAATAGTAAAAGCTGTTGTTGCACAATTCAATCCTGCCGAAGCTGCAGCTATTAAGGAAAGCCAGTCGAAATTTCAAGATATTTCCGTTGAAACAGATTTAAAAAAATATTCGTAGCTACTATAAAGGATTAGCTGACGCAATAGACCAATTACAAAATAGATCGTTATCATTATCGGAGTCTCTGCAAATTATGGACGGAGTGCATACACAGCTACTGACTATACATGACGCAAAATATAATCGCGTTTTAGAAAAGTTCGAGAGTGTGCTACAGAAATATTCCGATTTTAGCATACTAAAACAAATCTGTGATGGTGCGCTCTTTTTCAAAATATAAACTCATTTTCTCACCACGGCGAACATCGCTCACCGAGACAACTGTGGAAACACATCTAATGGTGTCAATTTTGTGCCACTCTTATCCATATGATGTTAATACTGATAATGGTGCTAATAATGCATTAGTTCTGTTATTTTTTTTCTATTTTCTTACTATTGTTTTTGTATACTAGGGAGGTAAATATTAGTTCTATATGAAACGATACACTAATTATGTACTTGGTATAATACTACAACACACAAAAAACACCAGCTATATTTTCAAAAGCGACACGTAAGTACATAACCTTGACCGTTCGACTAACCTCTGCAACAGCTCAACCGGTATTAAAACGAAATCTCTCTCAGCGCGGTTTAACATGATTTATATTCAAGGTCGACATTACATGCCTGCTTCTCTACCGGTTTAGTTTATTTATGAATTTTTCGTATTCTTATATTAACCCGTAATACCGACGCCTATGCGAGTCCGCAAGTTTAGGTTACTCTATTTATTATATATGAAGTAATCCAATCAGCAGCTATTCTTTTTACGTCATAAGTATATAATTTATTCAGTAGTGCAGTCTGGTCCACACAATCGGATGCTTTATTTAAATCACGAAATACCGCCAATTGCTATCTAATTGTTCAATAATATAATTATGAAGTTATAATAAGGCCATGAACGTACACTTACTTTTGCGAAAATCGTGTTGGTTTTTGGAGATTATGTGAAGTTTGTGATGTATATATTATACTGCAAATTAAAATAGTATATGATTGCATATTGTTTTTTCTTTATTGTTATTTATCCGTTTTTCAATTTACTTACAAAAGTTAGAACAAATTTCAGTTTGAAACTATACTGCCTTGTGATTTAAAATTGTATTTTTGGTGAAAACCCATATACACGACTAGTTTGTTTACTGAAAATTGTTTTTTCTTTATTATTATCTATGCGTTTTTCAATTTAATTGCAAAAGTTCGGAAACAAAGATGTATTTTAACATTTATGATGAATGGGAATAAACGGTAATGGAACGTATGTGACGGCGACTTGACAAATCGCCCATATTGAGCAATCCCTGTAACGTTTACTATTCTTGCCTTACAATTGCAATTTTTTACTGCGCGAACACTTTTGTTAGGCATTTCTTATTAAATTCTACCATTTGCTTTGGCGTCGCTGGTTTCCGTTTTATTTTGCCGTTCCTTTATCTTCTGTTTTTGACATTTTTTTTTGACACGTCGTTGTAGAGGCCTTTAAACGATGAATCTCTTTGTATCGTGTTATTTGCTGTGGCACTTCTATTTATCCCGATTATTTTTAGGAGCTTTAAGGACGTTTTGTTGTATGTTTTTACCCAGTTGGTGATTTTAAGATGCGAAATAGGAATTTATGAGGGCGTAGACAACACTGTATGTATCGCAACTTCTACACGTTAACAGCGAAGCCCGCTTTGCATCCTAATAAGATTTGTCCTAAGTGAGGAACATTTATTTAATGTACGTAATTAACGTATTCAAATTGATACTAAACTGCACATGTGTAGCACACAGTATAGCGCTTTCAGCAGTCCATTACCCGCCGGCTAAACAACAGTTAAGAAAGGGCAGCGTTAATAATAAACAGAGCGAGGTAACTGTCTCTGCGATACATAGGCGTTATGCCGGAGTAGCGGGCTATGTGCAAAAATCGATTCTCGCTTTGTCAGTGTCCGCTTGTTTATTTTTCGTTCAGTTTAGGAAACGAGAGTGAGTGTTGTGTTTTGTGTTACCTGTTATTCGTTATAAATATATAATTATTCATCTAAAACGTGCAATGTGAACAAGGCTAAAAACGACCCTTTGCTGGCACAGTAAATAAGTTTTTCTGTGACTTTCCGGATTTGTTCTACGACAGTGCTGAAATAAAAAAGTTTGTAAAGTGCGCGAGATACATTTGATGTGCCGGAACAAGGCGGACTGTAACAAACATGTACATACCGAAGAACACAAAAATAGAAAAAAGGGCGTGCCAACAAGAACTGCCTTTATTCTCGATTTACTTGTCATAATGATATCCTGTAATTTTTCACTTCACTTACTCGTAAAAGAACCGTTTTAGAACTTTTGGCATAAGTAGAACCCCGAGTTGAAGTTGCTAACTACGAAAACGGCACGTAAGCATGTTTTATTTGTACGCGTTTGTTTTGGTTATGTGTTAATGAGACAACAGATTGTAAAAGAAATTCTATTCTAAGTGGTATAGAGCGTATACTGGACCCCCACAAACCGACATTTCCACTGTTACTACCTAGCAAAAGACTGGAAAGGTGTACTGGTGCAGCAATTGTGGGGGTACGTTAGAAAACATTCAAGTCTCACCACGTCAAGTGTTGATGTTTATGAGCGATGGTGTCGCGACAATACGTTCAGTAGGCCATCCTCTTCTTGAACACGGTTGCAAGTGTTGACCTGTTACGTGTAAAGTGCTTTACATCTTATGGCAGAAACTATTCGACAGTGTTCAGAGGCATTATTTCGCTTTAATAAGAAAAAAATGATCTGAGTAATCTATTTGCTAGATGGACGCCACGTAATTTATTATATAAATAACATGGACAACAAATTACGAAAATGCAACGACATGTCAAGAAATCAGGGTGCACACATTTTGGAAATAAAGGAAATACTTTAGCAGGAAGCATTAATGTTTAATAAAGATGTGATCATAAGTCCCTGCCATACAACGATTAAAATAAACGACTAACAGTTACAACATAAACGGGGAAGTAATAATATGATAAATTTAATTACGAGGGTAGCGTCTTAAGTTTCCACAAACACCCACTACATGGCGATATTGGGATTTGGCAACACCATTTTCGAAAAATAGTTTGTTTACAGTGAGCCTTAAAAAAAGCAATTTTGTGACAACATTGAAATTTCACGTGAAGGTTTTCGTTGGATGATTTTTTAGGATTTCAGTAGAAGTCTAACACAGCAATAATGCCTCGAATCGCTTCGTTCAACTTTTGGTAATGGAACACCATCAGAAAATACTGTTTACAACTGCTTTAAGAATTTTGTCGTGTTCGTCCTTCCGCCAGTAATAAATTTCGTGAAGATCGACCAAAATCAGTTGTTCCAAAAACATCGAAGCTGTGTGGAACATGATCGAAGAGGATCGGCATGTGACTTACATACATTCGATTTTGCATGAACATCTAATTGTGAAAAAGATGGATGCCGCATAATTTGACTCAAGCACAAGAAAGCTCGTGTCAGTTGGTTTAAGGAAATGGTAAAAATATTCGACAAAGGAACTTCAAAATTCGTACGAGCACTAACGATAATAATGAACTATTAAAACTAACTAGGATTTACATATAATTTTGAAGAATTGATGTAAATTGATCCTGTTTCTGTTTCACCATCTACACTAGATTCGTATGTATGAGCATCCGGATATTTTAAAAGCTTTAACATTTCTAGCATTTGTTCTTTTATCTGAAATTAAGAGGGTCAAATGATCTAAATAATAGATAACGTAAGTCCTCATTAATTTGAATTCTCCTCATCTTTCTGATATATGCTTACGATAAAATTTATAATCTTTATTGCCGTCAACTCCTTGGACAACTTTGTTCAGTTGCACAATAGGAAGCACAAAGCACAAAATGACTAATTACATCAGTTAATATGATCTTCCTTAATAATCCTTAATAAATAACCTATTGTTTTCCATATTAAGTTCTTGCATTGTTCTTTATAGTATGATAGCTTGTCTTATTAACATACAATTTATAAGTTACTAATTTTTGCTATTTTTTGTTATATTGAAAGATAGATTACGAATGTAGACATTTTTAGAGCTTATGCAACGATTTTGTTTATATAATGCGACTGTAATAAAAAGTTAATATGTACAATAGCATTTAGCATATCTTTACTATCTATAATAGCAACAAGAAAAGTATATTCAATATCTAACGGCCACAAGTGTACAATTTAAGCGCTGCGGAATGAATAGTGTCTCAGCACCCGTACTATTAAAAAGCACGATCTTGTATAGACCAGCAGGGATCATATCATGCATCCAGCTTCTCTCTGATTTCTGCACACGTTTTGCCATCCAAAAAGAGAAATCGAGCCATCGACCGGTATTGTTATTTTTCCATGATTCCACAAATACATTAACTTGCTCACTTTCAACAGCTCTCAAAACGCTACTCCATGAATCTCTCCGAAATTTTGACAGACGTCGATTAAAGAATAGTACTTGCAGTCAGCAATGCAGATTTTACACAAAGCGCCATCTGGGACTGGTAGCGCGGTGCCTAGCGCGTCGGGCTACCAGTCGGGGTTCGGGGTTAGAACCCCGGGCCCGTCACTCTCAGAGTTGGATTTTCCGTAGTTTTTCTTACTCCAAATTTGGCGAATGCTGAGGGTGAACATCTTAGAACGCTCTATAGGCGCAGGCATAATAATATCTCATGGCTGGCACTTTTAAAGGTTTGTCAAAAATCATTCCAAAATTGCTCTACAGTAATATAAAATTGCCATTTTAACTGAAACTGAGAGAATAACAATTCTAAAATACGGTGACCGTAAGAGAAGTAAGTGTATATGTTCCCTTATTAAACGCTTGTTAAAACAATTTGCATATTGTTTCACCATTTTATACATTAAGGCTGGGAATCGTATTGAGTTTTTTGTTCAGTTATTTTATTTATGTAGATGTTCGAACATTCGAATGATTAAATATCCGAATATAAAATCTGTGAAAAGCCCGCAATACTACAAAAGAGAACCTTACGGAAAAGTGCTTTTAGCGGAATTGCATTTTTAAGCGATGAATTGTACCACGTCAATATCAGAAATTAAAGTTATACATCATCTTGTTCCTTTTTTAAGCCTCTATTCAGCAGAATAAATGATTTTTTAATATCCTATTTTTAAATCTCTATTTTGAAAGAAATATAGAAGATAATATAGGGTTATTCCATGTCAAGTGATCAAGTCCCCACGCTCGACCATCTCAGATTTTTTTCAAGTTTTGTGAGTAGGTTCCACAACCGACTAAAAGTAATTTCCCAAATTCTTAGCTCCTGTGTGTAAGTACATAGCATACATGCTATGCATTTACATAGCATGTATCTACGATAAAAACTGGTGGGTAGGCAACATTTGTGACATTTCGTTCGAACAGTGTGATTTACTGATAAATTTTATGCATCCACATGGTCCATCACACGCATTTCGCTAGCCGTCAAGAAAAGACAGTTGTTCTTGTGCAGCACATTCTTGAAAACCTGGAAGCACCCTCAGTAGCAACAGCGCTGGTGGCGACAATACTGTTTTCCAGATGCGGTTGTTCAAAGCATTAACAAGAAGTTCAGCTCTTTGCAGTAGTTTTTGCTTGTTTTTATTGTTGTGTAATCAATTGTTTGGCTTGGGAACCAACAAAAGCAGCCCACCTGAGATTTGGGAACCTCGACTATGCCGCCCACCAAATACGGCTTGGGATCCTTTGCTAAGCTGCCCACTTAAGGCTTGGGAACTGTGAATAAGCTACCCGACCTGAGGCTTAGGAATCTCGGTGGCTATCGGGCGTGGCCCCTTGGCGATAGGGATACCATTTCTAAAATGGTAGCCACAAAAAGTCACCATGGACCAACGCAAGCTATAAATGTATTAAAAAGAATCACGACCAGATAAAGAAAGCATCTGCTGAGATTTCAACATTGTCGAAACTGCATTTTCCCCCAACTTTGAGTGCATGTGGTAAGAAGGGACTTTAATATTGTTCCATAAACTTTTCAGCACTCGTAATCTATTTTAAACAGCTTCACTAATTTTCAGTAGAATATCTTATTGGCTTAGTGGATTGCATGATGACAAAGGCGAAGAAAAGGTTTTAAGTAATGCGCGCAGTCCTTTCAAGCAGTTACTTTGTCTCCTCTTTTTAGTCTTATAAGAAAAGACCCCAACACAGAAACCAAGTATGTTGTAGAGAAAAACAAGCTCTTTTAAATGGTTGTTGAGTCAAGAAGCTTTTAGGTTTTCTAGTTGAGATATAGACGCTCAAAGATTTAAATTTGTACCAAAAATTTTTGGGGTCATGTTCATCTTCAAATATTTCAGAAACTATTTGTCAAAGAAGCTTAACATTTTAAACACTTAAAACAACTATTTTTTCACTAGTTACACAGAAGATGAGTTTTCTGCATTGATTTACCTGGAATACAGAAATGAGGATTTTTTTTGTCGCGACAAATTTTCAGCCAAGTTTGAGGACCAAAAGCAAGAGGACTAATTGACTGTTTTTGTTAACATTTGGAAGTTTGAGACACTGGTAACTGTACTAAGTAAGTACAGCAATTTCCAGGCAAATATTTCTCTTACTTACAGAATAACAGCTTGACAAAAATGGCAAAAACTGTCCGTGAGCATTTGCGAAATTTTAGCTGTCATCACTTATGAGTAGGGTAATCAAAACTTGCGGACTCGCATAGGCGTCGGTATAAGGGGTTGATATAAGAATACAAATTACTTCTTTAAACCTTGTGGGTCGACAAGAAAAAATATTCTTATACATAGAAAACGATCTCTCCACATCTAAGGAAGTTACATTTGCATGTAGAAACTGTTTTTCAAAATCACTTAAAAGTTCACTATTCTTACACTTATTATAAACGGCCTCTAAAGTATTAAAATCGGGATTTTTCCTTAAAACATCTGCCAACTTTTGACTAGCGCATAATCCTGGCGTATCATTTAATGCGTGTAATTTATTTTTTACACTCTCCACTATGTCTAATGATTCCTACAATGACAATTCAGTTGTTGTTAAATCTTCTAAAAATTGAGGAATTTGAAATACTCTTTGACTTTCTCTAATTGCTTTGGATTCATTCCGATTAAATCGCATTATAACTGATTGAATTTGTTAAAAATGGATCAAATAGTAAGAAGCTGCTGTTAGCCAAGTACCCCATCGCGTTAAAATTGGTTCAGGAGGTTCTGGAATACCTGGACAAAATTTACGAAATTCTTTTAAACGTTTAGGAGATTTACGAAACACTGCTTTAGTACTTCCAATCATCCGATCAACGTTTCCGTAATGTTGTCGAACAACTTCACCAACTAAATGCAAAGCATGCAGCACGCAGGTTATATGTATTAAGTTAGGAAATATATGTTTCAAGGATCGCCCAACACTTAACATCGTTGCTGCACTATCTGTCACAATCATCACAACTTGATCTTGGGCAATTTTAAATTTTTTCAAAGCGTTCATTATCACTTTTTGAATATTTTTCGCGGTACATTGTTGAACACGTTTGCAAGCTAACAAATATCGAGATGCTGTGTTCTCGCTAGATAAAACGCGAGCTATTACATTCACAATACTGTGTTTCTTTATATCGGTCGTCTCTTCAGTTCTTGCATTTCTCATATGCTTAATACCATTGACATGCCTCTGGCAATCAGTTCTGTTCAATGCAGCCAAACGAACATTGCATATTAAGCAAAAAACTGCACTACCGTCATATTTTAAATGGGGAAAAAGTGACACATACTTATGTACATTAGTAGCAAATCTATTACGAGGCATTGTCTTCTTAGGTATGTAAATATTAGTTCTATATGAAACGATGCACTAATTATGTACTTGGTATAATACTACAACACACAAAAAACACCAGCTATATTTTCAAAAGCGACACGTAAGTACATAACCTTGACCGTTCGACTAATCTCTGCAACAGCTCAACCGGTACTAAAACGAAATCTCTCTCAGCGCGGTTTAACATGATTTATATTCAAAGTCGACACTACATACCTGCTTCTCTACCGGTTTAGTTTATTTATGAATTTTTCGTATTCTTATATTAACCCGTAATATCGACGCCTATGCGAGTCCGCAAGTTTAGGTTACTCTACTTATGAGGCTCCTGCAGGTCATGTATTGCATATCAAGAGCTGAGAATTTGGGGAATTACCTTTAGTCAATTGTGGAACCTATTCACAAAATTTGAAAAAATGTGAGATGGTCGAGTGTGGGGACTTGAATCACTTGACATGGAATAACCCAATAGAAAAGAATTTTTGTGTTTGTATACTACTAATTTCACCTCTTACCTACTTTACAGCGTAGCTAGCTGAAGTTAAATTATACATGCATTTAACGCATTGAAATAACTTAGTATGCGGCAATTTAAGCTAAACCATAATAAAAAAACTTGCTTTTATTGTGTTTATTACTCGTGATCGGTTGGAGCTATATAAAAACGACCCGTATTACTTTGCCGTGAACTTCTATAATAAAGTTCGCGCCAATCTCGAGATCATTAACTCTCTGCAAAAGAAGTAAAAAGAAATAAAAAATTATTTCGTTGCCTAATAAAACATACTTTAGTATTCAAGAGTAAGCAGATAATCTTGAAATAGATAGATTAGCTGCTTACTACATAGTAATTTTAGCTACTTTTATTTTTACTGATTTTATTTCATATGTGACACATACCAATCGTAATTTCTTTTGGCACTGTATGGAAGTATTGACTTCAAGCAAAATATAAATAAAAGTTTAATTCAAGTCGGTGATTTAAAATTTTGCAAGGTATGTTGAATGAGGATTGAAGTTGCTGTACTTCTGTTTGACCCGTCAAAGGTATTTGATTCAGTAGATTACTCTTTCTTGTCATCTAAATTGTATAAGTTGGGAATCAGGAGGAATATTAACAAATGCTTGTCATCTTATCTTTCCAAGAGAGAAATTCGTGTCTAATTAAACAATGCGAACTCGGATATCCACTTGCAAACAACAGGTATGTAACAGGGTTCGGTACAGGGGCCACTGCTTTTCTTACTCTTCAACGACCTTCCTGACCACATTACTTGTGGAAATGTTTTTTGTATACGGATACGTCAATAATAGTCTCGGACGAAAGTTTCGATATATTGGAAACTAATTTACTGAATTCATTTTGTTCAACCATAAACCAAATGATAAGAATTTTTCTAAGGTTAATTATAATTTATAACAATCATATGTTAGAATGCATTTTAACAGCTAAATTTTTAGGAATTCATATTGACTATAATCTGGATTGGGTTTCACATGTTGAAGTTGTCTGCCCATGTTTAAATTCTGTTTATTTTGCTATATATAACCTGAAATTTAATAACTTTTTGGATAGAAAACTTCTTTTATTTGCACATTACTCACTTGCCTATACGATACTGCAATATAATATTGTTGTTTGGGCACTATCTTATCTGTTGCTCATCATGCAGTATCGGGCGTAGAGGTCATGCGTTGGGGAGTCCCTCAAAGATCGGTTCTTGGACCAATGCTGTTCCTTATATACATCAACGATCTTCCTGGGAATATATCTGAGAGGACGATTATGTTTGCAGATGACACTCCCATTGTGGTTTCGACCCAGACGGACAGGCTCTCAATGAGCGAGCGGCTACTGTTCTTGAAGACGCTACAGAATGTTTTTTCGCAAATAACCTCCGAATAAACAAACACAAAACTCAACAAGTTCAAATATCAGCTCACCATCAATCGGGGGCTAAATCAATTAATTTTCTCGGTTCGACTGTTTCCCAAAAACGAAGTTGGGAGAAGCGTGTGACAGAGTTATGCGGAAAACTACCATCGGCTACCTACGCCATCCGTAGACTTATGGAGATAGCAACCTATGACGCAGCCAGAATAGCGTATTTCGCTCTATTCCACTCTAGAGCTTCATACGGGATCGTAATGTGGGGACATTCTCCGTACATCCGAAGTACTGTTAAAACAAAGGGCAGCTTTACGAGTTCTTTCCCGAGTACCTACAACAACACCCTGTAAGGACCTTTTCAAGAAACACAAAATACTTACCGTTCCCTGTATATATGTACATACATTCTCTCCGTCTTGATGCAAATCCACTCCAACAAACAAAACAACATTCAACACGGAGAGGTACACAACTATAACAAAAGGATCGCAGGGAATCTGGTCTTGCCGTACCACAGGGTTTACAAAGCGGGAAGTGCCTTAAACTATTATTTAAGACAATGAGATAGACAAACTAGTCAACAACCTATTCTATTAACGAGTTTTAACAACAGGAATTTTAATTTGTATTTATTGTCGTTCTTAAGTTTTCGTTATTTTATCTATATGTTTTATCAATTCAAAGTTTTTATTTATACAAATGCTTTTATCTATTTAAATGTTGTGAAGTCCTGTTTTTTACACTTATTGTTAGAATTTGTTAAAAAGGTGATACCGGCAGTGGCGCACCGCATAAAAGTAGGTACGTAATATACAATATTAGTGAAAAATAATATTGTTACCTTTTCCTGTCGTCTTGATGTCCATTGTGGCAATTGGCAGCCGCCCTGGTAAGCTGCGTAGAATTGCAACATCAGCAATGCTTCTATTGCCGATTCATTCAGCCGTCGACGGTGTTGTGAATACGTTGTCGTATACTTCGAAAATGATCGTTCGACATCCAATGAAGTAAGATTTGCAAATATCAGATATTCCTTTTCCTCATCTGGGCACTCTTGATTTTCAGTTATATACCGAACCTTTTGTAAATCGGGATTTTTCGTTAAAACTGCACAACATTTTTGAGCAACATCGACTCTTATAGTGTTCGTCAAGTTTTCTAGAGCGGCTTGTAAATTGTTTATGCAATTTAATGCGTCTCGTGCAGATAAGTGACTGTTTTCTTATTGCTCAATAGCTTGTACAACTTCAGAATAGTTCATAGAAATTTTATCTATTTGTTGTTGAACGTCCGAATTGGAAAAAAGTTGCTGATTATCTCGAACTACTGCAGAATCATTTAGACCAAGTTTCAAGATGACATTTTTCACTTGTGAAAAATATTTCTGATAGTAAGATACTGCCTGGAGCCATGTTCCCCATCGCGTTATTACAGGCTGAGGTGGTGGTGGTAATTTCGGATACAATTGTTTGAATACACGGATGTGTTTGGGAGATTTGATGAACACTTTTTGGATAGATGCTATTAACTTATCCACCATCAGATATTTCTTTCGAATGGTTTCTGCTACGAGGTGACATGCGTGTATGAGGCATGTTATGTGAGGAAGAGTCGGAAAGCATATTTTCAACATCCTACCAACTCTGAGCATTGTTGCGGCTCCGTTAGTAACGAACATTGTGACTTGGGTTCCTGTGATACAAAATTCTCTCAACGAATCTTTTATTATCTTGACAATGGCTTCTGCATTAGTTTTCTGAATCCTTTTACTGGATAAAAACAATGAAGCTGATGGACCATCACACTTTAAAGGAAGCGCTACAACATGAATGACGCTGTGTTTCTGAGCATCAATTGTTTCATCCACACATAGGCAGATTTTCTTATTTCTCAACTCGTCTTTTATACATTGCTTTACTGTACCTTGCACACGTGGCAAATTGTATCGTAACTGCATAGATGTTGGCAGCTTCCATGAGGGAACGTAATTAGCCAAAAAAAGACGAAAGTATTCATTAGATACTAGATGTTGTGGGATGTTGCACACACTTAACATGAAAATAAAATCATATAAAAATTGCCCGTATGGAATACTGTTTCTTAATTTCAATACATGTCGTTTACTGTGACAGTGTTTTCTACATTCAAACCTATCGTGACTTAGCAATCCGCTATTGCATATTGTACAATAAATATGCGGACTTCTATATTCTAATCCAGGGAAATGCCTGAGATATTTATTCACATTCGAAGGGAACGTTACACCCTTTGGGCGTCCCATCTCCGCGTACTTATTTGGCGTGCAGCGTGCAACGTACTGTCGCTTTGAACTCTCTTGCGGTACTGTCGAGATCGACTACGAGTTGAAAATTACCTCTGCCTACGCCGCTACCGCTACGCTACTGCCATCCGGTACCATTATTATAGACGATCACGAAATGGAGAATACTAATAAATAATGGCGATGAAATAATAATAATTGTATTAATTTTAATATGTATTTTGTGTTTGGGAGGAAAGGACCTCTTTCATTTCCATCCTTCATTATAAACACTTCACACAGTGTTACCATAGATTATTTAAAAATAGATGCACCTTTTTAAATAACAAAATCACTATGCATTACCCACACGTTGCTATTATTTCAAATTGATAGCTTTTAAGATTGTGAATTAATTTAACATGGAACAGAAACAAATAAGCAAGTGCAAAGAAATTTGTAAGTGCACGATAGGAAACCGTAAGGGTGACTGAACCCCTTAGTTTCTTTTTCTTTTTATTGTGTATACAGTTATATACGCCTTTCATGGGGGCAATACTCCTTCCCATTATTCCTTCCGTGTTAGAGAAAGAGAAAGCTTTTATTCAGTGGAATTCAAGATTGATATCTGTGTTTACCATACTTGAAGATTGATATCACACTTGAGCTTCACCTTTAAACGAAATTCCTTTAAATAAATTGTTACAATACGATAGATCAAATAAACATCAAAGCCACTGGGATCATTTATAATCATCTGAACGCTTGAAGCAAACGTATACAACGATGGAAATGTACTTTAAGGTGAATTAAAATCAATGAAATTCCGGAATGTTATATCCAAAACCTGAGTAGACATCTTTATTAGAAACAGTCGAAGTTATCGGGAAATATTGAATCGATCCCTGAGCACTGAGTGATAGACGATAAAAACACCCTTCTATTTGTAATATTGGACTAGGTAACCTTGCATGCAGCAGTACGTTCTTCATGTAGGAGTTCCTAGATATTTTCCATAACAAAATAAACGCATTTGCTTTATAATAATCCATTATATTATAAATGTTACAGCAAAAGTTAATCAGTTAATCTATAAAACATATATGTTTAAACTTTTTTAATTACGGCAGATACGCGAGTATGTAAAAAGTTGAAATAGGATTTCAGGAAAAATAAAAAAAAACTGGTGTATTTCAAAGAAACGGATCATATTTGAACTAAAAGATATACAAGAAGAGAAATTTCCGTTTTGTGAGTTCCTGTTTCAGTGGCAACTGAACCATTTTACGGATTATACTTCGAACTTGTTCGAGACAAATAAAAGTGGAAAACTTTCTTTGGGAATTAACAAACATCAGAGGAGTACATTTGTAAGTTTAACTGAACCGAAGAAACCGCTTCTAAAAAAATACTACGTTTCAGTATAATACCGCGGAAAAGGGGAGAAATGTCTAGCTGAGAAAAACCTTATCCTTGTATATTCTTTAATAGATCTTAAAATGTACTTTTTGATATAGACACGTATTTCTCTGCTATTTATATGCATAAATGTTTTCTATTCAAGTGCAAAATTCAAGGGGTCTCGCAATACATTTGTGTATACTGGGTGGGCACAAACCTAGAGGGAAGATTGTATGGCCCACAATAAGCAGAAAAGTCTTAATAAACGTGGGACGCAAATGGACAGTTTCGGAGATTTTTTTTGCGTTTAAACAACCTTTTTATTATGTACCGAGTCGCCAAATAAGAATGGCAGTCGGCTATATCTCAGAAACTAGTAATCACAGAGCTTTCGGGTAAAATCTGTTTTAATAACCGTGGCCAAAATAAACCACTAGAAATGATTTTGATGTTTGTAAAATGACCAGAAGATGGCGTAACGGTCACGGCTAAATATACAATTAAAGTTTTCATCGTGTTTTGTCTAATTAAGGGTTATCGAAAATATATGCATTTTATTCCCAATCCAAATCCCTTTCTTTTGCGTTGAACACATTTTGTCGTATCTTTTAAAGTAAAGTGGTGGGGAGACGTCAATTGCTTTTTTAAATAAATGTTGATTACTCCAGTTAGGCTTAGCCGATTTTAACCATCTTGGCCTCGTTTAAAAGAGCTTTATTTGATCTATCAAATGTAGTTTTGGTGTACTTCTCATGAATTGTACCGTCACCGCTAGAGGGCGTTATCTGACTTTATAACAAATAAAACGGTTTCAGGCGAAAAAATTGGGAATTAAAGACTCAAGATATTAGTGGAAACCGCATCTCGATATCTTTTCTCTAACCGAAGATATTAACGAAAAAATGTAAATATTTGTTGCACCTAGACGACCCGGTTTTGCCGACTGTCTACCTTTTTTTTAAATTTCTAAATATAACCATATTAGTAAAAATAAAAAAATATACGCTATTTCAAAGATAATTATTTATTTTAATGCCTTATCAACAAACTCGATCTCATGCTTCTAACGATTTCAACTTGAAATAAACAATAAAAATTTGATTAGCCTACTATCTATGCGAATTTCTAAAAACAATATTATTTAATTAACACTGTGATGCCTCTTTGTAGAATATAACATAAATAAATTATTAGTAGCTTCCTAGATGTTCGAACTGTTTTCCATCATTTTCTATGCGTGATTCTATTCTCTGTCAAGTGGACAAAACAGCTGTCTCGACTTCTGTCTGTGAAATGCTTCGAATTGCATTTCTTATTTGAAGAATCATGTCTTCTCTTGTAATGAGCCTAGTAGCAAAGACGAGACTCTTTATTCTTCCCCACAAACAAAAATCTAAGCAAGTTAAGTCCGGAGACCTAGCTCGCCATGGAAATATACTTCTTCGTCCTAGCCACCTGCTAGTTTAAGCATTATCTAAAAGGTTCCGAGCATTTACCGCAAAATGCGCCGGGCACCCGTCATGCTAAAAAAAAACATCTGACGACGAATTGCCAGCCGTACATCTTCTAAAGGAAAAGGCAATACGTTTCTTAGAAAATGTAGGGAAACGTATCCAGTAAGGGCTTCATTAAATATAAAAGATCCAAAAATTTGTCCACCTAGAATTCCGCTCCACACGTCCAGTGACCTTGGTACTGGACTTCCTGCATCCAGTGTGGATTCGTTTATGATCAGTAATACATGTTATGGAGATTTACACATCCATCGCTATTAAAGATGGTCTCGTCTGTCCACAAAATCCGCGATAGTATTTCTCGATTCAATGATGTTGTACCAATACTAGTGCTAATCAAAATTCATTCACCTTCTTCTGTGTACCTGTAATACCATCAGATTTAAAGGAAATCATACACCGACTAAAAAATAAGCATTCTGTCGGCGTTGATGAAATACCGTTGCATGTTATAGAGACTTGTTTTGCTGTAATTGCTGATCCTCTGTGTCATATTCTTAATACGTCCTTTTCCAGCGGTGAGTTTCCAACATCATTGAAATATGCCATTATCGTACCAGTACATAAGAAAGGAGATTATAACAACTTAGAGAACTATAGACCGATTAGTCATCTAACCACTTTCACAAAAATTTTTAAGGCAATAGTCTCAGAGCAGGTGTATTCGTTTTTCGCAAAACATAACCTGTTTAATACAAATCAGCATGGTTACATTTCCGGAAAAAGTACTAATACGGCATTATTTGAATATACAGAGTGGATACTATCTCAACTAGAAAATAATAACTTAGTATATGGTCTTTTTCTAGACCTATCAAAAGCATTTGACACAATATCGCACTCTATTTTGCTTGCGAAGTTGGAACATTATGGTATCAGGGGCATAGCTGGTTCAGAAAATATCTAGTCGATAGAAGGCAAACCGTAAAACTACATAGTATTAGTGGTTCAGCATACTCATATACAACAACAAAAAATATTGGCGTACCACAAGGCAGTGTCCTGGGTACTCTATTATTCTTAATTTTTATTAATGATATGTTTGAAAATATTTCCAATAGCAATCAGCAAATTGTGAATTATGCCGATGATACTAACCTGCTGTTTAGTGGTTCCTTGTTTAATTCGAAACTGCTCAATATTACTAAATTTTACGGAACAATGGCTTCAAGTAAATCTTTTACATATAAATAGAGATAAAACGCGATGCATTTTTTTCAAATGTAATGAAGGTACTGAAACTCCGGGTAGTATAGCCTTAAATAACCAAAAACTTAAATTAACCAAACATTGTTCTTTCTTGGGTGTTGCTATAGATGATACGCTAAAATGGAATCAACAAATAGAGCAGATATGTGGCAGGCTCAGCGGTGTTTGCTTCGCATTAAAAATATTAAAGAAAATAACAAGTTTTTCAACTATGAAAACAGTGTATCATGCCTATTTTGCGTCAATCATTAGATATGGAATCATATTATGGGGATGTGCGTCCAATGTGGAACGCGTCTTCATTTTACAGAAGCGAGCGGTGCGGGCACTGCTGGGTCTGGATTACGGTGTCTCTCTCCGGTCGCTATTCAAAGCGAACGGTTTATTGACATTATTCGGAATATATGTGTATGAATGTGTTATCTTTAATTTCAAAAATAAAATAAATTTCAGAGAGAATGAAAAAGTGCATGAATACGGTACTAGGTTCAAAGCTAATTATAATATTCCAAAACACAGATTGACAAAATTTACAAAAGGTGTGCAATACAATAGCATAATGCTCTTTAACAAATTGCCCGATAATATAAAATCTGAGACACATTTTATAAAATTTAAAAGGATGACACATTCATATATATGTGATGTTGAACCATATTCGCTGAAAGAATATATTAATTACTAAATTTATTTTATTATGAAATGTGATGTAAATATCTCACTTAACTGCATTTCTGTTTGACGCCGGTTTCTACTTGTGTGCTTTTTTCTTATAAGCTTACATTTCAGTAGAAATAAAGAACATTATTATTATTATTATTATTATTATTATTATTATTATTATTATTACTTCTTCGACATTTCTGCATCATGTCTGAAATAACTGAAAGTGTAACAAATCAAATCCTTTTCCACGTTATTTTTTAAATATTTTACTGTTACAAGTTGATGCAATTCTTTGGACATTTCAACCCCACATGATATTGTATTAATGAAAGCCATAGGTTAAGACACATAATAACGCTGTAACTATTATTATTGCCTAATTTCTCTTTATTAAAACTTAATTTTAGTAATTAACTCTAACCGATTACCTCTAATTCAAAACCCTAAATTATTTAAATGGTTAATTTTAAAGTAAGAAATTTCAGGAGCAAACAATTTATTTTTGTGTTTTATAAAATACAACTACGTACAATAATTTCCTATTGATTTTGCAATAATGATGGAAAAATAAGTTTGATTTTAAATGGAAAATAGTTAATGTAAACTGCTTTCTTTTAGATATCCTCAAAAGCCCTGTAAATTTAATAATGATAACAATCGCAACTGTCAAATTCGAAGAAGCCAATGTTGCTTTATGACATTTATATGAAATTTATACAAAAATGCAAATTGATATTTTGTTTGGAAACGCTTTAGGTGCGAATCATATTCTCTGATAAGTCGCCGCTCAGAATAAATGTCGAACTGTAAGACGTGAGTTGAAATCGAATACGGTATAATCTGTAAAAGTGAATCCTATATATTTTATGTGCGTATAAATGGGTACCCTTACTCTGATCCTATTAAAATTTCTTTCCAAGTTTTATTCGTTCGTAAATTCTTTAAAGAAATTTTAACAAACATATTGGTACGCTATTAAGGTTAATAAAATGGCGCTGGTTGTCTGAAGGTTATAAAAGTTGATTAAAGAAAAACATTTAGGTGAAGGCTTTGGGATAATCGATAGAAGGAATTTACACATTTTTCTAACTACTGGATTTATTCAAATTAAATAAATAAGTGTCTTTATTGGAAGATTTGCTTTTCGAATAATATTCGGTTAAGCAATAAAAAAAGAAAAACAAGAAATGTATACGAAATCCATAAAAGCGTAAAGCCACGAATCGGAATATCTATTTTATTTCTCAACCCAATCTACAACATAAATTCTAAATGAAGGAATAGGAAAATTAGTTTCCTACATTCTAACATAACCTAATTTCGGTAATGTTATCAAGAAACATCAAACGTAATAAATTCTACTATTTTGCAAAGTCGGATAAATTGTACTATTTTTCACATTTTGCTTCATAGTCACACCTATTTATCTAAGTCTCATAAAATGGCGAAATTAAATTATCTTCATACCTTATTGATATAAAAAATAGATATTCAAATCTTTTATATTGTACCACTCTGTACGTAAATTAGAAACACATAAGCTTTAATGGAAAAATACATAGAGGAAACATTCATGAAAAACATTTAAAAAAAGCAATTATACAATTAAGAACAAATGTCACAAGTATAAGAACCTTGTAACGGCGCGACACGATTTTACCAACACGATTGTATCATTGATTTCCATCAACCGATCATCTGCCCTCCTTCATATGAGTTGCCAGCCTACTCAGTGAAAACGGGGGGAATCGTAAACAAAACGAAGGTCGAAACTATACTCATATGCGCCACTTACCATTCCATCAGGAGACCATGCGGTAAGAACATGAGCTACTCAAAGGTATAGTGGAATCAGTCAATGAAAACCCAAGTAACAATGTGGTAACAATAATCTCGTTTACTAAAATAAAAAAAACGGAAAAAAGTAAATAATAAATGCAACCAGGGTCCACGTAACCAACACAAAGAAAAAAAATTACATCAACGAGTATCTCGATAACGTTTAGCGGACCCTCCTGTATATAGTACTCAAATTCCACTAACAAAACTAGTACCAAGAAAATATATTCAAATTCAGTGAAATAATTACTAATTATTTAACCCATTAATCGCTGACTATATATTTTAAATTTTGAGTGATACGTAAGGTTCGACGAACGAGTGCAACGTCAGAAACGTATCGCGCAAAAGTAGGTACGTGAGATACAATATTATCAAAAAATAATATATTGTTAACTTTTATTGACGTCCTGATGTCCACTGCGACAACTGGGCTTACCAAAGCAGTATTATTTTAATCTACAACGATCACAAAATACAAAGAAGTCTAATAATATAAATACAAGCAATGTAATTCTATTGCATGTAAGAGATAAATATTCTTTATGACTGTATTAAGATGTAGCTACAAATAGCATTAGCATTTGTATCCTTTCCTCCATCTTTCACGACGAACGATCGTTTACATCAATAAGAAAATAACGAAATAGTTTACTCAGATGCTCTCAGGCCTGAAAGATTTATGTTACTGTATATATGTTTTACGTAACAATTTTACTAACATTCTTACGATTTTAGTTTAGAATATGTTCTTTTCGGCGCATTTGTATATGTCGCTAGACAAGTATATGCAGCTGACACTTCAACAAAACTTATTTATGTGTCTTTATACAACGTGTTCACTTAGAAGGTAGACGAAAGATAATTCCTTTCCTGAGCCATTTAGAGAAAAAGTGTTAGAATAAAAAATATTCGGAGACAAATGCTGCATAACATAAAATTATATTCAAGTATACACGCTGTTCAGTTTGCGCTGCGCACAATACAAGTTTGGTTTTTTAGGGCCGCCTGTATATTATTATGATTTTAGATGCCTCTCTCCAATTTATGGCAATTTTCATCAATATTCCCTCTACCCATCTATCTTCGTTTTTGAGATTATTTACATTATTTGTTATGTTAACAGAGTTCAATATAAAAGCAATAACCAAATGTGATAAGAGAAATGTGCTAGCTAAGGGACATGTTCCTGCCTACCCGGCGTCATCAGCCTTGCTCCGAGCACATTCCCTTGCTCACTATTGCTGTTCGCTTCTCAGTTTATGCCACTAATCTCCACAAACAGCACTAAAATTTATTTCTTGGCACCACCTAGTGCCAAGAGATATAGTCATTCCGTCTAGAAAGTAGCGACAGAAACCGGTTTCTCTCGTCACTTTCTAGACAGCATAAACTGAGAGGCGAACAGAAACGGTGAGCAAGAGAACGTACTCGGAACAACGCTGATGACGCTGGCTTGGCAGAAACATGTCCGTCGCTAGCGCATTTCTCTTCTCGCATTGTTTCTGTCGGGGCTGATTCCACCAATATTATGAGATATATTAGCATTACTTTGGTTATTGTTACTTGGCACTTTTTTCATGTGTATTTATAAAATCAATAGATTTATCTAGCATCGCACACAAGTTTTTTCAGCAGCAAGAAATATAATAAGAACATACTGACAGTTCTTAAAAAAATTTCGCAATGCAGCTAAATAGAAATATTCATGAAAAAACTTCATGGATGGACATTACACAAAATAGTACTCTTGAGATGTTAGTAAATATTCAATAAAATACAAGGAATCGTATTACAGTTTGTATGAAGCAAAATGGTGTTTATTTCCAATAGATTTGAAATTGTTTGCAGTTTATTTTTAATGATTATCTTTACAAAAACAAAAGTTTATAGTATTTCGTCACCGCACTCTATGAATTTTAGCAAACAACTTAATGGTATAGCTTCATATTTAATTTACGAAAGAACGACACATTTCAAGTATATATAATGTGTATAAAAAAAAATGTTATTACAGTTTTTCTATTAAATCACCGAAAAATATACAGGCTGTTCCATTAAAAAAAAATTGAAATGGCGTAAGTCAAACATGGCAACGATTTCGATGGCCATCTTGTAGACTCAAGTTGATATAAAACACTTTTTGATGTATTGCCTAATACTCCAAGAAATACTCAATCGAATAAAATTTGAATCACCACCCTAGTGTGTAAGACGTTTCAGATATCGGCCGTTAAAGAAGCAGCGACATTTCGCAAAAATCTCAAAGTATGTCAATTATCTCAAAAACTAAGATAGATAGGTATAGGGGATTTGGATATAATTTTATGCTGTGCTTTAATGATAATTGGCGATACAAATGGAAGGGTAGGAAACTGCCCTAATAGCTCTGATGGATGTGTTAGAAAATATGGAAAAATTACCAAAAATCGTAATGGCCAAAAAAATAATAGATTTTTGTATAGTAAATAATATGAAAGTACTATCTGGTGATAACAACTATTAAGATGAAAACTTATAATGGTAAAAAACAACAAGAACATGAAAAACACGTGAAGAAAGTTGAGTATACTAGCATTAAAACATATAGACTACAGGAAGAAAAATTATAAAAAAAATTAAGGAAACAATAAAGGCCCTAGGTAACTTAACGGATACGATGGATCTAGAAGAATTATGGGAACCCTTAAAGAACATAATTATAAAAACGGCTGAAGAAGTATGCGGAATGAAAAAAAGAACGAATGAAAGAAAACAGACATCCTGGTGGAACAATGAAATAAGAACAGAACTTAAAAAGAAAAAATACCTTTGGAAAAAGTATCTCGCAACAAATAAGAATGAAGAAGAAGGAATATAAATAACAAAGGGAGAAAGTTAAGACTATAATAAAGGAAGCAAATGCAAAGGAATGGGAAGAATTTGGTATAAGAATCGAAAAAGATTCAGAGGGGAAGGCCAAAATGTTATATCGTACACTAAAAAATCTCAGAAGAGGAAAGAGTAACCCACAAAAAAAACATCAAAGATAAAGACGGTAGTATTATTACGGAAGAAACGAAAATAACGACCAGGTGGAAAGGATATTTTTCAGAACTATTAGATGAAAAGGGCGAAATGGAACCACACACTAAAAATAACGAAGAGCAGATGATAAATTAAGAGCAAGAAAATGGGGAACGTGAACTAGAAAAAGAAATAGAAAGATATGAGGTAGTAAGAGCATTGAAAAAAATTAAAATAGGAAAGGCCCCAGGAATTGATAACATTAGACTAGAAATGATTAAATATATGGGGGAAGAAGGAATTACATTACTATACGAAATAATAAAGCTGGTATGGAAAAAAAGCAAGATACCTATGGAATGGAAAACAGTCATACTAACACCTATACATAAAAAAGGCAATTATGCCAATTGTAGTAACTATAGAGCATTGTCACTGCTATGTACTACCTACAAAATATATGAACGTATTATTGAGGAAAGGTTGAAAGAAAAAATTGAAATAACTCTAAACGATACCCAAGCTCCCTTTAGGGCCAATAAATCAACCCAAGACTGGATATTTGTGGTAAGACAAATAGCAGAGAAAATAACAACAGCAGGAAATTTATTTTAGAATTTATTTAGAAAAAGCATTTGGTAGCATACACCGTGATGAAATCTGGAAGGTTCTAAAGGACCAGAAAGATAAGCGGGAAAATGATAAATGTAATAAAAAGTATGTATGAGGAGACACGTAATACCGTACAAATAGGAGGAGGAAGGACGGAGAGTTTTATAACGAAAAAAGTAGTAAGGCAGGGAAGCATTATAAGCCGGCTCCTATTCATCACAATCATGGACCATATATCAAAACAAGCAAACAAGGATACGAAAGGAATACATTTGGGATACAGAAAACTACAGCCAGTAGAAATCAGAGAGCTGCTCTATGCAGATGACCTTATACTATTCGCGAATAATAAAAAAGAGTTGAAAAAAAGGATCAGAAAATGGGTAGAAGTATTGGAGAAATTTGGTTTGAAAATAAACGCACAAAAAACAGAAATTATGACAATAGCAAACGAAGCGGATAAGGTAGAAATACAAATAGATGGGACAAAAATACAAGAAGTGGAAAAATTAAAATATTTGGGGACGATGACAGATACTCAAGGAAGATTGAAAGATGAAATTCTCAACAGAATAAACAAAGTAAATGCAATATATCTAGAGCGGGCCAAATTGCGCCATCCAACAGAATCGGAATCAGGCGCAACGGCCGCTTATTGTAAATAGCGTATATGTGAGTCACAGCAGATATGTGATATTTCGAAATTAATACACAAGAGTAAAAAAATAAAAGCTGACGCAATAATAATGTTTAGTAATTAGAGCGGATATATATATATATATATATGTACACGCTGTGTTTTTATTTTCATTATGATTTTTTATTTGATTGAAAACGGTATGCGTTGTAAATGGGATGTAATAAGGAAATAACTGAGAAACTGAACGCTTTTTTTATTCTGTTGTACTTAATAATGTAACTGTAAATAAAGATATAATAAATAAATTCTATCCTTCTTAATAATGCGGATAGGCTTGTTTAAAAAGTTGCACCATCAGATAAGTTTCCACATTTGTCTCGGTGAAGGATGTTCGCCGAGGCGAAAAAATGTTCTTATATTTCGAAAACGACCGTTCCACGTCTACCGAAGTAAGACAGGCGTAATTAAAATAATCTTTAGACTTAGTCAAGGAATCTGCAGGTGCCCCATCGCACATTTGTCTTAATCTCGTGTAGTCCGGATTCTTTTTTAAAACACTATCGAACTTAGCTAAAACTCGTCCACTTGTTGCATCGTTTATACTGTGTAACAATGTACTAACTTCGTCCACGACTTGCACTGATTCTACCAACGACAATCCAGAATTTTGCAAATTTTCTATCGCGTCTACTAACCCTTTGTAATTGTTGCTAATATTCTTCAGATGTGTTTCAACAGAAATATCGAGAAATCCCTTCTGGCTCATCTTAATAGCTCTAGCTTCGGCAGGGACGAATTGCAAAATAACGGATTTGACTTCTTGAAAATGTTCATTATAATAAAAAGCGGCTTTTAACCACGTTCCCCAACGCGTAAGAATGGGCTGTGGTGGTTCTCGAATACCAGGGCATAACCTGTGGAATGCCCTAGTCCTCTTAGGACTTTTGAGAAACACTTTTTTTGTGTTTGCTATTAATGCATCCACCTCCGGGTAACACTCTCGAATAGTTTGTGCCACAAGATGTAAAGCATGGACTTTACACGTAACATGTAAAAGTCCTTCACACTTTTCTTTAAGGGAACGGCCTACACTACACATTGTTGCTGCACCATCGCTCATGAACAACAACAGTTGACTGGTTGACACTTGAAATTTTTGTAACGTTTCGAGAACTACGGCCGTAATTGCTTTACTAGTACACTGTTTTAATCTTCTGCTGGCTAATAGAATTGCAAAATTTGGTTTAATAGGATCTAATACGCGCACTATTATATTCAAAATAGAATTTTTTTTGCAATCTGTCGTCTCATCAAGACATAGCCACAGCTGTTTATCTTTTAATTCGGCTATAATTCGATTTTCAATGTCCTCACGTATTCGTGGAATATCTCTCCGTAACGCTGTCCGAGATGGTAGTATCCACTCGGTATTGTATCTACCCCAGAATTTTCGAAATGCTTTTTTATCAAGTATACGAAGTGGTAGACCACATACCATAAACGTTAAAAGCAATTCTAATTGAAATTGACGTTGTTGTGACACGCCATTTCTTTTATTTCTGTGGTGTGCGCTATTTATATGTCTTTCGCAATCACATTTGCTCCAGCACCGTAGTTTCTTTTTACAAACTTTACAGAAAATTGTACTCCCATTGTAGTGTAAATCCACAAATTCACTAAGAAATTTATTAACTTTCGTAGGTAATGGCCGTTTATTTTTAATAGTTACGTTAGACATAATCATTAAAGTGAGCACACCCACGCTTGTTTCTAGTATGCCACGAAGTGATGCAAACGTAACATCTGCAGACTCGTCATTTGTTGATGAATAGAGCGCGTCATCCGTAAATGAATAAGCGCGCTGTTAGTTCGTAGCCGTCGATGAATGAACTTTTTTTTTGTAGTGGCCCACTGTGAACAACGCCCTATTTATCAACGAACACCCAAACTGCAGGTGTATATTTGCGCGTCTTCACGACGTAATAGACAGTGGTTTTGGTCCTCGTCCTAATAATTACATATTTAAATTACCTATGTTTACATACATATATGTGCCCGGCAGCCTGATTGCCAACCTGGCGCGTGGCGCTCTTGGCCCGCTCTAAATATATCGAACACTAAACAAGACATTCTTCAACAAACGAGAAATTACAAAAGAAACAAAAAGAAGAGTATGTGAGTCAGTGCTGCTGCCGACACTTATTTACGGACGCGAATCATGGGTTTTAACAAACTACCTAAAAAGTAAAATTACGGCTTGCGAGATGAAAATTTTACGGAAAATTGAGAGCGTGACTAGATTGGACAAAGTGAGAAGTGAAACTATATGGAAAAACTTAAAGGTGAAAAGCGTAATTCAAATAATAGAGACACAGTACTTAAGATGGTTTGGCCACTTAGTGCGTATGTCGGAGGATAAAACGGTCAAAGTAATATGGGAAACAGAGACGGGAGTTAAAAAAAGAAGAGGTAGACCAAAAAAGAAATGGAGTGCAGCAACGGCAGATATAATAAAAGAAAAGGGAATGAGTTGGACTCAAGCTAAAAGAGAAGCTAGAAATAGGAGAGAATGGAGGAAAATCGTTACCTCTACACCGATGGTAGAAGAGGACGGAGATAAGTAAGTAAGTTTATGCTGTGCAGCATTTGTCTCCGGATATTTTTTTTTTGAAAACCTTTTCTCTAAATTGCGCAGGAAGGGAATTATTCGTACGTCCATCCACTAAGTGGACACGCTGTATAAAGCTTACCAAAGAATTAAAGTACTTTAATATTAATAAGGCTAGCTTGCAATTTAGTTTTATTTTATGGATTTGTTAATACGTATAGTTGTTTGCATTAATTTGTTTCTTCATCTACACCTTGATGACTATGCATGCAAACAAGTACACCATTTATTTAAGGTGCGTGGTTTCTTACAATGTATTTTTGAAGAACCTATACGAATAACTAATTTTCTCGAGTTCAAGTGAATTATCGTGAAGACTACTCCGGATGCTAAACAAATAAGTATACCGTCAAGGTAAGTTTATTCACCGTATATGCATATACCTGCGTGACTGCGGGTATATTTAGGGAAGGTAAACAAATTCAGAGTTAATTGAGTTAATTGAGAAACTGAACGTCCCATTTCCTCTGCATACGTGCAAATGAATAAAAAAACTGCCTACGTTTTTAGTCATTTTTAGTTGTTTTCTTTCATCTACTAGCTAATATTGGTGTTTTAAAAATAAGTATACATAAATAAGTAATGATAGCAAGAACTGTGATACTACCCCACAGTTCTTGCTATCATTACTTATTTATGTATAGTTTTTTTTTGCAAACACAATATTCACGGCACACTCCGTACCACACAAATTCGTAATTAACTCTACCGATTGCAATCGGTACTTGGCTTGTTGACAATGACCCACGTGTCTTCGAAAAGGCCTTCCTGAGTTAATTAATAATTTGTCTGGTGCGGAGTATGCCGTGAATATTACGTTTGGGATAAATAAGTAAATGCAATAATTATTTATAGAATTTCATGAATGAAAAACAATGCAAGTTAGTTTTGGAGTCATATTTTGGTTATTGGGTGCCAAATCGTGTGACCATTTCCAACGAAAATTCGATATATTTGACTTGAAATTGCTTGAGCAACACATTCTTAAGCTGTGGCAACCATGTCAAGGGACACTCTATATACGTAAATACATATGTAGGATACTCTATGTATTTTTATACTATATTATACCGGGTGCGCCATTAGTGTGTCGGCTGAGTTTAGGGGAAGAACTACCAAAGATGGAGAAATGAGACTATTTACAAATATACAGTGTGTTCCAAATTTCAGCAACTGCCTTTAATGTTTTTATTTTCAATGGATTGCTATATTTTTATTAATAATTTTTAAAACCACTTAAATTACCTTTGCAATGATGTATGGTTATGTGTACTTTCGATAATTACTTTTGGCTATATTACAAATTTTGTTAAAATTTTGACAGCTGCAGACTCTGACGTTTTAAGACCTAGCATGAAGAAAGTTGTAAAGTCGCGATTTACTCTTTTTCTGACAATTTAAAGGCAAACACATTATATGTTTCAAGGTGGTATAATCTAAAAATGTATACAGGGTGTTAAATATGTCGTGCAACATTTATCGAAATTCCAACGCTTTCTTTTTCGATGTTTCAAAATAGAACTTACATTTTTTGATATTGCCAGCAATTTCCTTATAAAATTACGTTCAAAATGGTACCAATAACGTAATAATATTTTCAGTATTTTCGAAGATATTACACTTTCATTGGAAAAACGTTTGTAACATTCGATGTAGAGTTAGATAGCCACAAAAACTACTATCTAACGAAACGTTACGTCTCTGCTTAAAATTTCTACCTAGTCATCTTTCGTAATCTCTCTTTACTATCACTGCGTTTTAGTATTTGTTATAATTTTATTAGGGCTCATTTACTGTAATTAGAATCATTTACATCTTCACTATTAGTCATTACTGCTTTAATCTTGTCAATTACATCGTTTTGTTGCTGTTTTTTTTTTACTAACTTTCCTTAACAAAAAATGAATTTCTCAAAAGAGGAGTTCATGGTATTTGTTCTTGGCGTTTACGACAGAAATCCACTCTTAGCATCAAGGATATCAGCGGAATACCCCTTGTGATGTTTTTCTATGGCCTACTATAAAAAACATTGTTTACACGACACCCTCTACAATGGCAGAAAATATACAGCAGAGAATAAGAAATGTGTTTCTTCAATTATACGAGGACAACTTGGCTTAAAATGTAAGTCAGTCACTTTCTAAATTAAGATTATTTTATTGTGAAAATATCTAAAAATATAAATTGCATTTTAGAAACTCAAAAGGATAATAGTTTTTCTACATTATTGCAAAATAGTATAAACTATTCACTTTCGAAGACTGCTGAAATAAAGCTAACTGTCGGATTGGCATGAAATTCATAGAGCATTACTAGAAAGGATGCTATTATCCAGAAATATAATAATCCTTGCGATCACATTGAAAAGTATTTGACTTTCCACTCTAGCCGCGTATTATGAACTTTTTATTCTTATTACTATGGGGCGGACCAACGGCTGTCCCTATTGCGTCACGGAGACGCACGAACAGAGTCGTACCGAACACCTGCAGTCACGATTATTCCTTCGATGAGCAGTGCGCTCTTATTAGCAAGATACAGTGGTTATGTTTTGATTTCCGGATTATCATTTTTACATCTGATTGTATCCTATTTTTAAGATCTTTTGTTAATACAACTTTTAGTAGACATGATTAATTTATTTGATTTAGGATTAGCAAGTTCTGGTTTTTTCTATTATTGTTTAATTTTTTTTTTCGAGTAGGCGTTGCTACAATTTATTTATTTTTTTTTATTTGGCTCGTTTTTAGTTTATTTTTAGGATTGTCGTTTTTATTAGTTTTAGTTGTAGAAATTATTTTATTTCTTTTAGAGTAGGCGTCGCTACATTTCTTCCTTCCTTTTATATTAAAAGGATTGTTTTTATTTTATTTGTTAAAAATAGCAATGCATATTATTCTTCATTGCCATTTTCCCGTAATTATTATGGCCCCTAATAAACGTCCTCATCAAGAAATCATGACTTTTTGGATTAAGAATCATAACTGCTTCACAATTGGTAGTAATACGGAAATTTACTGTAATCTATGTTCGGTGAATTTTGACATTTTGGCGATATACTCAAAAACAAAATATTTCGAAATGCAAACGTTAAATAACATTTTAAGTAAATTGAAGAATGTTTCTGGTAATTTTGGTGCTTCTTTAAATAAAAAAATTGATGCTCGGAATCCGGATTTTGTAACGTTAAAAATGTGATTTTAAATACCGTATTCACGAATCTCATTTTCAATATGCTCCTCCCACTAACTGCGATGTAGAATTAAGTTTTTCTATATTTAAAGATATATTAACCAGCACTCGTAAAAACCTAACAGCAGAAAATTTAAATTACATAATAATTAATGTCAATAAATCATGTCTAATGTGACATGAATAATGCTTTGCAGATGTAACCTCTTTAAAAATATGCGAGTAAATTAGTGAAAATTAGATCAATTCATATTTAAATTTATTCTTTAAATATTTTATTCATCCCTTCTTACAACTTCTAACTTTCCCTTATATCTGGAATCCACGTATAGCCTGTTATTTTTAACATAATTTACTTTTATTTAATATTTTTTTCTAATTTTCCATTTTGAGAATTAAATACTTTATGTTTAATAGACATGCTTTAATACGTACCCATTTCGCACAAGAGAATTCACAATATATACAAATAATTGATGTGAATAAATCATGCCTAACGTACTTACAATTGTATTACTTTCATTTTATTAAGTAAAATACAACCTTATGTTCCATACGTATGATAAATCTATCACGCATCTACGGCACTGAAAAATCGCATTTTGCTAGCCTGGGATTTACGTCGAAGGTTAAATAAACGACCGCGCAAGTAATACCAATACGAGTATCTCAACCACCAACGCATATGCATGCTAAAGCTGAACGACTGCAGCCCGCCGATGCCGTATGATTCATAGTTGATCGAGACAGCCGTCGGTCCGCTCCTTACTTATTACGTTACTTAGGACGTAAACATTCTGGGCATCTAAATATCGAAAGCAGCTGAAGACACAGAAGTGGCCGTGATGATTGCAACAAACGCATACACAACAGATTACACGTATTTCGGTATTGGTTCATTTTTCATTCGTGGTACATTAACCGGGCAAAAATATTAAAATCTTTTCCAGGACTAAGTCTTCATACTATTGAGGAAGATGGGAAATTACTTGTAAATGTTTGATTCCACCACATGTGAGCTCACTATGCTCAAAATATGCTAAACTGTTCCCAAATCTGAATTATTGAATGGCCTCCTAATCCGTTAGATATAAATCCATTAGACATTTTCCTTTTTATTGGATGACTACATAATCTGAAAGAATTAAGGCAGGGAATAATTGACAAAGTGCAAATTATTCATTGGGGGGAATTTGTAAATGTCACTAAGAATTTGATCCACAGACTTACGCACTGCGTGAATGTGGGACTATCATCATTTTGAACATCTGTCAGTTAATTTCCTTTTTTTTATTTGTTGTTTTAATAAAATATCTGTATCGTTGTTACGCACAATTTTGCATTAATTCTTCCTGAACTTTGATTCGGTCACCAAAATCAATCATTAATTCTCATTCAAGCAATTATTAGTACAATAAGTTTGATAATTCTGCGAACAGTAGAGAATATTACGCTGTGAAAATAGCTCACAGCTTTGATTTAATCCGATTTAATTCTTGTCTCAAGGACAATACTTGATTCGCAAGCTTTTTCATTCTGTCTTGATACCCTTATTGTCTGTTATTTGCTTTACTATTCATTTATCGGCGAAGGTCTTCTTAATTCTCCCTTTATCACCTTCTGTTGTCTTACAAACTAATCTGTTGCTTGTGTACGGTCGTACTTACATCTTTTTAAGATACGGTCTCGTTTTATGATAAAGATTAGTATTTGCTTACGGGTTAAATTAATTACTTTAGTAGACGCATTTCTAACGTGTTAGTATCTGTAAGCACAGACGTTGAAGTTAAATATAAATATCTCATTTATGGGAACTTTTTACTACTCTAATTAATTTTAGTTTATGTATATATTGGCGGTACTTTGCTTAGAGAACATTAAAATGGGCAAATAAATATGGCAGAAGGCATTGTACTATGAACTCTACATACACAACCGTCCAAAAGTTTGGAAGCAGCAACGGATTTTACAAAAAGTTACAGATACAGTAAAATTTTATTGTGATTATTAATGAATTTATACAACATAAGTGACTATCGTGAAATAACAGTAAATTTATTCAAACATAATAATATTTATGCATTATTTAGCTCGTAAGTTTATATTCGTCCTTTAGCTTTGATAACCGCTGCACAAAGTTTAGGCATTCTTCGAAGCAATTTTTCAAGACAGTCCGCGTCAATTAGTTGCCATGCGTTCTGTAAATATTATAGCTGTTGGGTGTTCTGAGGTTGTCGCTGTCTAGCCCTTCGATCAAGCTCATCCCATAAGAGCTCAATGGGAGATAAATCCGGGTTTTGAGGAGCCCAAACCATTAATTTTAGTTCATTTCTTGCTGCTTTCTCCTCTAAAAAGTTTTTACAGATTCGAGCCGTATGTTTGGGGTCATTGTCTTGCTGGAACACAAACGGCTCACCAACAAGACGGCTTCCACACGGAATAGCATGATTTTGCAAAATATCAAAATATTCTTCTTTCTGCATTGTACCACTAATTTTCACTAAATCACCCGTAGTTGTTCCAGCAAAACAACCCCAAACCATAACACTACCACCTCCGTGTTTGACGGACGGCACTAAGCAGGCCTCACTAGCTCTTTCCCCTGGTCGTCGACGAACAAAAACTCTCCGTTTCGTACCAAATAACTCAAAATTGGATTCGTCGGTCCATAAGACTGCGTTCCAATCATCCAGTGACCAGTTTGCATGCTCTCTTGCCCAAATTAATCGTTTCTGTTTATGCACACGTTTTAAAAACGTTTTTTTTTGCGGCCGATGCGTCCCCTTAAACCTACTGCCAATAATCGCCTCTTGACGGTGGTAACAGAAACATTTGTTCGTCGTTGTGTATTAACGCGCGATGCGATATCCGGTGCCGTTAGACGTCGATCTCGTTTCGAAGTCGTTACTATAAATCTATCTTCAGCTCCAGAAGTCACCCGTGGCCGCCCACTTCGTCTTCTATCAAGATTTTGCCCTGTCTCTCTTCTCCAGGCCAATGTGTAATGCACACCTTTCGGTGAAATCCCTAACCGTAGAGAAATTTCTCTTTCGGTATATCCTTCGTCGCGAAGAGTACAAATAGTACATCGTTGTTCTGCAGTCAACTGTCTGCGTTTTGGCATTTTTACGCTCAGTACTTTATCAAATTGTTATAATTGCGCACTGAATTCAAAAAACTAATTCCGCACAGGAAAGCGATAAGACACTAAGGATTAATATCTTTACCACATGCACTAAACGGTTACCGAAGTAGGACTAAACCGTTTGACCGAAAGTAATTACTGCAGGTATCCTACCCCATCCCCGTCAAGCAATAGTCGTATTCTTGGAAAAGAGCAATAAAATGTATTCGGGTGAAATTTGTACCTAAATGTTTGGAATCTACGGATTATTATTCTTGATTTTAATGTTATCACCGTTTTCTAATTCATTTAACAAATTCTCTTCCAACTCCATGTCAACTCCATCCTTAAGAAAGTCCAACATAGGCATTATACAGTGAAGTCTTAATGCTGCAATTTCCGGTATTACCGGAAGTGATGTCACTTGCTTATTTTAAATAGAACAGTCTATATATTTTTATGTTTTTGGAAAGGTAATCGAAAGGCGAATCTAACGATACCACATATGTTATACTTTAATTTATAACGATATGCAGTAATAAAGGTTTTGGTAATCTGTTCTTAAGAGCGCCAAAATGTTTTTTGTGACGCCAGACTGATCTAAAGAGCTCCTTACCTAGCGCAAAGTTTAAATATTTCCAGGAGTACAAGGGCAGTGTTCCACTTTGTGATAAGTACTACGCATCATTCCTTGAAAAACGGCCACATGTAAAGAAAAAGAAAATGTTGCACCAAAATGACCCACATTTAAATGTTTGCCATGGCAAAAATTCAGAAATTGGGGTTAGAATTGATAGGCCACCCGCCTTGTACATCAGATCTGGCCCCCAGTAACTTTTTTCTGTTTCCTAGGCTCGAAGTTTTGCTGGGAGGACAGAGATTTTCATCGAATGAGGTCATCACTTTCGTAAACCCTTATTTTGCAGAACAAGATGCCAGCTACTATTTGGACGGATTAAGGAAATGATAGCATTGCTGGGAAAAATGTATAGACTTAGAAGGAGACCATGTTGAGAAATAAAACTGAATTTGGCAAAAGAGTGCTTGCTTCTGTGTTAACTTTAACAACATAGTTGCATTAAACTTTAAAATGTCTGAGAGGATTCTTAGCAAGCTTTATTAATAATACGATCATTGACAATATGGCTGTTGGGAAAATAATTCGTAGATAGATAAAACATGTATATAGTCCTTGCTCGCCTAGAATTCAAGGATAAAATATCTTACTGAAAAATTAAAACTTGTTTGAAGAATTTATGTTCATCTTACAGTCAAGTAACAATTTATGGTTTACGCCTGTCGTGTTTTATTGCGGCGCCCCTAATTATAATTTAAGTACAGGTTAGGTCGTATTTCCATTAAATTTGGTCCCTTAGAGGGTCATAACAGTGATGGAAGATTCTCGGGTATGTGACACTCGCAAAGGTATAAGCAGCAGCATGTATGTAACACATCCAAATGATATGATTATTAATCCTACCAATTGTTGCAAGCTTTAACGTTTATATTATGCATTGACCCTGAAATCCAAAAACAATTCATTTCACGTTGTTTCGGTGGCGGTTTCAAAAGTAAGCTTCACCAAAGTATTAAAGGAACTAAAAATGTTAAAGTAGAAAGTACATTTGCCTCAGTAAAGGTCAGTAATTTGTACAAGAAAAATGTATTTCGCACCCCGAAACGGGAATGATTTATAACGCCACAGTAACACATTTTAGTGAAACTTGGTAATTAAGACAAATAGCTAAGGAATTCAATTTTAACGATGATTATTTTCAAAGTTAAACTGGCTGCCGCTTATCTGATGGTAAATAACCTTGAAGTAAAAACTAACTATTTAGTTCGATTAATTTGGCCAAATTAATCGTAGCTGGTTAATAATTTCTCTTGGCGGATAAGTATATTAAATCCGAAGATATATACTGCGTCTAAAGTTATCTGTTTACTCTTACTAATTTCTTATTGCAATTACACAGTGAATGCAATATGGCAAATTAATGGCATTTTTTATCGGAATGGAGACGGTAAAAGCAGAAAAACAATTTAATGTTTTATTTCTGAGTCATTTACAGGAATAAGTCTCCCACATATGTATGTTGTACCTCTATAACTTGTTTGAAATTTGGTTCACATAAAAGTTACATAAACGAAGTAAAGTAATGAACTTCTCACTGAAAGAATTACGTGTGCAATATTGGGAACATGTACTTCCGTATATAACAGCACTAGGAAGTTGGAAAATTTGCATAGAATGTTAGAAAGGTCAAAAGGTTTTATCGGCACCACAATTTTGTTCGTGCATTTTCTGCTAAGGTCAAGCTAAAATCGGAAAGGTAGGGATACTTTTTCGATAACATTTCTGGAATAGTTGAATTCCTTGGGCGTGGAATTTAATAAGATGCAATATGCAGTAGCATAACTCTGATGCTTTTAGTTAGAGTGGGTTGTTTCATTATTCCTAAGGGATCCTATTTCCCAGAAAAGATAATAAATGCAGTAATTTGGTTGGTTAAAATTAGAGTAACCTAAACTTGCGGACTCGCATAGGCGTCGGTATTACAGGTTAATATAAGAATACGAAAAATTCATAAATAAACTAAACCGGTAGAGAAGCAGGCATGTAGTGTCGACCTTGAATATAAATCATGTTAAACCGCGCTAAGAAAGATTTCGTTTTAGTACCGGTTGAGCTGTTACAGAGATTAGTCGAACGGTCAAGGTTATGTATTTACGTGTCGCTTTTGAAAATATAGCTGGTGTTTTTTGTGTGTTGTAGTATTATACCAAGTACATAATTAGTGTATCGTTTCATATGCTTAATATGCAATGTTCGTTTGGCTGCATTGGACAGAACTGATTGCCAGAGGCATGTCAATGGTATTAAGCATATGAGAAATGCAAGAACTGAAATACCTTATACACTATTCCTCATACATTTATTAATTATGTTTACCTCTTGTAATGTTCCGTTGTCGTTGGTGAGAAAAGCAGCTTTTAAAACGTTTTGACGACAATACGTTCCAAAGTACCCATTACCATCACAAACACAATTACAGAATCATTTGCCGCGAATGAAAGAGATGCTAGAAAATGTGTGTAAACGTGATTTGTGTTCCAAAAAAATATGGATTACCGTGGATGAGACGACCGATATAAAGAAAAACAGTATTGTGAATGTAATAGCTCGCGTTTTATCTAGCGAGAACACAGCATCTCGATATTTGTTAGCTTGCAAACGTGTTCAACAATGTACCGCGAAAAATATTCAAAAAGTGATAATGAACGCTTTGAAAAAATTTAAAATTGCCCAAGATCAAGGTGTGATGATTGTGACAGATAGTGCAGCAACGATGTTAAGTGTTGGCGATCCTTAAAACATATATTTCCTAACTTAATACATATAACCTGCGTGCTGCATGCTTTGCATTTAGTTGGTGAAGTTGTTCGACAACATTACGGAAACGTTGATCGGATGATTGGAAGTACTAAAGCAGTGTTTCGTAAATCTCCTAAACGTTTAAAAGAATTTCGTAAATTTTGTCCAGGTATTCCAGAACCTCCTGAACCAATTTTAACGCGATGGCACACAGTAGTTCACATCCTGATGCCTCTAATTTGTTGAATAATTAGCAAGTAAGTTTATTTATGAATTTTTCGTATTCTTATATTAACCCGTAATACCGACGCCTATGCAAGTCCGCAAGTTTTGGTTACTCTAGTTAAAATAACTAATTTTTCTTGCTAGAATGGACTAAAAGAAAAATTGACTTCGTTCTGGATTCAGAAAAATTAACATTAAAATGTATAGAGGGAATTCGATAAATATGTAACAGCTTCGTGTAATACGGAGTATGACATATTTTCTGGACTATAGAAGTGTGCTGTGTCAGTGTTGCCAGCAAGAAGAATGTGTTTATACCAACTTTGAGTTTCAAACGTACTAGATTTGATTACTGCGTATTAGATGGCGCTACAATACGAAAGTTTACGTACAGATAGAGGTAACAGAAATACCAAATTAAATTTTTAAACAAAACAAAATCAATCTTTTTTATATAATTATAATTCCATTAAACAAATTGAAATATGTATATGGTTACAAAAATCAAATTCCATTAAATATAATTGATGAAGAACAAAATAAAGTATGTGACGTGATTGTATACCTTTTACAAAAATTTACCAAAAACGGATCGCGGCATGACCTCTGTCATGGCCTTGCTTGACTTCAGCAAGACGTTTAACTGTTCACTGTACTTTGATAACAAACAGTGAGCTACCTAGTCGTAAGCGACGTAAGCCAACCTACATGAAATAATGCAGAGTTATATTCGACATACATGTATTTATTATTAAATCCATACCTACCAATCGTAGGTGTTTGAAAAATAAACAAAATTTGTATGCAGCCACAATGGCATGTCACATACGATTTAATAAAAGTGAATAAAAATAACAAAAAAGTAACGCACTATTTTAAACAAAAACATGTGCAGATAAAAATGCATGTTCAATGAGAAAGCTGACACTCGGATTCATCGATAATTTTTTTAATATTTGCAGTATAGTTTGATACAGCCATTCGAATACAATTATCCAAATGTTCATCTCTAAGTCGATTGCGGTATTTGTTCTTAATTAACTTCATATTGGAGAAAGAAGATTCACACAAATAGGTTAAACTAAATAACGCTTTCACTTTCAAGGCAACACGACATAGAACTGAATATTTGTCTTTGCTTACTAAAGGCCAGGTATTTGAGACTAACGATTTTAAAGCTAAATCATTTTGAAACGCAATCACTTCCATTTCTGTCGCGGCGATGTTTTCGCCAAAGTTCGGTTGAATATTAATTTCTATGAAGGGTGAAACAACAAATTGCGTCACTAAATCAATTTCGTTGAAATCCTTGAAACGATTTTTGAAGTTATCCTTCAAGTTAGAAACTATTTCTACATGATACTGTCATAGGGTTCCAATGGATTTTCAGATATCTTCGCGGTTGATTGGGTTTTGTTCGCAAAACTCAAGCTTTTTGATAAATGCTTGTATATCAGAAATCATTTCCACTAGTTCTTTGTCTCTTCCCTGAAGCTGCAAATTAAGTTCATTTAATTTTTCTGTAATGTCCACAAGAAAACCAAAATCTCTAAGCCAGATTGAATTTTCCAATTCCGGAATCGGTTCATCGCGTTGTTTGAAAAATTGAACCAAATGCCAAGCAACGGATGCGTATTCAAGTTTGGAGACAACGTAAGCAGAGAAAAGGGTCTTGATGGCCTCAATGTTGGTAAAATCCTTACAGGTGCGAAAAATAAATCCTAATGATTTAGAGGCCGCTGACGTAACCGCCGAGACATGGCTGGAAAAAGTAAATTTTTCATCATATATTACACCTAAGTCCTTAATAGAAGACTGACGAGCAATATTAGTATTGTTGATGCGATATTGAGAATCGATTGCATGTATCTTTTTTGTGAAAGATAAGAAGAAACATTTATCAATGTTTAGTTTAAGGTTATTATCTAAGTACCAGGAATAAATTTTGTCGAGATTACTTTACAAAAGGACAACATCGTTGGGTGACTTAAGGGTATGGTAAATCTTAATATCATCGGCGTAGGCTAATACGGGGCAGTTGATGGATGACGTATATATTAAAGAAGGGAGGGCCAAGGTTCGAACCCTGTGGTACCCCAGAGGTTGAGCAAAAGAGTCGGGACTTAAAACCATTAAAATAAACATAATTAATTTTGCGCAGAAGATATGATCGAATTAATTCCAGAAAGTCTTTGCCGATGTCGAAAAAACTCAGTTTTTCCAACAAAATACGATGGTCTCTGAGGTCGAACGCACGTATCTGTAGGACTATCGAAAATGCCGTTTTCAGCTTCTCCTAAGAAACCCTTTAAGGGAGTAAGGCGGAGCACAGAAAATGGGGATGATTTCAGTTTTTTTTTGTAAGTTATTCCACAAATGGAGAAGACAAAATGGTGTGTACTAGTGCTAGCAACAAATCCGTATATTCGAATATCCGGATTTATTATCCGATTTATCCGTTTTATTCGTAAATCCAGATTTTCGAATTTATTGGAATTAAATATTATTGGAATTAACTAGAAACCGAATAAATCCGGATCTGGATATTCGAATATCTAGATTCTGAATGCAATACACGTTTTAATTTGCTACAGTGACCCTTTAGCTTTTATAATGGTTAACTTTCAAACTTGAAACCTGAAAATTATCCGGATCTAATATTTAATATTCTAAAGCACAATTTTTTACGAATGTACATATATTTCCTCTTTTTAATACGCGAATTAATACTCATTAACCATGTCAACAACTACTACTAAGTTAAATCAACAATTGAAAAGAATGCGTAATTATTTTATTTTATAAAAATAAATTATTATTTTATAGAAATAAATTTAAACTTAAATACATTTCTAAACTTAAACTGAAATACACTTTTATACATTAATATAAATTATTATTTAAAAATACCAACTGGTGAACAGTTGAACCCTTCAAGCAACTTATTTTGGCGGTATTTATAAAATAAAATGCGTAAATGAAACAAATAATTTATTATCTTGTGACCTTTTTATCGAATTAATTGTAGTTTTTCGACGTCAGAAACCAATCTTCCAATTTTCCATATGCGTTGTATTGTGTTTTTAAACGTTTTTCTTTACACAGATTTTTCAGGAACCAATCTACCGTGTAAAAACAGGTCTGGGTGTATATTGTAAATTGCTTCTCGAATAATGAATCCGGATATTCGAATATGAGTTTATTTGAATTTTTTGAATTCACGAGTATCCGGTTAAAAATCCGTACATTCGAATAAAATCCGTATATTCGAATAAAATCGGTATATTCAAATAAAATCCGGTTATTCGAATAAAATCAGAATATTCGAATCCGTTAATCCGGATATCCGTTTTTCGGAAATTCGAATATCCGGATTAAGAAATTGACGGATTTTGCTAGCACTAGTGTGTACCGATTAAGTGCGCCAGCATTTAATAAATAATCTATAGAATACAGGTGTTCTAGTTAAAAGCATATGTTAAAAAATAATAGGTTTAATAAAAAAACAAATAAACTTTGTAATTTTACTGTATTTAAAATAATATACTAAATGTAGGTGACTATAGTTTCGACAAGTTTAATAAATGAATAATATTCAAAGAATTTATAATCACCATACTGTAGCTAATTAACTACACACGTGTGATTGAAAGTGAAACTGAATATTTCACAGTTCATTTTATACCCAATATATGTAATTACATATCTCCTGCAGTGGGGCGGCGGAAAGGGGGTGACTTTTTCTCACCCCGAATGCTGATGTTTGCGGGTACTTCAATAGGGCTCTTATAACGGAATACATCCGCACACACCAATATTTTTTATCTTAGGCAATTGTGAAATAATTTAGAAAAAACCAAAATCATCCCTATTTTCAGTGCCCCGTTTTACTCCCTTTAAGGCTTTTTTAGCAGAAACGAACAACGGTGTTTTCGATAGTTCTACAGAGTCTTCACTTTAGCCAAGTCTCATTCAAATCGATGTCTCCGGGTTGGAACAGTTTCCTTGTCGTCCCCGTAGTTCAACGCTTTCTCCGCCCAGAAACTATTCTCGTGTCGCGCATTTATCTCTGGATGAGGAAAGCGACATTTTGAACACATTCAAGACGTTTTCATTGAAAAGAAGCGAGAGAGCACTATTGCAATTCTCTCTTATATTTTCAATACTTTGGGTAGACTACCGGTCACCATTATTTGTCTATCTATGGTAATATTATTGTAGGCACAGCAAAGTCGACTATGTATAAAGTCGTGAAGGTATATGAAGAAAAAGGCCAATTTATTGCATCTAAAGACAGTTCCGGTCGTCATTACAAACTGGAAACCTTTGATGAAAATGTGAATAATGCTGTATGCCGGATAGTACGTAGCTTCTATTTCACGCAAAAATCATTCCAAGGTTATATGTAGGTAAACGGGTTATGGATTCAAATTAGCCTCCATTTTCTATTCTTTTTGTTCGGGATTATTGTATGTAAAATCTATGCCTATTAACCGTTCTGCGTCCGCTACTCTTCCTACGTTTGAGACAGTGTGTAGAGACTGTAGCAACATGTGCTTGTAAAAGCCGATATGATGCAGAATTGTTCTTGATATCGTATTAGAATATTTGGCAATAGAAACTTGGCAAGTGAAAATAGTCGTCAAAGTACACATATTATCTTTTTATTATAGTTAATCATGAAATACGAGTGAACTGTTTTTTTGTGAATATTAATACGTAGGTTTTAAAGCAATGTGAAACATTAGAAACATTGCAAACTTTTATTTTGACGTACTTATTTATTACTGCGAAGCAAAATTTACGGCACCCTCTAAATTAAGACTTTTATTGCTTCGTGTTTGGAATTTTTAGAGGGAAAATACCAGAATAATAATGTATCAATTTACTGCGTTGTACGATGTCTCTTGTCTAGTAAGAGAAATAAAATTTTCAGTTTTATATCGAGCATAAACTGTATGAACGTGAACATCTAGCAGCATCTAAAACTTTTATTTTCATCGCATATTGTGTGCTACTAAAATTTAAAATAAGTGAAAGGGCTTTCTAATTATTTGAACGTAGTGAAGTCGATAAATGTTTAAATATGCCACTTTGTTTATTTTCTAATCCTATAAATACCATTTGTTCTAACTTTGAATAGTTAATTATTTATATTTAGTGCATCTAAAACAAATATACAGCATTAACCAATAAAACGAGGCACCTTAAATTTTGCAAAATTTAAAGCTTTACTGAAATATTATATTTACAATGGTGATTACATTATAAAATTCTGCATGTAAGTTAGTATCGTGTGTTATATCCTTGGGCTTTAATGACTGGCTGTTTACGTTTAGACATTGTACCCACCAATTCTTCGCAATGCGCCGGTTGAGTATATCTTCATACTTCTTTTATGTTGGCTTCAAGTAACGTTTTTGAAGTATTTGTGACTCTTTCATTGAGTTTTCCAAAGTGACACAAATACTCGATTGGATTTAGGCCTGGAGATTGGGCAGGCCAATCCAGAAGATGGAATCCATTCTCGTGTATCCAATCTTTTCGATCTGTGTTGCAAGGGGCAGGGAAAAATGTTTTCTGAAAGCTCCTTTGAAAAAAGTTTTGCATGCGATGGCTTTTATGTCGCATTTAGAATTTCTATGTTTGGCTATTCATGCAGCTGTGACATGTGACCATTTCAGTAATGCCCTGTAATGACAAACACCCCCATATCGTAGTGCTGCCACGTCCGTGCTTAAGAGTAGGAACGGCGCAATCCTTATGAAATTCCTTGTTAACTCTACGACGCGCAAAGGTACTTCCAGGAATACCAAAAGCTGAAAAAGGAACTATGAAGGTGCTCTATTTATCAAATGCATTGTTTATCCTTTAAAATTAGCATTACAATGACGATAGTATTAAGTTTGAAAGCAATATTTTTCTAGTAATTACCTCTATCGCCAGACCACAACATTCTTTCCCAGTTTTCAAGTGTCCAATGTTAGTGTCTTTTTGCCGATTCTAAACGGTTTCTTCTGTTGATCTCGGACAGTAACGGTTTTTTTCTTGCCTTACAACCCTTTAATCCTGCACTATTTAAAACAAACGTCTTCTAACCGTTCTAACAGAAATTTTTAGACCACTCTCTGTACCAATTTCTGCAGACACCTATTAGGAAGCTTTCTTCGTATCCCGAGGAAGAACAGAAAATTCCTCTAATAGACGGTCCTCTCTGCCTATTGTTATTTTGGAACGTCTGCTTCCTGGATTATTTTTATAAGATCCAGTAGCCTTATACCTATCTATGCTTTAACTTTTGAGCAATTTTAGTTTGAGTGACCCCTGTAGAACTCACAATATCAAAGCTTGTGCCCTCTTAGTTGCACTTAACTGTCGTTTTTTGGCATAACAATTGTAAATATTTACAGAAAAGTACTCACTCTTTGCTAGTTCCCGATTTAACAGCCCGTACGCGAGTATTACTAACCATTAAAGCAACACCTCTATGTTGTTGATTTTATTTGGTTTCTCAGAAGAACACCCACATGCCATTTTAGAGTAATTCGTGCAGTAACATTTGATTCTTTTTTCGCTTATCTTAAAAATCCGTTTTATTGGCCAAGGCTGTAGATGTTAGTTACCTACTTACTGGTATGATGGTAGGAATTTTGAAAGAGATTTTAAGTTGCGGATGTTGTGACATTGTTATTTCAACAGTTTGATGGAGCCTAATCACGATGACGCTACAAATATGCACACATTACTACTATTTACTCAGTAGTATAAAACAATTCAATAAACTATTTGTAAAACCATTAAATTTACAAATCGTGTGTCGCTTGATCTTTGGCTTCTTCGCATTGCGTCAAACTGTGAAGAAATTATATTCTGAGCGACTGCAATTATTGACAGACTTTTCTTTCTCATTATTCATGACTTACACCATACAGTTCATTTTTTCCTTTTTCTTCTCCTTAGCCAATACTATGGCAGCTTAGCAGAGAAGTTCACTTTCCAATTCTATAACTGAAACCGAGCAAGAAATCGCACGAATGATTTTGTAATGCCTGGCGTCAATCTAAGTTGAAAAATCGTACCGGATTTATTGTGTCCAATACATTTCACGACGAATTTGATAATGTATGAGCCCTTTAAAAGCAACTTTCCGGATCTCATTTATATGAAGCAACATCAGTTCTTGAACAAACATTGACATATAGTTCCAAACTGTTAACTGCTTTCGGTATAGTGCATATCTACCCTAAGTTTCAGAGTAGAGTAATTTAAACAATTTAACGAGTAACCTAAATGCACCTAAATTAAAACTTAACTGTTCTATACGTAATGTATTTTTCATGTGATATTACGTCTTCCAAATTTTTAGAATCAACGTACTTTAAATGTCTCGACTCGTTCACTCGCTATTACAAAGATGTAAAATGAAAGTAATTTGGATAACTTTGCAATATTTTAGAATATTTATTACGAAAATGGTAAGTGCTACAGACAGCATAGTATAAAATATTGCTTATTAAAAAACTTTTTTATTTTCACTTGAGTATATATTAAGTTAAAAGATTCAAAGACCTGAGCTACAGTTATAGCTTCGGAGTATTAAAATTTTCGAGAACTTAAAACTTCTTCGGCATGTCCATGTAAGTTTTAATATATATTAAACTCCCAATTTTTGAACCACATCTACACACTCACTTTAAACAGTTCCCTGAAAGAAACTTTCTTCTAGCCGATTTATATTTTTATTATCTTTAAAAAGAATTTGAAAAATAAGTAAATAAATCATTATGAGAATTAAATTCTATAATAGAAACTTTATAAAAATGGATATACGCAGAATTTAATTTACGCAATCAGGAATTCTCAAAAGAGGACTCATTGCGAAATTCGCAAGAGAACTTAGATATTTTGAATAATATCTACAATAAACGCTATTATTTATGTCTTTTTATTCCTATTAAATTATCTCATCCATACATGTTGCCACTAACTTCGTATGTATACGACAATTTCAAATATAGCTACTACCTTCCACAAAGGTACACCGACGAGACTGACCGTCTCGGTGGTCGAATGGTTAGCATACTTGCCTTTCGAACCGAACGGCGCGGGTTCATATCCCGGTCGAGACGGTTGTTTTTTAATTACGGATAAAAATCAAAGTATGCCTTCTCGGATAAGGAAGTGAAACCGTAGGCCTCGTGTCTATACAATGTTTGGCACGTTAAAAATCCCTACCAAAGGTTGGAACACCTCTGGATTCGGCAAATTTCTAGTGGGGTCGGCTAATGATCATTATTAAAGCTGGCCACGAGCGGTACCGCGCAGTAGCGTAGAGTCGACCAGGCCTCGCGTTCCACTAGAGTTATTCTGCTAATAGAGATGTTTGCTGCCGCAAATAATTTCGCTCATCTTTTAAATAAAAATTAAATAACACGTGCTCAAACACTTACCATTTTAAGAGTCCTCCGTGAAATCACAAAGTGAATAATGTCTGTTAAATATCTGCAACATTAGATATGTTTCAACTGTTGTTTCGGCAAAACTAGTACGGCATGAGGAAAAAATGCGTTTATATTCAGAGAATGAACGTTCTACATCTAGTGACGTAATATTTGCGTAAGTAAAATAATCTTTCAAATAACTTAACGATTCTGTTGACGCACCTTCATAAATGTGTCTTAATGTGCCAAAATCAGAATTTTTCTCAAAAACACTTTCAAATTTTTCTAGAACAGAAACATTTCTTGCGTCTTCAATCGCGCATAGCTGTGCGTGAACATGTTGCACTATTTGTAGAGATTCTTCTAACGGCACCGCAGGATTTTGTAATTTTTCTATTGCATCTGCTAGCCCGAAGTAATTGTCGTGAATGATTTTTAAATCCATTTTAACCTGACTATCTTGAAATTTCGACTGGCTTTTCTGGATAGCGGCAGCTTCCTTTGTATCGAATTGTAAAACCACGTTCTTAATATTGTCAAAATATTTATGATAATAAAACGCGGCCTGCAACCATGTTCCCCAACGAGTTAGAATAGGTTCTGGTGGCTCTGGTATACGGGGGCACAGTCTGTGAAATTCGCGAATACGTTTCGGTGATTTGACAAATACTGCTTTAGTATGCGCTATTAAAGCGTCTACCTTAGGATAACATTTTCTGATACTATCCGCCACAAGATTGAGAGCATGAATTTTACACGTAATGTGTAACAAATTAGCAGAATGCTTTTTAAGAGGCCGGCCTACAGAAAGCATGTTTGCAGCACCATCACTCACTAACATCAAGAGTTGGTTTGTTGAAAGTTCAAACTTGTCCAATGTATTTAACACTATCTTTGAAATTACTTCGGCAGTACACTGGAGACTAATAGAATTGAAGGTGCCGATTGATGAGGTTCCAATTTGCGTGTCATTACATTAAGAACAGAATGTTTCTTCCGATCTGTTGTTTCGTCGACACATAACCACAATTTTTGATCTTTCAACTCCGATTTTATTTTTTGTTCAATATGTTCGCGCGCAGATGCCACAATTCTTCGTAACGATGTTCGACTTGGTAATTTGCACTCCGAATAGTTATTCCAAAAGCAGATAAATGGTTCCTTGTCTAGTAAATTAAACGGTATATTACATGCGATAGACGTAACGCATAAATTAAATACAAATTTTTCTTTGTCTCGTGCGCAATTTCTTTTTGAGACATGCTTTTCACTATTTACGTGTCGTAGACAATTGTTGTCTGGACCAACACATTAACGGGATTTTACAGATTACACATTTAGTTTTAGCACCTTCATATATTAAGTCTGGAATTTCTGCAATAAATGTTCGAAGTTTGTCCGACCGCGGTCGTTTTGCTGACGAAATCATAATTTTTCTAGGACAGATAAACAATTGCGCAAATGACCGGCAGCGAAAATGCCCGTACTGCTCCGCAGACGAAGTAATACTACCATTTCTCTCGGTCCGAACTGATTCTACGCCGATGCGCGGTACCGCTCGTGGCCAGCGTTAATCATAATAATCGATGCCTAAAAGAGCGAGATGTATTCTGTAACCCGACGCTTCCCCCAATACAACAACAACAACACAACGACGAGCCGTAAACGACAAAACGCGTGCCTGTACATGGTGGATGTTGGTAGCTTGCATCATTAGTACCATTATTATAAAAAACTTGTTTCAAGAAAGCTGGGTTCCAGAAGAGCGACTCTAATTTAACTGAATATGATCCTGAAGAAGATTTGCCATTGTCAACACTCTCTGATTTGTTGGGTAGTTCTAACTCAGAGAGTTAGAACCAGCAGGTGACCAAAACCCGGAAAACTTTGTTTTGTAATCATAGATCAAAATGTACAAACAGATGAAGACAATACTATTGATACCCAGAACTTGGATTTTGGAACTGAAAATAAGGATAGTGAGGAAAACGATAAAATTCACTTAGAAGATAAAACGTGTTATTCAAAATTCTGGTTTAATAAATTCCTATGCTGAAGCTTTAGATCCTACTGCTAAACTGAAACAATTGCAAGAGATGACTTTATTGCATTTCAACATGCGAAAGATTTGGAGAACCATTTCCAGAACTGTTTCGTGCGGCAGAAAACGGCAAGAATGCGACAATCAAGTATCTTGAATTTTGTCCAATTTACTAATAAATGACGACTCGTTTGTATCTATATATACTCGTATACACTATATACATACATACGTACATACATACATTTGTAGTTTCTTTAAAAGTAAACGGCCAAAAGTAAAATTTATTAAATATATAGATTAAGCGGACATCTCCACCAGCGGACAAAAAAGTAGGAACGATTAATGTCCGCTTATGGGAGCTTTCACTGTTAGTGAAAATATTCTTGGTATTAAAAATGAAATCAACACTGTATTTTACTCAAATCGAACTCAACGTAAATTGTTAAAATAAATGGTCAAATACATTGCCTTCGTTTTCTTGACAGTACGCTAATCGGTTATAAAATTCATGGCGGACACGTGAAAGTGTTTCGGGAGTAATTCTATTAGTTATCAGTCTCGATAACTTTTTTGCAATTCGTTTAGTTTTGGGCTCGATGTTGATGACCGTAAATTTTTTGCTTCATATAGTCTCAAAAGAAAAGATCTTACGGTGGCAAATCGGGAGGCCGAGGGGACCATGCAATTGTATCACCTGTGTATATAAGACGATCCCGAAAGGATTCTCTTAGAAACTGCAGAACGGCCTTTGCAGTATGAGCCGGTACCAAATATTGTCGAGATTGACATCAAGAACGCCAAGAGCTGGTAGAATGCGATTTTCAAATAACGCTAAATATTTACAAGCAGCTAGATTACCGTAATGATGAAAGGACCTATTACATTATTTCCTAAGATACCAACACACATGTTTAACTTTTGAGGATATTGCATATATCGTCAAAGATCAAGGTGTTGATTTGATTATGACCAGCTAGATGGATTGTGTCAACCGTCTATACAAGATGCTGACCCGTTTGTAAATAATATGTTTTCTACAAATATTTCATGTCTGTCAATTTCTTCATCATATCTTCACAAAATGCAATTCTTTGTGCCTTATCATGCGGAAAAATTTCTTGACAAGTTTGCACCTTATAACATCGGTAACCGTGTTTTTTCAACATTTTCCTAACTGTCTAGTCCCCAACGCCAACTTGCTCTGAAATTTGTTTTGATGAAAACGGTCCATTATGCTCAACAGCCACTGCATACATTAATTTCCTGACAAATTTCCTAAAATGTGTTACCAAAGGCGGCAACCCTGCAGGATGTGTTAGATAAGTAAGGCTTTTGGTTACTTTTGTATTTCTTTGAATTATTTACGTCAATTGTTTGTATAAAGAAAAATCCGGACCGGTAGTTATACTAATTAACTATTTTTCAGTCACACATGATTTAGAGAATTTGTTCTGTATACGGAGTTAAAATTGCAACATTTTACAATTTCACCAATACCTGGTTTCTAATAAGCAAGGAAAAAATTACAATTGCAAGTTGCGTGTATAACCTACTACATCCATAAAATCATAAATTTTGGTGGAGGTGCCGTTGCGAGGTACATTTTTATCTGTTTTTCTTCAGAAGAAAACATATTAAACTGAATATAGGGTTGATCTAATGCTAATGTACTATTTGCGTTTACTGTCAAATGTAAAAGATGAAAATTTGTTTATTTTTAGTTAATAGTTGTTAACATGTGCGAATGAGAAATATTCTTATTGCACGTTTTGTCGAAATATACCTTCGCAAACACTGATTTAGTTTTTAAAACCCCATTTGGTTAACAAATACTTTATGACCTTCATTTCATTATTTAGTTTTGTTCATTTTTACGCGAATGTTTGTTGACACGCGATCAGCATAAACAGATTTTCTGGCGTGCATGGTTTGCACCGCTTGCACTCCTCGCTCTTGCATGTCTATTTGCAAAGTTATTGGTGGGAACCCAACTAGATATCTTATTCGTATAAGAAATATCTTGTTGGTAAAAGTATCGGATTTATATAACTCAAAAAAATCTATGATTCCATCGACAGTTTTAAAATCCGCAAGTTAAGACAATGTTTTATTTGAAGGAACAAAATGTCATGTCAATTTATCATTCAATCAAATGCTATAGTAGATAAAGCAAATAGTTGGTCCAAGCAAATTTCCTTTAACAAAATAAATTTAGTTAACTCAAAAATATCGGTATCTCAGTGTAGGAATAATGTGCGAACCCATGCTATTGCTACTGGTTTGCGACTTATTGGCCAAAACGTAATTTTTATGCAGGATAATGATCCAATATAACGCAAAATATATTTGAATGAGCAGAACCGAGCCAGTTTTTTGCAAAATAGTACATGGCCATCGTAAAGTCCCGACCTCAATCTTATTGAGTTATTGTGAGATGAACTTGATAGGAGAGTGCGAATAGCTGGTTCTACTTCTAAAGAACACCTCTGGACTGCACTTCAAGAGGAATCAACAGGATTGAAAGGATGTCCGGAGTCCAAATCAATTATCAAAATTTTCTGTTATACATCGGTAGCTTTTATTCTCTATGAAAATAAATTTATACATACATATACGAGGTAGGCGCCATAAATTCTCGGCTTGACAGGCAGAATCAAGCGTGTTCAAACTCCGTTGCGTCATAGTTGCACATGTGTGAAGCCTACACTAGATATATGACGTCTCAGGTAGCGAAAGTTGAGTACCACGTGGTCATTAAATTTTCAACAAAAGAAGGACATACACCTAATCACATTAAACAACGTTTAAACGGCGTTTTTGGTGATTTATCTCCTACATATCCAACTGTAAAAAAGCGAGCAAAATATTTCCGTTTGGGGCAAGATTCCTTTAAATATGATGAGCGGTCGGCCAAACCGCCTCAAAACATTTCAATTATTGAAGAAATGGTATTCGCAGATCGTCGTTTGAAAGTGAAGGAATTAGCGGTGATGTCTAACATTTCTGAAACAAGTACTCCCCGAATTCTCCATAACCACTTGGATATGAATAAGATTGATGCAAGAAGGTTACCGCATCTTCTTTCTGCTCTCCAACGTGAACGTCGGATCGAATGTGCGCGCTCGCTTTTAAACATGTGTGGAGATAAACCGAAACCGATTTTGGAGTCCATTACCACAGGAGTCAATTATCGAAAAAGGTGATGGCCACAATATTCTGGTATTGTGAGGGTACTTTACTCATTGATTTTAAAGAGCGCAATATAGCTGTCAACAAGGGACAATATTCGTGAAAAACGTTGAGGAAAATTGACGAAAGGTGTTCGATTATTGCACGACAATGCACCCGTCCATACTGCCGCTATTCCACAAGTTTACATCCACAAATACGGCTTTCAAGAATTGTAACATTCACCGTATAGTCTGGACATGGCTTCAAGTGATTATTATTTATTTTCTCATTTAAAGAAAGACTTTAGGGGACGTCGTTTTAAGGACGGCAGTGAGTTGCAAACAGCTGCATTGTAGTATAACATTTTGGGGGAAAAACTTTAGATTATTTTTACAAGGGTATAGAATTATTGATTGATTGTTGTTATAAATGTATTGAAGTTAGGGGAGATTATATTGATAAATAACAATTTTTATATTTTACCAAGTTTATTTTTTTCTATATCAGGCTGGGAATTTATGGCGCCTACCTCGTAGCATATAATTTAAATCAATTATTTTTAATTTTTGAACGTTTTCGATTTGGAAAACTTCCGTGACCGTTAGTGTACGTCTGTAATTTCATTTACAGGCGAATAAAATTTATGTTCGTAAATGTTCACAATAACAAGATATATGCACATATTACGATCGTCAAAGTTTACAGTGATTCAACGCAATGACGTCGTCCATTTTTATATGGAAACTTATTCCAAACCTTTTGTTTGTCCGGCCATGTGGCCCAAATGGCCTACCAGCTTCCAATCATATATTTAGACCTCTACGTTCATATGAAAATATACGAGTTTTTAACATATTTGCTGAAACGCAACCGCCGTTTCTCACATTAAGCGCAGCTGATAAAGGAAAAGTTACAACCTTTTTCATACCCCTGTTTGCTCGATTATAATAACATGGGTAATAAGCTTGAAAGTCAAACTTTTCGCTTTATACCGACTTTTTGTATAGCAACAACAGCCTGTATATGGCAAAATAATAATAAAACACTGATTCTTCTACATAAAAAATAAGCAACACGCGTGTCATAGATGGCGCTGCTTCTTAATATATTTACCTGTATATTTTTACAGTACGTTATGTAAGTTGAAATAATCTGTTTGAAAAATTTATGTTCAACAGCTTTCTAATTTGGAATACTTATATAAATAGAGAAAACGTTAATCAGCAGCAGCGACAAATCGTTGCGCATTAGTATAGGAATTCCACGAGTCATTCCCTTTAATGAATTCGACTTTTTTTTGGATATTACCACATTTGAAAAAACCTGTAATTCATTGTCTACTGAAACATGTTTGTACATCTGTTACAATTAATCAGGCTAAATAGTAAGATTTGTTACTTGTTGGAAGTAAAGCTGGAATAATTGAAATACTTTTCAAATGAAAAATGCTGCTTACTCATCAGCATAAGGTTTGGAACGCACAACGTATGTGTGGAAAATATTAGGCACATCCTTGTGTAGGATAATACTAGTATACGGTACTTCTAAAACCCCTCATTGTTCCTTTAATTAGTAATTTATTTAAGTATAGTTTCAAATGTATAGTCAAAAGTTATAAATAACGCTGGCCACGAGCGGTACCGCGCATCGGCGTAGAATCAGTTCGGACCGAGAGGAACGGTAGTATTACTTCGTTTGCGGAGCAGTACGGACATTTTCGCTGCCGGTCATTTGCGCAATTGTTTATCTGTCCTAGAAAAATTATGATTTCGTCAGCAAAACGACCGCGGTCGGACAAACTTCGAAAATTTATTGCAGAAATTCCAGACTTAATATATGAAGGTGCTAAAATTGAATGTGTAATCTGTAAAATCCCGTTAATGTGTTGGTCCAGACAACATTGTCTACGACGCGTAAATAGTGAAAAGCATGTCTCAAAAAGAAATTGCGCACGAGACAATGAAAAATTTATATATAATTTATGCGTTACGTTTATCGCATGTAATATACCGTTTAATTTACTAGACAAGGAACCATTTATCTGCTCTTGGAATAACTATTCGGAGTGCGAATTACCAAGTCGAACATCGTTACGAAGAATTGTGCCATCTGCGCGCGAACATATTGAACAAAAAACAAAATCGGAGTTGAAAGATCAAAAATTGTGGTTATGTGTCGACGAAGGAAATTATTTATTAATTGCACACAATGTTCTTCATGAAATATTAAGGATTTACTTTTCTTGGAATCTATATTCTCCACAAGATACTTTAAAACTTGCACAGAAAAAATATATATACATTGCATTTACATTGCACAGTTAGGTTTTTCATTGTTAATTGGAGTTTTTCGCATACAAATTGAGAGTAGGGGAGAGAGCGGCGAATAATATTTCATTTCTCCCCCTAGACGTAAGAATCATGATTTAGCATTCTCATATTTAATCTAAAGGAATTTTTCTTTTCGAAGGCGAAAATATCTCAAATGGCGAATCGTAAATTTTGTTTGATATTATCTTGTTAGCTTCACAAATTATGGAATGATGAGACGTCCTTTAAATCACGCTTAGAATATCGTTTTTTTTTTTTAAGAAAAGATTCAGCAATCAATTCTGAATCAAGAAAACAATTGATGATATTACAGACACGTATTGATCGCATTATTAAATTGAAGATAGATAATGAAAATAAAATGCATCACAGATTGTACTGCTTATTTTTGACAATGAAAAAGTCCATAATTGTTAATACCTTGAAACAATTCCAAAGCGAAATACGTATTATTGTAGCAACCTTTTGTACATAATAAGCTGCATATGTTTATTTTTCATTTCAAAGATTTTATTTTACGGTGGTATCTTCATGAACGTTTATCTCTGTTATTTCTCAATTTCTCGATTTTCATTTTGTAAATAACATTTAAACTCTAAAAGAAGCGCCTTTTCAAATTACTGCAAATTATTCTACAAGATTAATACGTTTAATATAGCACTGTCCAATACTGTCAATTTTTTATCGTTTTTAGAAAAAGTACCGTTGGGGTGTCGTAATACCCCACGCAGTTGCGTTAAATTTTTTTTAAAAGAACCGTAGTATTATTTAAAAACAAAATATTGGGCATTGAAATCGGTCGACGATTGGTCGGTGAATGTAAGTGGTGTCGTGTAATATCGATGCCGTGATCGTGTCGGTGCTGTTGTTGGTGTGAAAGCGCCCATTCACTCATTTAGGCTAGGAATAGACGAACGTGAGAAACGCAGCCTTTTTTTTTTCTGCGTATGGAGTTGCTTGCGCTCATCGCGCTAAGTAAACAGTCATCTGCTGCAACACACGCAAAATTCGAGTTACCTCGATGAAAGCTTGACGAAATGTAATCAAATTAATTGGCGTCCCTTCACTCCATTATTTTAATAGCGTTGGTGATTGTTTTGTCCACAGTAAATGTTAGTAACACCCTTCCAAATATAATTTGATGCTAAATTTCCAATAAATAATTATTTATTTTAAAGTAGTGTAATAGAACATGTAGTAACGCGACTGTATGACTGAATTGATGCTATTCTGTGATACGGAATAGTATCGGCAATTAAACAATACTAAAACTCACTGATGCTCTAGACAGAAACATTACGATAGATATTTACTTTACGAAATTATGTTCGAAATACCCTTGAATTTACACTGTTGTTTATTGTAGGAAGGCATACCGTTGATTTTCAAGATTCTCGGAATGAAGAAATTGTACAGAAGAGTAGTTTCCCACTACCCCACATTTGTCGTTATCTGAACTTAATTAAATTATTTAATAGGAAAGGAGGCTTCCGAAAAAGAACTAATATCCGCCAGAGAGAATTTCACATCGACCGAGTAGCATTACTGAATACACTATACGTGCTCGAATGACAGCTGCGTTTGATGTAAATATACACCACTACAATACATTTGTTTTTCAATTTGTATGTTATGCTTACTGCAGAAACTGCTAATAAACATGTCACATAACGTTTCTACCTATACAATTCCGTGCATTACAAAAGGTTTACGTTACGTTATGACAAAGCAAATCATTGATATCAGTTGTTAAGTTAGGGTGAAATATTGCGCTAGTTTCGCACTACCCTATGTGAACATAGCACAAAATACCCTACCTTTGATGATTGCCGTGTTAATAATTAATCGTTTAGCAGAAATAGGACGTCCTTACTTTATGAGCGAATTAATTATACTGAAAGCTTGTTACCGAAGTTTTAAAGTAATTTAATAGGATCCTCGGCCGGTGTATCTCACATAAGCGCTTTTGGACACCGCACGAAAATCTGTTTCTGCAAAGTATCCGCTGATTTATTTTATCTTTACAATTATAGAATATTGTTTGCCATATGTAATTTATAAATGTCGCTTTTTACCACGCTGCAAGGATTTCCGCATTGTATTTAAAAGCTGCCAGCATTAATTTCCTGAGTTGATAGTTTTATTACTGGAGAATTGTGTAAGCTGCGTTCTGACAGCCTAACAATGAGAGTTGTTTGAATGCATATCTAACGGGTGATGCAAAAGTAGTTGGACATCTTTTAACATTCTCTATACTTTAATCAAAAACTATTAGAAAATATGCGATGGTTTAATCTTAAAACTAGAACTTTTGTTTAGAATTATCATTAGTAAAATGGTAAAAGGTCCACTTTCTTCAATTTTTCTCAGTTTAGATGGAACCTTTTGAATCATGGCTTGGATGTAATCTGGACTAATTTGCTTGAGCTTATTGCTAATTCTACGTGCTAACTGATTCTCGTTTTCTGCGGTCCAACCCTTCTCATAAACGAGTCGACTAAGTTCTGCCCAAAAATCTTCGATAGGACGTGCCTTTGGAATATTTGGAGGATTCATTTCTTTAAGGACGAAAGCGATGTTACTTTCTGTTAACCATGTGGTAACAGTTTTCACATAATGCGAACTCGCTCAGTTTGGCCAAAAGAGAATATCATCTCCTTGGTGAAATCTTTCCATAAATCGCTTCAGTTTTGGTAGACATTTTGTCCTATACACTTCAGCATTTATTGATGAATCACGCACACTTCTTATGAGAGGACTTGAAACACCGCCTTTAGAAATAACAATCCAAACTAAAATTTTTGGCTTAAATTTTGCTTTACTTGCGAATCTCACATTGTCAGGAGCTGAGTTTTTATTTTTTGTGTAAAATCCAGCATTTCCAGCGATGTTAGTGTTACCAATGGTAAAATATTTCTCATCATCTAAGATCAACACTTTTTGTGCAACTTTTAGAATGGTCCTCATCTTCCTACATCCAACCGGAATAATTTCCATTTGTTTATCCGTATATTTTGGTGCTTTCTGCCTTTTATAATATTTTAAACCTTCTTTTTTCAAATTTCTTGATATACAAGACTGACACACTTTAAACTTTGCCGCCATTTGTCGTTGCAATATCCCAATCTTGTTTTCCATCAATTTCATCCTTTTTGTAACTTTACCCTTAGTTAGCTTTTTCGCTCTGCCTTTTTTTTTCAAGTTAGTAGTAGGTTTGCCATCGTAAAAACGTTTTATGATGCTATATATGGTGCTCCGGCTAAAATTTTCTTTTGTAAAGTGTCTCACCACTTCCGCCGGGGTCCATCTTCCAAGGGCAGAATAAATACGTTCTCGCAAATTTTCAATAGCAGCAGTTTTCATTCTTACAACTAACAAATAAACGATTTTCTGTTTAAGAGAAACGTTCGTACAAGACATTGACGCTTGACTCATTTGTCCAAAAAAAATTCTACAGCCTACTACGCTAATTTCTCAAATGTCCAGCTATTTTTGCATCAGGCGTTACATGTAATAAAAAGTCCTCCGAATTTCTCCTTGAATGCTGTAACTTGTAGTAGCTTTTTTCTAAATGCAACCCACACTTCGATGTATAAAATCAGTGGAACCAAAGGTATAGATTAAAAAAATAATTCCAAAAGAGACTGTTAAAACGGTGTGAACGAAAAATGATGAAGAAATTAAAAAATCTTGAAATAATTTCCACACCATCAAATATTTAATAACAACGTATTGCAGATGCCTTCAAAACTTTTCCATGCAGACTTATGGGGAGGTGCATTATTTTAATGGGAAAGCACTTTCTTCTTTACCAAATGAAGCCGTTTCTCTTTGATTTTGTCGCTAAGTTGTTGCAAGAAAGTGGCATAATACTCGCCATTTATTGTTTTCCCCTTTTCTAAGTAATCGACCAAGATAATTCCATGAGAATCCCAAAAAACAGTTGCCATAACCTTTCCCGCTGACAGAACCGCTTTTGCCTTCTTTGGTGGCGGAGAACCTTTGTGTGTTCATTGTTTGGATTGTTCTTTGGTTTCGGGAGTATACTGGTGGACCCAGGTTTCATTGAGGGTTATGAAACGGCGTAAAAAGTGCTTCGGATTGTGGCGAAAACGTACCAAAAGGTCACGAGAAACACTCAAACGATTCAGTTTTTGCTCCGGTGATGGCAACCGCGGCACCCAACGCGCCGAGTATTTTTTCATTACCAATTCTTCAGTTAAAATTCTGTGCACACTGTCATTTGAGATACCCACTATGTCTGCTATCTCACGCACTTTTACTCGACGGTCATCCAATACGATACGGTGGACTTTTTCAATCATATCCGAGGCAATCGCAGTTTTAGGACGTCCACTACGGGGTTCATCATTTGTACTCATACGACCACGCTTAAATTCGGCAACCCAGTTTTTAACCATTGAAAACGAAGGAGCGGATTTCAATAGTGTTGAAACTAGCTCTGCTTTAATTTCGGTTGGTGTTAAGCCTTTCAAATGAAAGTACTTTATCACTGTTCTCAACTCAGTTTTTTCCATTGTTTACAAAATCACACGAGACGTTCACTTTGGCGTACTGTCAAAAACATACTAATTGACAGATCGCTCTGTGCTGTCATATTTAATCTATTAAAAGATGATTCTACAGAATGGTACTGAAAATTCCTCCGAATTCGCGCAATATCTGTGTTAGGCCACGTAGTTTCCGAACAATCCTCGTATTTAGTGATATAGAATAAAAAGAATACGTAAACGAATAATTTTAATTTAAATAAATGAAATTAATATCTTTTTGTTTGACAACTACATACCATATCGTATATTCTGTGTTTGGACTGAAATAAAATGTATAATTGGTTTCTTGTAACAATCTAGAGTAAATTTTCTCCATTAATAGTTTCACAAAATAAATAATTATAATTCAATAATTTTCTAGAAATGTTGTTAATTTTTATTTTTATTGGTGTATTATAATCGTTGCATTTTCCCAATTTCTCCCTTAAAATTAATTAACCCTGCGTAAATGTGGCTTTTTACTTTACTCCTCCTACATAAAAAACCGAGTATAGTATTGACTAAAATCAGTTCAACGTTTGTGATTATGAAAATTAGTGCGCGGGAACGTATGAATATTCTACCTTACCGTATCTTGTTGTTTCGTCCTAATTGCGTAATTTATGTTTCTTTTTTTGTATTTTTACGTTTCTAATTGTTGCATTAAATCTTGTCTCAAGTGCCAAAGTGGTAATTTCACGAATCCATATCGCATGTAATATTAATTTTAATACAAAGTAGTTGTATAACATAAATTAATTTTTAGCTGTTTTATTAGGAAACATGCAAATAAAATAGAGAAATAGCATATTCGATACACATATGTCAAACTAAAAGAATTAGCGGCATTTACAAAGTGCTTTATTGTGTTTATAATATTTTTTATACCTGGCATTAAGAAACAATCTTACTTTATTTTTATCCGAGTTTAATTTATCTATTACGCATCTTTAAATGTAACTGGTTTATTTTAGAAAAGTATTACCATTACGTGGTTTTAACAAAAAGTACAGTATTTTTCACTTAATATTTTGAGGATCATTTATATAATTCTCTTTTTATGTTTACCTGTAATTTGAATCACGTTAATGGAATGGATATATATAAGCCCCTTTAGGATATTAAATATTCATGAAATAACAGCGTAAACACCTCCATAAAGTGCGAAAATCAATCACGCGATCCGTATTGTGATCGCATAAATTCGGCTTAAATCAAATTTAGTATCCCAACAAAATGTATGAAATCTTAGTAATTGATTGGTTTTTTATGACTGGCATGGCTATTTAATTCTCGGAAAAAAACGTTCACAACAAGAATAGAACGTAAATTGAAAGGTGAATAAAACAATACAATGTCTGTGTTTGTGGAGCTAAAGCGCTGTCCACAGGAAATAGTTGTTCGCCTGTAGGAGCTTTCAAAGATATTTCTAAATAGAGTTATACAGTGTGTTAAAAAAGGGTCGCAAACCTTGGGGCCGGCGATAATATGGCCAAAACATGCAGAAGAATCTTAGTGAACATGGGTCCGCAAATGGACGGTTTCGGAGTTGCGAAGGATTAATCCTTTTCGAAGCAATTGCACATTTTTTCGATTATCTCTTCTTTCGTTCGCAAAAATTTGAATTTTCTTATCGTTGTTGACATAGGTTATGTCAAATATACAGTTTGTATTCAGTGGTTAGTGCACAATTTTACGAATTTTCGCTAGGCATATTTACTTTAACATTGAATTAGTCGACAAGCGTTTCATGTATGGTTATGCTAGTGGGAATGCCAGAGTGCGCAACGTCTTTGCGTTAACGCTCATCTCAATCGCCAGATCCCTTTAATTCGTGTTTTGGTAAAACTGCATAAAAGACTGTGCGATACCGTGTCATTTGAAGAATAGTCCCATGGGATCAGGAGACGGTGTCCAGCCTTAAGCAGAATACACAATTTTAGCATGGGTAGTGCAGAATCCGGAGACAAATTTATGGAGAATACCGGCCGAGGTAGGAATTTGTGTTCCTCTTGTTTAGAGAATCCTTCACGAGCAGCAGCTTTACCCCTACCATGTACAACGAGTGCGGGCCCTAAACTCACGTTTAGGGCCTGCACTTATTATCAAGCACGTTTGGTTTTTTAGTTTATACGCAATAATGCCGAGGACCGCATTTTTGCTGCTAATAATCTTTTTTCTGATGACGCCAGATTCTTACGAAATGGAATTTTTAATTTGCACAGTACACATGCGTGGGACGACAAAAATCCCCATGCTATTATGGTTATAAGCTTATAAATAATTTAAAATATTTACATAATAAGGCTTATTTTGATTAAACCTGACAAGAAATAGATTCAGTAGTTTTCCAGCTTAGTAGATATATTGTTGAAATGCTAGGACTTCCAATGTTGAAAATCCGAAAGTTGGCGAAGAATACTTACTCTCTAGAGAACGATTGGAGGTTTTGTGTGGAAAGTATTTCAGGAAACTGTTTAGACCTTATCACCGCAACCATGCCTTATTTACTGAACTTGGAAACGATGTGCAGGCAATTGGGTACATCGCACGTATTTAACTACATATTTAAAGATAAATGTAGAAAATGCTGGGAAAATATGTAGAAAACAAAAAGCTTTCAGTTAGTGACTCATTAAGTTAAAGGTAGAAGAAAAATAATAGTGATGTTATTTCGATAGACATTTAATTGCAATTGTGCTTTTTGTTCTGTTTTAAGCGTCAGTTACTGTTAACCACAAAAAAATTCCTTCGCATATTTAACACATTTTAAATAGAATAGTTATAGTGCTGCTTTAACTGTTTGATAAAGTTATTGTTCCTCGTTATAGCTTTTATAAAAAAATTAAAAAAAAAACGGAAACAAAGAAAATCAAACTTTTTAGTTGGAGTAAAGGCAGATAAACATGTTGCATAGCACTACCTTGTTCATTTATACGTTGGTAATTTATTTATTGTTTCAAAAAATCACTTCGAAACTGCTCTACAGTGACATAAGATGGTAATTTTAACTGAAACAGAGAAAATAACCGTTCTAATAATGGTTGAGTGTGGTGATCGAGAGAAAACACAACAAGAAGTTTCTGGTTAAAGGAGCACCTCCACAAGATGGGTTAGCCGAAGACTTGTCATGTAGGTGCTGCCAATCTGAAGACGAAACACTGGAACACTTCTTTTGGGAGTGCCCGGCGCTTACGTCAATTAGCAGGACCAGGCTGAGCGACAAGCGGCCGCCATTACAGAGAGGGAAGAGAACTCCCCAACATAGAGAAGATGCATAATGGGCCTACTGTGGCCCATTATGCATATTGTATGATCTATCTGACCCTTTCATCATCCGTAACCATAACCATGTCGCTTTCAATGAAGAATACCCTAATAGGGAACTAATTACTCATTCTGTCAGTAAGACTTTGAAGCGTTTTAAAGAAACAGGTCATATGAAGACTCCTAAATCTGGAACACGAAAGATTGCAACTGATGAGGACAAAAAATTAGACGTGTTGTTGGAGGTCACCGAATATCCGCATTTTTTCTGCACGTCAGTTGTCTTTAAATCCTAGTGTAAGTGTGGGTTCCGTACATCGAGTTTCATCCTTACAAACTAGTTTCATCCTTACAAACTAGTTTAATCCTTACAAACCTATCCTATTTCAAGAATTATCCGAAGATAATTTTGATTGACATGTTGAATTTTGCGAATTGATGATGGACAAAATTAACAACAACGTAAATTTAACTAACAAGATTGTTTTTCCTGTTGAAGCATAATTTTTTCCTAGTATTCTTCTGTCCTTCTGTTAACGGGCATAATTGCTAATACTGATTCCAGGAAAATTCATATTGGATCAGCCAGCACCATACCAAAACACCACAAAAGATAAGCGCATGGGCAGGAATTTGCACTGAGCATATTATCGGTTCCTTCTTTGCCAACGGAAATCTTACTGGGGATAGGTATTTGGACTTATTGCTGAATTAAATTATTCTATTAGACATTAATCTAAATCTGGATAGCTGGTTCCAGCAAAATGGGACGCCAGTTGTACGCTGAAAGAAATGGGGGGAAATTTAAGTCCTCATATTACGAAAAAAGTGTATATCTCCGATATAAACATAAGGAATTTTCTTCAAATTGGCAATTTTCTTATAAACCTATAGTGTTTATTAGAAATTATGCGAAAATTTAGATCTTCATCTAAATTCCATAGAAAATTTTCAAAATTCTGAAATTTTAAAAGCGTGTTTTAAAATTTCTTGTTGGTATCAAAATTCCGGTACGTATATCTCCTATTCCTTAAAATACATATTTTAGACGTTAACGCCAGAACAAAACATCAATTCTTTATTGTCGTGCGTGTTACACGGACATATTTGTGTGGCATTAGTGCTTGTATTATACTTTTGGATCCAAGAAAAAAAAGTAAGTTGTTATTTATTTTAAAGAATCCATATCAATACTTAGTGTACACTACCGGCCATAAGTCTTTACCCACCTGCATAACTGGCGATTATTCGAATAAACGATATTTGATCGCTACGAAAATGTTTGTATTATTAAACTGTAAATACGAGATAGATTATAGTTCCTCTGTAATGTTCTGTGTGTACGTAATGAGCTGGTTAAAATTAAGATATCGCAAATAACCTTTTTGCGGCCTAGACACGTTCAGGTAGACGGATTAGATAAAGACCGCTTTCTTGAAAATGTTTATTACGACTGTCATAAAATATGATAATAGACGATACAACAAACATTTCAATATAAGGAAAAGATTGGTTTGCGTTCAGTTCGCGTATGGCAAGCAGTGAATAGTCTACAATATTTTAAATCAACGAGTAATGTTAAATTAATGACAACAAGAAAGGAATTATCGGTAGAAAGGCGTACCCAAATAGTGGTATACCACAACATCGGGAAAAGTAACCGAGAAATTGCTAAATTACTGAAATTAGACCGTAGAACCGTGGATTATAGTGTTAAAAAGTTTCAAACAAGTGGTAGTGTATCCGATAAACAGCGACCAGAACGACCAAAAATAACAACACCCGCAAAAAATCGCGCAATGGTAATCACAAGCAAATGAAATAGACAAAAAACGGCGCCAGAAATTGCTGCCGAAATGAATATGTCGCGTCTAGACCCAGTTAGCGTCACCACAGTAAAGAGGCGTTTACGCCAAGCTGATTTGTACGGAAGAATTGCTATGCGGAAACCTTTACTACGCAAAGCTAACAAAGTAAAACGGTTAGCATGGGCAAGAGAGCACAAAGACTGGACGTTGGAAGATTGGAAGATTGGAAGAAAGTGCTCTGGACCGACGAGTCTAAATTTCTCACCTTTGGTTCAAGAACATTTGTCCGTAGATCGAAAGGGGAACGAGCACTTGAATCCTGTATTGTACCAACAATAAAACATGGAGGATCAGTCATGGTTTAGGGGTATTTTAGCGGTACTTCCAAGGGCGATTTGATAAAAATAGATGGTATCTTTAGAAAAGAAGGCTATAGGGAGATTTTGGAGAGGAATGCCATTTCATCTGGAAAACGAATAATCGGTGAAAACTTCGTGTTCCAGCACGATAACGATCCGAAGCACACTGCTAAGATATGCCGTGAGTATTTAGAACAATTGGAGCAGAGAGAGAAAATTGTCGTAATGAAATGGCCGCCCCAAAGTCCGGATCTCAATCCGATCGAGCTTTTGTGGGATGAGCTCAACCGAAAGGTTCGAAAATCTGCTCCAACATTGACAACTATACTTTGGGCGCAACTGCAGGATGCGTGGAGGAAAATAAAGCCACTAGCAATGGCGAAGCTGTTGGAAAGAATGCCGAGATTGTGTGCGGCTGTATTAAATGCGAAAGCTGGTCATATTGACGAATCGCGAATTTAAGTTAATTGATTTTAAATAATAAAGTTTTATTTTATAATTAGTAATTCACTTGTTTTCGTAATATTTTTAGGGTGGGTAAAGACTTATGGCCGGTAGTGTATGTATGTATTGCATGAAAATGAAAAATAAAAAGTTATACAAGCCATGTTATCTGGAGGTTAGAACGTGTAATATATTACATATTGTTTTGTTATACATAAGTGTATATACTGAATCGGCAGTAATATATCATAATATAACCTCCTACTTTTGCATATTTTGATTAAATCAAGCTATTTTTGTGATTGTCAGTTATGTGTGTACATATAAATAAAAACAGTGTTATTCTCTACATACATGGTAAACATAAACTTAAATTGTTCAAAAGGCAAACAATTGTTTAAACTAAATTTTTAATTAATTGTATTATAGCGTGCAATAAAAGAACTTTAACATAGCTTAGCAGCGAGCTAATCATATTAATGAAGAATGCAATTTTCTTTCTGCTAGAAACAACTGGTCATAGGTGAAAAACAGATGAACAAAATCTCGCCAAACAACTTTTATATTCCATATAACATTTTTACATATACAGCAGCTGTATGCACTTTATTAGTAAATATCTCAAAATGCTGCAGCTTAATGTCGAGACTTAGGCGCAATTTATAGATATATTTAGAACTGCATAAATTTTGTTATATCTCCATTTGAAAATTAAAATACATAGCCGTTGTAATAGAGTTCAACAAAAGAAATATGAATGCATTACTTATCAAACTTTTAATCGGTAGAGGTAAAAGACTACAACTTTATTTAAAGCATTTTTTTGACATCTGCAACACTAACGAAAATAAGTAGTGGTCAAAATAAAATGAGAAACCCTGTACATTATACTGCATAACTATGTGAACATTTTCCTCTTTTTACTCTTACTTAAGACGATATAATGCATCAACTTGATACAGACGTATTGTACGTAGTAAAGAAGAAGTTCCGGGTAACTTTCGCAAATGTGATTTATCGTTGTTCCGCTTACACTGTTATCCACAGATTACAAAGCAAATCTCCTACTTTACGCAGCATCCCGCGCGAAACGATTTCCGCCGTTCCAAATAACAATGGTACACATAAAAAGTCTCAATCGTTTCCATTCTTACTTGTGGAAAAGGGACTGACTATAGATTTAACTTTTAGACCTTTCGTCTATCTATTTCAATTTTTACGAAGATTTAATGCTTTAATAAAGTATTTCCGGGTTAGATATCTGATATCTTATATTGGACCATTAACGGCCTTTACCCGAGAAAAGATTTTAATTTCTTTGTATTGGTGTTTTAATTATTAGAATTAAAAATTATATTATCCAAAGAACTGTGAGGAGATCACAGACACGCATGTACACTTAAGTATTTTTATTACAAATAATAATGTCTAAACACACGTTTATGTGCCACGCAAAAATCTGCTGGTTGTTAAAAGTTATCACCAAAAAAGATTGATGTAAACAACCATTGCGTGCATATATCACATTTTATGATGCTATTAAATGCATATTCTTACTGGCATCCCATGAAAATCACATACTAAGTTGTTAACTTAACGGTTAACTGCTAACCTATTCACTTAAGATAAGAGTCTATAAACCGAATGGGTATTTGAAGATACGCTTGATGATTATATTTATTTATCTTCTATTTGATAACATGTTGTTAGTTTGAAGTCGTTAGTTGGATTGTGGAGAACAAATTATTCAAAACGAAGGTCCGCTAGATTAAAGATATTTTTATTGTAATAGTTGATTTTATTATTTATTACATTATGACGAAAATATCATTTATTTTTAGGGGTCACGTATGATTTTCTTGCAATGCATGCATAAAATATCTTCTCTTACTTAATTGTTGATTACTAAACTAATATAATTGAAGGGGTAAGTGGATGAAGGAGTTATGTTATAAAAAACTGTCTCTGAATAAATTAGGTTTTAAGCAGGTTAGTTGGTTATTTTCAAATGCAGTTTGTTTGGTTAGCGAGAAGGGGTTGTTGATTACAACAAAAAGCAGATTTTTCTAAAATATGACTTAACCCTTTCATCCACTTGCACTTTCAATTATGGGTAAAACAACCTACCAAAAAAAAATATGTAGGGGAGGGTTCTAAGAATGTAATGTCTACCTAAACCAACTTTGCTAGAATACCATATATTTTTTGTTTGTATGTGCGGATTTGTTTGTCCAAGCTGCGCGTATCGTTGATGTTCCTTTACTCTGCATTGAATGCTTCTTCCTGTTTGATCAGTGTAGCTTTTCCCACATTTCCATTCCAGTTCGTATATGCCCTTGGTGTGTAATTTCGGAAGTAGACCCTTGTTTTGTGGAATCAGTTGGTCTATTCTTTTCACTGTGTTGTAACGTGTGGTGATATTCTTCCTCCTTAGTATCTTTTTCAGCTTGTCGATACTTCCGGCAATGTACGGCAGATGTTGTGTTGTGCGCATCTGTCTTTTTCTTGTTTCCCTTTCGTCTGCGTGGTCTTACCATGACTTTTTGGTTGTAACCACTTTTCCGTAGGGCATCTTTTACGTGTTGCATTTCAACCACTCTATGTTCTTCATCGCTAATCTTTTCTGCTCTCCTTAGAAGTATATTGATAAGAGATGTCTTCTGTTGTGGATGATGATAAGATGATGCATGCAGTCAATGTGTGTTTTCTGACCATATGCGGTATGATTCAGTCTGTTCTTAGTATGTTTCACGAACACGTCTAGAAGAGGTAGAACGCCGTCGTGATGGCTTTATATAAAGGTCGCTAATTTTGACAGATTTTATTTTATACGAGAACGTTTCGAAAAATAAATTGCTGTTGACCGCATTTGCCCCATAATTTTCTCTTTGTCTGCCGAAGATATTTTTAGGTAACATCATTTATTAAAATCTAAAATAATAATAATACTATACTCTTGGTTTTCGGGTTGAAACCGCGTCGTTGTTGTAGTTTTTGCCGACGTTTCGTCCGCACTCTTATGAGACATCCTCAGGGCTGTTAGTGCACACTGGCTGACATACCATTTGAGCTAAGCGATCTAATAAAAGCGTAATCATAAATGAGGAAGTGTGCAAACGACGTCTACAAAAACCGAATTGTCAGTCCATATTTTTAGGCACTCTTACAGGAGAACGCTATATTTCAATCTTACGTAGCGTGCTAGGAGAATTTTTTATTCAATTTGAATCTGATTCTTTCAACTCCTGAAATCTGTGAAGATAGATGGATAGATGAATCGTCCATGGATTTCTTCTTGTGAGGGTTCTTAGAGAACACCACGTACAGGCAGCGATATAGAAATACGGAGGTATTGCAAAACGCAATTAAAGGAACCATAACATTTCGGGTCATTTTATGCTCTACCCCAATGATCGGATTAAGGAGATTCAATCGGTAACTAAGTATCAGAAGAGTCTTTTGCATAATTTATTAATGTGATATTTTTCTTTTACTTGCAGGTAAATAATTATACCCCTCACATAACAATAAATAAATAATTTTCTAAAATTCAAGCAAAATTATTATATACTTCAACTATTTCGAGTGGTGTTTTAACATTTACATCGCTTACCCTGATTTCGTTAATTTGTGTTGTTTTTTCTGAACATTTGTGTTTTTTTTTATTATATTTCACGCGATCTTGGGTTATTACTAGAGTTGCTAAATTTGCGCCAACAGCCAATGGCGGGCGCATAAAAGTTTACACAAAATAAATGGTCAGAAATAAAATATAATACGTGCTCAAACACTTACCGTCTTAAGAGTCTTCCGTGAAATCACAAAGTGAATAATGTCTGTTAAATATCTGCAACATTAAATATATTTCCACAGTTGTTTGGGCAAAGCGAGTGCGGCGTGAGGAAAAATTGTGTTTATATGCAGAAAGCGAACGTTCTACATCTAGTGACGTTATACTTGCGTAATTAAAATAATCTTTGGAACAACTTAACGGTTCTGTTGACGGACCTTCACAAATTTGTCTGAATGTGCCAAAATCAGAATCTTTCTCTAAAACACTTTCAAACCTTTCTAGAACACCAACATTTTTTGCATCTTCTATCGCGCATAGCTGTGCGTGAACATGTTGCACTATTTGCAGAGATTCCACTAACGACACCGAAGGATTTTGTAATTTTTCTATTGTCTCCATTAGTCCGAAGTAATTGTTCTTAAATCCGTTTTAACCTGACTATCTTGAAATTTCAACTAGCTTTCCTTGATAGCCACAGCTTCCTTTGGATCGAATTGACCACGTTCTTAATATTCTCAAAATATTTATGATAATAACCATGATCCCCCAACGTGTAAGAATAGGTTCTGGCGGCTCAGGTATACGGGGGCACAGCCTGTGAAATTTGCGAATACGTTTTGGGGATTTGACAAACACTGCTTTTGTATACGCTATTAAAGCGTCTACCTCAGGACAACATTTTCAAATACTATCTGCCACATGACTGAAAGCATGAATTTTACACGTAATATATAACAAGTTAGCACAATGTTTTTTAAGAGACCGGCCTACAGAAAGCATGTTTGCGGCACCATCACTCATAAACATCAACAGTTGGTTTGTTGAAAGTTCAAACATTTCCAATGTATTTAACACTAACTTTGAAATTACTTCGGCAGTACATTGTTGTACTCGTCTGGAAGCTAATAGAATTGAAGCTGAAGATTGATGTGGTTCCATTGTACGTACCACTACATTAACCACAGAATGTTTTTTTCGATCTGTTGTTTCGTCCACACATAACCACAGTTAGTCCGAATATTTATTCCAAAAGAAGACATATGCTTCCTTGTCTAGTAAATTAAACGGTAGATTACATGCAATAAAAGTAACATAAATTAAATTTAAATTTGTCATAGTGTCGTGTGTAATTCTTTTCTGAAGAATGCTGTTTACTATTTACGTGACGGTCGACAATCCCTTTTGGACCAACACATTAAAGGCATATTACAAACTACACATTGAATTTTAACGCCATCATAATTTAGGTCAGGTATTTCTGCTACGAATTCTGTAACTTTGTCCAACATTGGTTGTTTTCGCGACGTAGGCAACATTTTTAAAACAAACGTAGAACTACGAAATAGTATTTACGGCAGCGTACATGTATACACAACAGATCTGGTTGAGACTCGCAGTTATACTGAGGGTTGTATCGAACCTCCGCCACTGCCCGTTGGCGCGAGTGAGCAACTCTAGACTTATTACTCTATGTTTTATATAAATTTGAATTATATAACTTTTTTGCTAGTGAATCGCCAGAATATAAGAATGTAAGAGCAATAAATGAAATAAAGATATACAATTTCATTAATCAAGTGGAAACAACGGATTGGAAAAACATCATCATCAATGCACGTCCCGAAATGAAGTTCACATTGTATTACAACTCACTAATAAAATGTTTTCAAGACTCATTTCCGGTAGTTACAGTACCAGTTCGAAACCCACCGCAAAATATCAGTTGGTATACTGAAGGCCTAGGAAAGCTGAAAAATATCTTAGATGGTTTGGATATTATCAACAAAGTCCTCCAAAGCGAGCAGTCGCGGGAAGCATATAACGTGACAAGAAAAGAGTACAATAAAAAGATAGAGAGGCAAAAAGCAGAGCGGTCCATAATCAAATCCAAAGAGCTGCTAATAGAAACAAAACGGTGTGGAACATCATACGGTCAGAGACCAATGTCAGGCAGGCTAGAAAAGAACAAAATGAAAATGTGCCTACTGAACGAGAATTCAATAAATTCTTTTCCGAAATAGGGGATAAAATAGCAAATAGTATACCCGGACCGGTGTTGTCTGCCGACGAGCTGGCTGCTAGACGGAACCCTGTCGCAACACAGTCTTTCTTTTTCACGCCAGTAGATGAAAGTGAAATAAAATATATAATAATAGAGTTGAAAAACAAGGACACTCGAGATATAGATGGATTATCAACAAACCTTCTGCAAAGAGTTAGTCATGCGATATGTACACCTATAACGTACTTCATCAATCAAACGTTTCTGCACGGAATTTTCCCATTAGAATTAAAGAAAGCGAAGATAATCCCAGTGCCGAAACCGGGGGATACAAACAATTATAGGCCCATATCTATTTTGCCGGCAGTGTCTAAAGTCTTCGAAGTTGCAATCAAAAACAGGCTACTGAAATATCTTGAACACTATAATATACTCACCCACTCACAGCATGGCTACAGAAAACGAAAATCCACTATAACCGCCATGATTGAACTGATGGATATGGTAACGGAGGCTTTCGATAAGAAAGATGAACTACAATTAACATGCTGTGATCTTACGAAGGCTTTTGACTGTGTGGACCACACAATGTTGCTGGGCAAATTGGAAAGGTATGATGTTAGAGGAGTCCCGTTTAATCTTCTGAAAAGCTACTTGAAGGACCGCCAGCAACAGGTATACTGGAATGGGAAATTATCAGAAACAGAAATTATCAACAGAGGGGTACCTCAGGGGTCAGTCTTGGGGCCGGTTCTTTTCCTGGTATACATTAACGACTTGCCAGCGAACATAAATACCATTAGGACGTATATGTACGTATATTTTTAAAGAAAACACTGATAAGCTTCTTTGAATCAAAATCTTTGTTTAACGAAAAGCAATTTGGTTTTCGAAAGGGTCGCTCCACTGCTCAGGCAGTGTGTAATTTAATATTCCGGATGGTTGAGGGTCTTGAGGATGGTTTGCGCACGAGAATTACGTTGTGTGACCTCAGCAAGGCCTTTGATTGTGTTGATCATAATGTATTGCTCGACAAACTCTTTGCATATGGGGTACGGGGAAATGTTCATACTTTACTAAGTTCTTACTTGTCTGATCGCTCGCAATTTGTGGATGTTAAGGGTAATGTTTCCAAATCTCTTACTATTAAATATGGAGTTCCTCAGGGTTCCGTCCTCGGGCCTCTCCTCTTTATCATTTATGTAAATGACGTTTTTGAACATATCACACCCGATGCATGTGTCATGTATGCGGATGATGCTACGTTGATATCATCTGCTAAAGACGCAGATACTCTATTTAAGATGTCGTGTGAGCTTCTGGCTGCTACTGAGGAGTGGTTTGCGTCCAATGGATTAAAATTAAATTACGAAAAGACTCAGTCCTTGGATTTTGGTTTGCGTGGACATCTTGGGGTGCCCGAGACGGTGAAGCTTCTTAGTGTTACCATTGATAGCGGTTTGTCTTGGATACATCACATAAATGAGGTCTGTACAAGGCTATCTAGTACAATATATGTCCTGAGAAAACTTAAAAATTTAGTTGCACCGAATGTGGTTCTGTCGGTTTACTACTCCTTATTTCATAGCCACTTGATTTACGCAGTCATACTCTGGGGTAATTCTTCACATTCTGTTAACGTTTTTAAGTTGCAGAAACGTGCGTTGCGCATTATTGAGGGTGTTGGTTTCAGGGATCACTGCAGACCAATTTTTAAACAACGTCGTATATTACCATTGCCATGTATATACATTTATTTTCAGTTATTGGAGATCCATTCTAATAAAAGTAGTTTCAATACAAATTCAACAGTACATTCTTATAATACTAGAATCGCACACAAGATTCGAGAACCAAGTTTTCGTTTTTCTAAATCAATTAAAAATTGCTTAAATATTAAATTATATAATCATTTGCCATTGCATATTACAAAGTTGAATATGAATAAATTTAAGAGAACAATTAGAACCTACCTTCTTACGCACTGTTTCTACTCTGTTGCAGAGTATTTAGACACGCTTCTTGTTATTTACATCTTTCCTAACACCTAGTTTTCTTGTGTGAGTTGTTTCTTCGTGGTCTGCTTTTGTGTTGATGTGATTCATTTGACATTGGTTTAGATACTAATTTAGATATATGACGATTGTAATACTTTTTTAAAAACATGAAATAAATCTATCTATCTATCTATGTATGCCGATGATACGTCCATTCTCAGCAGACCGATGAACGCTACATCAACAGATTCAAATACTGTCCAAGCGGTGGAGGAGGCCACTGAATGGTTTAGTGCTAATGCACTATATACTATATATACTAAATACTTTCCTGACTATTCAAGTACTGTATAAAATATACACTAGTTGAAATAAAGAAAGAGAATTGAAATTACAGCAGTTAAACCGATTTTTTGTTTAATTTATAATACGCCAGATCTTCTTTCCTTTTACTTTCATAGCAATACTATACAAATGCTTTAAAGTTACCGATAAATTTAAAATTGCCCTTGTTATCCTCGGTTTTCTGGAAATTCTATATTTTGCCCTAACAGGAAAAGATAGATCAATATAATAATGTGTATATATACATATTAAAATTATCACATTACTCGCCAGTATCTATTGTTTCAATTGTAAATTAACTACTGTTGTAATGCTAGTATTTGCATAATTTAATTTTGTATAATATTTATGCTCGGAAACAATTGTTTCATTGATATAAGATATATTCATAAAATAACACGTAATTCCCTCCTTGGAAATATACATAGTTAGGTACTTGTTTGTGGCTCAAATCTACAGTTGTTTCTGTTAGTATAGTTTATTTCAAATTATAAGAATATAACTGTAGACTTACAGGGCCTTTAATACTCTTATTGCACCTTCTGTGACGATAATAACCTGGCAATGCATATTGAATCTAGGGGCCGTATTGACTATAAATTACGGCCCTATAAGATAATTATATGTTTATGTATATATATTTTACAAACAGTATAAATTTACATAGTAAGCAATTCGATGTTACAAGTAATTAAAGAATTTACATATTAAATGATATTTAAATGTACAAACAGGTAGTTACGCATATCGCAAATCATAATTCCATTTCTATTCAATTCACTTAAATTTTGTCATTACGGTCCTCAGCAGTTTGTTTGCGTAACCAGGTAGTTATTACCGCAGGTGGTGCAATAACAGCATTTAAGCCGTTCAAAGTTATATTCTTATAATTTGAAATAAACTATAACTACATTCATAGTGGTACCTTAAAGTGGGCATTGTGTTTAAATTGCGTTTAGAACATATTATTTAATATTAATTACCCGAATAATTCCCAAATAAAACAGTTGGCAATATGTAACTCTAAATATATTCTTATTTTGTTTCAGATTAATAGTGTGAGATGAACGCTACATCGTCGAATCACACTCATTTCGGTATCGACGAAAACGTCCTCGACAGGGATGAAAACTTAGCCAAAATCGAGATAGCTACCCTAGCAGTCATATTTTTAGTAACTATAATTGGAAATTGTGTAGTTTTATTAGCGTTGTGGACAAGAAAACGTTACGCTGGAAGAAAAAAGCTATCGCGTATGTATTTCTTTATTCTCCATTTAAGTATAGCAGACTTAATAACTGCTTTCTTAAGTGTGTTACCACAGTTGGCGTGGGAAGTGACATTTCGTTTTCAAGGCGGATTTGTCCTGTGTAAAGTAGTGAAGTATGGACAAACTTTGGGACCGTATCTTAGCTCGTACGTGTTGGTGGCAACAGCAATTGACAGGCACCAAGCTATTTGCTATCCTTTAACGTATTGCTCTTGGACTTCACGAAGATCCAAAGTTATGGTTTGGATCGCTTGGGGTGTCAGCTTATCTTTCTGCATACCACAGGTAAACAATTTCTATTTTCCGTTGTATTTACGATACTAATACATACTCTTTTTCATAACCAATTAAAAGAGATGTAACTACATATTATGTACTACACACGTGTACACATCTAAAACCAAACACATTTCGAATTATACCTATGCAGAGCTACTTAAACACTTCACTATCAATCTTACCACAACACTTCACTAACACTGGATGCACGTTTTTATCATCTTTAAAACACCGTGGATGTAAATGTTACATTCTTATTCATACAACGAATTTAATATCTAACTTTTGGGATCTCGCTACTAAAGCAAAGACAAATGTTCTTACGAAAGCAAGAACGGATACTGTCATCGTATAATATTGATTTCCTTTTCTGATTTAAACAGGAGTGCAATAAAATCAAAAATATTTTTATGAATGATAGATTTTTGTCGATAAAACCGCACCCCAAATTTTCAAAACAATGTTTTTATTACTTTGACAGTCGTTCAGAATGTTCCTCCAAACAATACCTCCTTTTATGTGCACAATTTGTAAATCCTGCCGCGTATGTGTAATTTATATATGTACGAACGTAGTTGTCTGGAACGTTAAACTAAACTTTATGTTTGCAATCTTCTCTGTAGCTTCTAAACTGAGCTCTATACATCATACATTTACCAAGAAAACGGTATGCATGTATGTACAGTACATATATTTCTCAAAAGCTTTTCTACATAAAAAGTTAAATACCATTCTTTTGATGATATTATCTTATGATTTCGTCATAAATTGCGTCTTGAAATAGAGATCTTTTAAATAAGTGCTCTTAACAATTTTTCTAATTTTCCAAGTACCCTAAATCTGTGGCACTGGAACAATGAAACTAAAACCCTTACCACAATACTTAACTCATACTGGACGCACGTTTCGATAGCCAAGCTATCATTATCAGCAGTAAAACTGAAAGCTTTATTTGCTATAATAATTTGCCAATCGCTTCAATATAACAATAAATCGTATTTATTTAGTTAAAAGTAGACCATGTTGTGTTGTTTTTTTATATTAGCAATTCGCGTTTCTGCAAAAAAAGTTTACGGTATAGATCGGCCTTTAGTTGAGAGGCATAAGATCATCTAGGAACATGGACGTAGTAAAGCTGTTAGTATAAACAAACAATTAAACTAGTCAATATAATTAAGGAGTCAAAAGTTTGTCGACTTTTTCTTAAGAGACATTCCAATTGCGTAATATATTAACTCATTTTACTTTAGCAAGATACCTTGTGGCAACAAACATAGTAAACTTAAAATAATTGAACACAAGAATTTGTCAACATCAAGAAATTAAATGAAATTGAAATTCCTGTTGCAGAAATAAAAGCTGGATTTGAAATGATTCATTGTACTAGTACCGTGTGAGCTTGAAAAACTGCATTGCATCTCCTTGGCATACTTCTTATAAGTCTGCGGATGTTGTTTTGTGGTATTTGGCTCCATTCTTCGACAAGAGCATCTTCTAGCTCTCGGAGGGTATTAGGAGGATTAAGGCGGTTTCTAATAGCTCGTCCCAGTTGATCCCATAGTTGCTCTATGGGATTTAAGTCCGCGCTGTGTGCTGGCCGTGCTATATTGGTAATGTTGTGAAGTGTAAAATAATTCCTTACCACTTGTGCCTCATGTGGTCGGGGATTATCCTGCATAAATAGAAAGTTCTCTATCAACAACTGCAAGAGGTCAGATGTGTGCCGTCAGAGATCCATTTCTGACGATGACAATTTCAGTCCACACCATTACCGATCCACCACCAAAAACACTGGTTTCTTGAATTGTGGATGGTATATATCGCTCATATAACCTCCTCCATACTCTAACCCGTCCATCATTTACCCATAGTTTAAACCGGGATTCATCTGAAAACGTTATTCGACTCCAGTGCCTTAATTGCCAATGCTGACGTTCTCGAGCAAACACCATTCTCGCATGCCGATGGTTTCCTGTGAGCTTTACTCTTTTAACTGGTTTTCTGCTGCATAGATTGGCTTCTTGCAACGATTTCTCACAATTTGGTCTGAAACACGTACACCCTTAGCTGCAGAAAAGCCATTTTGCAGAACCCGTGCTGTTGCTGTACGGTTGCAAAGAGCCTGAATTGTTTAAAATTGGTCATCCACAACTGAAGTTGGTCGTGGGCGGCCCTGTCCACGTCTTTTCGTAATAAGTCCAGTCTTGTGATATCGTTTCCACAGTCTCCAAAAATCACACCTTGACGCCTCATCTTATTTTTCGATATAATCAATGAAACAAAAACGAATACACGGCAAAATATCACAAACACACAAAAATTGTAAGCCTTTGATTCTAAAATCCACTTAGATTTTTGTACAAAGCAGCTTCACAACTGCATGGCCTTTAAACAAACGGGGAAAATTCAACAAAAATTGTCATATTTGACAGCAGGTTGCTTGATTAATATATTTGCAATATTAGTATTGCAATTTGCTTAGTTAACTAGATACGGGTTTTGAGAATGTTGACTCCTTAATTTCTTTGAGTAATTTGTATAGATCATCAAACAAGATTTCTATTCAGAAAAATCTGTATAGCCTACGAAGAATATTCTTTATAATATTCACAGAAGTATTAAAAGTAAAATCATGTTTCTTCGACAACGAACGATTACAAAAAGTCATGTTTACCGACAACTCAAAATGTCAAATGCATTTCCATTTGGCAGAGGCGCAGTGCTTGACTGGAGATGTTTTTTTAATTTTTTTCAAGATAATCGGCTCGGCGACCCAATGGTAAGGGAGTCTACACCTGACCGTGACAAAGTTAGGCGCCAAGGTCAAGTGACAGATTTCTCTGGTGCAGTGTTGTTCCGTTGTGCTTTTCCGTAATCGGGAGATACCTTCGGCAAAATTCGGTAGATTTCGGTAGATTATATGTACACTTTTAGAACTTTTGAACAGTAAGTTTATTGAGGTATAAAGTCAACAATTAAAATGATAATAAAAAAATAAACTCTTAACAAAACCAAAAAGTACCTGTAATATAATAACGAAATGTATAATTAAAACAAATTTGTAAAAAAAATTCAATTAATCTTCAGGAAGATTTTTAAAAGTTTTGTCGTTCATATTCTGTATTAATTTTTGTTCAATTGGAAAATTAAAGCAATTTTCTCGGTTGATATAATTTTTTGTATGTAAAAGACCAGTAATTGATTCTATGCTTAGCCGATTCCTTTGTTTTGTCTTCACTGAGTTAATTGCAGAAAAAATTCTTTCCACATTGGCAGAAGAAAGTGGAAGACATAACATATTTTCCACAAATTTACTCAAAACGGGAAATACATATGTACCATCACTTCGGCTAATTTGCTTCACTTATGTCCAAAATTATTAAACATCGTCATTAAATGTCTGACATTCCTCATAATTACGAAGTAACTTCCATTCTGAATCTAAATTTTGCAGGTTTTGACGAGATACTATATTTGGGAAAAGTGGACCTATGCTTGAAATAGAACTTATAGATCCATTTTTAACCACTGCAGGATTGATAAAATTAAATTTTTGGGTTGGATTATTTTTTAATATCAACACTCTTTTGAAGAAGTTCTCACTTTGTTTAATACAGTTTATCTGGATCACCAAATCAGTAAAAATACGGTGTATTACACAATTCAAAAGTACGAAGCATTTCTCCAAGTAAAAGATTTACCAGGTACAGCAACCAATGAAGACACTAGTGTGAATGTTTTACTAATAGTTCAAGAAAGTAATCACGTGTCTATACCAGAATTGGGACAATGAGATCTCCCAAAAATCTGCCTACAAAATTCTAAAATCTCTAAAACTGAAACCCTTCAAAATACATATTTTTCATGAGTTGATTAAAGATGATCCAGATCGCAGACTATATATTTGCGAATTAACGACAGAATTTATTAGAGAACAGCCTAATTTGGTGAATCAAATAGTCTTTTCTGATGAAGCAACGTTTTGTCTTAATGGTACTGTTAACAAGCACGATTGTCGTTACTGCTCAACTGAATACCCTCAGTGGGTGGACGAAGTTCATACACAGCATATTCAATAACTGAATGTGTGGGCTGGTCGGTTTAGAAACAGCATAATAGGACCATTTTTCATAAGAGGAAATTTAAATGGTGACGGTTGTTTAAATTTATTGAGGAACGAGATTGTGCCAGCACCCACCTTTCTTTCCAAATTTAAACAGACCATGCATTAAAATTGATCAAAAAAGCTTGAACGAATAACGAAGAACGAATAACGAGGAACGAATAACTAAAGAAATCAACCGACGTTTGGTTGATCGATTACATCACTGCCAAGTTAACGCAGCACAATTTGAACATTTATTGTACTCTCAATCAAATTTCACTGTGTTTTCAAAGATATCTTGATTTTACGTTATTAGGCAGTTTTTATTTTTTGTATTGCGTTTTAAAAAATAAGTAGGAAGCATTTCCTGACAAACTGGAAGCGACAAAATGTGAAAATGTTATAATAAATTCGTTATTTTTAACTATATACCCATATTAAATTTTACAAAAAATACTTCTCAAACAAAGTTATTCGACCGTTCCGGGATTTTGTACTAACCCTGCATAATTTCAAACACGCACGTTTATAATGTTCTGATTTAAGGAATGAATTTGTATGAAAATGCATAAAGATTGAGAATTATTAATAATTCATTTACGATTCCACTGTAATTCTGCTGGTGATACTAAACTATTGAACAGTAGTGTGTAAATGGTATAAGATAATTGGAGGCGAAACGCAGACGGAGATGTATCGAACTCATTAAGTTTTCCTCCCTACACATATACAAGGAGCCACAGTTCTTGTTTCCCTTAATAAGATTCCTGCAAAATTAACAATGGAATACTTGACCCAACAGGCAAGCTAACAGGCTTAACCCTAGATAAAGGAAGATTAGGTTACCAGTATCCTGGAGGCTCGGTTTTTACCGGAAATTCATTAGAGTGATTAATAATATAAGAACATCTCTATACGGATCATTATAATTTTACGAATTTCAACGTTCCTATATTATCGTAAAAAATGAAAATGTGGGAACATATTATTATTACCAATTTTTATCTCAATTTTCCGTAAGTTACCGCGCGGTCATTATATTTTTAACAAAAGAAGGGCATACGCCTAATCACATTAAACAACGTTTACACGGCTTATCTCCTACATATTCCACTGTAAAAAAGTGGGCGTTTGGGGCAAGAATCCCTTGAAGGTGATGAGCGCCCCAGTCGACAAATTGATGCGAGATGGGCATCGCATCTTCTTTCTGCTCTCCAACGTGCACGTCAAGCGGAATGTGCGCGCTCGTTTTTAAACATGTGTGGAGACGATCCGAAACCGATTTTGGAGTCAATTGTCACAGAAGATGAAACAATGGTTCTGTATTATGATCCTCTATCCAAAAAGGAATCGTTTTAAGGACGATAGTAAACTGAAAGCAGATGTAATACAACATTTTGAAGGAAATATAGAATTATTAATTGATCGTTGTAATAAATGTATTAAAGTTAGAGGAGATTATATTGAAAAATAAGAGTTGTTATATTTTACCAAGCTTATTTTTTCTATATCAGGTCGAGAATTTATGGCGCCTACCTCGTATGTATGTTATTGTCGATTATAGAACCATTTTTTTAGGCTTATCAATTCATTTTTGATTTACTATAACTAAAATGGGAAATTATGGGAGAACATTGGGAACACAGGTGCGTGTGTTCGCATATACATACCCGATCTGCTGAAAATTCTGAGATGTGCCGCTCTATCGATTACCAATAAAACACTTAAAACACGGAGCATTATTTACAGCACGTAATTATGTGGAATAGATGCTCATATAACAAAGATGCTTAATTACCCGTAGGTAATTGGGACTAAAAGCTTATTCAGTACCAATACGAGGGTGGCTTGAAAAGTCCGCGCAAAAATTAAAAGTACTTCATTTTTATGTTTCAACGTAGTCGTCTCTTAGGATAACACACTCCGTCGAACGCTACTGTTACTTGTTGATTCCTTCTAAATAATAGGGTGGCTCCAATTTCGCAAAATAGGCCTTCGATTTCATTTTTTCATATTGGGGAACAGGTGGTAGTCCGAAGGAGCCTAATCTGAAGCGTAGTGGGGATGTGGAACGATTTGGAAACCTTAGAAGAAGAACTGGTGCATTGTCATGATAGAAAAGGACTTTTTTTGTGGGCCAATCGTGGATATTTGTCTTACAACTCTTTCAAGTACAATAGCGATGCATGTGCATACGTGCTTGTAATAGTTTTATCTTTTTCCAAATAGGGCTTTTTTGTGAAGATTCTCCGCTGATAATCCATTGTTTGGATTGTTCTTTGGTTTCAGACGTGTAGAGGTATATCTATGTTTCGTTCACAGTGACGCAACGACGCCTAACATCATGTGGAAGCTGTAAACCATCCTTGGAACACGTCACACGATTTCGCTTTTTTTTCGATTTCGTCAGCTGTGAGCAATCGCGGCACCTATCTTGCGGACAGATTTTTCATGTTCAAATGTTGGTGGAAAATATTACGTACCCTCTTCTATCACCTATCATCAGATCATAGATTTTTGGAGTAGTAGTCTCAACAGAGCGTTCCAGAACGTTCCGCATCACTTGTTGAAGATGTTGAAACCATTTTAATCGGAGGTGCAGATTCACCATAATGTTTATTAAGCTTCTCTTTAGTCTCCTGAGGAGTTTTCCTTTCATGCAGCGGTATTCAACACACGAAACTCTCTTTCATCCATTTTTTTGAAAATCACTCAAGTTGCACGGTTCAAACGATCACCAAACACAGAGTAATAAACCAATACGGCTAAAGTTTAGTGAGTTCCTCCAAGCGATGCTGCTAACAGACAATAGCCCCGATACGCTTCAGTGGTGTCATCTCTCTGACTTAGCACGGACTTTTCGAACCGCCCTCGTAAATATATGCGCAATTAAGCCGTCCACCATACCTACTTTATTACATCAATATGATATGTCTGCATAAGCTCTACTAAATCGGCTATTATAACAAACTGGGGCGGAAAACGTTTATCATACAATGCATACAATTAAAATTATTGGCCAGCTATTATTCAGCAGTATTATGACTTTGTGGCATTATTGATTAATCAGGTAAATAAGTTCCATCAGCTACTAAAATAGCTGATTGCTAAACTATTCTCTAAAAAGCAGTCCGTTCAAAGATATGGAATCGATGAACATTTACATATACTGTAGATAATAATATCTAAAAATTTAATATTTTAACAAATTATTTTTCATATAACAGAAGAAAATAAATTAATATTTAAATATATAATAAAAAGTAAAAATTCTTAGCTTCTTTCTTTAGCTTCATTCGGAGAATCTGTTTGATTATAATATTTGAATAAGAACACAAATTTCCAGCTTTTTCGGTACCCAGTTTATTTCTTAGAATGGAGACATTGCATACAAGAACTGTTTCATAATTTGTAAAATTTTTGATACTTCTGGTACATCTTTTTGTGAAAGCCACCACTGTAATGGAGTGACAGGAGAACTTCTTCATTAGACATAATATTTTTAAATAGTGTTGATCTGGCACGTAGCTTTATTATAAGAGGTAATAGTCCTGTATAACTGCACATAGTTTCTATTTGTTTTAAAGCTGTTTCTTTTTCTTCAGATGACAATTTATGTGTACGTTTCGTTGGAACCAACAAATGTACATATAAGCGACAAAATGAGAATCAGCTAATACTTGCGCATATGGTTTTCTGAATATGTTCATATGATAGACAGTGAAATGTTCTTCGAAAATCAGTTCGAGCCTTTTCCATATTTCTACAGCATCGAAAATTGCCGTGTTTTGTTTCTGAATATTATCTAGTACTACTGACTAAAATTCATATAAAATCATCGGTTGCTCTTTTTACTACTTCTAAACTGTAGATGACTTAGATACACTAGTACACTCCTGAAGAAAAGGCACAGTCTAAACAGAGGACTACGAAGGGTGAATCGGTTCCGAAGCAGGCGGACTGTTCAAACTGGCCGGAAATGTGATGGCGACCGTTTTTTGGGGTAGTCGACTATCTTGAAAGAAGAAAAGCAATAACAGGGGAATACGAATACTACGCATCGTTACTTGACAAACTGAATGCAGAAATTGCGGAAAAACGGCTGAATTTGAAGAAAAAGTTTTGTTCCAGCAAAACAATGCACCGTCTCAAACTTTGGTGGACGCCATGGTAAAAATTCATGAACTGGGATTCGGATTGACAGACCACCTACCCTATTCATCAGATCTGTTCTCAGCGACTTTTTTTCTGTTTCCTAGGCTCAAAGTTTTGCCCGGAGGACAGAGATTTTGAATGAAGAGGCCATCACACTTGTAAACGCCTATTTTGCAGAACAAGATGCCAACTACTATTTGAACGGATTAAGGAGATGGCAGCATCGCTGGGAAAAGTGTACAGACTTACATGGAGACTACGAGGGTAGATTGATAAGTTTCCGGAATCGCTGCTAGAGGGTTGCTTTTTTCCAAATACTTTATGTCGTTGTGTTTGCAACTCTTTCATCAGAACATTGAACAATCTTTCACATCAGTTGACTGCAAATGTCAAATCGATCTGTTAAATAGTCTGGTTTTGGCAAGTATTGAAGTCAAGTACCTTTTTGTGTTTTCAATTATGGATAAAAACGAAGTCCGAGCGGTCATCAATTTATTTTATTTGGAAGGGAAAATCGCAACGGAAATCAAATCAAGGTTAGATGCCGTTCTTGGGGATTCATCACCTTCATTTTCCACCGTGAGTTTTTGGGTTTCGAAATTTAATCGTGGCCGCACGCATACAAGTGATGAACCACGTTCAGGACGTCCGAAAACGGTTACCACGCCAGAAATTGTGGATAGAATCCATGACATGGTTTTGGCAGATCACCGAGTAAAAGTGTATGAAATTGAGGAAGCCACGGGCATCTCTTATGAACGAGTAGTTTATATTTTACATAATGAATTGGGTTTAAAAAAGCTTTCTGCAAGATGGGTGCCGCATTTGCTCATTTCGGAGCAAAAACGCATTCGAGCTCGAACCTCAGCCGATTGTTTGGAAGTGTTTACGAGAAATCCAACGGATTTCAAGAGACGATTCGTGGCCATGGATGAGACCTGGATTCATCACTACACACCAGAAACAAAAATGCAATCAAAACAGTGGATTGAACGCGGTGAATCAGTTCCGAAGAAGGCAAAGACCATTCACTCGGCTGGAAAGATGATGGTATCGGTTTTTTTGGACGCAAAAGGAATTTTGCTAATTGATTATCTTGAAAAAGGAAAAACTGTTACTGGCCAATATTACACAATACTTTTGGACAAAAGCAGCAATTCAGGAAAAACGCCCGGGAATAGTCACTAGAAAGGTGTTGTTTATGTTGAAAAATAAAATATAACTTGAATCCGATTTATTTTGTTTTCATTGTCATTTCAATCTACCCTCGTATATTGAGAAATAAAACTAGATTAAAAAAAAATACTTGTGTTAGGCTAGAAGCTTTTCAAACTATCCTCTTAACACAGAACTTTCTTCGATTTCTAACATCGTATTTCTCGTCGTTTTGGATAACGTTATGAGTAGCGCCGCCAAATCATTGAGAATTGCTTTTTTCGTAACCAGTTTACCTTTATCTTTCGGTAGAAGCTTTATTCAAAGGAAGCGTCTGCGAACCGTTCAACTTTCATTTTGACGAAGCGGATTGTTCTTCACACAGACAAATAATCCATAGTGCGCACGGCGCGGCGTGTCAACTCTTTCTTCGAAAGATCCTTTTTATCCTGCATGTTTCTGATAGACAACGTCAAATTTGTACGCATTTTTAATGTCACGTTTCTTTGTTTCGTATGCATATGAAGGTAAGCCAATAGCAATATTCTTGCCCACGTTACATTTTTCACTTGTTATTTTTAACGTTAAACGTGGAAATTATATAAGAAACTTTGTAGGCATTGGGCATTTAGTTGAGACAAACTCATTTCAGTCGATTCAACTAAATTCTACGTTTGAATAGTCAAACAAGTATCATATTATTTCAAACAAATAATTCTGTTGATTTACTTTAATTCTTCCAAACATACATTCTGTTGACTTAAACAAACTCAGTGTTTGATTCAAACATAAAGTGTAATTAAGGCAACAATCTATAATAATCAAAACATTTAAAATATTTTGTTGAACCCACTAAATATATTTATTTACTACTTATCTTTAACTATTTTTCCCAGGTGAGCTCTATCCTGTGTGCCAATAAAGTAATGCACAGTATTCATAGCTTTGTTATTAAGAGATATTTTGAAAAGCGCAGAAAGACGTCAATAAGAAGGACATATGGTAGTTTAACAAAAAATCCTGCATTTAACCACAAGATTTGGGTTAAATGTAGTCGAACAAAAATGCCTTTTGAATTAACAAAGTTAATTTTTTTGCCATTCGCAAATGTTGAATTGACAAATCACTCTTTTCCGATTAAAACTAAATAATTTTATTAAACTAACAATGCGCTTTTGTTGAAATAAGGAAGGTGTTATATAACGTTAACCTAGAGCAATTTGATACAAACAACAACCTAGTTAGGCAACTAAAAACGCTATTTTATGTTAAATAAACAAAACAAGTTTCGTTATTCTAACAATATTTAAACGCTGTTGTGACTTTAATTTCATGTGCTATTAACTAAAGAAATTTGTTAGATTAATAGCCCAAAATGGATAACATAACTTACCTATTCACTTGAAAAAACAATGTATTTACATTGAATTAATCATTATTGTCAAAAAAATATGTTGTCAATTATATCTTTTATGTATATTATTTTGTTTGTATTTTCTTTGGCTTTATTTATTACAGAAAAACATTTTATATTTTTGAACAATGTGATACTAGAAATTTGTTGATACTTACACGACATTTACAACTAATCCATTTAAATGATTTAATTTCGAATGTAACTGCCATTAGCGGCATGTATAATGTGTTCAGTATGACAACTCATTTAACGTTAAAATTTCTCTGGCGAATAATAGCACTCTTTCAGTAGCTCCTACTTTTTTCCTGTCCTCCGATCTCTGGAGCGGCGATATTAGGAACTTATTACAAGTCCAGCCAACGACAAACATGGTGAATCGGAGAAGTTACCCATCTTCTGTTCATTTTCTTCATACCATAAATTTTGAAATTTAATGGAATATTTCCCTACAGTAAATGACAGCATAAATTCGTAGGTATTTCTAGCATAATTTCGAAAATTAAATATCGTTTGTCAAGTTATTGTCTTGAGCGTCGGTAAATTTGATTATTGCAGGCTTGTTAGTGGAGTTTTGTATCACAAAGTAGTATAATTTGGATCTTCTAGTTGCGTCGCTACATGTATTGTTAAAAAATAAGGAAATCGGTTGGAAATCCATCATCAGATTATATTTGGAAAAGAATTATTAAAATTTGCTGTGTATGAAACAATCGCTATCGCGATTAAAATGAAGCAGTAGAGGGACGCTCATTAATTTCTGAATTTTGAGTCAAGTTTCTCATCCAGGTAACACGTGTTAGATCGTGTTTCATTTTCTAAGTATTCAATTTTTTAATTATTCCATAAATATGAGGTAGAAGTAAAGTTAAGTGGTTGAAGAATAGACAGGTTTCCAGTAGAGATTATATAAACATAGTGTTTATGTGAAATCGACATAATTCCAAGTTAGTTTTCATTTTTCAATTTTTAATAGTCGTTGAATTTCTTTAATCGATGTCTAATTTAGTTTTAAATTGCCGAAAGAGTGAATTGAGGTCACTCCCGAATCTTCAGACCCTATAATTAATCAATTAATTTTGAATTTTTTTTTTTAATCTCACACATATAGAACATTTCAGCATATTATGTTTGAAGCAAAAGGATGTTTCGAGACAATAAAAGAAAAATAAATTTACTTATTTAAAATAGATATGCATAAAAACATTTCACTGTTTTTATCTTAGGGAAATTGTTCAAATATTAGACTTTTCAAATTTTTTAATGAACGGTGGGATTCGAAAGTATTCTTTCACACTCTTTCGGCAAATTTTAATGAATTTTGATAAATAGAAATTGACGAATGTAAAAATTAAAAAATGCAAACTAACCTTGATTTCTGGAAGATGTCATATAAACTCTATGTTCCTTATGACATTCACAGGAAACCTGCCTATTCTAACCTCCAACCTTCTCTTCAACCTTGAACTTATTCTCTAATTTCAATATCGGACACTTTAATCTGGGAGCGCAGCCAAAATACGAGATAATTCGATGAAAGCTTGACCAGAAGTGATGAATTTATTGGCGTCCCTTTCTCCTTTATTTTAATCGCGATGGCGATTGTTTCTATTCACAGCAAATTTTAATGATTTCTATCTAGACGGAATATTGTGATGAATTTCGATGAATAAAGTTATTTTTGGAAGTAGCATAAGAGAATGAATGTAGTGACGCTACTAGATGACTCAAACTAGACGTCTCTGCGATAGACAAACCCTCATGACAAACCTAAAAATACAAGAACCTCCCGACGTAAATGGAGATATCTTAATGAAACATATTTAATGTACGAAATAACCTTAGAAATACCTTTGAATTTACCCTGTTGTTTGTCATAGGAGAATTTTACATTAATTTTTAAGAGTTATGAAAATACGAACATGAACTAAAAAGTAATAACTTGATCGTTTCTCCCCGTTTATCGTCCACACTCCAAGGCCAGTCGGCCTGGGGGGAAATTGTGGCTTTCGAAAAATAGCTTTTATCCGACAGAGAGAATTTCATTTCTATCGGGTGGCTATCCTGAATACCCAATACGTTTGGGACTGACAGTTGATATTTTCGAAGTAAATACTGAACGTAACAGTATTTAATATTATTTTAGGTGAGTTTATTCTAAACTAGTGGCACTGAATATGTATAACATAATACGGAATAATAACTACTAAAATTAATAAAAAAACATACACACATACGACATATTAAAATAATATTAACCACTATAGTGCATCTCAACATGGCATGGCAATTGTATGCAGGCTAAGTCTTTTCTGTACTCTAAACAACTGACAATATAATTATGACAAAATAACGTTTTACTTAATAACTTTATGATAGATATTTAATTTACGAGACCCTGCTAGAAGTACCTTTGAATTTACCCTACTGTTTATTGTAGGAGAATATTACATTAAATTTGAGGATTTACGAAATGAGGAGAATAAAAAGAAGGGTAGTTTCGTCTTCGATTCACCAAAATCGTCGTTATCTGGACTTAAATTATATTTATAGTACCCCCACTCCAAGGCTAGTCGCCCTGGAGGGATATTGTGGCTACGATGCAGAACTAATATCCGCCAGAGGGAATTTCATATCTATCGAGTGGCTATACTGAATACCCTATACGTTTTCGAGTGACAGCTGGGCTTTACGATGTAAATATTTAACATAGCAGTAGTTTCATTTGAAATAAAAGGAAAACATATATCCTGGAAGATGAAGCTGTCGACTAAAAAAAAAAGAAGAAACCGTTTACTACTGTTTAATAAAGCATATTTTAATTAATTCAGAACCATTCGAGCTGAAATATGAAAAACATTTTAAAGGTCTATTTAACGATAGTAGTTGTTAGTTTGCCGATTATATGAGCCTTTTTGACTCATAGATCAGGATAGAACTTGTATTGAAAAAAAAAATCTTCAATAGTGAAACAGTGCATCAAATAAAGAAAAACTTTAATGTACTTTAAGAGCAGCATTGACACGATAAATACATTTAGAGACACTTCCGGCCATCGGATAAAGTAGAGAACTGTAGAAAATGCATCATTATGACAAATTAATTCGATCGTATTAACACAGCCTTTGGCAGTACATGTTCATACACGACACGTGTTACATGCACGGTGCAACAAACAAGCAATAATTGAGAACTGATTTCCTACTTACCGTTAAAATGTTGCATCATGTCATGAAATCCCCATTTTATCAGTAACTTTTCGATCACTTTATTCCCATGTTATAAAGCCTGTTGTAATAAACTAATAGACATTAATGTTTATAAAAGTTATAAAACAACTGTAATATTCATATAAAACAACTGTAATATTCAACAACACAACAACCGCCAGCGATGCATGACGACGTTACACAATGTTGATGTTTGTCCTATCACAATCTAATACGAATTTCGGATATGCCCGTAAACTTAAAAAAAAAAAAAAAATATATATATATATATATATATATATATATAGACATATAAACAGTCATTGATGAGCCCGTTGAATATATAATTCGGTCGCTGTGGAGCCCAAAATTACGTTGTTGAGCCCGGGGTCGGGCTCAACAACGTATCGAGGCGTATCTCAGCTTTAAATGGCTGGAAATAGTCAGTAGACCCTAAAACTTCAAATTTCGCGGGGGGCTCCATAACGTACTATCCCTATAATTAAATAGACAAAATAGTTCCGGGAAGGACCATGTAGGGGGCGCCCTGATCAAATTTTATATACGGTATATACAAATAGATCAACATGACGTTGTTGAGCCCGAAATTTGGCAACAACTGCGTTGGGTTCCATAACATACCATTGATATATAACTGTATGTTGGTAGCGGATTTATATATCGCGGTGGACTTTCTACTCTATAAGTATCATTAACCTGAATGTTATTGTTCTCGATATTTTACTATCTGTATTAATATAACTAATCGTTAGCTTACCTCCTAATAAAATTATAACACAGTTTTCTGGTAAATTCAGCAAATGATTGTTTCATATAGACGCTGTAATCATAAATTAAAATACTTGTTAGGCCGAAATAATTGATTTCTATTACCCTGGTAAGTGGAATCAGATACTGTAAACTGTTTATTTTGTCAGTTTCTTTGACCGTACAAATTTCAACAATTTAACTTCCTCAGTGATTTATATTTGAATAGTTTTCTGCAAGGTCTATAAGATTTGCATAATTCTTGTGTTATTTCAATTTAGATAACCTACACACCAACATATTTTTTTCCATAAGCTCTTAGTTTTATACATGTCATCTCTCTATATCGAATATAAGTGGGAACGATAGAAAATAAATAAAACAACATGATAACTAAAGAATTACATGTGGAAGGAATGAATAATTTTTTTAAACGAGTGACGATGTGTTGGAACAAAATTATTATTGACGGTACCAAATGGGTATGTAATGTGAAAGTGGATGGAGTTTGATATCTGAAAGAATTAATATTCATGTTTCTGGTGATTTGAATTGTAGGGTGAGAAATGAAAAGGCAGATGAATGGTTGGTCAACAGAAGGAGGAAAAGATAAATAGTAACTGTATAAAATTAATGGAATATTACCTTCTGAACAACCTAGAGATAAACACCTATTTCCATCATAAAGAAATCTATACGATTACTCGACAAACATCAATTACAGAAGAAGCATAGTAAGTCACAGTTTAATAAAAGAAAAGGCAAGTGTGTGACATGAAGATTAAGAGAGGACCAGAGACATTTCCCGATCACTACATGCTCATGGCAAAAATTAAAAAGCGTAAAGATAAAGAGGAACCTAAAGAGCGAGTGAAAGTGATGAACATATAGATTGGGGAAGGAGAAAAGAGTATATAGATTCATAGAAGTACCGGAGACCAACGTAGAAATGCTAGGAAAGAAAAATATAAGTATAGAGAATCTTCTGAAAGCTGCCAGAGAAACATGTGAGTTCCTAAAAACAAATTCTATAAAGCAACAAACATTATAGTTAAAGAAGTTAACAAACAAACAAAAATAAACAAAATAAGATGGAAGCAATACTTGAGTGAAAGAATAATATTGAAATATGAAAGGAAATATAGAAGGAATAAAAAACGAAATTGAAAAATATGATTGGAAAAATCAAGGAAGCAATTTGATACGAAAGTAAAGAAAGGATAGTAGAAAATGGCCTAAAAACACTGGAAAGCGTAAACAAGCCGGAATATGTATACGAAGAGTAGGATAAGATAAATTATTACGAATGATGCGCAAACGCATGATGAAACAATGCAGAGCGGAAAACAATGCCAACAAAAATAACTACACTGCAAAAAAACAGACCAGAGTATGGGAGGTTGTCAGTAAGTAAGGATAACAACATGAAAGAGGGGGAAGTAAAGAAGACGGTGAGCTATAATAGAGTGACAGCAGAAAGTTATTTGCAGCATCTAAATTAACATGGAAAGGGAGCCAATTGCTAAGGGTTGGACGATAGTCGAGCGGTCCTAAAAAGGGTTAGAATATTTGATGACACATTTGAACTTAGGGAAATGCAAAAGACCTTACTGAGCATATTTTGCCTTTATCAATTTGTGTCAAGGTGTCTCAATGTGCCTGTTCAGATGATATCATGATTATGACAGGAAGTCAAAATTTTAATACATATGATAAGGTACCACATGAAATGAGAGTTAATACCCGAAAGATAAACGTAACGTTAACCACTGAAAAAGCAAAATTCAAAAAATAGTTGGGAATACTGTGAAAACTTATCATGCGATGGAATAGAACGTTGATAAGCAAATAAAAATTTCCGCGACAACTAAAATGATACTGTTTGATACTATTTGTAGGGCAATACTAACTTATAGTAGCCACAGGGATACCAATAAAAACCATGAAGAGTAAACTAGAATCTTTGGAAACAACTCTTTGGAATTATAAGAAAAGACAAAACGAAATACGGATGTAGAAGGACTAGATATAAATCTAACATTAAGCTAAATTGTTATGGCGTATAACTTAATACCATACCATACATCAAACATATACCATATATTGAGGTGATAAAAATGAAATGTGTCGTTTGCTCTTTTTGTGTAGGTTATGTAACGTCTTCCTCTGGAGAAAGGCGTGAAAAAAATTTCAGCTTTTTAATGAATGCAGTTTTTTAATATTATTTTCTGTCTTTTCCTAAAAAATATGGACTACAAACGTAATATTAGTCAATTGCTCGTATTGACTTGTTTGTGTAAGAATGGAATATCAAAGTGGTTAGCGATGAATGCAATTTATTCTGTAATCACTAATTATAGATTGGTAGGATCATCTCTTACAAATAGACAAACAGAAAAAAAATATGGGAGGCCAATGAAAACAAAAACAGGAAAATCCAGAAAAACATGGGAGAATGTTAACTATTACAAGACTATTCTGGATAGAGGAGTAACAGTGACGGAGACTGAATGTGCGACACAAAATAGCGATAGGAAACAATGTGTGCTGAGGGGTCCAATCATTCGTTTTGCACTGTGCAAAATTGTTTAACAAATGATAAATTCAAGGAAAAACGGCAGCCAAGAAAAATAACAGCTATTAAACATTTTCCCAAAAGCAAAGTAGTCTGTTAATAGCTACTGTATCACATTAGCTGGCGCAAAATTATTCAAAGGCATTATGTGAAAATGTACTGCGGGAAATTTGGGAAAAAATCGACTTCATAAATTACAACTATCAAATCTGACATTTCCCATGTCCTTTCTTCAAATGATTTCGAATTGAAATTTTTAAAGTACTCCCGCTTTTTCCTCTTTTTTAGGTAACAAACTGTAACAGTAATTCACTATCTTAGTTCATTCCATATAGAAGCAAGGCCAATATGTATTTCTTTCTGGTTTTCCTTATTTCACCTTTCTATATCACATAACAACAATGATACATATAAATATTCAATAATAAACGCATTGCAAGTAAATCACATTTACAGCGCAAGTCAGTTGCGCATTCCACTTGCGGACGCTGCATAAGATAGATCGTAGCTTAAAAGAAAAAAAGAAACACAGATTGGAGGTTTGGCAACGTTGCGGGGCTCCATAACGTACCTAAGATATAAACAAATATACAGTCGGGTTCCAAATAATACCGTTGTTATATCTGGGTCCCATAAGGACATGTTCATACCTAACTTTTTAATTTATAGGAATTTTTTACCCCTCTCTTGGTGCGCTGGCTTATATCAAATAGAATTAAAGAGGGAGCTGAGGTATACTCTTCTATCTCATCGTTTAAGGCCGGGATCATCAGCGACCCGACAATATATCGGGCTCATTAACGTACTGTTTACAAGTATATATATATATATATATATATATATAGTGAATGTTAATTTAATGTGTTTGATTAACCATAAATATTTGTTAGAACAACTGTTACGAAGTTTAGTATTAATCATTACATGTTAGTAATTTTAAGAGAATTATTTTAGTTAATATAAACAGAAAACTGATTTCATTCACCAAACAACTGACTATTACTAACCACTGTAACAGCAAATTTAAAGCATATTTTAGCGACGAACTATGCGTTTAAACAATTAGTGGAAAAATTACGTCATAGTCTGACTACGCGATAGTATAAATTGTTTAAATCGTTCAAACACGTTTTCTATCGTTTTGTTTATAGGTTGTATAGGTTAGGAAAATATTTCGTTATAAAATGGATAAATTAACAATATTTGTAATAAACGCCATTACGTTAGATGAGTTACCATTCGTAATAACAATAAAATGAATATTGCAATTCAAACTAGTAATTTTGTAAAAATCTTACTGCAGTCAAGTACATATCGCCAATTGTCTAGACCCTCATATTATTTCGAGGATTGGTTGCCAAAATATATATTTAGAATATCTAGAGTTCTAGAGACATTTTCAAGAAATTACTCAATATTATCAGGGATGTGTATAATATGTAGATGTAGTAAATGGTGGGCACTACCCCTGCACCAAGTTATTCCTGATGAGAAAGCATTATTTATACCTTCGTAGTAATTCGTAAAAGGAAAGGCATTTAGATCAATTGCAAACAACTTTATAAAAATATTTGATATACAAAATTTGAAATCACAATGTACGAAGCACTTGTTATGTTTAACGCTGGCCACGAGCGGTACCGCGCATCGGCGTAGAATCAGTTCGGACCGAGAGGAACGGTAGTATTACTTCGTCTGCGGAGCAGTACGGACATTTTCGCTGCCGGCCATTTGCGCAATTGTTTATCTGTCCTAGAAAAATTATGATTTCGTCAACAAAACGACCGCGGTCGGACAAACTTTGAAAATTTATTGCAGAAATTCCAGACTTAATATATGAAGGTGCTAAAATTAAATGTGTAATCTGTAAAATCCCGTTAATGTGTTGGTCCAGACAACATTGTCTACGACACGTAAATAGTGAAAAGCATGTCTCAAAAAGAAATTGCGCACGAGACAATGACAAATTTATATTTAATTTATGGGTTACGTTTATCGCATGTAATATACCGTTTAATTTACTAGACAAGGAACCATTTATCTGCTTTTGGAATAACTATTCGGAGTGCAAATTACCAAGTCGAACATCGTTATGAAGAATTGTGCCATCTGCGCGCGAACATATTGAACAAAAAATAAAATCGGAGTTGAAAGATCAAAAATTGTGGTTATGTGTCGACGAAACAACAGATCGGAAGAAATATTCTGTTCTTAATGTAATGGCACGCAAATTGGAACCTCATCAATCGGCACCTTCAATTCTGTTAGTCTCCAAACGAATACAACAGTGTACTGCCGAAGTAATTTCAAAGTTAGTGTTAAATACATTGGACAAGTTTGAACTTTCAACAAACCAACTCTTGATGTTAGTGAGTGATGGTGCTGCAAACATGCTTTCTGTAGGCCGGTCTCTTAAAAAGCATTCTGCTAATTTGTTACACATTACGTGTAAAATTCATGCTCTCAATCTTGTGGCGGATAGTATCAGAAAATGTTGTCTGAGGTAGACGCTTAATAGCGCATACCAAAGCAGTATTTGTCAAATCACCGAAAACGTATTCGCGAATTTCACAGACTGTGCCCCGTATACCAGAGCCACCAGAACCTATTCTAACTCGTTGGGGAACATGGATACAGGCCGCGTTTTATTATCATAAATATTTTGACAATATTAAGAACGTGGTTTTACAATTCGATACAAAGGAAGCTGCCGCTATCCAGAAAAGCCAGTCGAAATTCAAGATAGTCAGGTTAAAATGGATTTAAAAATCATTCACGACAATTACTTCGGGCTAGCAGATGCAATAGAAAAATTACAAAATCCTGCGGTGCCGTTAGAAGAATCTCTACAAAAAGTGCAACATGTTCACGCACAGCTATGCGCGATTGAAGACGCAAAAAATGTTTCTGTTCTAGAAAAATTTGAAAGTGTTCTTGAGAAAAATTCTGATTTTGGCACATTAAGACACATTTGTGAAGGAGCGTCAACAGAATCGTTAAGTTATTTGAAAGATTATTTTATTTACGCAAATATTACGTCACTAGATGTAGAACGTTCGTTCTCTGCATATAAACGCATTTTTTCCTCATGCCGTACTAGTTTTGCTGAAACAACAGTTGAAACATATCTAATGTTGCAGATATTTAACAGACATTATTCACTTTGTGATTTCACGGAGGACTCTTAAAATGGTAAGTGTTTGAGCACGTGTTATTTAATTTTTATTTAAAAGATGAGCGAAATTATTTGCGGCAGCAAACATCTCTATTAGCAGAATAACTCTAGTGGAACGCGAGGCCTGGTCGACTCTACGCTACTGCGCGGTACCGCTCGTGGCCAGCTTTAGTTATGTTTATACTACCCTTGTTTGTATTCATGAAATGTCAGCCCACGTACAATTTGGCAAATACGTTAGTCCACGATTTCACCCGAACTACAATAACCAAACACGAACGATCCTCCGAGCTGTGTTTAATATTAAGGAAGATCTTCCAACAATTTATTAACAATTACGTCATTAGTTCGTCGCTAAAGCAGCATTTTTCGTAAAATTGAATGAACCATTCAATATAGTTCGTCGCTAAAATACGCCTTTAGGTGAAATCAATGAAGGAAAATATTGTTAGATCAATGCGTTTGAGCTTAACAAAATGGTTTTGATTAATTCAACGTATTTCTTTCTCTAGGTGTTTTTTTTTAATTGTAATCCCATTTTTTTCCAACACATTGAAGAATTCTCTATTGTTATCTGCGTAGAATGATACTGTGGGTCATTTTCTTAAAGCAAGAAGAAAATAGTAAAGAACTAATTTTTGTTGGAAAAAACATGATTGTTGTAGTTGAGGAGCAAATATTTTAACCAAATAATTTGTTTCTTTGAACACGCCAATTTTTAGTGATTTAGTTGGTGCAACAAAGCAAATAGTTGGATCAAATTTCCTTTAACAGAATAAAATTGATTGACTCAAACATATCGGCTTTTCAGTGTAGATGGATGAATGCCCTAAATTTTGAATGAAATGAAGGGAAAAAACGTTAATCAACGTAATAGCGAACATAAAGCGCTTATCTTTGTAATTTACAGTCACATAACAATTCTGCTGATAGTGGATTATGGATATGCGTAATGCTTAAGGTTGTATCTACGCAAATGCTTTCATGAGATCTTTGGAATGAACCAATATTATGTCGCAAGGTTATGTCGATAAAATATTTCTGTGGATATACTATGTACATTGAGCCTATACACACAGCTTTAGAGATTTATAGCGAAGATAATTCACATTTTACGTTTTAAGTTGCGAAACGAGTATATCATATCTAGCTTTCCATAAAATTAGAAATTAAAAATGTGAAGATAAAAAAGAATGTCAAATGGAAAAATCTGTTATTTTTATCTCCTATTTTATATATATGTTTACATATTATATTGAGCAGAAGCAACGGAGTACAACGCAACTACTAAATTGTAACGCTATGCGCCAGTCAACAGTCTCCACTAATTAGAAAGGCAAAAACATAGAAAAACTTAATTTAGATAATTTTCGTTATTTCTAACATCAAAATTTTTCGAGTGAATTTCCACTCTTCATCAAGGTGAGTTATTGAAGAACAGTTACAGTTAAAAGCATTAATTAAGTTAGAAAAGATTTTTATTTCAATTATGGCAATTTCCTAAATATTAATAGTAATAATGATAGCAAGGACTATGGGGTAGTATGTATGGCAAACACTAAAGTATTGGCACACTCCGCACTGCATAAGCTGCTGATAATTAAATTATTTGTGCGGTGCGGAGTGAGCCGGTACATGAGTGTGTGTCCTTCCTATAATTGATGGAATCAGGACACTTATTAATAGGCCGGGCACAGAGAGCTTTGCACCGGGTTAGAAGTGAGGTTGCCGCGCCCACGACGCGACGCATATATGCAGATGAATTGGCACGGATACCTCAGCGAATGAAATTATTGATTTATTGCAACTGTTTCTCATCAATCCTTTGCAGCGTTAGTCGCAATTATAGAGATAAACATATGTATGTATGTCCAACATACGCAAGGAAAATAAACGACGGTTGGCTAATAAAGTCACTAAATTTATCAGTGAATTTCCGAATTTGAACTATAATGGAACAAAAGTATTTTGTAGAGTTTGCAAAATACCTTTAATGTGCTGGAACAAAGGCGATTGTAAAAGACATATAGATAGTGTACGGCACAAAAATTAGAAAAATGGCGTGCCACCTCAAACCCTATTTAAGGTGTATTTACTTTTGATGTTTATTGTTTATGGTCTACCGCTTCGCTTACTCGATAATGGACCGTTTCAACAGTTTTGACGTACATACAATCCCGAGTGGAACTTACCATTACGGACAGCGTCACGGAAAGAGCTACCAACTATGTGTAAAGATATCGAAAATAGGATCAAGGCAGAATTAAAAGATAAACAACCGTGGCTATGTCTTGATGAGAAAGCATTCTGTGGTAAATGTAATGATACGTACAATGGAACCACATCGACCATCATCCTCCTTCTTACTTGCTTCCAAAAGAGTTATAAATTGTACTGCCGATGAGATTTTAAAGGTGGTGTTGAACTCATTGAACAAATTTGAAGTTTCAACTAAGCAACTTTTAATGTTTATGAGTGATGGTGCCGCAAACATGCGTTCTTTGGGCCGATCTCTTAAAGAACACAGTGGTAACTTCTTACATGTAACGTGTAAAATCCATACTCTGAATCTTGCGGCACAAACGATTCCTAAATGTTTTCCACTAGTAAATTTACTGATTGCTAGTACAAAGGCAGTGTTTCTAAGGTCACCGAAACGTACCCGACTATTTCACAAACTGTGTCCTGATTTACCTGAACCACCACAGCCGATTATTACACGTTGGGGAACATGGTTGCAGGTTGCGTTTTACTACAACAAATATTTTAATCAAGTAAAGAAGGTAGTTTCAAAATTCAATCCGACAGAAGCTGCAGCAATCAAGAAAAGCCAGAAAATATTTCAAGGTAGTCAGGTTAAAAGAGATTTACAAACTATTCACAACAACTACTTCAGACTAGCGGAGGGAATAGAAAAATTACAAAACGTTTCAATGTCGCTAGTGGATTCTGTTCAAATTGTGAATGATGTGTGGAATTTTTTTTTGAAACGTGCCCTGCACTATTTACGTGCCGTAGATAATTACTTTTCGACCAACACATTAAATCTATTTTACACACTACACATTGAATTTTAGCGCCATCACACTTTAAATCAGGCATTTCTGCAATAAATTCTCTTATTGTGTCCAACTTTGGTCGTTTTCGCGACGTAGGAAACATTTTCAAAACAAACGTAGAACTACGATATAGTATACAACAGCGTAGATGCATACACAACAGATCGGCTTTCGAATCGCAGTTATACTGACGCTTATACCGAATTATCCCGGCCGTGTTTATTTTGTGTAAACTTTTATGCGTCAGCCACTGGCTTTCAGCGCAGTTTGCATTGCTCTACTTAATGTAATACATTTCTAAGAAGCAACGTTTAAAATAATTTTGTTTCTTAGAAATGTGTTACATTAATTTTGAATTAAACGAAAAATTTGTAGTGTAATTATTATTATTAGCTTTAAATTTTCTATTACCAATAGAGAGTGTACACAGACACTATAATTTTAACTTTCCCTTAACCATAATACCACAGACATTAACACGGACTAAATTTTTTAGTGTGTATAATTAGATACGCTGTAAAGTTAAATGCTTTATCGTTTCACAGTTTAAGAACCTAGGGTATAATGATGTTATAAGAAAATTAGATGCATAAAATTACCCTGGCGACAATAACAATTAACTATGCAGATTTTGTTTGCTGCAGAGTTCGCCTAGTGGAACGGCGGGTATACGAGGGTAGTCTGAAAAGTTTGAAGCCTGAACATGAAGATGGCGTTACTCGCCAACAATATTCTGGTAATATAATTGCGCATGCGTTGAAAAATACCTTTGAAAATTTCAACCATGTTAGACGCTCAGTTGTTGTTTAACAGCCATTTGTGTCAGTCAATGTTAGTGTTTCAATGGAAATTGAAAAAATCGAATATAGAGCAGTTCTGACATTTGAAAGACAATACGCTTACGCAAATTTAAGCCGAGATGGACGCTGTTTACGGGGATTCTGCACCATAATTTGGCACAGCCAAATTTTGGGCATCTGAATTTAAATGTGGTGGTACCAGCTTGGTTGACGCTGAACGTTTTGGGACGGCCAAAAATTGCAACCACTATCGATAACATCGGAAAAGTGCACCAAATGGTGCTAAACGATCGTTGAATTTCGGTTAGATGGATAGCGGAGGCTGTGGGCATCTCAAAAGAACATGTTTGTCATATATGTTTGTCATATATTGACTGAAGATACATGTTTGTCATATATTGACTGAAGATTTCGGCATGAAAAAGCTAACTGCGTGATGGGTGCCACGCCTGCTCATTCAGGACGAAAACGCATGCGAATGAACATTTCCAAAGCCCTGTTGAAGCAGTTTAAGCGAAACAAGTCGGAGTTTTGACGTCAATTAATGACTGTAGATGAAGCTTGGATGCACTCCTGAAGGCAAGGCACAGTCGGAATAGTGGACTGAGTAGGGTGAATCGGCTCCGAAAAACGCGAAGACTGTTGTATCGGCTGGGAAAGTGATGCCGAAAGCTTTTTTAGGATAGCCATGGAGTTGTGTTAATTAACTATCTTAAGAAAGGAAAAACAATAACGGAGACATACTACGCATCATTACGTGACAAACTAAAGGCAGAGATTGCGGAAAAACGGCCGTATGTGAAGAAAAAGAAAATTTTGTTCCATCAAAATAATCCACACTTAAATGGCCGCCATGGGAAAAATTCACGAATTGGGTTTCGAATTGAGAGACCACCCACCATGTTCACCAGTTCTGGCCCCCCACCGACTTTTTTCTCCTAGGCTCAAAGTTCCGCTAGAAGGACAAAAATTTTCATCGAATGAGGTGGCCATCTCTTTCGTAAACGCTTATTTTGCAGAACAAGGTGCTACCCACTATTTGGATGAATTAAGGAGATGGAAGCATCGCTGGGAAAAGTGTATAGACTTACAAGGAGACTATGTTGAGAAATAAAACTGAATTTGACAAAAAAAATATTTGTTTCTGTGTTCGGCTGGACACTTTTCAGACTACCATCGTACCTTAACTAACAATTACTTCGCCGGTTTCGCAGAAGAGTTTAGTTAAATTGAGTGTATAACTGTCTCGTAGTCTCGTACGCATTCTGCAGAAAAGGCTGTTCACAAGTTGATTATTGTATTATTAACACTACTGTACTCGTCGAACAAATTATTGTTAGGATATTCTTCAAAGGAAATGCAATAAACAAGCACTTATCAGCTACGTTTAAATATTAAAGTGTATGGAATAAATTATTGTATTAAGCCACGACAATGTGGTAATTTTATAACTAAAAAGTAACATATTTCAAAAAGCTGTTACGTATTACTTAAGCTGGGATAACTTTTGAAAAAAAAAATTTGTTCTACCTCTTTGTTTTGTTAATAACACAAAGTGATTAAATACTAATGAAATGCTGATTGAACAAAACACTTTATTGGTTGCGACTTTCTAATAATTATTTTGTATATATTACGAGATTTTATTGTTATCGAATTGGACAAAATTTTCCAAAACATTATTACTAAGGAATTTCATCAACCCAACGGATAACGTAACGAATATTTCTTCACTAAATTTAATTTAAAAGAGGAATATTTCTTCACTAAATTTAATTTAAAAGAGGTAGACATACAAATGCAATTAACTATTTGAAAGAAACCCAACCCGTTAGTACAACGACATCTACTAAATTACAATTTTAAACAGTTAACGAAACCTAAGTATCTCCTTAAACACATATATTCGCGCCAGATTCAATTTGATGGCAAGGCGAAATTTATTACTACCTCGTTGAAAAGTAAGTTATACATTAAATTCGTAGAATTCTCAATTTTCGAACGTTTCATTTTCCTCATTTGCATCTACATTGTGGAAAATATTATTTTGAATGGTGAATAAGGAAACATCGTATTAGTCTGGCGGACTATTTTACATTTATTTATGTAAATATCTTTTAATATCCCTCTTATTTACCTCGAAAAGTTAAATGTAGACGAATTTAAATCGAGAGAATTAATTATATGTGATGTATGTACAATGGCACAAAAGTAAACCTGGGCGGTATGCAATAAACCTGTACGAAAGTAATCCTTCTATATACTACCTCGTCGCAACAGTCAACGTTTTCAGCATTTGATCCTCTAACGAATTCTTCATTTATCAACATAGTACCTGTGTACATAGTAATGTATTCAAGATAGAGCATGATTTGAGTTTGTATGAGGCAAAGCTTTAATTGGAGTCAAACAACAATCCGTGATATTCATTTTAAGAATTTTTTGAAAATCTGCAATCTTTGGTAAACTTTCCTAAAATATGGCAGAAAGTTACGAAGTTAGTGCTAAAAAACAAAAATGGATTTTGTCAATTAGTTTTCTTATAACTCACTCACTCACCATGATGTCAAAAGATGGCCAGAAGTCACGGAAATTGAGTATCGTGCTGTTATCAAATTCCTTATTCGAGGTCTTTCTCCTGAAAGCATCAAATATCGTGTAGTGCACAAGAAATAAAATAGAGGGGAAACGAACCACAGCAATCAAAGAAATTGCAGACCTACCTGGTCGTAATTCTCCTACTAAGTGCCCGCTAGCATGAACAGGGGTGAGTTCATGACTAACAAAAAAATATATGCGTCATCCGTTTGAATTAAGGAGAACTACCCGCGAAAAACAGGAACGCGAGGTGGAGGGGTGGAGTAGAAAAATAATAATTATTCTAGTCTGGGTAAACAGCGGTAACAGTCAGTGTAGTAGATATGTGGTGCGGAGTCAGCGATTATTTATTTCACGCGTTTACAGCGTCAATCGACGCTGTATGCGAGTAGTTCTGGGTACATATGTATATGTAGGCTGTCTTAACTTATTTCGTAATTGTACGCTTATGTTTGCTTGACGACCAATGGCAGACACAGTTAAAAACTTTATAGTGGACATCCCGGACTTAATTTTTGATGGCGCTAAAATTCAATGTCTAGTTAGAAAAATCCCTTTAATGTGTTGGTTCAAAAGCAATTGTCAACGTCACATCGAAAGCAAATAGCATTCTTCTGCAAAAAGTGGCATACGAGACCAAGAAAAATTTATATTTGATTTATGTGTTACTCTTATTTTATGTAATCTATCGTTTCGTTCACTCCTTCTGGAATAAATATGCGGACTGTAAATTACCTAGTCGGACATCGATACGAAATGTAGTGCCATTTGCTCGTGAACATATAGAAAAAAGAATGAAAACGGAATTGAAAGATAAAAAGCTGTGGCTGTGTGTGGACGAAACAACAGATCGTCAAAAACATTCTGTGCTTAATGTAATGGTACGTACAATGGAACCACATCGACCGTCATCCTCCTTCTTACTTGCTTCCAAAGAGTTATAAATTGTACTGCCGATGAGATTTTAAAGGTGGTGTTGAACTCATTAAACAAATTTGAAGTACCGCAAACATGCGTTCTTTGGGCCGATCTCTTAAAGAACACAGTGGTAACTTCTTACATGTAACGTGTGAAATCCATACTCTAAATCTTGAGGCACAAACGATTCCTACATGTTTTCCACTAGTAAATGCATTGATTGCTAGTACAACTTGCTGCGTATTTCTAGAGATTCGAGTAGTTGTATAGATAATATTATTGTTTCGAGAAAGCTGTTTGATCGAGTTATACAAACGAGTGTGGTGGCTACTGGCTATTCGGATCATCTAGCTTTATTAATGAGATGTAATATCAATCATATTGGTAATGCATCTACATTTAAATATTCAAGACTTTTTACCGATGAAGCACTTACTACATTTTCTAATACTTTGCGTGATGTGCATTGGGAGGAGGTGTTTACCTTATCTGATGTAGACGCAAAGTTTAATACCTTTCTTTCAACCTTTGTTCGAATATTTAATGAGTGTTTCCCTATTCGTAAGGTTAAGATTCGTAGAAATAGCTGGAATAATACACCTGAAATCTTACGATCTAAAAATAATGTTATTTTGTACCAAATATTATCTATGTACAACCCGGATTATAAGCCCCTGTATATTTATTTTCAAAAGGTACATCGTGCAAATATACAAAATAGGCAAAGAGATTATTATGGTAACAAAATTCTACAGTCTCAAAATAAAACAAAAGAAATGTGGAACATTGTAAATTCGAAATTAAAATCTGAAAAAGGCGTAGTTTTGCCTGATCATCAAGATGCTGAGTTTCTAGCAAATAATTTCAATATGCATTTCATTCTACAAGAATCTTTACAAAAGGCAAACAACTTCTCTACTATCAATATGATTAACAATAAAACATCGATATTCCTCGCGCCTGTAACTGAGCTAGAAATTCTTTCGTGCGTCAAAAACATGAAAAATAAGCGGTCTGCGGGTATTGATGGGATCCCGACTTGTATAGTAAAATCATGTATTGAACATATTTCTTGCCCTTTATGTCATTTAATAAACTCTTGTTTTACAATTGGAACTTTCCCACAGCAACTTAAGGTGGCAGTAGTTAAACCTATATATAAGAAAGGTGATATTAATGAATTAAGTAACTACAGACCTATTTCTTTGCTAAGTAGTTTTGCTAAAATTTTTGAATATTTAATTTTTGATAGGCTTCTCTGTTTCTTTAAAAAACATAATTTACTTAACAATTTCCAGCACGGCTTCACAAAAGGAAAATCAGTTGAAACTGCTATTTTTCAGTATACCGATGAGGTTCTGTCAATACTCGAAGACCGCGAATTAGCATGTGGTATATTTTTGGACTTAAGCAGAGCATTTGACAATGTGGATCACTCTATATTGCTTACCAAACTTGATATGTACGGCATTCGTGGGGTTGCGAGTGATCTCATGCATTCGTACCTTAACAACAGAATGCAATTGGTTGAACTTACAAAGAATGGCAAATCTTCACGATCACAAATTCTTCCTCTTAAAAAAGGATTACCACAGGGAAGTGTTCTTGGCCCTATATTATTTAATCTGTATGCAAATGATATAAGTAATGTTGTGCAACGATCTGAACATATCATTGTAAACTATGCAGATGATACCAATTTACTGGTTCGAGGAAGTAACTATTCTGAATTGAACAGAGAATGTAATAGTTATTTTTGTGCACTTGATAACTGGTTTCTTAACAACAACTTAGCTTTGAATCTAACCAAAACATCCTGCATGGTTTTTCGAACTTCTGCAGCAATACCAAGGCCTTCTTGTATTGAACTGGGCGGTAGGAAAATTGCTATAACCAGTTCAACCAAATTCTTAGGTCTATATATTGACGAATTTTTGAAGTGGTCAGTGCACACGGATAACATCAGTAAACAACTTAATTCGATAACCTTTGGATTTAAAACTTTAAAAAAGATACTTAATACTCCGGATCTGTTCGCGGTTTATTATGGTGTATTTTACTCACGCATGAGTTATGGTATCATTTTCTGGGGTCAATCTCCAGAAGTATATAGAGTTTTTCTAGCTCAGAAGAAAGTCCTTAGAGTTATTTTCGGTTTATCAAGTAGAGACAGTCTAAAAACCGTTTTTAAACAGCATAATTTACTAACCTTTTATGGAGTATATATTTACAATTGCATAATTTTTTTTTGTTTCAAAATAAAATGAATAAAAATGATTCTAAATACAATCACGTACATAATACTCGTTTAAAAGATGACTTTTATCAGTACCCAATACATAGGTTAACATTAACAGAAAGGAATGTGTATTATTCTAGTCTACGTTTATATAACAAACTACCACTGTTCATCAAAACTAGCAACAATTTAAGAATATTGAAAAGCAGATTGTTTGAATATTTAGTTAATTTAGAACCGTATTCGTTAAACGAATATTGGAATAATTAAAATTATGTGGTTTTGTTGACTTTTCTTGTATACCTTTGTATACTTCGAAATAAATATAAAAAATAAAAAAATAAATAATAAAAAAGGCACTGTTTCTAAAGTCCCCGAAACGTACCCGACTATTTCACAAATTGTGTCCTGATTTACCTGAACCACCACAGCCGATTGTTACACGTTGGGCAACATGGTTGCAGGCTGCGTTTTACTACAACAAATATTTTGATCAAGTAAAGAAGGTAGTTCTAAAATTCAATCCGACAGAAGCTGCAGCAATCAAGAAAAGCCAGGAAATATTTCAAGATAGTCAGGTTAAAAGAGATTTACAAACTATTCACAACAATTACTTCGGACTAGCGGAGGGAATAGAAAAATTACAAAATGTTTCGATGTCACTAGTGGATTCTGTTCAAATTGTGAATGATATTCACGCACAGTTATGCACTGTAGAAGGCGAAACATAATTGGTGTGTAATACGAAAATTTGAAAGTGTTTTAGAGAAACACTCCGATTTTCTTATATTAAGACAAATTTGTGAGGGTGCGTGTGAAGATGGATTAAGTTGTTTCAAAGATTATTTTAAATATGCAAATACAACATCGCTAGACGTCTAACGGTCATTTTCGGCATTAAAAGACATTTATTTCGCACGTCGTACTCACTTGACTGAAACAGCTGTGGAAACATATCTAATGATTCAAATATTTAACTGATGTTGCCCAGTGATTTCACGGAAGACTTTAAAATGGTAAGTGTTTCAGCACGTTTTATAATTTATTTCTTACCTTCTATTTTATGTGTAAACTTTTATGCGCTCGCCACGCCTCCGGCTGTTACCGCATATTTGCCCAGGTTAGTTGTTACTACAACTTCTTCAATGTGTGTAAATAATATTAAATAAAAAAAGAAATGAAACAGTTCACTAAAACCCTTACCACAACACTTAATTCGTACTGGACGCACGTTTCGATAACCAAGCTATCATCATCAGCAGCAAGACTGAACTAACAAGCTAAGTGAAAAACTAACCTTATAAGGAAAATAAATTATGCAATATGTAAATTTAAAATCGTAAAATTTAATGAGCCGCTTCGTTGCACAGGACTATAAATAGCCTAAAGGTAAATGAGCCGAATGACGTGAGTTAATAAATCCTAGATTACAATGAAGCGGTTCATTGCACATGGTTAAAATTACAACTATAAAAGATTAAACATGATGTAACAAAGGATAAAGGCTGGAATTTAGTGGTCCTAAATCTGAATTCATTAAGTGAGTTTTGTTTTTGTAAATTTCCATGCCTTCATAACAATTTAATTGAGAAGTACTCCTTACGTTTTTAATTAACTTTATATTATCAACATTATGGTTATTTTCAAGCATATGTAGGGCAACGCTAGATTTATCAAACCTTCTGAATTTGAGATGAGCCAAATGTTCTTTGTACCTAATTTTGATTGATCTTTTTGTCTGCCCAATATACACTTGATCACAATCTTTACATGAAATTTTGTAAATTCCTGATTTATCCATGTTATCCACTGGGTCTTTGGAATTTCCTAAAAGATTTTTAAGGTTATTGCTCGAAGAGAAAACAATCTTGCGGTCAATCTTAGAAAAGATTTTTTGAAGACCCTTGGTGTAACATGGATAAAAGGGTAATTTAACATATTTCTTATTATTACGGCCGTCAATGCGTTCTAATGTGCTTACATTTCTAATTCTTAATCTATTCTTATGTTTCCTAATAGTATTATAGACGACATCTTCAGAGAATCCATTAAAGTTAGAAATATTGATGATTTCTTTTAGTTCATTTTGATATCTATCTTTCGTTAAAGGAAAATTGAGTAACCGGTGCACCAAAAAGTTAATAGCCGAAAGTTTGTGTTCATACGAGTGATTAGAATCCTGTAAGATGAATCTATTATTACTAGTAGGTTTCCTATATACGTCTATTTCTAACTTATTTTTATTTCTTATTACTAACATGTCGAGGAAAGGAATCCTGTTGTCTTTTTCTTCTTCGTGGGTAAATTTGATAGAGGGAAATTTTGAGTTAAGTTGTTCTATGAAATCCGTTATTGAACATTTACTGATGTCAAAGATGCAAAAAATGTCATCGACGTATCTGATCCAAAGCCGAGGGAAATAAGCGAAAGTATTCTTCAGGTCAGTTTCAAATTTACCCATAAAGAGGTTAGCCATAAACGGAGATAAGCTGTTACCCATTGCTGTTCCTTCCGTTTGTTGATAAAAAGTGTTGTTAATTTGGAAAAAGTTTTGTTTCATGCAAAGTTTTGTCAAAGAAATGAAGCTAGTAACTTCCTCTCTATCCATTTGGTTATCTAACAAAAGTGTTTCTAAATATTCCAAAGTTAAATCAACTGGAACACTAGGGAATAATGAACTTACGTCAAACGAAACTAAAATTTCTTTGTCAGTAAGCTCAATGTCCTTAGTTTTTTCAATGAACTCGTAAGAATTTTTAATAGCCAAATCCGGAAATTGTACAGGTAACTGGTTCAATTTGTCAGATAACCACCTGGAAAGTAAGTAAGTTGGACTGTTGATATTCGAAACAATGGGTCTCATGCTTTTTCCGGGCTTGTGTATTTTAGGTAAACAATACATCCTAGGTAGTACTGGGTTTGATACCGTTAGTCTAAATCTTAAATTGTCGCTAATGACAGCCTTACATTCTAACATGGTCTTTTTGGTTTCTGTAATCATTTTAGACAAAGGATTTTTTGATAATTTTGAATAAGAACTTTGTGACAAAGTGGTGTTGACTCGACTAAAATAATCTTCTTTGTCTAAGATGACTACAGTGTTACCCTTGTCGGATTTTAAATAAAAACAATTTTTAATAATAATCGTTAAGGACGATAATAGTACTAAACTGTTAGTGGATAAGATTTACTAAGGGATCGACATTGGTAGCCACTACGTTCGATCTAACATCGATCGTACATATAAACGCATCTCATTCAAATTTCTCACATAAAATGTACAAATAAAAAAAAAGAAAATAATATTTGTTAAAGTGACTTGCGGTAAAATGAAAAAAAATATGGACTGGGAAATATTCAAAAAATTAAAAATAAAACGTAAATTGCCAAAAAATTAGTACATTTTTAAATAAGAATGTATATTTATACGTTAATGAAATTGCTTAAAATAAAGTTAAAGGAAAAAAAATAAAGTTAAAATTTAGACAAAATTTTAAAAACCATTGAAACAGTTCACTAAAACCCTTACCACAACACTTAATTCGTACTGGACGCACGTTTCGATAGCCATGGTTGTAAACCGAAACAAACGAAGAAAACGGTAAGTCCACTTATCTGGGCTATGCTCAACTGGCGCTTACTGTGCTGTGGTGATCGAACACCGCTAAATCGGCACTAATCTTGTCCCCGGGTTGAATAGGACATGTAGACACACCCACGCAACAAAAGCTCTACCCTTCGGTGGATTTCGGCAAATGAGCTTAACGATAACTCAACAAAAAAAAACACCCTAAATGTGGAAAATAACGATCTATAAGCATAAACCTAATGAAATATGATTAAAATAATTAATTACCTCCGTTGAATGGAGGGTTTGCTAGCCGATGATCGAAAATTACTACGCCAGCCTTAGCAAAAAAATTTAAATATATCCGACAATGTCGGTGATGATTATTAAAAAAAAAAAAGAATTAGAACCACTCACAGTACTTAATTCTGGTAGTGAAAATCTTTTAAATCTTACTTTGCGTAGAAGCTAACCGCCACAGCAGATTTTCGCAAGCGTACCTACATAGTTGACGGTCGACACCAAAAAGAGAAAGAAAGACATGATGAAAATTGTTATTGAACAAATTTCAATAGTCAACCTTTCTAATTGAAATTATAAATTTTGAAGCGTACTAGAAAATATAGCGACATCTATTGTATACATAAAACAACCTTGACAATATGAAATACAATTATGTTGGTAAAATAGAATTTGAGACGTCATTAATAGAAATTTCAAATTTTAAAGGATATTAGAAAAGATGTCTATTGTAAACATAAAGCAACCCTTGACCGTAAGAAATTCAATTATGTTTACAAAGTAGAATTTGACATGTTGCAATCAGCTGGATGGGATGTATGGGGAAAATGCAGTGTCTTATTCTGTAGTAAAAGATGATTTAATGTATCATTGCTTTCGTAAAAATCTGGGACAAGCGATACTATTATGCCATTGTCTATTTTAAACATGACTTTTGTAAAATATGACAATTAAAAAAGGTTATGTCAAATTGTCTGTTAGTTTCAATCGAAAATCGACAAGTGTTGTGCAGTACATGATTATTGAAGTAATAATAATCCCCCGTCAATGTAATATGGTCTATACGAGCAACTGCGCATCATTTTAATCTTAATAAAAATGCAGTGTTTGCTGCAAAGAAGCGGTGGTATGAAATAAGGATGTTAGCGAGAAAAGCTGGAACTGGTACTTCCAAAATCATTTTATTAAATATTTTAAGAAAAAATGGGATTTCAACTGCAATAGATGCGAAAATATTAACAAACTTTCCTGGATTTCAGTCAACTTAAGTTAGCAGAGTTGAAATATAGAGCACAAAGATCTAGATTTTTGGAAAAATATTATTTTTACCAGCGAGAAAATATTCCAGTCAATAAATAATTCAAAACTTCAAAATACACTAATAATTTATAAACTTGAGGCCCTTTCTTAGTTATTGTGTGAAGTAATCAAATTTCACACATAGAAGCGTTGGCATTTGTCAGAGAATTGAAGGGAAATTTATTTCTCAGAATTACATCAATATTTTCTATCTACGCCCTGATAACTTTATATATCACCAAGGTAACTGTCAAGTGGACACAGTTAATATAGTTGCAGAATAGGTTCAAAACCAAAATATTCTTTCTGTTCAGTTCTGCCATGGCCCATCATCAGTCTAGATTTGAGCTCATTGGAAAATGGCTTAAAAATTATGGATTTATTGGAAAATTTATTGAAAAAAAACTTCTTAAAAACATATGAAAGTTGCGTGGCATGGAAGATCTATAGCAAGAAATAAATCATGACGGAAATTCTATTCATAATTACATTTTATCAATGCTTACTTATTTCAAATGATGGTGCTCCAATAAAATATTAGCAACATTTGTAGAGCTGCAAAACGTTTTTAATAAAAATGTTTATGTTTAAATAATCTTTGGTATATTTTTTTGTTAAAAGCAAGCAGTTTTTAAAATAAGCGAATACGTATAAGCTTAATAAAAAAGTAACAGGTTAAATACAAAATATTGTCATTTTTAAAGTCATTGTCACAAGAGTTGTCCCAGATTTTTATGAGAGCAATAGTACATAAATTCCATTTTCATTTTTTTAATTATGTTTCCTTACTTAACAATGCTTTTAATTTAATACACCTTTCTTCATTAAATTTACATTATTAGAACGCTAATCTTTATTTAAAAGAAGTTAAGTGCTTTTAGCTTTGACTGAAAAAGCGTTTTATATGTTACTTGTAGATTGACTATGTTTTTGGTTAGAAATACATATTTTGGCAATTTTTAATATACACCACAGTGTACACCAGGTTTGTAGATATTAAAGTAAGAATAATAAAATGAATATATTCAGACATTCTGCATTCGCAGCTGTGTTTCTTTTATAATTTCTTTTTCCGTTATGAAATATGTTGTCAATATTAGCGCCAACCTTACAACGAACTTTAGATTAAATATTCAAGAGCATTATCGCATGAAAGAGGGAAATTAAATTTTTTTTATGTAAGAGGTCGTTTTTGTATGCTGTGACAGAATAAAGTTTGGATAGAACTACGTAAGAAGAAGGAACAAAGAAAAACATTGTAACAATGTATAACATTATTCGTATAATAGAAATGATAATAAGTTCCATACAAAACAATTTAAAACTTTGTATTGAATATAGGCGACGGTTTTAAGCAAATTACACTCACCGGCACAATTAATCGCCCACCCATATTTTTTGTCACAATGTTTGTTGACGTTAAAACTACTATGTGAGTCGTTCGTTCTTTCTCAGTTTAACTTCTGCACGCCGCTGTACCATTCTGCTATTGATACTGCTTGCCGCATTCAAAAGATTCAAAATGCCTGTCTTCGGTTTATTCACGGTATTCGAAAATTCCAACATATTTCCCATAAAATAAAGGATACTGGCTGGCTTTCAATGGAGCGAAGGAGAGACTTGCTTACCGCCACGCGATTGTAGCCCAACTTAATTTTCTTTGTCAAATTACTTAGCGTTGCTTTATTTCATTGTTACAGCTGTGTATTGGGTTTCAATAAAGCCATTTATTATTATTATTATTATTATTAAGTAATACATATAACGGTGACAGTTACTTGTCAAGTGGGTACTTTAGGAATAATTGAAACAGTTATACCCCCGTTTCTTTTATTAAATTTGTGTCACCAAAGCATTTTTGTGATTTAGTCGTAATTTGATATTGTTGCGGTACTTGACTGTGATTGCATTTCCTGTTCTCTTTATTTCCGGTTATTCAAAGTTATTCATTAAAGTTTCTTAAGATCTCAAATTAAATGCCATTAGACGCTACTGGAGTAGCTAGGGTTGGGCTTTAGTTGATGCTGGGTATAGCCAACGTCGCATCGCTAGAACACTCGGCGTATCTCAAACCACTGTGCGACATGCCATCAGACGATTTCGGGAGACTGGTTCATACACGCGGAGGCCAGGTCAAAGCCGACATCTGTGTACTTCTGCCCGAGACGACCGCTTCGTTGTCAGTAACGTGTTGAACAATCGCTTTTGCACAGCTAATGAAGCTCGTTCGCGTCCCCGACCTTCTCCTAAAGCACTGTAGAGCTAGACTTCGTTTTGCTAGAGAATATGCTTATTGAACTATGAAGTAGTGAAAGGACGTACTGTTCTTAGATGAGAGCAAAGTAGCCTTAAGAGGTCCAAACGGACGTCAACGCATATACAGACGAAGAAATGAGAGGCTTGCTCTATGCGCTATAACAGAAACAGTGGGTTACCAGGGAGGGTCAATAATGATTTGGGGAGGTATCACTTATGAGGCTCGTACCGAACCTGTTGTCTTCAATAGAGGCAGTGTGAACGTTCAGAGTTACATTGGAGTTCTTCAAGATCACCTCATGCCCTTTGCGCCATTTATAGGGGAAAATTTTAGGTTAATGCATGATCGCATGAACGCTAGATCCGTTATTCAATGCCTTGACGAGGTCGGACGTCAAACTTTACCATGGCCGGTATGCAGTCCAGATCTTAATCCTATTGAACAAATTTGGAACAACCTTAAACGACGTGTTCGGGCAAGGGTACCAACGCCTACGACCATAGGAGAGCTCAGGACAGCTATGGTAGAAGAGTGGCACAATAACATTTTGCTGAACCAGATCGCAAAAACTAACCTGTCCTAATTAAAACAAGTTAATTGTAACATTTCACTTCCAGCGACAACTTGCTTAAACGCCGTTTGGTACAACGACAAACCATTTCAAAATTTTCCGAAAACTCTGAGACCATACGTTATATGTTAAACGGGAGTAATCTATAACTATTTATATGTTAAACTATTGATTATAACTTGACATTTAAAAAAATTACAAGTTTGTATTTTACAGTTGGTAGTGTAACGTCATATACACAGCATTTTGATACTAAATACCTTTCTTTTTAACTAAAATACGATAACATCCTACTTTTAGTTAAAGTGTTATTGTTATACATTCAAGTATTAACTAGTGTTGATTTTTAATATGGAGGACATCGAAATTCCGATAGTTTTGTGACTTTGCTAGATATTGTTCAGCTGATGTAATAAGCTATGCATTACCGCATGAAATAAACATTCCAAATATAATCTGTGTCGCAAATTTTCCCGAGGCGAAATGCGTAATTTCATCGGGATTAATCTGGAAGGGATCCCTAATAAAATTACGATGTACAACTTCTCAAACTTACTAAAGGGAAGTACCTTTGGCAAATGTTCTTACCGTAGATATATATTGGATACTACCTATCTAACTGAAGAATTCTGTATGTTTCATGTTGTTAAAATCCAATTTGCTAATATACAAATTTGTATATTGTATCTGTACACTAGATCCTAGTTGTTGGAAAAATGAGTTTATGCAAAATATTGTGTAGTGTAATATACAGGGTGGCGCAATAGTGTGTCAAAGCTCGATATATCTGCTATTAAGAGAGATATCGAAAAAACTTTCTAATAAACATTGTATACACTCCCAAACATAACCTTTTAAAATTATTCATATTTATACAGGGTGTTCCATAATTCAAGGGTGAATCTAACTTATGCTTTTTTTAAGTGGGACACTCTTTATATTAATTTACATTTTGGTTAAACTTATCTCCCCCATACTCCCAATATAGGGTTTCATTACGTTATACGGGATATTTGAAAAGTTATAGTCAATTTTATTCTGAAAACATGACAAATTTAATAACCCGTATCTTGATAACTAGTGAATAATTAATACTACCATGAATTTAGGAATATACTCTTACTTTGATGTTAACTGTAATTTGTTTCCACGAGTATCGCATTTATACAGGGTAAGTCAAAATGGAAATGTACGGTTTTCTAATTTTTTTTTTAAATGGACACCCATGTATGTTATATCAAAAGAAGTTGTACATTACGTAGTCTTATTTCTATTAAGCATTCCCTATACCTAAATTCAATAGTTCTGAAAATATTTCAAATTATTAGAAAACAATTGAGATTTATAGAAATTATGTCAATATATTAAGTTGTCCGTGAAATATTTGCAATTAACTTTTTAAGTAGCGAACTATTAGACACAGTTGATAAATGTCAATCGTTTGACTTGTATTAATTTTTAATAAGGCAAATATTTTCCAAAATGAACTATTCTGTTGGTGAGTTAACAGATATGTTTTGTGTTTTAGGTGAATGTGTGAGAAATTGCTTACTTGCAGAAAGGATTTACCAAGAGATCCTGGGCGAAGACAGCCTGACAGAAAAACGTTTGAAAGATTGGTGGAGCGTTTTAATCGTACAGGCTCAGTAGCGTATGAGAATCACGAAAGAACAAAAACTGTTACTACGGAAAAAAAATGAATTTAATGTGTTAATAGCCGTTACAGAAAACCCACATATTAGCCAACGTGAAATTTCGCGCCAACAAGATATTAGTAGAATGTGTGTACAAAGAATACCACATAAATATAAATTCCATCCCTACAAAATTCAGTTGCACCAAGAGTTACTCGAAGATGACTTTCCCGCCAGAGTTTTTTAGAAAATCAGTTGCCTTTATTGCTGGAGGATATTCCTTTAAACATTCGTCAAAGAGTGTGGTATTTGCACGATGGGGCTCCAGTACATCACACTGGATTAATTCATAACCATATTAATACCAACTTTCCTGGTAGATGCATGGCCAGCTTGCTCAACAGGTTTGACAAAAATAGACTTCTTCATGTGGGGTTATGTAAAAGACCGAGCGTATCAAAACCCTCCAACACATAGATATGTTAAGGAATGTAAGTCGTTCATTTGAGAAACGCTTACAATGAATGCTGTATTGATGTTACTGGTGGACATTTTGAACACTTGTTATAAAATTTGTTTAATTGTAAATGTTATTTTTTAGAATTATGTTATATTTATTATTAACAATTTTTTTATATCGAATTTCACGGATATCTTGTATTGAAATAATTTCTGTAATAATTTGAAATATCTCCTCGACTGTTGAATTTAGATATAGGGAATACTTAATAGAAATGAGAGTACGTAATGTACCCCTTCTACTTTTAATATAACATACGTGGGTGTCCATTTGAAAAAAATGAGCAAATCGTAAATTTCCATTTTGATTTACCCTGTATAAATGCGACATCGTGGAAACAAATTACAGTTGATATCAAATCAAGAGTATATTTCTAAACTCGTGGCAGTATTAAAACGGTTAGGTATTCATTATTTCTCAAGATACGGGTTATTAAGTTTGTCATGTTTTTAGAATAAAATTGGCCATAACTTTTCAAATACCCAGTATAACGTCATGAAACCCTATATTGGGAGTATGGGGCAGATGAGCTTAATCAAAATTTAAATTAATATATAGGGTATCCCGTTTAAAAAAACATAAGTTAGGTTCACCCTGGAATTATAGAACACCCTGTATAAATGTGAATAATTTTAAAATGTTACGTTTAGGAGTGTATACAATTTTTATTAGAAAGTTTTTTTGATATCACTCTTAATAGTGGATATATCGAGCTTTGCCACACTATTAATTCGTTTCTCAATGTTTGTTCGTTCTTCACGTATTTATACAATGTGTTTGTTCCGTATTTTATCCTTACAACTTTGATTTTATTTATACACTGTTTTACTTTGACGATTTTTGTAATTGTTATTACAATAAAAATCAGGTTTATTATTATTATTATTGCGCCACCCATGTTACTAACATTTTCATTAAAGTAATTCGCGAAAGTCAGATTAATTGAGAGTATACTATTATGACAGAAATAATATAATACGAATGATTATTGCTCTAGGAATGCCTGCTATCTCCTTAGTTTTTAACGTAATCTGATAAAGGCAACCCCTGTTTCTATGGAAAATCCGTAGTTAACAGAAAAAGTTATTAATTTGCGGCAAGAGAAAGAATTTCCGAAGAAGTTTTGCGAATACGCTCGTTACTTTACCTCTACTTAAGATCAAATTAATTTACTGATAAAGTAACTGCAATACAGTAGCAAATTAATTTTACAGGAAGAAGAATCATGAGCAAAGAGAATGATGTACAAAGAAAGCGTAGTTGCCTTCTCATCGCAAACTTTTGGTATTAACGATTATAACTAACAGATCGTCGAACTTAATTGAAAGTAGAATTGGTGTACAGATACAAAATCAATTTATAGCGTTACTAAATAAAATATGAATGGTTGCTGACACTAGGTATAGAACTATGTATTGTTACTTTATACACGTACTTGTATAAATAAATAATGGACGAAGTTATTACAATTATTATCACAGTGAAATTGTTTCTGGATCTATGTAATGAAATTTTATACAAACAAAATTAGTATAGTTTATTTCAAATTATAAGAATATAACTGTAGACTTACAAGGCCTTTAATACTTTTATTGCACCTTCTGTGACGATAATAACTAGCGCTGGCCACGAGCGGTAGCGCGCATCGGCGTAGAATCAGCTCGGACCGAGAGGAACGGTAGTATTACTTCGTCTGCGGAGCAGTACGGACATTTTCGCTGCCAGTCATTTGCGCAATTGTTTATCTGTCCTAGAAAAATTATGATTTCGTCAGCAAAACGACCGCAGTCGGACAAACTTCGAAAATTTATTGCAGAAATTCCAGACTTAATATATGAAGGTGCTAAAATTAAATGTGTAATCTGTAAAATCCCGTTAATGTGTTGGTCCAGACAACATTGTCTACGACACGTAAATAGTGAAAAGCATGTCTCAAAAAGAAATTGCGCACGAGACAATGAAAAATTTATATTTAATTTATGCGTTACGTTTATCGCATGTAATATACCGTTTAATTTACTAGACAAGGAACCATTTATCTGTTTTTGGAATAACTATTCGGAGTGCAGATTACCAAGCGAACATCGTTACGAAGAATTGTGCCATCTGCGCGCGAACATATTGAACAAAAAATAAAATCGGAGTTGAAAGATCAAAAATTGTGGTTATGTGTCGACGAAACAACAGATCGGAAGAAACATTCTGTTCTTAATGTAATGGCACGCAAATTGGAACCTCATCAATCGGCACCTTCAATTCTATTAGTCTCCAAACGAATACAACAGTGTACTGCCGAAGTAATTTCAAAGTTAGTGTTAAATACATTGGACAAGTTTGAACTTTCAACAAACCAACTCTTGATGTTAGTGAGTGATGGTGCTGCAAACATGCTTTCTGTAGGCCGGTCTCTTAAAAAGCATTCTGCTAATTTGTTACACATTACGTATAAAATTCATGCTCTCAATCTTGTGGCGGATAGTATCAGAAAATGTTATCCTGAGGTAGACGCTTTAATAGCGCATACCAAAGCAGTATTTGTCAAATCACCGAAACGTATTCGCGAATTTCACAGACTGTGCCCCCGTGTACCAGAGCCACCAGAACCTATTCTAACTCGTGGGGGAACATGGTTACAGGCCGCATTTTATTATCATAAATGTTTTGACAATATTAAGAACGTGGTTTTACAATTCGATACAAAGGAAGCTGCCGCTATCCAGAAAAGCCAGTCGAAATTTCAAGATAGTCAGGTTAAAATGGATTTAAAAATCATTCACGACAATTACTTCGGGCTAGCAGATGCAATAGAAAAGTTACAAAATCCTGCGGTGCCGTTAGAAGAATCTCTACAAATAGTGTAACATGTTCACGCACAGCTATGCACGATTGAAGACGCAAAAAATGTTTCTGTTCTAGAAAAATGTGTGTTTTTGAGAAAAATTCTGATTTTGGCACATTAAAAGACATTTGTGAAGGTGCGTCAACAGAATCGTTAAGTTATTTGAAAGATTATTTTACTTACGCAAATATTACGTCACTAGATGTAGAACGTTCATTCTCTGCATATAAAGGCATTTTTTCCTCATGCCGTACTAGTTTTGCCGAAACAACAGTTGAAACATATCTAATGTTGCAGATATTTAACAGACATTATTCACTTTGTGATTTCACGGAGGACTCTTAAAATGGTAAGTATTTGAGCACGTTGTATTTAATTTTTATTTAAAAGATGAGCGAAATTATTTGCGGCAGCAAACATCTCTATTAGCAGAATAACTCTAGTGGAACGCGAGGCCTGGTCGACTCTACGCTACTGGCGGTACCGCTCGTGGTCAGCTTTAATAATAACCTGGCAATGCATATTGAATCTAGGGGCCGTATTGACTATAAATTACGGCCCTATAAGATAATTATATGTTTATGTATATATATTTTACAAACAGTATAAATTTACATAGTAAGCAATTGGATGTTACAAGTAATTAAAGAATTTACATATTAAATGAGATTTAAATGTACAAACAGGTAGTTACGCATATCGCAAATCATAATTCCATTTCTATTCAATTCACTTAAATTTTGTCATTACGGTCCTCAGCAGTTTGTTTGCGTATCCAGATAGTTATTACCGCAGGTGGTGCAATAACAGCATTTAAGCCGTTCAAAGTTATATTCTTATAATTTGAAATAAACTATACTGTTATATTAAAAATTTAACAAATAAAATCACTGGCATATTTTTTTCCTACAAACACGTAAATAATAAATTCTAGTTTGTCCTTATCATAACTTCGTAAACTAAATATCATTTGCTAATAAGTCGTCAAGTCCGGTAGGAAGTGTCCATATTTTACGGTTGCCGATACTCCCTAATGTCACGTCGTTAGTCGTTAGATTGCAAACTCCTATGGTATATTGCAGGCTATAATGTGGAATTGGTGATGAAAAGAAATTCAGTTAGTTATAAAATATTGTCTAAATGAAATGTGTATCGTAATTGGCTGTGTTTACATTTTACAAATGCTATCGGTAACAAAGAAGCGAAGATACCCGAAGACAATTCGAATCGCCTTTGATGGAAGACGCGTAGTTAATAATTTTCAAAGTGATTTCAAGGGTTGTGTTTTGTTGTTGGGGGAAACGACGGGTTACGGAATACACCTCGCACTTCTAGGCATCGATTGCTGTGACCATTAACCAACCCCACTGGAATATTGCCGAATACAGAGGTGTTCCAACCTCCACTGTGGGTTTTTAACGTGCCAAACACCGTATTGACACGGGGCCTATAGTTACTTCCGCATCCAAAAAGAAAGCATACTCCGATTTTTATCGGTAATTAAAAATTCGGGTCGAAAAGCACGTATGCGAACCGTTCGACCACCGAGGCAGTCTAACTAATGGCGAAGTGTTAAAATTTTATTTTTCTATTTTGCATACGAAATATGTACTTTTCCGCGCGCAAACGCATGTCGAATTGAACTTAATTATTACACGCAACATTTTACTATTTACTGTTAGTATTCTTGATTGATGACAATGACATAACTAGGTTAGGCACAAATTAGTATACAAGTGGCGCACTGTGGTCAATAAAGGGAACTTTTTGGAAAAAACCTCGTAACTTCTAAACTGTATGGGGCAGATTACATTTTTTTTTTATTATGCTTGGTAATAACAAGTTTACCGAGCGTATAATTTATTTATCATTTTTTGAGCACAACAATGCTGTATTTTGAATTAATAGGAAAAATTACACAACTTAGAAGTTTGTTTATTTGTAATAAAAAAGTAGGTAAAGGAAGTAAACTTAAGATGCATATTTTTAATAATAATAATAATAATAATAATAATAATAATAATAATAATAATAATAATAATAATGGTCTTTATTATCCAACAGAAAACAAAGTCTAATTACAGGATAATAATAATAAAGAAAAAAAAAAGAAAAAGGTGCACAGCACTTCTGGACATAATATACAGCGTACACATCTACAAACGCCAGTTATTATAAAACAGACAACTCTAATAGCAAAAAAAAAAAAAAAATAAGAACATTGGTTAAGAAAAAAAGATACTGAACCAATTCAGTGCCACAGAGTTCCAGTACTTAATTAAGAAGAAAGATCACCATAAAGTTTATTAGCATTCTTCGACATGTGCGTTATTGGGGCTTTAAGTAAAATATTAGTCTTCGCTGTGGGAACAAAGAACGTTTCCGTTTGTCTAGTTTTGTACTGAGGTACAAGAAACCCAACTGCTGCAAGTATGTTCGGGGCATCAATTTTATTAGTAATTATTTTAGCCAGAAATTTAGCGCTGGCTATCTCCCGACGAGTAGTTATAGTTTGCATATTATGTTGTTCCAATAGGCTGTCATAATCTGTTCCGCGTGGTGGATACGTACCAGTGATTTTAAAGGTTAAGTATTTTAGGAACCTCTTTTGTGTCCTCTCAATTGCAAGTTGTTGGTAAAGGTATATTGGGTACCAAACAACAGAAGCATATTCCAATCTAGGGACCACCAGGCTAAAAAACAAGGTTTTAAGAGTTTGAGGATTCAAAAATCCTCGACATGTTCTTATAAGAAAACCTAGCGATCGAGAGGCAGAATTGCAAATAGTAATTATGTGCTCAGAAAATTGAAATTGTGAATCAAATAGAACGCCCAAGTCTTTAAACTGCGTTGATCTTGATATGACGACGTTGTCCACCGTGTAGCCAAAAAGCATAGGATTTTTGGTTTTGAAGTATGTAACAACAGCACATTTACTAACATTGAGACGAACCTTATTATTAATACACCAAGAATGGATTCTGTTCAGGTTTGTTTGTAATTTTACTGAGTCAGCGGTAGACGATATCTCGGAAAATAGTTTTAAGTCATCTGCGTATGCGAGAACTCCACAATCAAGACAGGATAGGAGATCGTTAATATATATATTAAATAAAAGGGAACCCAAATTGGAGCCCTGTGGAATTCCCGAAGAAGCAGTGTATACATTAGAGGTAAAGCCGTTATAGCAGACGTATGCGGATCTGTTTTCTAAATAGGAAGCAATGAAATTTGTTATTTCAGGTGTAAAACCAAATGAAGAAATTTTGGAGGCAAGTATGCAGTGGTCAATAGTGTTGAATGCCTTGGCAAAATCTGTGTAAATAACATCGACTTGCTGTCTACTATCAAAGGATTGGCTGATGTACTGAGTAATTTCTACCAGATTTGTCACAGTTGACCTACCAGAAATAAAGCCGTGTTGATATGGAGATATATAAGATTTTACAACGTTGTATAGCTTTGAATACAGCAAATGTTCAAACATTTTCGAGCAGGTGGAAAGAATACTAATGGGACGATAATGTGATACGTCACTTTTGTCACCATGTTTGAAAACAGGGGTTACCTTACTTAATTTCCAGAACTCAGGAAAGGTAGAGGTTTTACAACTCAAGTTAAATATGAAAGTTAATGATTTAATAAAAAATAGATACGGAAAGCCTAAAATTGTTTTTTATATCTCTAAAACCTATATACTATTTATAAATTACAACAAAATATGTATTTATAATTTACTTATTTTCAAGAGAAGAACTCATTATCTGTGCAAGAGAAGAACTGATAATTATTTAACTACTAATAGTAATTTATTTTAGCTTACTTAATTTTTTAACTTCTTTGTTAAACCTCTAATATTGCTGCAGCTTCTCCACTAAATATATGATAACTTTTCGGGCATGGCTTCCTCAAGTGCGATAAATAAGGATCGGAATTGAGAATCATCATGTGCATGATATCTTCGTTTGTAGATTTTCTACTTGTTTTTCTTAAGTAAAACAGCCGGAACTTTTTATAATTTTTGAACTTCCTCTGACAACAAGCCAATTGGTAAAACTGCAGCCGAGATAATGTCTTCGCAATGGATGAGGATTTTATGAAGAGTGACAGGCATTTTATATCATTGGTAATTAATTATTAACGAAATACTTTTTGGCTATCATTTGGTTGCTTTATTTTCATTTTGTATTTGTATTTTGTACTGTGAGGCCAATAAAATTATTATTATTATTACTTCGCTGTTTCTAAAGCATGAAATCCAAATCATTTTGCATTAATATCCAATCCTGAAGTTATAACCACTAAAATGATACCAAATCTTCGAATTAACTCCACGTCAACACCTGTAATTTCAGCAGTTATTTCAGGATCTTGGAAGAACCGATGAGAGAAACTTTATCAATATTCAGTCCCGGTCTTTTCTTGAAAGCGCTTTGTATCCTAGCTTTCGCTGTATCTCTTTCAGCTTGAAATTCTTTTGTTGCAGCCCTCTTTTTGAAACTTAAATTGTAGCCAGTATGTAAAATGCATTCCACTAGTTTGAACTTGAAAGCTTCTTTTTTTTTCATATCTGCTTTTGATTGTATTTAAATTGTTCATGTCATTAGGCTTTGCACCGCATAAGAAACAGGATGAGGTCGATTTAGTTTCAGATACTACACTTGCAATCTTCCCATCAATCATAGTAAAATGAAGTTGGTGTTTTATTGTCAATCTTTTCCATGTACTACCATACTAGTTTCTGAAAGTTTTGTAATGTTTTCTTCCATCTCCTTGACAGTTGTTTTAACTTTCTCTGGAGTTTCTTTAGCGTATTCAAAACTAACAGGACAGCAATATCTGGTGGAGCGTGGAGATGGATTTTCCCAGTACTTTTTGTCAACTTGTTACTTGAAACTAGTTGCGACGGCACTAGCGTTACCATGAACATAAAAGTATCCGATTGTTGATCTTCTTCACTGTCACTTAAAAAGCATTGATTATATTCACTTTGGCCCGACGAGCCATCGCATCCCCACTTTGTCACTAAAGTCATTGTTTCATCAATAGCACTAACTTCTTTTTTAGTCTTTGACTCGCAATTCCTTTTCACCGTGTGATCAAGTAGTGACTGGAGTTCAACCTTTGCACCAGTATCAGTTATTTCCATCAATTCCGGGTAAGAATTTGTTTTACTTTCAGAAAGCAGATAATAAGGAGGAAAAATATTTAATCCCACATCGTTACATGCTTTTCGTATGACTTCATAATGTCTTTTTGTCAACTGTGCATCCAAAAACACACGTAATGGAGTATCCATGCTCATAAAGTTTCTCCCTTCTTCTTGGATATCTTTTCTAGTTTTCTTAGCCGCGAATTCTATTTGCTCAGTAGGATATAGTTCTGTTAGTCGTTTGGCTTTATATTTCTTCGATTTAGTGCCGTAATCGTCAAAACTTTTTTCAGGTCGTCCGCCAGATGAAGTTCCTGGTTTACTAAGTAAATGTTCGGCTACTTCGGCCACCTTTAGATTTTTCCTTAACCAAGCCTCATTTTTTGTTCAAAAACTGCTTTGGTACGATTTGCTGCTTTCCACTTCCTTTTGAATACGCAGACAAAGTTTCTATGTACTTGCGAGTACACCTTCTCAGCTAGTTCCTCTGAAATGTTGGGTTTTGATTTTATAAATTTCATTAGAGCCGACAAATCTTGGTTATTCTCGATGATAAAGTCGCTCAATTCTCTATACGAAATTGTAAAGCATGCCATTTTATAGCTTACAGTACTGGCACTAGGCACTAATTCTGGAGACTTTAAGATGTTTCTTATTTCCACCAAAAACAATATTTTATTATTCAAAATGCCTTAACTCTCTTTTCACAATATAAAATATTACTCGCTGCACAATTCGCCCTTCGGCATAATCAGGAGTATAATATTAAATCAATGTTATAATCGCAAACTTATATATAGATAGTCTTAACCTAAAGACCAATAAAAGGTTATTTACACAAATATCTAAATGCTATAACCGTAACAACTATAATTACTCGTAATTATAGGAAATTATTTCGTTCTTGCTAATGAGAGTGCTATTATTCGAGGGTTGATAAGCAGAGAATGCGGTAGACAAGTAAACACCATGCATAAATGTCAGCTTAAGTACGAACGCCGCAGCAGGGTTAAAACTCTATAATGCTTTAATAGACAGTTATCGGCAGGTAAACCCCATATCAGTTATAAGTTATAATCCTTAATATTTAGGCACACACCAAAATAAATTAGATAATGTCGCAAGAAGTCGTATAAAAGATACAAGTTAAAAACTAATGCAACTTGAACTTTTATGCCTACGTTTCTCTTCAAGGTCATTAGAGTAATATAAAAACATTTGAAAGAAAAATTTGAAGCTGTTCTTATAGTTTAAAGAATGCATTTTTCAATATAATAAATAGCGTTTTCCGAAAACTAAAAATTCTATGTGTAAAACCTAATTAAACGTTCAATAAAAATTGAGAGAAAAGTCCTCGAAACTGATACGCCTACTTTGGATGTTAATTTCTAGTTTATTTGTTAATATCTTGCGTTGTGTTTTTGGATTTTTAAGTTGTCAATATTAAGGAATATAAAAATCACAAAATAGTTAAGATTTGCAAACATAAGTTTGGGAGGTTTTTGCCACCTATTGGCCATAGTGTGGCTCACCACATTCGCGTTGGCTCATATACGAAAAACAGCAAAATATTTTTAAAATATTTTTGTTAAAAGTTTCAAAATTGTTTTGAAATATACAGGGTGACTCAAAAAGAAGTTGCTCATCAAAATTGCGAAAATTTGAACGGAGCACCCTGTATATTATTGCATATTTTGATAGTGCGAGCGGAATAAAGGCAAGTTACTGTTATATTTTTATAACTCAAGTCGTTTTAGAAATATTTAACTATTCTTGAAAGTGTAGACCAAAATTTAAGAAGCGCGCCCGTCTTACGTATTTAAGTTAGAATTTTCTAATTGTATTTACTTTTAGTCGAAGCATTAGACTTGATAATAAAATAAAAATGATCCCTAAAAATTATCCAGGGTGGACGAAAATATACTTCTGATTTGGAGTATCATTAAAGTGAAATAACTTTCTTATATTAAATTGTATTAAGGTTTCCCATCCAGGTCTCTCGTTGTAGGATGGCGAGTTCCGGCGCTGTCCGAAGGTACTATCGGATATCGTTCGGGAAAATTCAAATTTGAATCCAACATGCAGTGGCATAGCTCGACTTATCTTTTAAATTACTTTAGCACAATAAAAAACGACTATAAAATAAAGTCTTGTATTTCCACCGCGCATCTGAAGCGTTCGCCACCCTATAACGCACAAACTGTACTTACATATATCTTATATTTTCTTAATAATTTAACATTTTCAATTTCGAATATTCATTCCTTGCCATTTATTTTACGAAAATAGGCTTTAATGAAACTGACGTTATTATTACTCATAAAAGAAGAACATTATTTGATAGTGACAATAGTCGTTAGTTAAATGAATGATGAATGTTTCAAAAATGCTTATGATTTAGAGTATTTTGATATGTCTACATTCTTATAAATATTAAGACATGAACGTTACATGGAGTACGTTGACCATAAAGTAGAAAACTTCTTTGTTTTGTTTTGTATTTGAAAATATGCCAATAAAATGTTTCTAGATACTGCTTTTACATTATTCTTTAAAAATTTTGCGTACGATAATATACCATCCCATGAAACTTTTCTAATGTGGTATTATTGGTGTTAATGTTGTTCTTTTAGGGGTGGCGAATAAACTACAAAGCAAATGCCAATACAAATATTTATACGTACTCCATCAAGTCGTCTATTTTCATATGGTATGTGCGTACATATTACACTAATACTGAGCCTTAACGTTAAAGTATAGGTCTTCATTATAAGTTTGTAACAGAATATGTATCTCCAAGTAAGAATTATTAGAACCACGAATTTGTCTCAGACAGTCAAATATTTCTTCGTATTGACAAATGTACGTGTGTTATTCGCAAATAGAAATAACACAATACAGAATATGAGTAAAAGTCTCGTAGCACTAAAGCTGTGTAAATGGTTATGGGTAAGAATAATACAAAGAAATGTATTTGAGATTGGCAATAAGAACACGTTGTCAAAAGAAATGAGAATTACGATTGGAATAATAAAAATACGTACATATCTAGTCATGACTACAAATATAGACTTTTTGTTAAGTATGCCTTTTATGTATACCTTTCCTACGTGAAATTATGGTTTGGACCGGGTACTACATAAAAAGTTATCTGATTCATTTGATTACAAAAAAACAGCAGTCAATGGAATTTTTAAGATTTCCACAATTTTTTGCGATAGTACAAAGTTTGCATACACAAATTTGATATTGATTATATTTAAAAAAAACAGGTATAGTAACAATGTAAAGCCGCACAAATATGGAACGCGAATCTCATACCGAGTTGACCTTAGCAAGTTTTAAGAAAACTGAGATGATTCTTAAAGGAAAAGTTTCCAGACGTAATGGATTTTTCTCGTCACATTTAACCTTTTCACGATGAATGTAATATTAATATTTCAATAAAAGACAGGTATTGCAACCTGTATGCTGCTAGTTTCATATGGCCACAATAGAGCAGTGGTTCCTAACGAGTGTTCCGCAGGTATTACAAAACTGTTCCGCGAAAATTTTTACATAATTGCTCCCTACTAGTAGCAGAGCTCACTCGCTCCCGCTACTATCAACATTGTGAACTTATCAAATAAAACTCAGACGGCGTCGTACAAAGTAGCAGAATTAAACGCTGTGAAACAAAACCCACATACTGTAGACAAGTCATTAATCTTACCAGTATATTGCGAAATAGTCAACATAATGTTTGGGGAGGATACAAAAAAAAGCAATGAAAATACCACTCTCAAATATTACCATCCAAAGGAGAATATTTGATATGGAATGTGATATTCAAAATGGAATTGCAAATAAACTTCACAATACGTATTTTGCTCTCGAAATTGACGAATCCGTTGATATCAGTGGAAAAACCATTTTACTTGGATTCATTAGATTTATTAACGAAAATAGAATAGTCAATGAATTTTTGTGTTGTAGAGAGTTATCAGTAGAGTTGCTCAACTTGCGCCAACAACCAGTGGCGGGCGCATAAAAGTTTACACAAAATAAATGGTCAGAAATAAAATATAATACGTCCTCAAACACTTACCGTCTTAAGAGTCTTCTGTGAAATCACAAAGTGAATAATGTCTGTTAAATATCTGCAAACTTAGATATGTTTCCACAGTTGTTTCGGCAAACAGAGTGCGGCGTGAGGAAAAAGTGTGTTTATATGTAGGAAACGAACGTTCTACATCTAGCGACGTTATATTTGCAAAATTAAAATAATCTTTGGAACAACTTAACGGTTCTGTTGACGCATCTTCACAAATTTGTCTTAATGTGCCAAAATCAGAATCTTTCTCTAAAACACTTTCAAACCTTTCTAGAATACAAACATTTTTTGCATCTTCTATCGCGCATAGCTGTGCGTGATCATGTTGCACTGTTTGGAGAGATTCCACTAACGACACCGAAGGATTTTGTAATTTTTCTATTGCCTCCACTAGTCCGAAGTAATTGTTCTGAATAGTTTTTAAATCCGTTTTAACCTGACTGTCTTGAAATTTCGACTGGCTTTCCGTGATAGCCGCAGCTTCCTTTGGATCGAATTGTAAAACCACGTTCCTAATATTCTCAAAATATTTATAATAATAAAACGCGGCCTGTAACCATGTTCCCCAACGTGCAAAAGAATAGGTTCTGGTGGCTCAAGCATACGGGGGCAGCCTGTGAAATTTGCGAATACGTTTTGGGGATTCGACAAACACTGCTTTTGTATGCACTATTAAAGCGTCTGCCTCAGGATAACATTTTCGAATATTATCTGCCACATGACTGAAAGCATGAATTTTACACGTAATATGTAACACGCTAGCACAATGTTTTTTAAGAGACCGGCCTACAGAAGGCATGTTTGCGGCACCATCACTCATAAACATCAACAACTGATTTGTTGAAAATTCAAACTTTTCCAATATATTTAACACTAGCTTTGAAATTACTTCGGCAGTACATTGTTGTACTCGTCAGGAAGCTAATAGAATTGAAGGTGACGATTGATGTGGTTCCATTGTACGTACCATTACATTAACCACAGAACGTTTTTTACGATCTGTTGTTTCGTCCACATATAAGCACAGTTTTTTATCTTTCAACTCCGATTTAATTCTTTTTGTCAACATGTTCGCGAGCAGATCGCACAATTCTTTGTAACGATGCCCGACTTGGTAATTTGCAGTTCGAATATTTATTCCAAAAGAAGACATATGCTTCCTTGTCTAGTAAATTAAACGGTAGATTACATGCAATAAAGGTAACACATAAATTAAATTTAAATTTGTCACGGTGTCGTGTGCAGTTTTTTTTTGAAGAATGCTGTTTACTATTTACGCTACGTAGACAATCCCTTTTGGACCAACACATTAAAGGGATATTACAAACTACACATTGAATTTTAACGCCATCATAATTTAGGTCAGTCAAATATTCCAATTTCAGAAATGCAGTTTTCTACATCTTTCGTGATTTTCGATGAAGATATTAATTTAAACTTGTTAAAATGCAACATTTAAGGTCTCAGTTGCCGGGGTGCCGGGTGAACTATGAGAAAGACGACTATTAAATTGAAGTTCTAATTGTTAAATAATTACATTTTCGTATTTGTGCATTAATTTGTGTGTAAATGACCCAACGAGTGAAAGAGAATGAATTGAAATTTTATTGATGATTGGCTATGGAAATAGACGACGAACTTAAGTAAGTGATTTATTTAATCCTCCACAACCAAATCGACAACCAATAACGTACACCTTAGTTTGCAAAACGCTAAAAAGATATCAGTTCAGCGGAACAGCCCGTAATTTATCTAAAACAGAACGATCAAAAGTGACAGCAGATGACAATAAAGCGCGAAACATTGCAATTTTGTTAGAAGAAGTACCGACAACGTTTACAACAAATCTTGCACATATCCACAGTATAATTCGCCGCTCAGTAGGAAGAATTTTAAAAGTGGAAAAATATCAACATAAACTTGTGACGAACCATCGAAGTCCGTCCGATTTAAAGACTGTTTAATCTGGAAAAAGACGTAAGATTATGTATTCATCTTTTATAATAATTGAATCGAATATCAACTTTATAAGCTTTTAGTTTATTAATTAATTTTTCAATACTAGAACCGATTATTTTGAGCAAGAGTGTATCTTTCGTATGTTGTTATTTTTTATATTGAGCTTTAGTGCATATGTTATGTAAATTCAATCTTGACGGGATTTGTGCAACGATGTATTTTAAAACTGTTGCTTGTACGTATTAAGTACAAGGTCGCGATGCGTCATGAATAAAAAGTGTTACGTCAGTCAAAATACGGGTATATAAACCCTGGAAAATTTCATAGTTTTGTCTTTACTGCAGCGATCTCAAGCTGGACAGAAGGAACACCTCTGGGCGACGCAGTTGAAAGCTGACAGTGATTCATCTGTATTCTGCAATTGGGCGGCCTTAAAGCTGACTTTTGCGAAGTTGGATGAAAATTTGTCAATGTTCCATGATTAGGCGGCCTTAAAGCTGACTTTTATGAAACATTGATGTCCTATAACCGAAAACGTTTAAGTCCGTATATTTAATTACCGATACCCGAAAACGTTTAAGTTCACGATACATAGCATACCGTTTCTTTAATGATTGCAAATATTTGAGGAAATCCGTTACATTTGGCATAGAGTCCGAAACCGAACTTAAATTAATTTCCGAAACCGAAAATGATTGTAATTGTTTGAGAATTTATATCAGATTTTCTCATGCAAACTCCGAAATCAGACTCAGTTTGTTTTTCCGATCTAAAATAATTGTAAATATTTTAGAATTTTGTTAATTTTGTGCAACCACTGAAAGTTATATTATTTCATTACCTACAGATTTTTATTTTGGTTTATTATTGTAAATAAAATTGGTTATTATTACTAGCTTTTTCTGTTTGTTTTGTTGGACCTCTGGACATAGAAGCTACCACAGGTAGAATTATTAGTGTACGCCGTGCTTAATTAACATCACAAGTCACTCACCTTTTCTTAGTCACTGAGTCCGCAATCATCTCTTCTTTTAATTAACACGCACCTGGCGATTATTTATACAACACCGAGGTTAGGTAGCTTAAAAACCTAAATACATAAACGATGCTTTCAGCGACATGCAGCAGCAGAAGGCTACATTATAAAGTCAGGAACTCTATATTGTTCCTGCCACAAGTGTAAGAATATTTAATTTAAAACAAGGAAAGCTTATGATAAGTAGTTTATTTACAAATTCAAAATAAGCTGGCTAAGCAAATATCTGATAAAGTTGTTGCTTCACATTCGATATGTTGAAGACTTGAATTTTGTGAAGTTATGATGGAAATTTGCCAGCGTATTCTAATTTTACGATAAACCTTTTTTTCTCTAAAAAGGCAATATTTTAGTTAAATGGCATCGTTCATCGGTATAATTGGTCCTAAAATAACCCACATCGATGGCAGGAAGCCCCCAAAAATTAAATGTTTGGGCTGGTGTTTACAGAAACAGGATTATCGGATGTTATTTTGTTTTGAATGCTAATTTAGCAGGTGAAACCTAATTGAACCTCTTAAATATGCAAATTATCCCAGCAAGAGGGGGCTCCACCCCATTGTCCATTAGAAATGCGATTAGATTTTGGCTTAGATGGATTGGAGTAACGGGTACCATTAAATGGCCCGCCGTATCTCTGGATGTTAGTCCATTGGATTATTTCTTGTGGGGCTATCTGAAATGAAAAATCCACCACACATCTAATACATGAATGTTTTTTATTTGTTCACATGTTGTGCTGTAACGCTTTTCTACGCTCTTTGTTTTCCTTTTTCCGCTATGTTAATGTATTGCAATTATAGCTAATATCTAGGTATACTATTAAAAGAAATGTAGAAACGTAAACATTTTTGAAATCAAAATATAAAAACATACAGGATTTCTTTTCAAAGTTGAAAGTGACTTCCGGTTAAATCAGAAGTCAGATTAAAATGCAGATATTGCAAGTACTAAATTTCATAGTAATACCCTGCAATATTATTGGACATATTTGGGCATCACTGTATATGGCTTCGAGAATATGCGGTAAAATCATCAGCATCCAGTAATAACAAAGGAATAATTATAAAGACTCGCCAACGGCCATTCAGTTCATATTAAACAACTCTGGAAGCAGTAAATGTTCTAACGTTGTATCCATTCCTACAGCTAGGATCTTCAAACAAAGATCAAAGATGCAGACCAGTAGGAGTTATACCAAGATGCTATAATATACCTTTGTACAGAAGATCCTTTATTTACGTTCAGATGTTCTAGATGTTCTAGATTTAGATCATTTGAATAAAAAACAATATGTAGCGGAGGGTGGAGCACAGGAGACATACTAAGGAACATATGTGCATTACAAAGGCTTTATTGCTTCTAACGAAAATTTTATGTTTTGCAGAATCTTTTCTTAGAATAATTTATGAAAAATATAATGTAACAGCTTCTACTACAGTTTTGATTGAATCTGGTGCTATTTTCAATCGCACTTCCAATCTTTTCAAAAATGTTCATTAACATCCACTTAGTTGTCACCGAAGTACTTTTATTATTCCCACTTTTTTCGTAACTAAAGAAAAACTGGTCAGTAAAATCCTGTGTTATTTTTCTCATTTGCGAAGGGTCTGCTTTATCGATTGCCGATTTCCACGTCTTTGTTAATGAAACCTACACAATCCCCAATTTAAGGCGTCAAAGGCAGGTTAGATTTTGGCCGATCCAATTTCATCTCAATAAAAGTTAATCGCAAACGTTTGGGAAATTCGCTATAACTTGCGTTAACGCCTCGATCACATCATAAGACATATCCCTCTCTCATACAGAAAATTAACAGAATAAATGTTTGTTTAATCGTAAACTTCATTCAATCCTGGGCAAAAGTTTGGAATAGAACTTACACATACTTGTTGCCCATGAATTAAAGTAATTTCATTGTATGGAACAAGAGACAGTTTTGCGAGAAACAATCCTCGAGTGCTCTTCTCATAAAAAAAATTAAATGATTAAATTACATGTGTGTCATTATCTATAAATCTTAAAGTAGTGCTTTTGTATTAAGGTATAGGTATGCAAGCACTTACTTAAAAGTTGGCGTCGAATTCACATCTTGAATTTTTACAAACAAAATATAACTAAAACAATATTACTTATACAGGATCTTTCAGGAAGAAAGGGAAGTACTTTCAGAATTTACTCAAAAAGTCATCCAAACTGGGCAATGATACACGTGGAAAAAATGCCTAGTAACAATAACCAAAAATAAATGCTAATATAGCTCATATAGCTCAATATAGCTTCAAGAATTAGCGATGTATGTTCATATAAATAGGCAGAATTATAGATCACATCGAGATTTTCACGATTATCAAACTAGATTCGGGGAGGATCTCCTCACTCCAAAATCCAGGTTGACTATGTATCAGCAGTCGCCCGAAATACTAGCTATTAAGATCTACAACAAGCTTCCTTCACACTGGAAAAAGTTCAGTCTATCTAAATTTAAACAGCAAGTCCAACATATGTTGCGTAGCAACGGCTTTCATTCGATACAAGAGTTTTTGACAAGAAATGTTACTTGATTTTAATTATATTTAATTCTGTTGATGCTTTAACGTGTAAGGGCTCCGCCCAATTACCTTTTATTATTGCCTTTGTAATTGTAGGCTTGCTTAATGTATTTTCTTAGCGTTATTACTGTTGTATTTGTGTTTGTATTGTGTGTGTCTTTGGACCATTTCCTATACTTTTTGTAAGTCGTTGGAAATAAATTGTTATTGTTATTGTTATTATGTTATTGGTGGTATCATTCCCGGCAAAAACAATGTAGCAGAGAAAATAGCACTAACACACGGACATGTTTCTACCTACCCAGCGTCATCAGCGTGGTTCTGAGCACAATTTTCTGCTGGTTACAATTGCGTTTGTCTCTCAGTTTATGTTGCTAATGGTGCTTGGAATAAATCTTGCGCTAACACTACCCCAAACTTATTGAACGAAAGGAAATTGGAAGAGAGATAAAAGTTTATAATATTTTGTTATAGTACTCTTCGGGATTGAGTTCTCGTTAGAGTATAACCAACTATTAATAAGCAACTCAAACTCTTCGTCGGTTATTATTTAAGATTTGCGCAATATTTCTATATGTAAGAGGTATGAATGAGAATTAATTTACTCTATATAGATACTCTTTCGGCAGTTTAAAACAAGAAAAATATAAATAATAACGTTTTACAAAAGATAAATTGATGGAATAAAGAACTAACCTCAAAATTTGACATTTTCGAGCCCTCTCTATACCAGCGCATCACGTAACGAAACCACTCGTTCTTTTGAATAGAGGAGCTTAAAGTGATCTTGGTCTTGAAATAACCCTTTAATACTACAACACTTCAATTTGCTTTGAAAATAAACCACTTAACTTCTCGCAAATGCGATTCGAACTAAAAAGGGCAGATTGTCTTGGCGTCTTTCCCCTTCTTCCTTACCGATAACATTTGTCAAATATAAATCACGGCCAATTGTGATACACTCAAATTTAATTTCTTTAAAAGACCATATTACAGTCTGTGATATATAGCTTGTCCCAGAAAAAATTCGCCAACCCTTGCTTTTGTTGGATCTATAATTAGTAATTTTTGAATATGTCGTATCGCCGTTTTTAATAGTTGGCTGCGCGCTAAACAAAAATATGTAGTTGAGACATTTGACATTAAAATTCACAAAGATGTCATTGTGTTAAGAGCGATTGCGTAAGAAAATAATGTGCAAATATGTTCAAAATCAGAGTATTTCAACATAGAAAATGGCCTCTGAATTAAATACCACTGTAAGAACGGTTCAGCGAGTATTAAAAATATATCGTGAGGCGTGTACTACGCGAAGAAAGTCCGAAAGTGGGCGCAAGTCCGGATTTGTCGATAAAAATCTAGAAAAAAAAGTGTTGAAGGCGCTGAAGAAAAATCCAAATTTATCAGTTAGAGATTTATCCAAAAAAAATTGGTTCAACGAAGTCCACAGTTCAGAGAATTAAACAAAAAAACTCTATAAAGTCATTTAAAAAAATCAAAGTGCCGAACAGGAATGCCAAGCAGCAGACTTCCGCAAAATCTAGATCGAGGCGTCTTTATTCAAAGATTGCATCGAAAAATTTGTGTGTTGTCATGGACGATGAGACATACTGTAAGTTAGACTTTAAATCTTTGCCGGGTCACCATTATTATTCTGGAATCGATCGAAAATCGATAAAAATTTTCTAAAAAAGTACTTGTGTGGCAAAGACACAATAGGATTTATTAGTTTAAACTTTCACTCATAATCAATTGTCACTGCCAAGGTTCTCCAATCCATTTAAATACGCATCGTATAAAAGTGGATACATCGCCGAACAGCTACCACATTTTAAAGATCCTGTCAGATTTTGCTTCCCGAAGGATGCACAAAATAAACAACAATGAGATATTTTCTTCATTACTGTAAATATGGCACATCGGTTATGAATTCTTTTACACAAATAAGAATATTTCGTGGCAGATGTAATATATATTGATGTAAATTCTACGTAGCTTCTATATTTTTGTAGTGTATAAAAATTCTGAAATTTGCAAAAAATAAAGGGCTGGGGTGTTGTTTCCCTAAGCAAATATTTGTTATAGGGAAAATATTTACGCCATCGTTAAGAGCATGTAAAACAGTTTAAATCTTGTTAACTTTTTTTTACACTCCGCCAGTGGGCGGTTGGGCAGCTAAAATAGTTACCGTTGTTTAAATCGGTGAGATGTACTTACCTGTGTTTCCTTGTTAGTCTAGCGATGTTCCAACTTTTTTAAACTATCCAAATAATAGGATTCGTCGAACTCTGCAAAATAGACAAAGAAATCACAGGGGGTCAAGTTTGGCGAACACGGTGGATGGGGCACCAATTCGTACCATAACTGGACCAGTTTTGCTGTCGCAATTGCCGATGAGTGGGCCGGGGCGTTATCATGATGGTAGAGATTCTGTTTCTTCGCTAGGTGGGGCCTTTTTCTCTTTAGCTCATCGTCGAATCGGTCCAATAAACCAGCATAGTGATTGTCCTTCCTCTCTCCAAATAATCAATTAAGATTATGCCTTGCGAATCCCAAAAAATCGCCGCCAAAACTTTTCCAGCTGATGGAATCGTCTTTGCCTTCGTTGGTGCACGTTTCTCGTATATGTTTTTGAAACGTAATATCTACGTATAGTGGACACATTTGTAACGTGTTTGTTGGTGTTTCGATCTAAAAATCTTTTAAGAACGGGATTATTCCATTATAAGGAATGTTGGCAATCACAAATGCTTCACATATTTGATCATGACTGCCATAATTTTCTAGGTATACATCCTTATGTTTTTTTGTCGTTCTTTTTTGCAAACTTTTCCTATTTAAAATTGAAAAATATATTTTCATAATTGGCCACCTAGCATCTTAGATTAGATAATGGGAATTAGAATTCGTTTCCACTGAGAAATCAGAAAAAAATAGCAACTACGAACAACAATTTTTGAATGCAAAACGAAAAACGAATAGACGTGAAAACCAAAACTACTGAGAACATTAATTCTAATGGAAGCAAATACGAACTAAATAACGAAAATTATCAGCGTAAACAACAATACAAGAAATGGTTTAAAGGCGTGAGAAGCGAAATCAACCTTATGTACACATTGAGAAAATGTGAAATTGCAGTCTACGTCGTAATTAACCACATCGGTAACCGTCGTGAATCGTCGACTGCAGCTAACCCCTCCGCTTGTGGTGAATCGCCCACGTTTACCGTTATCGCATATTCGCTTTTTCGTATAGCTAGACATTTTCTTTCCCTATGTGTATACGCGTATCTTTACGTTCCAAAAATTTGTACTTTCCTTAAGCACCACGCTGAACGTTATATCGTGAGCTGCAGAGAAAAAAATAAATACCTTCTTATTAACTTGTTTTTAAGGTAATAAAACCTATTGAATAGAGGTTACTCTCGTTTAGCAAATTGATGTCTGTTCAGACTCTGACTTGTTGCAATTAAAATGAAGCCGGTTCAGTGGAGTTTGTAATCAAGTAAATTGAAAGCTGATTCAGTATTTCGTATGCTATACTTTTCACTGATTGCACATGCAGCAAAATAAACCAATACGCAATTCTGATAATAATTTGATGTTAACAGTTTTTAAATCAAATTAAAATTTAATAAAAAAGCTCTTAGCTATTAATGTTAGAACTTAATGTCAAGCTAATTTCGTCGTCGAAGTAATGTTTACCAATGAAAACGTTCAGGTTGATAGTTACGGACTGAATCACCGGTGTTTAAATCCATAAACATATATATGGATTGAATCACTTTACAAAAAGGTTATATTAACTTTTGGGAATAAAAAAATTTAAAATAGTATTTAATTAGGGCAATAAAGGAATTAAATAAGAAAGTGAAAAACAGCCAAGTAGAAGTTTTTCTTTAATTAGAGAAAGACGAAGCGCCACGCTACGTTCAAACAATTATACTAAGTGTGATTACATTACTTGTAAGAACTTGGTTCCGTCAAATAAGTTTTACTTACTGACTTAATTACAAAAAAATAAATATTCCATCGTGACGCAAGTGTGAGTATTTAGTTAATGAAGGGAAATGAAAAGCAGGTCCAATTTTCTCACAAATTCTACTAACTATCAGGCGACCGGTTTCGTGTTCAAAAACACATCACTAGGCCAGGCTACGGGGACCACCATGAAAGAAAACAAGCAAATATACATAAGTGACCAGAAAATTGTAAAGATAATCGTAAAATTGCACCATAGTGACATGTCAACCAACTAAAATACATATTTTTGCCCCAAAATGGCGGCTTCTCTAGTGACTTTTTAGTGGTTTCAATATTTCACCAAAATATTTTGTCGAATACGGTAAAATTAACCTATATTTTTGTTTGTGTCAGGTTAATGTGGTTGTCATTTATGATTCTGATTCGCTTTAATTAAGTTCTGCTCAGTTCTATACTGTTATTTCGTGTTTTAATTAGTCTTTTTAATATAAAATACTATTTTGTATAGGTACTACGTCCTTAAAATTATCAACACTTTTTCATTTTCCTGAATAAAACCTTAAAAATGCCAGGGTGTTGTGTAAAGAATTATGAGAGGTCGATATGTTTTAAATGAAACAACAAGTGATACGTCTATTGATGACAGTCAAGACAAAATTGAGGAGTGGGACATGTTGGAGACAACGGAAAGGTCAGCAAAAGATACGGTTTCTTTAGTTGCCGATTTAAAACAAAAATTAAAAGCAGCATTGCAAAGGTGCCGTAGATTAGAAACAAAATTACAACGAAAATGTTCAAATAATTTTGAACATATTCAATGCAGATCATTTAAAATATCTTGAAACATATAATAGCAAAGGATTTCTATGGTCTGATGATACAATTACAAAAGCATTGAAGCTATGTATGGCTTGCGGTACTAAAGAATATGAGGAAATTTGTCGACAAAAACTTCCATATCCAAGTATAAGAACACTTCAACATCGTTTAAGAAATATGAAATTTCGACCAGGTATTTTGCACAAAGTGTTTGAAGTGTTAAAACTGAAAGTAAGCTTTTTAATTAATGAGTAATGTATTTTATTGGATGTTTGGCCGTGTTCATTACAATAGTTATATGTAGTTATAACAATATTGTAATAAGTTTAAAATAAATATGTATACATCTTACTGTTTTTTTCTTTTTTTTTAATAAATATATTTACCGCATTACATGCTGCTTAGAAAATTTCCATCCATGTTTCTAAAATCACTGCTTTATTCATTTGATACCAAAGAACAAATTGTTAGAGAATCAGTCATGTATTGCTTGCTTTACGTTTTAAAGTTCCCGCATCTTTTTGCCCCAAAATGGCGGATAATTGCGGTACTTTATATATCTAGTAACTTTAGTTTATATTGTAAGTACGCGACATCTGTGGGCAGCGATGGTGAGCAAAGATAAGAGCATTTATAATCGAACTGTCAAATTTTATCGGCCTTCATGAGCTCTAGTTTTAATGGATATCGAGAACTTAATAAGCGTGTGCAAAGTGACACGCTTGTCGAAGCTTTATAAACACCCATCCACGATGTATATTTTTCGACGCTTTTATCGTTGCTAGTATCGTCGCCCTTATCACAGCTAGTATCTTCGCTTTTATCACAGCTAGTGTCGTCGCTCTTATGGACTATCACAGATTCAAAGCGGAAAAGTAAAATAATCTGAAACAGTTAAGTCAGGAGAATGTGAAGGAAAATCTACTCTCTACACGGTTATCAAAATATTTATGTAGGAGGTTCATTGTTTGTAGGGTTTTATAAACCATGGCATTGTCCTTTTCGAAGTATCCATCTCTTAGTTCATCATCGTGCAACTGGTTTAGAAAAGGTTGCGATAAGTTTCATGAAAAGACAATGAACCAATAATTCTTCTCCGTGAAACTGCTATCTAAACATTTTCTGCATCATAACATAAGGGTTTTCACTGAATCATATACGTGTGGTTTGTTTAATAATGAAACCATTAAGGTGGAACCAAGCTTCATTTGAGAAGAAAGATTTGTCAAGGATATTATTATCATTCATAGGGTTTTCAAACGTCATCTAAGAATACAAGTACCATATGACAAAGTAGTTTCCTCTGAAAGCTTTCTAATTGACTTTTTAGCTGAATGATCTGTACGCCTCCTCACATCCGGATTAGTTTCAGCAGTTCTTTTCTTTAGTCTACCACTACCGGGATGCGACTTACTGCACCACAAGTGACGCATAGTCATTATAATAGACATGGTACGCCATCATTTACCACAGTGAAATTTTGGGCAGCTGAATTTTAGCGTGGTCGTACCAGCTTGGTTGACGATGAACGTTCGGGACGGCTAAACACTGCAATCACTACTGTGTAAAAACTAAAGGGTCGTTCAATAAAATTCCCAATTCATAAATAGGTTTGTAATAAATAAAAATAAGTAATAATAAAAACAAAGAATCTATAAAAAACCGTTAGCATTCGTGTAAAGTAATTGAGCACTGTATTAGGGTCTCTACGTCTGCTGCACTTCATTGCCTATTCTTAACTAACTGTGCTTTCGCGTCACCGCTTTCTCTTTTCCTTTTTTTACAAGGGTAGCTGCTCACCGCTTTCTCTTTTCCTTTTTTTACAAGGGTAGCTGTAACGTCCTCGCCGTAAACAGTCCCCCATCTGCTTCGTTTTTTTACAGCTACCGATAGCATCGGAAAAGTCCACCAAATGGTACTGGATGACCGTCGAATTAAGGTTAAAGAAATAAGAGATACTGTAGGAATTTTGATAGAACGCGTTTGTCATATATTGATTGAAGATTTTTGTATGAAAAAGCTAACCGCGCGTTGAGTGCCGCGCTTACTCACTGAGAACCAGAAACGCATTCGAATGAACATTTCCAAAGCCCTGTTGTAGCGGTTTAAGTGAAATAAGTTGGAGTTTTGGCGTCGATTAATAACAGTAGATGAAACTTGGATACACCAGCACACTCCCGAAGCCAAGGCACATTCGAAACAGTAGACTGCGAAGGGTGAATCGGCTCCGAAAAAGGCGAAGACTGTTGCGTCGGTCGGAAAAGTGACAGCAATGTTCTTTGGGATAGTCATGTAATTAATCGACTCTCTTGAAGAAGGAAGGACAATAACAGGGGCATACTACAGATCATTATTTGGCAAGTCGAAGGCAGAAATTATGGAAAAGCGGTCGTATTTGAAGCAAAAGAAAGTTTTGTTCCATCACTTCAGTGGTCGCCATAGCAAAAATTCACGAATTGGGGTTGAAATTGACAAACCACTCACCTTATTCACCAGATCTGACCCCCAGCGACTTTCTCTGTTTCCCAAGCTCAAAGCTTCGCTCGGTGGATAAAGATTTTCATCGAATGAGATCATAGGATTCCTAGACGCTTATTTTGCAGAACAAGGTGCCAACTATTTGGACGGATTAAAGAGATGAGAGCATTGCTGGGAAATAAAACTGAATTTATCAACAAAAAAAACTTCTTTCTATGTTAGGCTAGCAACTTTTCAGACTACCCCCAGATATTCTAAAAACTGGATCCTCAGTAGCTCTCCACACAATATTATTTTAGTAGAACAATCATTGGCACACGTATCTTTTCCTCATATTTTTCTTCAATTCCTTCTACGATTTCAAACAACAAAACTAAATTTGTTATACTTCCGTAGGCGAACGATCTGGAGATTGAATAGTAAGTAATTTATGCCATAATTTTACTGCCGAAAAATCAAGTAGATCTTGGAAATTTACAAAAAAGGAATTTTTTCAATTAATAAAGTGTATTTTCTATAGGAAATAAGAGGGTTATTAAAAAACAATGTTTAGAATAATAAGTTGGGCAAAATTTTATAAAGATCGGCGTTGTTTTTAAAAAACATAGTGCTTAATTAAAAAAAAGAATCTGCATGATTCTTTTTATGAAACAAGATGCTCTTCATACCTTCAACACAACGACTGGAACTGGAACTGGAAAAGTTTGGAGAAAAGTAGAAGCTAATGCTGGTCCTATTTTATGAACGCCCAGATCTCCGGATCTAGCAATCATGGACTTCCACTTTTGGGGTAGACAAGACAAATACTATATTCGGAGGGATTCCCAAATGATCCCAAACATTAAAGAATCGCTATAAATTAGTGATGGGAAAAATCGTTATTTTAAAATAACAGTTTCAACCGTTATTGTTATTTTGAAATAACGGTTGCAAAATAACAGGTTTAGCGTTATTTCGTAGTCTACAGTTCTACACGATAACGCATCATGACTCCACATAGCACATGTGCAACTGCCGATCTTGCAGCACGCCAAAATTTAAATTCAGAAGTTTTTTGTAATATAAATATTTTATTGCGTTTTTTTGCAGATAAATTATAAACTGGTTAATAGATTAATATAAATTAAGTGATAAACTGTTCACTGTTGTACTCAGATTCAATGCAATCATTGTTACAGCAGCGTTTAATTTCCACCATTTTGACTGATCCTACTGTTATTTTTCTTATATTTAACCTTAGTTAATCTTCGAAATGCGAGAACATCTATGTGCTTAAATGCTATATAATAAATATAACGGTTTTATTTTTAGTTTTTATAATTAAATTTTTTATATAACATCGGTCTTTTATTTTACATTTGATAATTCCAATACATACAATTATTTAGAAAATATGTCCATAATAAACGTCCGACTCGATATCGACTACCGCCGTAATAACCGTTGGAGAGGATATTTATGTAGGTACGTGATCTGATAAGTTATTTTTCTAGAGGAGTTGTAACTATTATCTGTAATAAACAGCGGCTTCGATCAGATAGTCGTAGCGCCACGCAGTTGAGTACGCCGCAACGGCGGTCGATGATATGTTCACAACAGTCCGAAAGCAACCGTGCTATACCTGTTATTTTCCCAGCGAGATAACAGTTGCAACCGTTATTGGATCCATAATGGTTATAAAATAACAGATAGTTAAATAACGGCCCATCCCTACTATAAATTCCATTTCTCTTGGGGAAATAAAAACACCATTTACTGCTTTTCGTGAAGATATTGAGAGGTGTGCGGATAAACGTGGCAGACTTTTTAAATGAACGCATATTTTCAATAATATGAATAGTGACATTTTAGTTAAAAAGAAAAGTTAATGTTAATATTTTCAACAATGTGAATTGTATGTAGTTTGTAACATTAAATTTAATTCTTTATAGTTATTTATTTTATGTTACCATATGACTCCTATTAGTGTTACGATTATTATTATTAGTATTATTAGGAAAAAATATCAATATTATTGTCTGTAGTTAAGTATCCAGTTTAAATTTCAATAAAATATTCCGATTTTGTAAACGCGCTTACACACTAAGTATTGGAATAATTTATTACTCGGAACATTGTTTTCTAATAACCCTCTTTTTTTTCTCATATCTCCTCTAGAAAATACGCTTATTGAAAAAAAAAATTATTTGTACATTTCCAAGGTTTACTTGATTCTACGGCAATAACATTATGGCATAAGTTACTTACTATTCAAGCATGGCTGAACCCCAAAATAATATTCTGTCTGTTTGACCTATCCATGCGTTAATCCAGGGACACACTGTATATGTCAACTACTAAACCTGAATGTGGTGATAAAATTGTAAAATATTAATAAATAAATCCCATGCAGGATAGAGAACAAGCAATATTAGTAATTTTAATTACAGTTCACTTACTCATGACGTAATGTTTCTACAATACAAGAACGAAATGAGCTGCACCAGCATTTTACTCCTTTTCGTATTTCTAACCTGTTTCTTTTAAGCATAAAAATACTTCTTTGATAAAGCTCAAAGGCGTCTAATAAATTTATTTGTCTATTGTTAACGGTAATTCCGTTTATTCATCTTACAACCATAAAAGGAATTAAATAACATCGTTTTCGAATTGAAAGGCCTTCCTGGATCTTTTAACAAGCTGATTTACGTGCTTCCGCAATGAATACATCAAAGTATCATCGTTATGCCTGCTACTGACATGCTTAACTGATTTTCAGTAGGTATCAAAACAAAAATAATAACGTACATTTCCGGCTAACGTATTTTACAAAGCGCTTATTATGATTGAAGACCAGTGATCCATAACAGAGCTGAGATTGCTGCACATATTGATTTGGAGTCCTTGTATGGAATCGTTGGATTGACGCGTGACCATGCATAAATAAGAAGTTAACCGGTGACAAACTTCAAATATTGGAAAGTATGTTACACTGTCGCCGCGGTATTGTTTGATATCTGGGCTGTTTTAGAATGAGAGTCGACTTTTCATACGCAGGAAAAGCTGCCAAAACTGGTTGGAAAAATATGGTGTTTTCGCATTTGCTGTTACTACGGCAGGTTTGTCTTGCATACTGTAAGAATCGATTGAATTGATACCAAATTATGTATATTGCATTTTATACTTTTTATTTTTTTTTTAATGCGTAGCAAAGAGATAAGTTTCTACAAGTCAATTAGATTATTATTATTATTATTATTATTATATGGCTTTGGCGGACGCCACTGACCAGTAAGTCAATCAGATAATAAAATATACGGAATAACCATTTTTATACACTGTCATAAGCCAAATATCCGTCATTCTTAATAAAAAAAAATTGTTAAAACTTGACTAACAAGGGAACACCGGCAACCCGCACTTCTCGATTTCGATGAAACTGCACAGACTGAAAGAGTACCTTGGTATAAGAACACAATTTTTTTCTTACCAAGCGTATCTCGCCGATTTGGGGGTACAGCCCCCTCCAAAGATTTTTGTTTTTTTTATTTGTGTAAATATCTGGGAAATTATAACAGATATCTTTTTCTTTTTAGAATATAATTTGAAGTAAATTACATAGTCCCAAGGATGATGCGAATTATTTTCGGAAAAAAATTATAACGCGGGACCGCCCCCCTCCCCCCCCTCATTTTTTATTTTTTTTTTTATTTATTTTTCACAAATAAAGTATATTACATAGTCTAAAGGATGGCGCGAATTATTTTCGGGAAAAATTTATAACGCGGGAAGGGGGACTCTACCCCCCCCCCCCGTTTTTTTGATTTTTTTTCTTTATTTTTCACAAATAAAGTATATTGCATAGTCTAAAGAATGGCGTGAATTATTTTCGGGAAAAATTAATAACGGGGGACCGGGTACTCCATACCCCCATTTTTTTTGCATTTTAATATTTTCGCAAATAGAGTCGGTTTTATGTAGAATATGTATGTGGTCAAATTGAGACAGTTAATAATAAAAATATTAAAAGGCGATAATAAAACTTTACTTGTCATTGATTGTCGTTATAAATATATATTTATTTAGAAATTATTTATTATTTCGATACATGCTTTAAGAAATACTATAATATAATGTGATTGAAATGACCACAGGTGGCCGTTTAAAATAATGTATGAGAAGCGTTCTTTCGTAACAGTTTTACCTTTTGGCACCAATTTCTGAAGTTCGGCAACACAATGTCCGCTCCAAGAATCAATCAAGAGAACTTCTTTTGGTCCGATATTTGGTAAGAAAACATCTGTTAGCCAGATTTTGAAATGATTTGAAGTGAGCTTTCTAGACGTCGAAGAAGAAATATACACATTTACTGGTCTAAACAATGATTGCGCAACTCGAGGTCCAAACGTATTCGTAGATTCCTTTAATACCAAAAATAATGGCGAAAGTAACCGTCCATCTGTAGAAATGGCCGGTAAAATTGTATAACTATGTGTTGTTGAGTGCAAAGATTGCACAACAGCTTCAGCGGTTTTCTCACCCTTTACTGCCAAAGTACAGCCGGAGAGCATTTCTAGATTAAATCCACTTTCATCGGCGTTGTATACGTTGCTTCTGCCGATACTAACGATATGGCGTTTGACTTCCTTAATAAAATTATTGCTTAACAATCGTAGGTCTTCCATACCAGCACGAGTCGACCTAGTAATAAATTTTGTTATTTTGCGTGACACAATATTATGTACTTTCTTGAAATGCCATATCCACCAATGTCCTGCTTTAAACGTGTCGTGTCCAATTTCTTCTTTAGCTTCTACAGCCCTGCTTCGAAGGTCCATGTCATGAATTATTTTTCCATCGTCTATGCTATTTTCAAATTTTGTATGAACGTATTCTGTAATAAGCCGTAGTTTATCCGCATGCGCGCCGCCTCTGTTAACACTTTCTTCCCATCTATATAATTGGCGTAGCGATTTGACCTTTTTGAATTTTTGTTTCACGCCTTCGACAGAACGTCGCTTGCTTTTACCACTTCTCGAGTATTCAACAGCTATAATTTTGTAATCTAGGTCAACAACACTGCCTCCTTCTTCAGGAAAACATGCAATATTTTCATAATTGTCTTCTTCATTTTCTGCTACATCTTCCACAAATTGCGCTTCATGTGGTTCTTCTAATCGTTCAAACTCCAATTCTGTGACATATTCAAAAGAGAACATGTTTTCTTGTTGGGCACTTACAATCATCTCCTTCAACGCATCATGCAACTCAAGTTCTTCAGACGTCAAAGGAATTATTGCGATGTTGGCTACTTGAAACGTTGCAAGTAACATGTTCAACACATTATCTACATTAATCGCTGCCATAATGCCAAACTACAAATTTACACTACACGAAAGAATACTTCTGACATATTATTTGAAACGGCCACCTTATATATGCTTCAGATAACTGTGTACGTGACACGAACAATCTAGTTTTAGTATATCGGTATCTACTGTAAGCACTTATAATTAATCCATCTCAATCGGATTATTTTATGGCATTTTTTGGAAACGTTTTCGAACTAATTCATTAATATATGTCTATTTAGAACGACAATTATCTATGTACGTCAATCAATGACAAGTAAAGTTATATTATCGTCTTTTAATATCTTTATTATTAACTGTCTCAATTTGACCACATACATATTCTACATAAAACCGACTCTATTTGTGAAAAAATAAAACATAAAAATGTAAAAAGAATGGGGGTATGGGGTACCCGGTCCCCCGTTATTAATTTTTCCCGAAAATAATTCGCGCCATCCTTTAGACTATGTAATATACTTTATTTGTGAAAAATAAAGAAAAAAAATTAAAAAAAGGGGGGTACGGGGTACCCGGTTCCCCGTTATTAATTTTTCCCGAAAATAATTCGCGCCATCCTTTAGACTATGTAATATACTTTATTTGTGAAAAATAAATAAAAAATAAATAAAAAAAGGGGGGGTGGGGTCCCCGGTCCCGCGTTATAATTTTTTTCCAAAAATAATTCGCGTCATCCTTGGGACTATGTAATTTACTTCAAATTATATTCTAAAAAGAAAAAGATATCTGTTATAATTTCCGAGATATTTACACAAATAAAAAAAACATCAAAATCTTTGGAGGGGGCTGTACCCCCAAATCGGCGAGATACGCTAGGTAAGAAAAAAATGGTGTTCTTATACCAAGGTACTCTTTCAGTCTGTGCAGTTTCATCGAAATCGAGAAGTGCGGGTTGCCGGTGTTCCCTTGTAAGTATGGATCATTTGTGTGAAACTCGGCGTATAGAAATTTTTCATTCTTGTTGGATGTGGTAATAAAACCAGAACTCAGCAAGAAGTATGCAATTTGTTTAATGCGAAACATCCAAATAGAAATGTCAGCCAATCCGCAGTCAGTAAGATCGGGAGAAAATGTAGAGAAGCTGAGGATGTCACGCGTCTCTTAAATGCAGGGCGTTCTAAGAAAGTGAATGAAGATGCGAAACTTGATATTTTGAGAGAATAATCCTATGGTGTACCTCGATCAAGCAGCAGACAACGACGTTGCTCTACGTGTTCCAAACACAGAATATATAAATTCACAGGAAGTTATCCTATTTCAAAATATGAAGTACCCATTAGAATTTTCGATTTTGTTAGCTTTTTCAAATTCATTTAATATTATGTCTTATGAGCGTACCCTGTATAAAAAATAGTTTTCATAATGATATATCGAAACCTACATACATAGTACCGAATATCAAAAATGTATAGAAGCGTATGACGTCAATATTTTAAAAAAAATTGAAAAATTGAAACTCAAAACCAATCCCAAATTTCGTTTCGGGGCCGACGAAGATCTTTTTGAAAGCTCGACTTAAAATTTGTCCTTGTTATATACGTATTGGGTTCACAAAACACAACGTGACGGCCTGAAGCTCGACGGAATTTTAGCATTTTGCTTTAAATGGTTGTCATAAGCGAAATACTCCCTATTCTTAATTTAAAAAAAAATGAAAGTTAACTAAGTATGGATCCTATAAGTGAAACCCAGCGCATAGAAATTTTAATTATTGTTGGATGTGGCGACAAAACCGGAACTCAGCAAAATGTATGCAATTTGTTTAATGCGGAAGACAATTTGGAGAAACTGGAGATGTCAAACCCATTTCAAATGCAGGGCACCCTAAGAATATAAATAAAGATGTGAAACTTGATTTTTGTTAACTGTAGGTGAGAATCCTTATGGTGTTCTGCAAAATGTTCTGGACATTTGTTTCTTTTTAAATCTCTAATTTGTTCCTTTTGTAGTTCCAGTACATTAACATAATTAAATTAGTAGTGAAAAATCTGCCTTTGGAAATAACCGAAGAATGCTTACAATTAAATATATGAAAGTTCACATCGAGATATTTTACTTTAAAACATAAAATACCCGAACACCGTATACATTATTACAATTTTTCACCAATCTTATCCACGCTGTTGAGAAGTTGCGTTTATTTATTATGTTATATTATTTAATGAAGTGAAATTTCTTATATGGCGTATTAAAATTAACACAAGCTTAATTTTAAAAAGCAATCAATGGAAATACATATATTCGCTTATTTCATTATTTATGGAGAATGCGAGAAAATTATATCAAGAAGATTGCCGACCTTTGCCAGTCGGCGGCGAATTTCGAGACGGCTACTGGCTATTTCATAGTGAGCAAACGTTGCAACAGTGTCCATATATTTTAGCGGTTCACTACTGAACTTACTAACGCGGTATACTTTTCGACCTCGAACCAATCACATGAATGTTTGGGATGACAAAGAATTTATTAGACGTTTTCGACTATCAAAGATTTCGGTCCGGAATATTTTACAAGAAATTGAACAACACTTGCCCCGCGTAGGAAAGTAACTAACTAGTTATTCTACTTATAGGTAATGTGTCTATTTGAACATGCAAACGATTTTTTAGATCCGTAAAATCCGTAAGTAACTGCAAAATTCTTTGAACGTTTTTTTCCGTCTTTCAGTAATTCTATTCTCCATTTTTCAAATAAAATAGAAATCGTTTTGACTTATGTGGCAATATGAAGGTACTGTGAAGTGACGTGACGAAGTGAGGTTATAACAAAAATTATAAAAACAAAATAATCACACTTCGCAGCTACCGCTCTCAGATTTAACACGTATACCGACCATCTCTTTTCTATAGGCGTATGCGATTAAAAATGTACAGTTGCCAACCTACTTTAAATTGACATTATATGCCTTTTAACTAAAAATAAATTTTGTACCATATAAAAGACGCATTTCTTTAAAAGTCAGATTAATTTAATACCACTTTTTGGTAAAAAGGACTTTAAAAATAAGTTAAAAGACCGGGTCTAAGCATCATTAACAAGCATAATTGATATTTTCTATTTTAGTTAAGAATAACATTGAAAAGCTTTAGCGGTAACATCTACAATTTAAATTTTTATATTTATGATCAAAACGGCCAATTTTATGTGATTTTAATTCAGTCTATTAAAGAAAAGAACGCAAAACAAAGGCTAAATTACATCATTACTTTAAAAATCGATCTTTCGTTGATCTTACCGATGTAATTAAATTTAATTAATGAGATAAAAATCTCAAGTCACCGCACCGGTAGGACTTGAACCTAGGTACCACTCTCGTTTGTCGGAAGGGCGCACTACCAACTACGCCACAGAGTCTCCATAGGAACGAATCCTTTGAATAGGTAGATGTTCGATGCCTGCAGAAGTATTGCCACCTTTCGACAGGACATATAATTTATTTAATTAATTACATCGGTAAAATCAAGAAAAAAAAATTTTTTCAGTATTCGCCGATGGAAACCAATATATTCAACATCATTATTCACTAAACTAATTTTGGAGAACATACATACAGCGTGTCCATCTGGCGCGTGAGCGGAATATAATTCTTTTCTTTGGCGATTTAGTAGAAAAAAATTTTCTGACAAAAAATATTCGGAGACAAGTTCTGCATAACGTAAAATTATGCCCAAGTATACAGAGTGTTTAGTTTCCGCCATAAACAATACAAATTTAGTTTTTTTAATGGATTATCCTGTATGACATTTTTGGATGCTTCTCTTCGATTCATGTCAACTTTCCTCAATATTCCCTATACTCATCCATCTTAGTTTTTGAGATTATTGAGATAATTTGTGATTTTTGCGAAATTCCTGTTTCTTTAACGGGCGATGTCTTAAACGTCTTACACGCTGAAATGCTGAATCAAATTTTATTCGATTGAGTATTTTTTGGAGTTTTCGGTGGTAAAATGGAGTAAATAAGCGATAAAGTATTACAATGATTGTACTGAAATCTTCATAAAACTGTTAGCTTTAAAACGCGAATGTTTAGACTCGATATAGATCAATTTTACATGAAATTACTTGCTGAATTAAAATATTTTATAAAAATTAGGGCAATCCATTTGAGAAAATTAAGTATACGGTACTTCCGGTGAAACCGGAAGTTGAACAGGCGTGCAGATATTTTCTAATACTTAGCCCCCTCGAACAAAATAAGTCTACAAATTTACAAATTTGGAACCTGCTTAGTTCCTGAAATACCGCTGACGCAAGCTCATCTGTGATATTCGATATAGTCTATGTTTTATACGGCGCCTTACATTTAACATTAAAGCTTTTTAAGTTCAAATCCCTGAAAGAAAAAAATAAATGGGAAAATCAAACGATGCATGACGCATCGATCCTGGTAATTTCCTGTCGAATGCGAATTTTTTTTTTGGTTGTCGGCAGTTGTAGAAGATAAAATAATGATGCCTTGGTTAAAGTTTGTGTAATCAGTGTTCTGTAACAAACGACGGTAATAATGGCGTAAAAAATTACTCTCATAAGCGATTCTCAATCAGGGCATATGAAAAAACCTTAATAAATCACATTGCTCATTAACTTGTTATCGCTTTTAAATTGAAATATAGCTTAAGTTTGACAAATTTGTTTGCATTTCTTTTATTTTTCAAAGATCATCTAATATTTCCTTTTGTAACATGCAATTGCAGCACTTTATGGGATAGTAGTGCAATATAATTCTGTATTCAAATCGTGCTTTCATACGCATTACATTAGAATCTCACAAAATACAATTCGCTCGTATTTGATAAATACTAAGGAATACGAAAGATAGCGTGTAGTGCGATTAAAGGTAATACATTGAAAAATATAACAGAAAATACTCCACAGCCATCATTAATAATTGCAAGCTCTTGATGCAAGTGGTTTGATTGTTACTTGGTTTTTTCAAAAATCTCATGAAATTGCTAATTTTAGGTTTTATATTATTTAGTGCCTTTTTAATCACAATTTACTGCTTTTTAAGAATGTGGCAAAATAAGTACCATGTTCCATTTGAAGAAAAAGAGATGGTTCAACTAGGATCTTTGCGGCTCTCCCTATGGCAACAACAATAGCGCCGCTTGATGTGTTTATACTTGTTTTCGTAAATCCAATGGTTTCGAAGATATTGAAGTCTTCCACTTTAAATATACCACCCCGTATGCTGATAATTACACTTAAGTTTACTTTCCCTACTAAGATAATTTCAATAAATAAGTTTACGAAAAATTACTCTTGTAGATCCATAGCTCCTCTCATCACCTAAAGTACTTTCCTTGTTTGTACTTGAAATGCTATCCCATCTTACATTCCTTGCCTTTCTTCTACTTGCACCCTTCACAAAATACGTCCTTCATAGCATTTACCAATTATTAACTTGAATTAGTATTTTTCTATAGAAATGGCTGTTATCAAAAAATCGAAATTTTGCCAAGAGATGCTACAGTTTATAATTCCTTTTTAATATAGTAAAATATTTCACAAAAATCGTAGCTGTATGGAATACAAAACAAATTCGCCGATTTTATAAACCAGTAAAAGATATTTTAATCGTAAACCGGCCAAAGATCTGGGTATTAAAAGGATTCATTCCTACAGAGACTTTGTAGTGTAGTTGGCAGCGCGCCCGTCCGGCAAATGGGAGTGGTAGGTTCGAATCCTGCCAATGTCTTAAAATTTTATTTCACTAATTAAATTTAATTACGTCCGTAAAATCAAGGAAAAAGCAATTTTTCAGTATTCTCCGATGGAAGCCAATATATTGTCGTGGTGCATATTTACATCGTCAAACGTAGCTGTCATTCGAGCACGTATAGTGTACTCAGTATGGCCACTCAGTCGATGTGAAATTCCCTGTGGCAGATATTAGTTCCTTTTCGGAAGCCTCCTTTCACCCCGAGCCTCCGAGTTACGGAGTGGGGGTATTAAATAATTTAATTAAGTCCAGCCAACGGCGATTTTAGTGAATTGGAAAAGAAACTCCTCTCCTATAGAATTTTTCCATTTCGTGATTCTTGAAAATCAATGGAACATCTTCCTACAACAAACAGCAGGGTAAATTCAGAGGCATTTCAAGCATGATTTCGTAAATTAAATATCTATCATAAAGTTATTAAGTAGAACGTCAGTAAGTCTTGTCATTATTGGGTTGTTAGTGGTGTCGAGTCACCACAGTCAATTCATCGAATATACGTTTATTCATCGAAATTTCATCGTCATATTATATTAGGAAAGTACTATTAAAATTTACTGCGGACAAAACAGTCGCCATCGCGATTAAAATAATGCAGTGGAGGGACGCCAATTAATTTGATTACATTTGGTCAAGCTTTCATTGAGGCAACTCGTATTTTGACTGTGTTCCAAATTTCAAAGTGTGTAAATATTCAAATCATAATAAACAAAATTCAAGGTAGAAGTGAAGTTGGGAGTATCAGAAGTGGCAATTCCCCGTGAATCCCATACAAACATAAACTTTGTATGACATCGTCTTAGAAATCCAGGTTAGTTTTTAGCATTTTTCAGCTTTAATTTCCATTTACTGATATAAAATTTCGTTTAAAATTGCCGAAAGAGTGTGTAAGAACACTTCCGAACCCCCAGTTCATCTAATTATTTAATGAATTTACAAAAATTAATTTTTTTAAATAATTTCCCAGTTTTAAAACATTTCAATATTTATTAAACTAGCTATATCACATAATTATAACATAGAAATCCTTAAGAATTCTTCCTTATATCACATTCCTCTTTTTGTAAAAATAACCTTTGCAAACCAACCTTGTTTTCAAAATCAAGAATAGCAAAGTTTCATATTTTAACCATCAAACAGCATGTAAAGTAAAATTTTTACAAGACTATTTTCGTATGAAAGGTTAGAATTACTAACTGTCAGTTATACAAATCATTATAGTAGGTAGTCAATGGCACCATGTAGCCCTGTCAATGGATTAATACCAAAAAAGTAAATACTCGCGCAACGAGAGCATTGGCTTTTGCGTTTAATAAATTTTAGCGTAACTTTTTTAGTTGCGTACTTTGAAGAACCGTAATATGATTGAAACTGTGCGAAACTACCTATATTAACAAACTTTTGGGTATCGTCCTTTTTCAAAACGAGTCCCGTTATTTTAATACTAAAACGTCGTTGAACGAAATGAAATGGATGTGAATAAAGCACGGATCTAAACTTAAAACTTTTCCCTTAAATCAATATTTTGTCATCTTGCTGGGTAAACGCACGTTTCTTTGATTGCGTTACACACCCTAAAAAATGGGTAAAAAAGTAGCTGTCAACTTTGTTATTTTAGATGGAACATCCTACATATTATTAAATTTTTGAATACCCAATTCCATTCCAAGGTTTGTTTGATGGAACAACTATGTTGCTATTTCTAACCATGTTTGAAATATTTACATTTGTTGAAAATTTTTGACGGGTGGACGAGTACATCTAAATTTTTAATAACTGTGAAGGTGTTTATCTTGGAAAATTGACATTTTGCAGAACTGTATAAGGTAAGATTAGAAACCGAATTAATTTTTCGAAAATATTATATTGAGCGTTCAACAATTAAAATGAAACTTTCAAATGGAAAGTGTCAAAACTTTATTTTTTAAAATACAACTATCTGTTTTTCTTTTTCCGTCAAATTGCTTCTACAAAGAGAACAAAAAGAATGTCATATTCATTATGCATCTAAAATTGATACTTTTCAAGATATTTGGGAAAATGTTTCTAACGCAATTTCCTTATAAGCAAAGTATCCACCAATGAGAATGTAGCTTACGTAGATTTTTAAAATATCATCAAACTTTGGAGATATCTAAGCTAGTCATGGCCATTAGGAAACAATCCAGCATTGATGAAAAATTATTCATTACTTAGTTTTCAATTATATGAACGAAAATTATTTAAATTTGTTTATTATTTATGGAAAATGTAATAAAGTGATGTCAAAAATATGCATCAAAAACAAATAGTTATTCTTTCAGAGTTCAGTTTTACTGCTGATGATGGTAGCTTGGCTATTGAAACGTGCGTCCAGTGTGAGTGAAGTTTTGTGGTAAGGGTTTTAGTGAAGTATAATAACTGCGAGGTAGTATGGCATACAGCAATTAATTAACTCGGAAAGGCCGTTTCGAAGACACGTGGGTCCTCATCTTCAGCCGCGTATCGATTGATGTGAGAGAACATATATTAAATCTAACAAACCCGCTCTATCCCTACTCTTCAAGAAAAAAATATATACAAGTACCTAGTTTTGCCCCTTTGGACTAAAAAGCAAGTTAAAGTAAGGAGAAAAGGCGGAAAAGGGTCTTTTCACCACGAAACGCAAAAAATGTGGCTATCCCATCGTAATAAGAATGAAAATAAAAATTATTATTTTTTTATTTTTATTAGGGTGTGATGGCATGTTTTTGCGTTTCGTAGTGACAAGACCCTTTTCTCCTTATTTTAACTTGCTTTTTAGTCCAGAGGGGCAAAAGTGAGTACTTGTATATATTTTTTCTTGAAGAGTAGGGATAGAGCGGGTTCGTTAGATTTAATATATATTCTCTCACATCAATCGGTACGCGGCTGAAGATGAAGACCCACATGTCTTCGAAACGGCCTTTCCGAGTTAATTAATAATTTGTGTGGTGCGGAATGTGCCGAGAATATTGTTGTTTGTTTTAGTGAAGTGTTTCAATATAGTTATTCAGCTTAAAATTGACTAGCTACTACTTATTATGAAGGAAAGGAAGGTTGACGATTCAATTTTAGTGCTAATAAGAACATCTTACTGTAAGTAACTTTTACGGACAAGGTAAAAAACTCGACTACGAAAAAAAGCTGCTATCTAAGCCGCCAGCTTATAGAAGTAACAATGAAGACGCCCTTAAAGCATATTGGCAAATATTGGCGCTGAGAAAATCGAAGATTTCAAACCGTGTAATTCAAACACGAAGTAGATAGTCATGAAAAACAGAAAAGTAATCAGTCAGATATGATTAGCGGCAGTTACAAATACATGTGAAAAAAAGAAGTTGCGAAACTATGTACTGTCTGCGACCCTCTATCGTTGTGGAAAGTTAGTAAATTACATAAAGTTGGATAACTCAGAAGATGCCTATAAAAAAAACTAAGAGATAAAACATTTTTCTTTTAGTCTCTATTTGACAATTAATGAATATTTGCGACAAATGGAGATATCAGAAAATATGAAAAAAATTCTTTCTTAGTGTATCTAATACTGCACTGTGTACAGTTAAATTAATTTTAGAAGTTGCAATATGTTGTAGTGGCTGCATATTGAAGTTAGGACAATTGCCAATAATGCAAAAGAAAATACAATTTTATTGCTAGAAATAAAAACAAACAAGTAAGAAGAAGAAATAAAAAAAAAATAAAACAAAACATTCTCATTAAAATATTAGGCTATATTTTTTGCTCATCGAAATAGTATCCATTGCCTTGTAATAGCCCCCAGGACCACTCATGGCATGCGTTCCGTTAGTTTGGTTAAAGTTTCACCGGAAATGTTCCACTCAGTTTGGAGAAGTCGCCGCAGGTGCTCTTTCGAAGTTAGACAGACTTTTCGTATTCGTCTGTCGAGCTCATCCCACACTAATTCGATGGGGTTCAAATCCGGACTTTGCGGGGTCAGAGCATGATTTGCTAAACGTTCTCTTCTGCTTGAGACGTTAGATAATTTGTGTAAATTAGTGCTGTATGTTTGGGGTCGTTATCAAACGCAAACACGCAGTTCTCTTCAATTAAGCACAAACCGGATGTCACAACGCCCTCTTCTAGTATTATATAACATAATACCGTCGATTTTTACTAGATCTCCGGTCCCCGCACTGCTAAAATAACCCCAAATCATCACCGAACCACCACCGTGCTTTACTATGGGCACGACACAATCGCGCAACATTCTTTCATCATTTCTTCAAGTTTCTTCTGTCCAATTCATATAATTTTCGGCCCACTAGTCGTTTTTGGCAGTTTCCACGACGCAGCTATCGGTCGTTCGCGTCGCTTGTTGATTTCTGCTGCGATTTCGGGCGCCGTCAATCACTGGTTTTATTCGCTCAACTCTGTAAAGCGTCGATCTTCCGTACGCGTCGTAATTCTTGACTGACCAGGGCGATTACGGTCTTCTAATGTCCTGGTGGTTCGGTGTAGGCGAATAGGATAATGCTCAGTTGATTTTGTAACTTGCAATTTTTCCGCAATCAATCGCACGGATTATTCTTCCTCGAATAATGTGAGAATAGCCGATCGTTTTTCTAAAGTAATATGTAGAGCTGCCCAATTTGCGCCAACAGCCAGTGGCGAGCGCATAAAAGTTTACACAAAATAAATGGTCAGAAATAAAATATAATACGTGCTAAAACACTTACCGTCTTAAGAGTCTTCCGTGAAATCACAAAGTGAACAATGTCTGTTAAATATCTGCAACATTAGATATGTTTTCACAGTTGTTTCGACAAACCGAAGACGGCGTGAGGAAAAAGTATGTTTATATGCAGAAAACGAACGTTCTACATCTAGTGACGTTATATTTGCCAAAATCAGAATCATTCTCTAAAACACTTTCAAACCATTCTAGAACATAAACATTTTTTACGTTTTCTACCGCGCATAGCTGTGCGTGAACATGTTGCACTATTTGTAGACATTCCACTAACGACACCGAAGGATTTTGTAATTTTTCTATTGCCTCCACTAGTCCGAAGTAATTGTTTTGAATAGTTTTTAAATCCGTTTTAACTTGACTATCTTGAAATTTCGACTGGCTTTCCTTAATAGCCGCAGCTTCCTTTGGATCGAATTGTAAAACCACCTTCTTAATATTCTCATTATTATCCCAACTTTGTTGTAGAGGTTTTTAGAGTAATATAAAATATAAAATTCTAATAGCTATCCTGACTTCAATGGCCGGTAGTGTATATTAAATTCATAATAGTCATAATTTAAGTCAGTTTGAATTATTTTTAACACGATATATGTGTTAGCAGAGAATCTCATTTTCTTTGCATTTACATAATACGTTAGCGTCAAGGTATACCTGGGGTGTAAAGTTAACGATCCTTAGGATATTACGCTTTTTTAATATTCGCATCTGCTCACCGCATTTCTCCTTTAATCTATCGTTTAACATAAATCGAAAAAAATGTTTTGTGCTACTATGCAATATATTTAGATTTTCTGGAATATTTATAAGACTAGAATTGCAGCATCTACAGTGAGGTCCTAAGTATTATTACATTCTGCATCTGTCATATTTTCGTTCTTTGTTTTCGTTATTATTTTCTTTTCTTTTTACCTGTTTTGTTAATTGTTGTTAGTTCTTTTCTTTATTGAACTTTATTGTAATTATTTCATTATGATAAGTTAGTCCAAATTTATCCTCGTTAAGCATATCCAGCTGTATGTATAATGTATTAGGAACCCTCTATTTTTGTGTAAAGAAAGGAAATGTGCGATGTTGAAATAAAACTCCGTGTACGTGATTAACAAATACAGCTGTTTATTAAGAAATTTAATATTTTGTTGATCCGCTACGTGCTTTTTTTCGTAACACTTTTCTATGATTTTCTCCTTTAACGGAGTTTTGGAGGTTCAATGGGCGACAACTTTGGAGATTGTGGTGGCCAGTCCAGAAGGTGGATACCATTTTTGGTGAACGAATGCATTATCTAGCTGGTAATAATAAGCGGCCATATCTTCGTCAAACAATTTAACTATTGACGGCTCCAGCATTTCTTGCAAACAATGAGATACACCGATCGCTATTCATGACCCCAATAGTGGTCCAGGTTAATCTGTTGGTATTTTGGTAATCAAATTGAAGAAAATATGAGGGATGAAATGTTAAAGAAAATTAAGTGTTTAATTGAAAATGAACATATCAATAATGCCGAATTTTAATCTACTAGTCGTTTCTGTTTCCTCTTCCTCATTTTTTTTCCTTCGTCTTCTGATAACATTTTATCAGTGAGTTCATCCCTTTGTATCAGTGATCAGACAACAGTGGAATAACTTCTCATGAAAAAATAGTAGTCTTCTATAACTTGATACTAATGGGTCGTCCATTGCATGTATTCTCGAAGATTTTCGAGGGTAGCACTGTTTTCTACCTAGTAAAAGCAGATTAGATGGAAGAAATGTACAGTTCTTTTAGAACTGCTGTAGTATCCTGTTTATCTCGCCGTTGTAAGCTAATTTGGGTAGCGTAGGCCAACTCATTATACGACTAAGCTCTTTCGATGATTTTCGACGATCACATAAAGCCATTCTTTCCAAAGAGCAATCATCTCTGGTACTGTTTCGTCGATTCTATCCCATACTTGGTTTATTTTTACAGCTTTCCGTTTCTCTAAACTGTGTTCACCGTACCACATCTCGCGAGTTAATAGCACGATTTAGCTCTTTTTTTCAGGGTTCAATTCACGTATTTTTTAGGCATTATCGTGGTAGTATTTAAATCTCTAGGAAATGAAAGAAATTTTATAATCCTCATTTACATTTTTTACAGTAGTTTATATAAACATCCACTACAGGGATTTACTTGAAATTTGAATAGTATCGATAATAAGGTGTTTCCCCTAATAGACATGTACTCTCGACTTTTTTCGGAAACTTTAACGTTCGCAAAAGGCGGAGAAACAGTTCTACTCATTATTTTCTTAATTAATTTTATTTATTCTACTACAAAAGATGAAAATAAATCGCTTTTCAATAATTTACTTGCAATTTATAAAGTATTCTTCCTTTACCAAATGCAAGAGGAATCTGTATTAGCGACCTTAGCAATATAAGTGAAAGTACTTGCGTATCTTGCTCATAGATGTCGCCAAGAGGGAACAATTTTGACAACCGTTAAAGTATATAGTTTATCTAAACAACCAATCACTTCGTGGGTGTTAATTAATTATGTTGATGCGGACTTAGTGATTTAAAAGTGGATTTACGGCGGTGTTCAGGACGGCGTTCATCAACGTTCCACCGGGATTAGCTGTTGTGTCCAGAATCCTGTGTCAGAATATAAAGAGTAAGTGAAAGTAAACAATTTTATTTACAAATTTTAAATTAAAAGTATTTATTACAAATAACGCGGAAATAAATTCTTACGGTAACAACTATATGGTATTTACAAAAGAAAAGGTAAATTCTCAAAGTATTTACAACATTTTCTGATTTAAATTAACAAATATTTACAACGAGGAAACGGTATAAGTCAAAACACAGACTTAAACAATTTTATCGGCGGTGTTCTTCACGGCGGCGCCTACAAAACAGCTTAAGGCTGTTAGAACGGAAACGATAAGAAATATTCCATAGTTGCCTGCTTAGTACGCCGATTGACTAGGGAATACTTTACGGACTTCGAGAAATGTTTAACGGTTGCAATGTTGGGCGATTATGAATGATACAATCGAGATATATCGATTATACCCGAATAATCGATCATTCGATTATGGTTCAGAAATCATTCATTATTCGTTTCGACTACGCAGGAGCACATAAACGGATTACGATTCGAGATCTGTATTCGAAACTTCGAGGTTTCGAGTTTCGAAATAATTCACTCGTCACTCGGATTCTGTCAAATAATCGTGGAAAATAATCGAAATCGTTAGTAAATTTCGAATGATGATTTCGAATGATCATTCGATTATTTTAAACGATTATTTCGATTCATTCGATTATTGAAATATATCGATTATACCCAACACTAAACGGTTGCCTGCTTAAGTAATCGCCGACTACCTGCGGGATATTTCCCGGACGCTGCTTTTTAGTCTGCTTAAAAGCGCCGACCTGCCACGCAGAGGTGGACTTTTATTGCTCAGTTCCTAGCCAGCTTAAAACATTGACTTGCCACGCAGAAGTTCCCCGAAATGTAAATCTGATAGGTTTATATACCAAATTTTGCATGACGTTGCACTTCTTGCTCATGACGTACTGCGGCCTTGTACGAGACGCGTACAAGCAAAAAAATCTTAAGATATATCGTTACGCAAGTTCTGGTTTGATTGCTTATGAAACATATACACTGGTGCCCAAAAGTAGTATACATTTTCGAAAGTTATTTAACAAAATAAAAGTTTAAGAAAACTGAAAGATAATTTAGAGTATACATTTTATACTCTTTTCTAGCTTAAAAGTTTTTAAATTTGTGGAGATGGTCGACGGTTCAGCAGAATGCTCGATTCAAGAAATCCATCTACTGAAAGCACTATAAGAAAGACTTTTAGCTTTATATTCTGCACTATTGCTTTTTCTCCAACAACAAAGACATTATGATCAAGTTTGGAACCGCTATACAATTAACCTATAAGAAAAGCATTAATAAATGCACAATTTAATTGTTGTTATTACACTTTTACGCTCGTTAAACATATAGTTGGAATGCTTTTATAACATTGCTATAATTCAAAAAATGAGGTTGAACTATTTAATTCTATGTATATACATTCCCAATATTCCATTAAGACTATAATACTATAATCCAGTGTATGTAACGTAAAGTAATGTTAGCTGTGGTGGCGGTAGATTCATACTCTAATGCGAACTAATGTGCAACGGAACCACCGCCCGTTTCCGAAATTAGTTAGGTGAAATATAATAGTTTCAATTACAGCCCGCATAACATAGTTGATTAGTTAAATTACTCCATTATAAATTTTGACCGAATTAATGTGAAATGTTCATAAAATACACGCAGAGAAACGTTTACTTGTATCAAGACTGTCCGCCTAAATTCAAGACTCAATTTCAATTATCCGCAATACAATAATTGTTTTAAATCAAAAAAAAATATTTTCTTGGCGCTCTTTTCTCCGCTTAAGAGTATATACTTGTAATGAAATAATTGTATTTCTTTGTTTAAGACATTTGTTAACTTATTTCAAGAAAATCTTGCAGAAAATTTAACCATGCAACGCTAATGTTAGTCGATTCGACTAACATCGGTTACATTTCGTAACACTGTTTCTTGCTCGCTTTACCGATCGCTTGTAACAGTCGTGTATACTCAGACGTCAATGTTCTCTCATCATGTGTTACAATAGTAAGTATTGTCATATTTGAGTAATGCTGAGTTATGTTGCGGAGAACACAAAATTGAGCTTGTAACAATTGCTCTCAAAATCAATAACCTATAAAATTTGTTATGCTGAATTATTTTCCAATTAATTTTCTTGTATTTACAATGAATTTTGTTATATAATTTTAAAAATTATTCACTTTCTGTTAATTTTACAATTGTTCTCAAAAAGGAGCATTCTGTGAAAAAATATATTATTAAAATAAATTTAATTACAAAAAGTTAAAAATTTTGCTTTATTTATATTTCAAATAAATAAAAATACCAACTGTTAAAATATTTTTTATGGTTGCTATATATGTATCGAAAAAATGGCTCTGATATGTGTATTAGTCGATTCGACTAAGGATTAGCCTTAACGTATAAAAAATAAGATTAGCGTTCCAGGGTTAAAGAAATCGATTCTTAGTATAAGTGAATGGCCGTTACAACACAAAACAATATTTTCTTAACTATAATGAATAGTTCTTAACTCCAGAAAGCGTTTAGGTATTGTTCATAAATCAATAGTTTTATTTTCTTAAGATAAAGCATTTATCGACTTAGAATTCTTAAAATGCATATTATTTACATCTTACATCTCTCAATTTATGTCACTAATCTTCAAAAACAGCAACTGAAATATTTCCTGGCGCCATCTAGTACCAGTAGATATAGTACCATAGATACCATAGATACCATACTTACCCATACAATGGTATAACCTTTAACGTACAACGTTTCATCAACATTTTCAAAAGATACCGGCTAATGTAATATGTTTTTTTCTTTTTATTACTATTTACCACGTGTACTAATTTAACTATAGTTTTAAAATATATAATAATAATAATAATAATAATAATAAAAAGATAAATAAACTTAAATATTAACTCGTTAATTATTAAACTACATAAAAATAATCCCTATTTATTTAAATTATTAAAGAAATAATTTAATTATTTTCTTGATGCAAGAAACCATTTCTCTGCATGTATAAGGTCGAGAAGATTACAATTAATGTAACTTAGATTCTTCAAATTTCAAGGATTTTCGCTTTTTAATTCTTTTGATATTTAGTCGTTTCTACACGTTTTGGCCACATAATTAAATTTATGCACGATTCTATCAACGTTCAGAAATCAGTATAGAGGAGAAAAATATTTCCAGAATCTTTTGAATACATTGTATATTTTGTATTTGCTTTTATTTATAATACGAGTTTAGGCAAGCAGAATGTTAATGAAGCATTTACGTTCTTGGTTGGCACCCTACTTTCGAACAGTTTTAAACATTTTCCAATACACTCATATTTCAAGCAACACCCGTAATTAACTATTTGAAACGACGAGGGTATTACCTCTACTAAATATTTATTAAACCAAATAGATTTGAGAAATTTATTGTAGCAATTCCCAACCTTAACACGTAATCCTAGCGCCCACTAATCACTTTCAACGTGTACATAGAATTAAAGTGTATCCATTAGCTACATCCATGAAGGAAATCTGCTTATAAAGTGTTATTTTATAATCGAAGTAAATCTCTGGACTATTCATTCATACAGAATGAATATATAGTAATAATTTTAATTCATTGTTTATGTGTGCGCGGATTACTATCGCATTTACCTTTCTATAAAACCGATATGCGGATGATGTACAATAATGAATAGTCTGCGGGAATTTATAGGTATATGCTGTTGCCAAAAAAGAATCATGCGTGAAACAGTTAGCTTACAAGGAAAGGTATCCAACCCATACGACTATGTAAAATATCGGTTTCCGTTTCTGCTGAGAAAGGGTTTTGAAAGTTGAAATCGATTTTCTCGTTAATTATCTCCTATTAAATGTCCATAAAAATTATGGATACTTATATTTAAGCGTTTGGCATTTTTAAAAGGCTATCGAAAGGGATATCGAAATAAGCGTACAAAAGAGTGCGTACCTTATTTTGTGGTGGTTATATTCACTTCATACTCCCGGCACTCTCTATAGCGCCAAAAATTGAACTGGTGCTGCGATCTAACCCTCTTTTCAAGAGTATTGAGTCGTAGCTGTGTTCTTTTTAATAATATAGAAATATCAGTAAAAAGCTGAGCTGAGTGGAGTAACTCAGTCAAACTCACTTTCAAAAGGAACGGAAGGCATTGCTCTGTCAAATTAAATTAAATATATATAACCTATCATATAATTTTATATTCAATAGTTTCTTGCTCTCACAGGCGTCCTCCTTTTATCCTATTAACTGCATATTTATTGATTCAAAATCACCATATTTGGCGCTGATCTGATAGCGTTCCATTCACAAATATTCATGCAATTGCTAAGATACTGAACAAATTCAAATCGTAATCATTTATTTTTCCTACTACCGGCTACGTAAGTTAATCATTACTGCCCTGATTGAAGGTATATACCACTGCTGACGTTAAAATCTAGGACAACTCGTATAAGTTCATTTTAACGTTTTTTCAATCTTACCTTTACATCACTTTATTTTCAGTTGAGCTGGTTCACTTTCTAATCACTTGCAAACATTTCAGTTTATAATCACTTACTTATTATATAAAAGGAGGACGCCTATTGTATTTGTGTACTTTCATAAATAATTACTATTAATCACAAAATTCCGAGTATAGCCGGTAAATGGGTAAAATTAATCTCTCAATTTAATTTAAAATATACACAAAACTGACATATGTCAATTTACTGCGCATGTTCAGAAAACACACTCAAATACACTCATCAAAGCTGCCCCTTCTTAACATATGCTTCATCGGTGCGGGGCGAAGCAAGAATCACAAAAACTCTGAGGCGAATGTGCAAAAAGAACACGGTTATTAGTGCGTGTTGTTGAGTTTCTCAGAGTCGCTGAGAGTAAAATCGAATCGTGTATTCTCGGCACAATTCAAAAAAACTTAGCAAAGAAATGTAAAATTTACTTGTGTGTTCGTGTTTACTACAGAAAAAGTAGGTTAGGTTTACCCAGTTCTTATTAAAATCTGATGCATATTACAATTAACTTAAAACAAAGTTAAAATTTACAGGTGAGATATTATAGTAAAATTAATAGTAGTTATAAAACAAACTACCGGTTCTGTGAATTTCTAAAATATTTAAAATGAAAAAAAGATGTTAATATTGCCAAAAAAGACATGGCCGATTGTAAGAAAAAAATCTTTCCAGTAAAGAAGACTAATAATAATCAAATTACTTGGGGCGAACTTCCATGTTAAGCAAGGACCAACAACATTTTTTATTCACTTGCGTCATAAACAAACACCTTTCTCTATTCAAACATATATTTTCACATAACGAAATATTACAATTTTCTAATATATGTTGTAAATTTAAAATGGAAAACTCGTATCATAAAGACAAAAATAATTAATGCTTAAAAATGAGTAACAGATTGGCTGACATGAAAATCTTTCGCTGCCGTATTGTATGAAGTAGTAAATAGTTTTCAATTAAAGAATATGTACATAATAGTAGACGTGCAACCTATGATGTCCAGAAGGCGACTCTTAAAGAATATAAAATTGATTGCAATCCCGTTTATCTGTTTCCGAAACTACGTCTCCTTATTCATAGACATTGCCATGTTGTCCATTACTTCCACTGTTTAAATGTATTATATATTTTGTATGTCTGCTATATGTTTAAATATACATATATGCACGCGCACGCATTAAAATGATAATGATTTTGTTATTTTTTATGAATAGTTTTCATGTTAGGTTTATTTAGACTAATATAAAGGAAAATATACTAAAACAAAGTGAGAGTAACAGATAACCACACATGATAAATGTCACTCAAAACATTCGCATGTCAATGAGAATTACAACTATCAATTTTGACAGTAGAAAATGTTATAAACTTAACAAGCCAAAAATATTTGCTTCCGGATTACCAACTTAATCAGCCTTTTTTGCCAGATTTAGGCTATTAGATACTTTGATATAGCATGTTGGTACTGTATACTCATGCTATTCATTGTTATTATTAAAAGGTTAGAAATTTTAGCTGTCAATCTTATTTTAAAATTCACATAAGAATAAATATGTGGAAAGAAAACAACTAGTTTCTTCTTTTTTGAAGTACAAATATGTTCAACTTCAATAGATTATTTTGTGAGTTAGACGAACACCTCCAGAACGATGTTATACAAATCTAATCTACCAAAATGATATTCATAAGATAATCGCAAACAGTGTAGTTCAATGTTATTTATTATTTCAGAGATTAATAATTATATTTACAAGATACAGTGTGAAATGATTCAAACAGGCATATTTACAAAAAATTACAATAATTTTCACATGTCAACCTTTAATAAAACAAGTACTCTTTACTATTAAAACAATTTTATAAGAATCGGTTTAATCAGTTGACATATCTGATAGTGAGCATGATGAAGATTAACCTGGTAAATGTATAATAAATTGGGTCATCCTACATTTCGTCCAATTTCCATATATCTTTTTCTAAAGTCGAGTACAAGCCATCGGAAAACATGTAATAAACATGTGGTAAAACATTAAGTGTACCTTTCATAACATGTTCTCAATGGTAACATTTTGATATTCTTGATCCATAAGAGTAGGTTTCTCATTTATTTTGAAGCTTGTATTATTGTGCTTTATAAAGTTTTTCACATACTCCGATACAATCTCAATCAGGTTTACACATAATAATAAAGTGGCAAACGGAATAAGTATGTCGCATTTCAATAGCTGCTTCATCGTGTATATATTTATTGTACTTATGCTTTTCTGTAGAACCAATGCTTGAGATCACGTTTTAACTTCTTTCAATAGGAATATTTTTTCTCTTAACCAGAGGAATGCCTTCTTCTTTGGTAACTGTGGTAGGAATCCGTTCTTCTTGTGACTGTGTTACAAAGCATTATCGATAACTATTACTGAGTTTGCTGTAGATTTGGTAGTAACTGACTGAGAAACCACTCTTCATACTTTCCAGTACAAACATCATCGTGAACACCTGCAGTATTTTTCTTGCACATAGAATGGTCAAAAAACGTCAGAGTTATAATTTCACGATTTTTCGATTCATCAATATTCATAATCCTTACTACTTACAATAATGGATAGCATTATAAGATGCAGTAATTTTTGTAAACAACTGATTTCCTTATTAATCGAAGAAATGTGAAAACAAAACACTGAAATTGACGTTACATAAATATTACCAATCAGCTGATCAGTGATCTCCCTAGGAGAAATCCCGCCGAAAGGCGAGGCAACAGCGCTGGTTCCAGACAAGGATAGTTTTATGCAAATTATTGTAAACTTGCAAAAGAGGGTTATACCCCATAAGACCCAATACTTCGAAGCCAGGGTGAAACGCTCTATAATCTTGGTTCTGCTTTTACAGGAATCTTTTTTTTTCTCTTGGAATTGCCTGCATAGTTTTTGAAAAGAGGTATAAATGGCTGGGCGACCCAAGTTTTTTAAAATGTCCATAGTGACTGTTCTCTTCTCTGATTCACTTGGGCATCGAAATGGACCTATACTTTTTTGTCTTAATGTCTTCATTGACACCATAAAAGAGCCATAAATTTGAAGACGCAATGTATACCTACCTATATTTCTATTGCATATAAAACAATTACTAAGAATAGTTTTGACATTTATTTATTACTGGTCAATTTCTTAAATTATACAATCTATATCACGCGACTGATAATCCCATCGTGTGACTAATCGTGCCACTGTGCACTGTGGAGTGATGATTGATCCTTACTTTCACATGTTTAAATTATTTAATTTACATAATCATATAAATAAACAATACCTTGTTTGCCAGACCAGTGAAAAAATAAATAGTATACAAAAACCTGTTCCTACGTTCTCTGGTTTAATGAATAAATGCCGCTAGTCGTCTGTTTCGGTATATCTTCTTTGCGAGGAGGGGCGACTAATCGCTTTGTTTAGATGTCTGAAATGCTTGCTTATTTGCTCGCTTACTCAGTAACTCTCGAAATAAAACAGAGTATCTACATACAAATTAATTGAAAAAAACAGTCCCTTTTATATCATATAAAAACATGTGCGTAATCGTGTATTCCAACCCAAACTCTGCTACCGTCAGGAGCTCTTACTTCTAAGCCTCCGAACCATTAATTGAATTAGCTAAATTATATTTTTGTAGTTCATTTTCTAAGGTAATTAGGTACTTCTTTACGCACAAACTCAATCTTTCCCTGAATTTTCCTTAACCTGATCTATAATTATTTTTGACAAGTAAATTTCCTCTGTTCTACAAAAACACAACTGTTTTTCGCTCCGAAATCGTTAAATTTCGTAGCAATGTCGTTATATTTACACAAAGAATTCGCTTACATGGCCATAATAGAATACAGGTCAAAAGCGTTGAAAAAATGAAGCAAATTTGTTATCGATCTTTGAACACTCGTAGACATAATGAAAAGTGTGCAATTCGGGCGACGCTGTAAACACCTGTAGTGCCAGCTCAACTGGAAAATTAACTCCGAGTGCTTTAGAAAAATTAATGGTTTTTTAAAATTCAATAAATAAACATGAAGGAATCAATAGAGATGGAAAGACATTCATTGTTGAGTTTTTGTGTGGATACTTCCTTGCGTATAACTGCTCAGAAATGTTGGGAATATTCAAATACTAATATATTTATTTAAAAAAATATAAAAGTATGACTTGAATGGATGTGTTTAAGAATGACTAAAAAAGTAAAAAAAAAAGCTGTGCGGATTTTTTTTTATTTTAAAAAGGATTACTCAGATATTCTTGGAAGATTAATTAATTCATATTTCAAGAAAAGAAGTGGGCAAGTAAAATAAATGTGCTGTTCGCCCTGTATTCAAATTAAACTTTAGGTTTAGATAACGACCGATGTCAACCTTGTTCACACCAACCCCAAAGCCAAAAGTGATTTATGCAAGCACAGAGGTATTGATAATGAAACGCCATCAATTTTTCATATCAAAAAACGTCGAATCATGTCCTATTGACTAATTTTCTACATACACTTTGGAAAGTAAATTGAAAAGTAAAGTTTTTTATATTTGATTTACATTTTTTGTAAAATTACATTTCATTCTTTTCTTCTCCTTGTGTGTGCGCGCGCGTTATAAGCGTTTGTTGATTTCTTAAAGAAGGAATATGATGGTAACGTCGCTGACGACATAATAAACTTAATTTTCAAAAATAATATATTGAAATGTTTTAAAAGTGGAAAATTGTTGAAGAGTTTAAATTTTCGCAAATTAGTTAAATAATTGTATGAACTGAGGGTTTGGAAGTTTTCTTAAGCACTTTTCCGGAAATTTAAACGGATTTTAAGATCAACAAATGAGACTGTTTTAGTTACACCTATTGCCACATGCAAGTTACATTATTTTTTTAATTATTTGAAGAATATTGTTGGTTTGTGCTATTAAATAATGGATCCATCAGTAGAAATTGATTTACCGTTAACAAGGTGAGTATAAATTTTGTATTTATTGTTTTTAAAAATTATTGGCTGTGTATCTGTTTTAATAAAGGTTATGTCAAGTCAGTTTAGTCATTTGAACCAGTAAAAATTTATTCCACTTTATAAAAATTAGTACAAAAAATTACTGTCAACGTTGGGCGCCAAATTTGAAATGTTTTAAAAGTGGGAAATTGATAAAAAATGTTAATTTTCAAAAAATAATTGATTAATTACATGAACTGAGGGTTCGGAAGTGTTCTTGAACACTTTTTCGGCACTTTTTAGATGAACTTTAATATCAATTACTGAGATTCTAACGAAATTTAAAACTGAGAAATCAGAACTATCCTGAATTTTATAACGATGTCAATATACATTTTATTCTTATATTATATTTACAGGAAAACTGCCTGTTTTTAACCACCAACCTTCACTTCTATTTTGAATTTATATTACAATTCGAAATATCAACACTTGAAATTGGGAGCGCAACCAAAATACGAGTTACCTTGATGAAAATTTGACTAACAATGAGAAAATCAATTGGCGACCCTCTTCTCTTTTATTTTAATCGCGATGGCCATTGTTTTATCCACTGCAAATTTGGATAAAAAAAGTAACTAAAATAACATGCGGCATTAATTTTTCTCTCTAAACATTTTACTCAGCTTCTACATTTTGTTAATTGATATTTTAAATTGTTACATTACTTAAAACAAATACTAATGAGTTTATTTTCACTTAACCCCATGCAGTGCAACCAAATTCCATTGGGATCGAGGAGACCACAGAGGGGTAGGTACGTAACAAAAACCAGACAACGGCAATTAAGGGTTTGAATTATACTCAAGTACACAGGGTGTTCAATTTTCACCGCACACGATACAAGTTTAGAATTTTAATAGAACACCTTGTATATAAGCATTTTACCTGTGCTGTCAAAAGTTATTAACAAATTGGTAGCTGTACAAATTCATAAGCACTTAGGTGCTCGCACTATTCTGCGGTTCAAGCAATCTGGCTTAAGGTTTCGTTACAGTTGCGTAACTGCATTGATACATAACTAATGACATGTTTAAGGCAACTGAGAATAATAAAATAACTACTTGTTTGTTTAAACTACTCTAAAGCTTTCGATGTTATTAATCATGAATTACTATTCATTATTTTACATTATATTAGTTAAAACTTTAACTCTATTTATTTTTTCAAAAGTTACTTTGACAGACGACAACAGTTACGTTCTGCCAAGGTCGGTAGAATACATTTACTCTTTTGTCTCAGTTCCTATCTTGCAATACTTGATCGAAAGTTTGTGGGTGGAGGGGTGGAAGGACGCACATTTTGTCATTAGTAATAACATATACTTGTTCGTAATAACGTTTAAATTGATGGATCTCATATGCTCTATATTCCACCACCACTGACGTCATTGTGCACGATATTTTTAAGGTGAGACCACCTTTAGAGTAAATGTATTCTACCAACCTTGACGTTCTGCTGGTTTGAAGAACAATGCCGCTAGTCGTCTGCTTTGGCGCGAAAAAGCAGAACCAATTGCGTTTGCTAGATATATTGCTTGCTTATTTGCTCGATAACTCAGCGAAATGAAACACAGTATGTATGTATAAAAATAAATTTATTAGAACAGTTTTCGTTATAATAATAAAAAAATATTTATCAAAAAATGTGACGTATATATCCCTCTTATATAAATATGTATATAAAAAAATACGTATACGCCTTAGTATTTTATAATGCGGTTTCCTTATTTGTTTTTGTACATATTTTGTGTACGTATTTTTGTGTATATTTGCATAAATGTGTCAGTATATACTAGTATATATGAAATCGCAGCGGTTTTATGCCTGTCTGTCCTGGTAAACGCACCTAGTGCATACAAGTACGAGGCATTCTGTGTCTTCAGTATCGCAACGCTTACATGTATATTAATCCGCAACGTTTATATGTATGCATTATCGATTGTTAGGGCCACCACCAAACCCCATAAGAGTTCGAACGTCGCATGCGAATGGTTCTGTTACATTTGTATATACTAAATATTATATCAAAATTCGCCGAGATTAGATTTTAATAGAGTTTAATGCGGAACTTGAATTATTTTCGATAAATATTCGAGTTCCGACATTATTGATTATTTATATTATCAATCTTTTCTTAAAAAAACAAAAAAAAACTCGGTTAATGACATGTTACAGGGGAGAGTCAAAATATCAGCTTATTTTAAGTTATTTATATATTAAAGACATTATTTGTAAAAATGACACATACACACACAAAAATCCCATTGTATTTGGAAATGACCGTTAAAATTCCTTACGTTACCTACGACACCGAGTTGGAAGTTGAAAACATCAAAATTTAAATATCAAGTCATTAGATTGGCAATGTTAGGGACGACGAGAGAAAAGAGAAGTCAGCAACGAAAAACAATTCTGACAGATAACAAGATCTTTCCGATTGACTTTTAGAAAATTGAGACAAAAAAAGTTAAAACATCGTGAAAGTCACCAGTGCAAATATATAAAAAACATTTCAAGTGAACTATAAATGATATCCAACGATTGTTAACGATATTTAATCAGTTACAAAATTTTAAAAACCTTTGAAGAAAGTTAATTGAAGAAAACCATCAGAGGGCTTACAAACAAGGGGACTTTACGAAGCAGAGGGAAGAAGGAATCAAAAATAAGAGGATTTCACGAAGTAGACTGAAAAAGGAACCAGGTACCAGTAGGATTTTACACACACACACATATATAAAAAACACGTCACAATATATCTGTAAATAATTTTAATTAGATTAAATTCATTTTTTCCATTGTAAGTAAATTCTTAAAATAAAAACAAAAAAGATTATCTCCTCAATTCAAATCTTTTAATTAAATTTGTCACATAACAAATTTGGCGACCCTGCCAGGATATTTCGATCAAGTCGGAATATTCAATTTTTCAAAATTCAAAATTTGTTCTAAGAGAATTTAGATTCATATTTAGACCACATTGTAATCATTTTGTTAGTATTTACATTTTAAAGACTGATAACATAAATAATCATAATGCCGAAAGCTCGCAGTGATTCTGGAGATTGTGTAGAAGACATAAAAGGTATGTTACAACAGATTACAATAAAACTTGAAACGCTCGTTTCGAATCAAGTAAATTTATAAAAAAGAATAGAATTGGTAGAGGAAAAAATAGCTCATTCGGATGTATCAATGCCATGTCGTACAATACCTGTTAGTAATGAAGTTTCATCTAATCAAATTAATCATTTTCCTGGCTTCAAGCAATTTAACGGTCATTTCCAAATACAATGTGATTTTTGTGTGTGTATGTGTAATTTTTACAAATAATGTCTTTAATATATAAATAACTTAAAATAAGCTTAGAGTCATTAACCCAGTCTTTTTTTTTTTAAGAAAAGATTGATAATATAAATAATCAATAATGTGGGAACTCGAATATTTATCGAAAATAATTCAAGTTGCGCATTAAACTCTATTAAAATCTAATCTCGGCGAATTTTGATATAACATTAATTATAATGAATTTAACATACGCTGTTCACGTTGAAATATCCCACTACAATATATATACATATATAGGAGTTTACAAGAAAGAAAACAAATGGAATTATGAATTTACAGCTAATAGAAATGAAATATTAAATTTATAAAAAATTCAACTAAAACGTTAAGAACCTTTAACAAAAAACATTCCTTAATAATAATACTTATCAATTTAATATTTTAAATTCTGTGTTGCTCAAGGAAATATATTAAGTCCACTAATATATTCGATAGATTACACATGAAAAAAATACCTAGTAACAATAACTAAAAATTAATGCTAATACAGCTCATTGTATTGGTTGAATCATTTCTGCAAAAAACAGGAAAATTACCAATTTCAAGGAAAATTCCTTATGTTTATACGGAAGATATACCGGCCGGTCGGAAACGACCCGAAAGCTATAGTTGAGCGCTGCACTGCAAGACTGCGACACGCAGCATTTTTCTTATCTAAATGTAAGAGAATCATCAAAAAGAAGGATTATTCACACTATCGATTCATTGAATCAGAGTTTATCTTCAATTCTAAAGGGCATTGTTAATGTTTGTATTATACAATTATTTATTTCGAGTGATTAGACACTTACCATTTTAAGAGTCCTCCGTGAAATCACAAAGTGAATAATGTCTGCTAAATATCTGCAACATTAGATATGTTTCAACTGTTGTTTCGGCAAAACTAGTACGACACGAGGAAAAAATGCGTTTATATGCAGAGAACGAACGTTCTACATCTAGTGACGTAATATTTGCGTAAGTAAAATAATCTTTCAAATAACTTAACGATTCTGTTGACGCACCTTCACAAATGTGTCTTAATGTGCCAAAATCAGAATTTTTCTCAAAAACACTTTCAAATTTTTCTAGAACAGAAACATTTTTTGCGTCTTCAATCGCGCATAGCTGTGCGTGAACATGCAACATGTTCACTATTTGTAGAGATTCTTCTAACGGCACCGCAGGATTTTGTAATTTTTCTATTGCATCTGCTAGCCCGAAGTAATTGTCGTGAACGATTTTTAAATCCATTTTAACCTGACTATCTTGAAATTTCGACTGGTTCTTCTGGATAGCGGCAGCTTCCTTTGTATCGAATTGTAAAACCGCGTTCTTAATATTGTCAAAATATTTATGATAATAAAACGCGGCCTGCAACCATGTTCCCCAACGAGTTAGAATAGGTTCTGGTGGCTCTGGTATACGGGGGCACAGTCTGTGAAATTCGCGAATACGTTTCGGTGAATTAACAAATACTGCTTTGGTATGCGCTATTAAAGCGTCTACCTCAGGATAACATTTTCTGATACTATCCGCCACAAGATTGAGAGCATGAATTTTACACGTAATGTGTAACAAATTAGCAGAATGCTTTTTAAGAGACCGGCCTACAGAAAGCATGTTTGCAGCACCGTCACTCACTAACATCAAGAGTTGGTTTGTTGAAAGTTCAAACTTGTCCAATGTATTTAACACTAACTTTGAAATTACTTCGGCAGTACACTGTTGTATTCGTTTGGAGACTAATAGAATTGAAGGTGCCGATTGATGAGGTTCCAATTTGCGTGCCATCACATTAAGAACAGAATGTTTCTTCCGATCTGTTGTTTCGTCGACACATAACCACAATGTTTGATCTTTCAACTCCGATTTTATTTTTTGTTCAATATGTTCGCGCGCAGATGGCACAATTCTTCGTAACGATGTTCGACTTGGTAATTTGCACTCCGAATAGTTATTCCAAAAGCAGATAAATAGTTTCCTTGTCTAGTAAATTAAACGGTATATTACATGCGATAAACGTAACGCATAAATTAAATATAAATTTTTCATTGTCTCGTGCGCAATTTCTTTTTGAGACATGCTTTTCACTATTTACGTGTCGTAGACAATGTTGTCTGGACCAACACATTAACGGGATTTTATAGATTACGCATTTAATTTTAGCACCTTCATATATTAAGTCTGGAATTTCTGCAATAAATTTTCGAAGTTTGTCCGACCGCGGTCGTTTTGCTGACGAAATCATAATTTTTATAGGACAGATAAACAATTGCGCAAATGACCGGCAGCGAAAATGTCCGTACTGCTCCGCAGACGAAGTAATACTACCGTTCCTCTCAGTCCGAACTGATTCTACGCCGATGCGCGGCACCGCTCGTGACCAGCGTTATTTATTAGTAAGGTTCGACAAACGCGTGCTACAGCAGAAGCGCCGAGAGGTCGATGCGTAGCCAATGAAGAGTTTAGTCATTCGGTAGGCGTGGAAGTGAACGGTCGTTCGTTAATTATCGGTTTATCGGTGTGCGCCTTTTAAAACATGGATCGTCGTAAGCGAGGTTTACCTTTAGCATCGCATGTGAATAAATATATTAGCCGTTCCCCTGGGTTGGAATATACAGGTACTATCATTCAGTACAAAATTTGCAATATACGGTTGATAGGTAAACGTCATGTACTGAACTTAAACAACAATATTCCGTACTGGGAATTTCTGTATGACTTTATTTTTCTACTAAGTGTGTGCAACATCCCACAACATCTAGTAGACAATGAACAGTCTCGTCTTTTTTGGAATAAATATATTCCCTCGTGGAAACTACCAACCAATAGACAATTGCGATACATTTGCAGGGTACAGTAAAAAACTGTATAGTAGACGAGTTGAAAAATAAGAAAATTTGTAAGTGTGGATGAAACAACAGATGCACAGAAACACAGCGTGATTCATGTTGTAGCGCGTCCTTTAAAACGTAATGATCCAGCAGCTTCCTTGTTATTAACCAGTAAAAGAATTGAAAAAAGCGATGCTGAAACCGTTGTGAAGATAATAAAAGATTCGTTAAGAGAATTTTGTATCACTGGAGCCCAAGTCACAATGTTACTTACTGATGGAGCTGCAACAATGCTGAAAGTCGGTAGGATGTTGAAAATATGCTTTTCGACTCTTCTTCACATAACATGTCTCATACACGCGTATCATCTCGTTGTAGAAACCATTCGAAAGAAGTATCCAATGGTAAATAATTTAATAGCATCTACCAAAAAAGTATACATATATTACATATCCGCGTTTTCAAACAATTGTGTCCGAAACTTCCACTACCACCTCAGCCTGTAATAACTCGATGGGGAACATGGCTTTGTAATATAAGGACTTGAAATTACCCCCATTTCTTTCAGTGTTGTTAGTATATTTCTTATTTTCAAATATATGTACTTTATTCAATATGCTCAAAGCAAACAACATTATTATTTGTAAGGCGTAAGTTCCAACTCTAATGCATAGCTCTTTAATGAACGATTAAAATTATTTTGTTAATGAGAATTCACGTATTATGGGATCTTCATTTTATTTCAAACAAATCACGTTTGTAACTGTCTCAAGAGTTTTACGTAAAGAAATGAAGTGCTTTCTACTTCAAGGTAGTTAATATTCAAGTGGAATCAGCGTATAAAGTGATTTCTAGATTCATACTCCTTTAGTGGTAAAGTAATTGAAAGTATAGCAACTAATTCAGTCGCTTTTCGAATATTACTCCCTTAATGATACCTCTAAAACGGTTTATCGTCCGCACCGACTCTTAATTTTCTCACCGAAGCCTATCGTTCTGCGCATTTCACCAAACCTAAATAAAACGAAACGACTTAATGAAAACGTTACAAAACCACAAATTCCTGAGAATTATAGGTTGGCTTAGTACGTTGTAGGATTTTTTTTATTTTTGGCATCTATGCTTTTGGGTTTATAAACTTTTGCGTGTAATCATAAATGGTCATTGTCAATAGATCTCAATTATAGATATACTCGATTTTTGTAGAATTAAATTTTCTTGACGCAAATTCCTACAAAACTGCTTTTAAATTAACGCAAACTAATGAAAAAGTTTTAAAAAGTACTTAAAACTGAGTTTCAATATACGTCGAGAGAAATTGGAATGACAAAAAGAGGGTCGAAACCGAAAACGTATTTTTATAAGTGAAAGCAAAAGTTTTGAAAATGCTTAAATTTTACGAATGGACTTGTAATAGTATATGTCCTACATCATTTCTACACAATGTGAAAATCTGTAGACGTAAACTGCATGATAATAAATCAGACGTGGGAAAGCAAGCCATTCAAATCATATACGTGTGCTGAAAGAAGCAATAAGAGCGTAGAAAAACAGAATACGGTCACGTCCGCAGATACATATTTCTATTATTCAAAATTTTGTCGTAAATAGGGATTGCAAATTTACCTGCTTTTTTCAATATCGGTTTATTTTCAGAAAATTTTCAAATGGCTGTGTAAACCGCTGGTACTTCCACCAGATGCTTTAATTTTCTTTAAACACCGTCTACATACAGCCACATCTTTTACTTATGTACGATTAAAATAGTACCACGGTGAAATTTTATTCATAACTACGAACAAGAGAAATATTTTAAATGTCAATATAATTTTACTAGTTCCTACACTTTTTTTTTGTTTTCTTAAATTTACATATTTTAGTTAAAAGACCCGTACAGCATGAGTAATACTTGCATATTCAAATAAATTTACTATTATAATCTATTATAGTATTTTATTATTACAGCAATATTTATGTTCTATGTAATTACTCTTACAAATTGTAATTTTTGCAATCGATGATATTCTTACCTTCGGTTTTTTACTACAATCACTCGCGCTGTTTGTTGCACACACTAGAATAAATTCAGAGCAGAGAAGGAGAACGGCGTGCCCCTTCCAGTATAGATACTGAACACTTCTAAACCTACATGTTATAAGCGGTACATGGCTACAAAAGCAATACTTCAAGTGTGGTTTTTAAAGAGCGCCAAAGATTGTAAAAGACAGAAACACATGGTTTATTTTTTACTTACCATCTGCACCTTTACTGTAAAGGTAGACTTCCAAAGGATGCTGCATACGACAGACAACTACATCAGCTGCTACGGCAGACGACAGTACTTTAAATTATTATTTAAAATGGGTGCACTTTCAAGGTTGAGCGGCAACTGCCGCGCGAAAGGTTATGACTAGTCGTGTCGCTGAAGAAAATTCTTTAGAAATACACCTATAATAATGGTGCAAACTGCTGTCGCTTACCGTCCCGGCTAGCGCAGTTATTGTCTGCCGCTGTGGTTTGTCATCTACCGCGTACATCGGAGTCTACCTTAAAGGTCGATTTCCACATGTAGACTGCGTTTACTTTCGGAAGACACCCAAGCTGCGCGAAAAGTGTCAGCTGATATGTATTGACCGTCTTAAATATGTTGACCAAAATACGCGCGCTTTTTAAAAGTATACGAGAAGGTTAAACGTGTATTAAATTGTATATAATTGTAATTTTTTATGCAAAACAAATTTAGATTCTGATAGTATTAACAGTTTTATAATTTATAGTATTTAGTAATAGCATAAATCTTACTTATGTGTGTATTAATGTATTTTTTCTTAATTTTTCATTTCACTTTATGTATTAAATAATTTCTTTAAAAGAAAAGTAGGAATATTCAGTCCTCAAAAAAAAAAATAGGTGAGAAATGTTTGGTCTGTTGTTTATAATAATTAATATATTTACTTAATAAAAAGGAGTAATCGGAATGTAATTACACCTTTATTTATTATACATTTAAAGATAATATATACATATTTAAATTAACTATATCAAATATAATTTTAATTTAATCATCAGAAGAAAAATCAAAATCGCTGTCACTGTCATCATCAAGGTTTATAATAAGTTCATCGGTAAGCTTATCCATTATGTATTCTTTCTGTATATAATTTTCCTCAATATTCACTGCATGCCGACAAACATGTGACCATTCATCTTTTGTGACTTTTCTTTTAAAATTGCCCATATCTTTTCAATAGGGTTGAGTTCCGGATGATATGGGGGCAATCTCAACACTGTATGTCCATCTTTTGCAAATATAGAATCTATAGTGTAATTCTTGTAACTTGGTTTATGCATATGTACTAATCTATACAATTCAACTTTTGTCAAATTTTCATTAAATATGATGCCACGTTCACTTAGCCATTTTATCATTTCTGATTTTTTACTGTTAGTAGTTGGATGCTTAACTGAGAGAACGTTGTGGTAGCTTGCATTATCCATCACAACAACAGATTTAGGTGGCAAATTTGGAATCAACGATTTTTTTAACCACCTTTTATAATTTATGAAGTTCATATCGTCATGATAATCTCCATTTTTTTGGCCGGACTTATAGATCAACAAGGCATTATCAATAAATCCACGTTCACTACCTAAAACAATAAATATACAGTACATGCTAAAAATTTTAGAAGAAATTTTACTAATGTACCTGCATGTACAATTATTAAACGTTTCCCTTTTGATATAGAGCACTTAAGTCCATTGTTAGAGTTATCAACCCATTCATATGGAGTTGTGTGACTGGCATGGAGGTATGTTTCGTCTAGAATACAATACTTTAGTTTTTCAACATAAAATAAAAATTTATTTTGCTTCACCTGTATACACGATTGGTCGACCTTGTAACCGATAATTTGTAACATTTCGGATATATGAGGATCTTAGCCCGCGTATATTTGATCTTTCCATCAAAAGCTTTCGGTCATCAGTAGTCTCCTTCCACCTGTTATTTGATAAATATATTAATTACTAAAATAATTAACTTTCTTAAAGAGCTGCGCTTGCCTACAAAACCAATGGTATCATCTGACTGTATTTTATTATATACAGCATTTAATGTAGGCCTCTGTTTGTCAGTTATGTGAAAATTGTGAATAACCTGACGTAAAACTGCTTCCCCAGCATTATCCACAAGAGATTTTGGTGAATGTCTTACAACATTGTCTTTTGAAGAACTGCCATTTTGCTCTGCTTCAACAGAATTACTCTTTCGAATAATTCTGACAACAGTACTTTTAGATATTCCCGTAGCTTCACTAACAATATCTAAAATATTACCTGTTAACAAACATAATGACTTCACTGATATATGAATATGTAAAAATAGTATTAAAAATAATTTTAAAAAATATTATCATACCTTCTGTCTTATATTTTTTAAAATAGTTGTAGACATTAAAAACAATGTTTCGTGATTGCTCATGCCAAACTTGTCTCTTCTTAGCGATGTTCGATGATTCGGACATTCTCACCTGTAACTTAATTATTTAATACAACTTAATTAAAATCTGTTTAAAACAAAATATTTACAGTAGAATATTACCCCTAATTCAAAATAGTTTTGAGAAAAACTGATTTTTTAATAAATAGTACGTCAATAACAATATTAAAAGTAGAGAGCACGAAACGAATTCAACGACAACACATCAACAACTGACGTCGAAATAAGGTAGATGTTTGTTGGTCTTACTGTAGGTAAGAAATACATAGCTATTTCTCTCGGTTAGCACCAACTTCTCTTTCTAATCCCAAAACGCGTCTTTGCACTGGTGTCTTCCGAAGGTAAACGGACTCTACTACACTCGACGACGCGACGCAACGCAGCGATTCAGTGTCGCTAAATAAATACTTCATTGTTTTAAGTGAATACATTCCCACTTGCGCTGCACTACTGGTTACGACGTGTCTGATAAAATGTTCGTTGGTAAAAGTTTTGTTGTATCACAGGAAAACACTTCAGTTCAAAGAAAAAATTATTTTTGTTCTAAATTTACCAAAAAATGCGGTCTAGTGTGCAAAAATATCCAATAATCGCTGAAATATGAAAAAATTACTAAAATATGCGAAATATGCAATAATTAATCTACGTCAATCAATTCGAAAAGTTGTTATTCGCATATATACTGAAGGATTTGCTTGTCATATAAAAAATATGGGATATGCAAATTGCATAAATTCCGCTCTCTACATATCCCCGCAACCTAAACCCCATTGAGCTTATATGGGCACAAGTGAAACATCATGTCGCTGCTAACAACAAAACTTTTACATTATCCCAGGTCAAAACGTTACTAACTGAGGGGCTAAACATTGTGGGTAGTGATGCATGGAGAAATTGTATCAATCACGTTATCGAAGAAGAGAACAAGATGTATCAACTGGATAATATCGTTGAAGATATGGTTGAAGAATTTATCATAACAGCAAATACGTTATCATCATCATCGTCAGACCTGTCATCAGAATCTGAATAATCATTCATATGTGTATTAAGTTAATCACATTTGCTTAATAAATTGAAATTATTTGTTCATCTTGTTCATACTATCGTATTTATATATTTATTTTATGTATACATTATTTAGTTTATAAATAAAATGCTGAAACTAAACAAGTCTTTTCTTATTGATGTTAATTCAAATAGTAAGGGGAGAAAACTATATAAATTTGCAATACGTGCAAAAGTTTATTGTATGATGTTTGTGTTCTCTTCAATTAACGCCAAATGTAATCCCATTTATTCACTAATACAATTAAACAAGCTCCAACTATTCCAACAAATCAAACAACCGAAAGATATATTTATATTGAAATTGATTTCAGAGATGTGTCCACTTATTTTATTTTATCACGTCATAATATAACCATAACATGTTGCACATAAAATACGAAGAACTATAACTTCATGCGATATTACTAGAGTAACCTAAACTTGCGGACTCGCATAGGCGTCGGTATTACGGGTTAATATACGAATACGAAAAATTCATAAATAAACTAAACCGGTAGAGAAGCAGGCATGTAGTGTCGACCTTGAATATAAATCATGTTAAACCGCGCTGAGAGAGATTGCGTTTTAGTACCGGTTGAGCTGTTGCAGAGATTAGTCGAACGGTCAAGATTATGTACTTAGGTGTCGCTTTTGAAAATATAGCTGGTGTTTTTTGTGTGTTGTAGTATTATACCAAGTACATAATTAGTGTATCGTTTCATATAGAACTAATATTTACATACCTAAGAAAACAATGCCTCGTAATAGATTTGCTACTAATGTACATAAGTATGTGTCACTTTTTCCCCATTTAAAATATGACGGTAGTGCAGTTTTTTGCTTAATATGCAATGTTCGTTTGGCTGCATTGGACAGAACTGATTGCCAGAAGCATGTCAATGGTATTAAGCATATGAGAAATGCAAAAACTGAAATACCTTACCCGTTGGTGAGAAAAGCAGCTTTTAAAACGTTTTGGCGACAATACGTTCCAAAGTACCCATTACCCTCACAAACACAATTACAGAATCATTTGCCGCGAATGAAAGAGATGCTAGAAAATGTGTGTAAACGTGATTTGTGTTCCAAAAAAATATGGATTACCGTGAATGAGACGACCGATATAAAGAAAAACGGTATTGTGAATGTAATAGCTCGCGTTTTATCTAGCGAGAACGCAGCATCTCGATATTTGTTAGCTTGCAAACGTGTTCAACAATGTACCGCGGAAAATATTCAAAAAGTGATAATGAACGCTTTGAAAAAATTTAAAATTGCCCAAGATCAAGTTGTGATGATTGTGACAGATAGTGCAGCAACGATGTTAAGTGTTGGGCGATCCTTAAAACATATATTTCCTAACTTAATACATATAACCTGCGTCCTGCATGCTTTGCATTTCGTTGGTGAAGTTGTTCGACAACCATTACGGAAACGTTGATCGGATGATTGGAAGTACAAAAGCAGTGTTTCGTAATCTCCTAAACGTTTAAAAGAATTTTGTAAATTTTGTCCAGGTATTCCAGAACCTCCTGAACCAATTTTAACGGGATGGGGTACTTGGCTAACAGCAGCTTCTTACTATTTGATCCATTTTCAACAAATTCAATCAGTTATAATGCGATTTAATCGGAATGAATCCAAACAATTAGAGAAAGTAAAAGAGAATTTCAAATTCCTCAACTTTTAGAAGATTTAACAACAATATGTACCAATTATACAGTATTACTAGATACCATCAGAAAACTACAATGTACTGAATTGTCATTGCAGGAATCATTAGGTATAGTGGAGAGTGGAGAGTAAAAAATAAATTACACATATTAAATGATACGCCAGGATTATGCGCTAGTAAAAAGTTGGCAAATGTTTTAAGGAAAAATCCCGATTTTAATACTTTAGAGGCCGTTTATATAAGTGTAAGAATAGTGAACTTTTAAGTGATTTTGAAAAAAAATTTCTACATGCAAATGTAACTTCTTTAGATGTGGAGAGATCGTTTTCTATGTATAGAATATTTTTTCTTGTCGATGCACAAGGTTTAAAGAAGTAACTGTGGAAACATATGCAATGATGCAAGTTTACAGTAGTCCACATCCTGATGCCTCTAATTTGTTGAATAATTAGAAAGAAGTTTATTTATGAATTTTTCGTATTCTTATATTAACCCGTAATACCGACGCCTATGCGAGTCCGCAAGTTTGGTTACTCTAGATATTACACTTTGCTATTTACTACAAAATGTTGATAACTATGATAACTAAACTTTTAACGCTTACGACGCTGTCCGGTATATTTCCTCGGTGTAATATGGACTCCGATCTACTGCACTCTTAACGTGAATGAACTATAGATTACCACATTACTGTCAAATATGTCAAACGTAATTTGAAGTTTCAATCTTGATACTCCTATTAGCTGTCAGATGTAGTAACGAACATAAAAAAATAATTAAAAAAAAAACATTACCCTCTCGATATTGATGAACGTATATATGTACTACATGTACGGAAAAGCAAAAGAAACATTTATATAACAAGGAACAAATATAACATATTTAATGTAGATACCCTAGTCATTCTACCTTCATTCGCTGGCAGAAGTAGAACTATTCAAGCATAGATTTCCTTGGCGATCGCAAAAGGATGTAATCAGTCCGCCTGCCTACGATTGTCTTGGTTTTCTCGAGGGCAGTCTTCCACTTCAATAATCGACAAAATGCTCATAGTAACGTTGGTGCACTGAAGCAAGATGTCATTATTGTTGTATATTCCATATTAAACCAATACACCCGTCTGATGAAAAAAATGTTCCCTTTTTAATGTTTTGAAAAAAACAGTGTGCCAGGTCAATCCTATTCAATCGGAAAATTGCAATAAATTATATCCTGGTCAAACTGAAAGTACAATGTTTCATGACTAAGACGTTACATTCGTTGTCGATAAAACAGATAAGATAAGATATAATAAAACAGAAAGAAAAGGTTGCATGAAATTAATTGGAAGATGACGACAATAAGAGTAGTTGTGGCTCGCACGGCATGTACGAACACGTACATCGTTCAGGTGTGCTTAATTAAAAATACTTAACCCTACTTTTCAGTATAGTCGCCATTGTTAATGTTGTTAGTGTGTTCCGTGCCTCCCTCCTCCACCAAAAAATCCTTAATTTTTAGAAAAAGGTGGAAGCCGCTTGACTATGCGGAAGATTTTTCAAAACGTCATACTTGAGTAGCACTTCAGGTTATTTTATTGCTGCAGCGCCTTGAGAGTGTCGTCATGAATAAACACGATCCCGGCAGAAAACTTTCGTTCCAAATCTATTAAATGTGTAATACACTTTTTTCAACTTTCTGGTGAAATTTGGTTATTCTTTCATGAACCTTCCGAATAGTTGTCACTAAATATTGGGCTAGTGTTATACCGTCGTACAAATTGCTTTAATCCAAATCATTTCAATAGGATTGAAAATGCAATATGTCCCTTAGCAGCAGCGATATTGTCAATGTAAATTGTTTCGAAAAAGTTTTCGTCTCCAAAATTTCCGGAGCTATTTTTTTTGTAGCTTTATATAAATATATACCGTGTTCATAAGTTTCGTATTAAAGTCAACCGTCTAAATACAGCCTTGGCCAATTGTATTAGACATCCTTCCTTTTTATAGATTCGGACCAAATAGGATGAAGCAGAATAAAACTAAAAGAAAAAATGCATCAAATAAAAATTATTTGAAAAATATAAGAACATTAATATTTCGTTTTCCCTCCCTGCTTTTAAAACCGCCGGACCCTTTTTGGGGCATATTGCCAAAGTGAAAAATTTATCTGCAAATATTTTCTCCCATCTTAAAATTTTTTTTTTTTAGAATGTTTTTATTTTCACATCACGTTTGCCATTTTAAACTTTAAAAATTCCCACAAATGTTCAATTTGAGCAAGGGGAAAAGGAGACTGCCCCGGCACCCCAAATTCGACGTTTTCACTAAAACCAAACGACGACTTTTGTGTTTTTATGGCACGGCGCTTATCCTTTTGGAAATAATTTCCGGTACTTCGTATAAAAATAATTTTAAGGCGGGGCTCTAATACCTTTCAAACATTGAGTATGCGCTCTTTTCATGCGGCCCGCCACGAAAAGCCCCGACGGCGGCTCCGACATGCACCCCCAGACATGATACTACCTCCACCAAATTTTACGGTGGGAAAAATACAATAAAAGATATTGCTTTCCCGTCATGTCAACATGTGCCCCGGGCCCGTTTTGAAAAGCTGTAAAGGGTAGCAATAAAATTCCCTAAAGGGCCCTTTCTTTGTTTTTTAAAAAGTGTGGGTTTAAAATTTAAATTTTTTCAAAATCTATAGTTTTAAAAAAAGGTATATTTTACGTACCACTATTTACTTTGTCCGACCATAGCACTTTAGCCCCGGGCCCTAGGGTCCAATTTTTATATTTTTTTTTGCCCAGAAGGGCTTTGTTTTGTGCACTGAGTCAAACGAGGTTTTAAAACGAGTTTTCGTGTGCCCACTATCTACTAAACGTTTTTCTGTACGTGCAAAAACAGAAACCGATGGCTTATTTCACTAGCAGACTCTTTTGATTTTTTTACGATTCTATAGTATCTTCTCTATAATGCGATCGTCTTTCTGTTTTTAAAACTTTTCGGCCGCTTTTTTTCGTTGTTAGGGTCCTCTAGTTTTTAAACGTTGGGGCGTGGACGAACCGCACATCGCGAACATTTCATTGTTCCCGCTATGGCGACTAAATCTTTCCTTGACTTAAAACAGGGCTATTTGGGCCCGGGTTTTATTTTTGTTAATTCTCGAAAATTTTTTCTTGTTTCACTACTTTATTTTAAAAAATCAAATAAAATATAAAAACCCAAAATATCCTTTATAAAAATCGTAATACACCCGCTCTGTTATACGTCGAAATGCATGATATTTAAAATTGAAAATTTTTCCCTGCTAAACTATTGTCGCCAGTAAGCAATTAAGTCTAAAAAAACCCCTTAAATACAAATTAAAACAATTCGGTATTATTTAATGGAAATTTAATATTTTCATAATAAGAATTTTAAGGGGTCTAATACAATTGGCCAAGGTGTATATGGGGGAAATGTTACCACTTTGCCCGTAGAAAGTATAAGGGGGGGAGCGAATCAGGACAAACGCAACACTATTTGTAAACGCATAAAAATTTCCAACTATAAAGAAGCCTTTCGTAGACTAATACTATACCCATATGTATATCAATAAAAAACTTTCCTTTCGGAATGCCTTTATTTTTTTAAAATTTGTTTTAAGTATTTTAACCGCCCCCAAAAGTACAATGCATATCTGTTTTTTAACTTTGGAACCGTTGAACATCCCTAAAAATTATACTTATATTAATTATAAATTACAGGCGCATATTTCCGTTCATCGTAATGCGCCATCTAACACACAGCAAGACTCCAGATTCATAATACAATATAGAGCTATTAACATCCCATAGCATGGCAATGGCCCACGTTTCTGGGGGCAGTGCGAGGGTAGCAGGCATCGAGTAGTCGCATCACACCAAGGGAAAATAAATAATAATGATACAAATTATCAACATCCACATGCACAGGCGCGCGTTTCGATGAGGTAAGATGCATAAGGATACCCAAGCTTACTGGGGGAGGAGAATTCATCCCCCGTCTCTACAACAGTTTGTGTCCAAATATTTATCAAATTAGAAATTGAATGTCAGACAAATACTTGATATTATTTATATCTAAGTCACGCTGCGGATTATCAAACTTTTGTGTGACTTCGGTGTTAAGTCCCTTGAGAATCAGTCGTCCTATTATGACCCTCATAATCCCAGTGGGGATCAGTAGTGTCAGGATGCGTGCCAAAAGGAGGAGTTCTCAACATAGTTTCAACTCAAAAAGCAAGCCGCACTGGATAATGAGTCAGTAATCAATAAGAAATAAATAATACAAAATAAAAAGTGAAATTGGTAAATTAATAAACAATTAATAAATCACAGGTATTTACTAGGAACCGGGAGAGAGGAAAAACCTGCTCCCGGTCTGTTAAAAATAATCAATATAATATAAACACAATTAATAATAAATAATAATAATAGATTCCTATATGGAAATACTTGTAGCCATTTGCTGAATGTAATTTCCAAATACTGCTATTGAATATACGCAAATACTTGGGTTTCAATTTTAATTTATTCATCTAATAGGATCAAATCGGTAGAACCATTTATTACATTAATACAAATTATTGGGAAAAACTAGATAAAGTACGGCCCATCTACACATTTCCATTTCCAAGTTCCCAAAACATACCTCCCGCTTTGTTTATGACTAGAGCCCGGTAACTGGAGAGCAATCGCAGCGGCGGTGTGACTGGTGTTTAGCGGGTGGGGAGGGCTGGTCGATTATGATTTATGATACGACACGACAAATCATCATCACTCAGTTCAGTTTAGCATTGGATAGCGGATAGGGCGTGTTGATTTTATTGATATGGAAGTAGTTATTAATTGTAGTTTATAGTGAACACGTCGAAGGCTAAAAAAAGGCTCTTTCAAGACATAGTAAATAAGTTTATTTCTGACTTTCCCGATTTGTTTTACAAACGGGACTAAGATAGTTTGTAAAGTGTGCAAAAATACATTTGATGTCAAATAAGAAGTGGAACTGTACAAAACACGTAAATTCCGCACAGCATAGAAAACGAAAATTGGGCATGCCACTGAGAAGTGCATTTTTTTATGTAATTCTTGTGTTGACAAACTGTAATTTGCCACTAGGCTTACTCGATAAACAACCGTTTAAGGACTTTTGGGACAAATACAATCTCGAGTTGCAGTTGCCAACGGGAGAAAACGGCACGTAAGCATGTTGCATTTGCACGCGATGACGTGGAAAAGAAAATTAAACGCATATTGAAAAAACCAGTTTCTTGGGTTATGTGTTGACAAGATAACAGACTGTAAAAAAAATTCAATTGTAAATATTATGGTACGCATACTAGACCCTAGTAAACCTACATTACCACTGTTACTAGCTAGCCGAAGACTACAAGAGTGTTACTGCTGCAGCAATTACGAAATTTCAAAAGATAAAGTGTTGATGTTTATGAGCAATGGCGCCAGCGATAATGCGTTCGTAAGCCGTCTCTTCTTGAATATGGTTGCAAGTGTTTACATGTTTATGTGTAAAGTGCATGCTTTACATCTTGTTGGCAGAAACCAGTCGACAATGCTCTCCGAGGTAGATGCATTAATAGCAAGCACAAAAAAAGTATTTTTGAAATCTCCCAAACGCCTACGATCATTTCACACAGAGTGTCCTGGTATTCATCAACCACCGGAGCCAATTCTTACACGTTGGGGAATATGGTTGCAGGCGGCTTTTATATATGCTGAACATTTCAAAATAGTAAAAGCTGTTGTTGCACAATTCAATCCTGCCGAAGCTGCAGCTATTAAGGAAAGTTGAAATTTCATGTCGAAATTTCAAGATATTTCCGTTGAAACAGATTTAAAAAATATTCGTAGCTACTATAAAGGATTAGCTGGCGCAATGGACCAATTACAAAATAGATCGTTATCATTATTGGAGTCTCTGAAAATTATGGACGGAGTGCATACACAGCTACTGACTATACATGACGCAAAATATAATCGCGTTTTAGAAAAGTTCTAGAGTGTGCAACAGAAAAATCCCGATTTTAGCACACTAAAACAAATTTGTGATGGTGTATCGAATAATTTTAGTCATGCATGTATAACATCGGTAGATGTTGAACGCTCTTTTTCAAAATATAAACTCATTTTCTTACCACGGCGAACATCGCTTACCGAGACAACTGTGGAAACACATCTAATGGTGTCAACTTTTTGCCACTCTTATCCATATGATGTTAATACTGATAATGGTGCTTCTAGTTTTATTGTTCCGTAGCCAAGGCTGCTTAAAAGGGTGAGTGTTTCACTACTTTTCACATATTATAATTATGTATTAGTTCTGTTATTTTTTTTTTCTATTTTCTTACTAGAGTTTTTGTATACTATGCAGGGCAGGTACGGCTATGGCACGGCGCCTGTTACCGGGCTCTATTTAGACACTCGGTGCTAGTGGGTAATGGGTTTTGCAGTTTTAATCCCTTCGACGGGTCGTTATATCGCGGTACGTCCATCTTCCTGTGCATATCCGGGCAAATACATAATTATTATCAAATCATTCTGCATTTATTGCCCCTATTTTTTACAATATTTTTATCATTCCGTTAATTAAATGAAGATAGAGAAGAATAACAATAAAAATAAGTTCTGCTTGTCATACCTTCACCATTAACGTGTGAATTATTTGCTTCTGCATTGTCACTTCCATTCAACAACTAGGGTAGCTCCGAGTTACCCAAGTAACACAGAGCAAGTACTCGGGTAGCTTGGAGTTACACCGGTTGTTGAATGAAAAGCGACAATGGTTAGATGAAATTCAGCAAAAAAAGTATACTCAAAATTATTAGCAACATATTGATTTTGTGAATGTATTATCTACGATATAATAAATAATATACGTCTCTACATAAATATGGAAAAGAGAGAACATGTACGTACGCGCGACACCATTTACGTAGCGGCTGAAGTATAAATAAGACTAGTTAAAATATAAAAACTAAACAGCTTTAATAAAGAAAAACTGTTTAACTTTAAAAGGAAAGCTAAAGAAATCACCGAAGATTCTAAGCTGTACAAGGAAAAACAAACAAACGATGTAGTTAATGAGACTCGACTAACGCTTGGTGGAACAAGGAAGTTCTGAGAAATTCACAGAAGAGAAATAAAAAGCAGTTTTAATGAGGATTTAAGATATAACTTCCGTGTGTTATATTTAAATAAAACCAAGAGAGGTGGGGAACTTGTTTTCAATTGTTATGAAGATTGTATGTATACTGAAAGAAATAAATGTTATCACTAAATATTAAGCTAAAATCAAAATAACTCGTTAAATCAAACATTTTCTGTAAAACCTATATATCCTAAGAAACCAGTTTACTATTTAAATAATCACTTTCAAAATGGTTAATATAGTTTAAAACCGGACTTGTGTATCATGTTATTTTTAGTTATACGAGGTAGCGCCATAAACTCCGTTGCGTCATACGTGCGAGGCCTACACGATATATATGGTGCGGATGGCATTAATATCTCCATGTTACGTCTTTGTTGTCCTTTTCTGTTGCCATATATTACATACATTGTAAATTTCTGTTTAGTTGAAGGAGTATTTCCGTATATCTGGAAGGAAGCTATCGTAGTTCCAATTCCAAAGACTGCCAATTCAGTAGAATATAAAAATCTTAGACCCATCAGCATCCTTCCGGCTTTATCCAAGATTGTTGAGAAGGTAGTAGATCTCCAAATAAGGGAGTTCTTAGAATTACATTCTGTTTTGCCGCCCCAGCAATCTGGATTCCGACCTGGTTTCAGCTGTGCGACTGCTTTGGTGTCTATTGTAGATGATATTCTTTCCAACATTGACGTGGGTAGGGTCACTGTATTGGTTATGCCTCGACTATTCCAAGGCTTTTGACACCAGTAGACCATGAATTGCTTCTAAGCATACTGAAATACATTTGCTTCGGTAATGAAGCTGTTGCATTCTTTAAAAACTATTTGACTGGCAGAACACAAAAAGTTAAAGTTCACGGCGCTACGGTCTCTAATAGCATTCCTTTGGCTAGAGGTGTTGCACAAAGCAGCGTAGTGGGCCTCTGTTGTACACCATCTACACCTCGTTCCTTCTCAGTAATTTAAGGTACTGCAAGCACCATATGTATGCCGACGACGTGCAAATTTATTATTCCTTTGCAGTATCTGATGTTGAATTTTGGGCGGTGCAAAGAATTAATGAGGATCTGAAACTTGTTTCTGAAACCTCCCTAAAGCATGGATTAAATTTAAATCCTAAAAAGACAGCAGTACTGGTACTAGGGCGTCCAGCCAGCTCGGTTAGGCGTATCAAACAGGCTGAAACTTATATTGAACAACTGCCGGCTTCCGTTAATGCAGTCAGTGAAAAACTTTGGGTGTTGAACTGGATGGTGATCTGAGATTTAAGAAACATGTTACTTCGTTGCTCGGGCTGGCTTATGCAAAACTTAAGGTACTCTACGGTAGCAGGGAGTATCTGAGCCCTAAGCTGAAGAGAGTGCTGTGCGACGCATTGTACTTTCTCATTTAATTATTGTGACACTGTGTATGGCCCATGTTTAGACTCTATGATACAAGACGAATACAGAAAGCGCAAAATGCTTGTCTTAGGTTCATACACGGAATAAGAAGACCTCATCCGATTTCACATACTCTAAAATATAATCAGTGGCTGAACATGGGCGCATCGCAGATCGTTGCATTATGCAGTCCTTTCACATAAGATTATTCTCTCTCGATCACCGCAGTATTTGTATTCCAAAATATCTTATAGAACTGATGTTCATAATCTTAACCTGAGGTTTAAAAAATTTACTCTCTCCCCCCATACATCGGACGGCTTTGTTTACTAGGTCCTTTTCATATAATATTGTTAAGATTTATAACGCTTACCCAACCAGTTCAAGCGGCTGCCTATTCGAATGTTCAAAATCAGGGTAAAAACTTACTACTATGGGGGCCAGTGACTGCATCTGCTTTTGACTTGATTCTCTGCATTGCAACAGTTATTTTATTTCATTTTTTTCTTACTTATATTCTATAATTCATTCTATGTGCGCAAAACCTACTACCTATAAATAGTGCTTGTTACCTACGCGTGTGTGTGGTCTCTCTGTATGCGGGTCTAGGGAAAGATCAGTAAAATTATTGCTGACCTAGATCCTTTTGCTCCAGTATTGCATTTGTCCTTATCTAACTGATACAATTAACACTATATATATTAAGATACGAGTCCAATGTTTTTGTACAATTCTCTACTTTATTTCTAATACTGGCACAATAAAACGAATTATTATTATTATTATTATATTACGACTCGAAGAGCAGTAGTTTTTAGTAGCCAGCCAGACAACGTGGCTAGTGTATGAAAATTTCTCAAGTAACGTAAATTGAGTATCGCGCGGTCATTAACTTTTTAACAAAAGAAGAGCATACGTCTAATCCCAATCACATTAAACAATGTTTATAGGGCGTTTATGGTGATTTATTTCCTTCTTATTCCACTGTAAAAAGGTGGCCAAATGTTTCTGTTTGGGGTAAGAATCCCTAGAAGATGATGAGCGCCCCGGTCGGCACAATTAAACTGATAACTCAAAACATTTTAATTATTGAAGAAATGGTATATAGCAGATCGCCGTTTGAAAGTGATGGAATTAGCAGTGATGTACTAATATTTCTGAAACAAGTATTCGCCGAATTCTCCATAACCATTTGGGTTGTGAATAACATTAGTGCAAGATGGTACCGCATCTCCTTTCTGCTCTCCAACGTGAACGTCGGGTCGAATGTGCGCGTTCTTTTTTAAACATGTGTGGAGACCCGAAAACCGATTTTGGGAGTCCATTGTGACAGGAGATGAAACAATGGTTCTGTATTATGATCCTCTATCCAAAAAGGAATCGTTTTAAGGACGATATTTCTTTGCAAGCAGCTGTAATACAACATTTTGAGAGAAAAAACTTTAGTTTATTTTAGAAGGGAAAAGAATTATTTTTCGATCCTAAAAAATTTGTATTGAAGTTAGGGGGGGTTATATTCAAAAATAAAATTTGTTATATTTTTACAAGTTTTTTTTTTCCTATCAGGCCAAAAATTTGGGCGCCTGCATCGCCCCAAAGGTTTATTCAATTATTGGTATTATTTTTGCACAATTGGAGAATAACAAATTACAGGACAATAAAAAAGGGTTCCAACCTTCTAGAATTATAAAACTGTCCCTATTGGCAAACAGAAAAAATAACATTTTCTTTTGACATAATAGACCTCATAAGTATCTTTATAAATATGTATAAGTACGAACCCAGGCACCTACTACGTTATTTTAAATAGAATGCCTGTTATTTACACTTTCGTTTCCCCTTCTCGAAATAAACAATATAAGAGGGTTTCATAGTTTTTACAAAACAGATTTGAGACATTTAAATTTTGCCCTCAATTGCCAAAATTTAGTATATGTTTTAGTTTTTTTAAAAAAAACCTAAATAATGGTGTAGGTCTTCGAAATATACAGGGGTTTGGTCATTTTTGAAACCAAACTTTACCTTTTTCAAACTTTAGGAAATGAAAATTTTTTAAATAGCCCCATATATTTTTTCTGTATCACCGTATGGGAAATTTACATCTTTAACGTTTTGTTCAATGATGCACACATCAACATGAAGTAAGAGTTATTTACAGAAGTGCGAGTCCCGCATTGATATTGCTTTCAAGTGTTTTGGTGTTGATAGGGTTTGGTAAACCATGACAACAGGAACGGGGAAATATTTTGATATTACTGTTCAAAATGTTGAGCCCAAGAGTACTTGGAATCAAAGGCGATCTTCATTGGAAATTAGAAAATGGTTTTGGGGTTTTGAATTTGGAAAAAGTACTGAAATACTGACCCAGCCTTATTTTTTGCAGGTATTTAAGAAATATGAAAATAGAGCCCAAGTAGTAATTTAATTTTAAAAAATTTGCGCTAAATGTATTTGCCAGTTCTAATTTTTGGAAGGAAATAAAAGTATCAAATTTGGGCGATTAAGGGTAAAAATTATAAATACTGGAAATTTTTAAAAAAAGGCATTGAAACCATATTATTTTGGTTTTTTTCTAGTTTAAAACCCAAAATACGAATAAAAAGGAGTTCCATTAACAAAGTAAGGTTCGGTACATGCTTATCGATACCTGTTATACGGAAATGTTTAAAAAAGGTACTTTATGATGGCTATATGTCATCAGAAAATATTAGTTTCCACTTTTTAAATTAAGGGAAATTTACAATTCTAGAAGTTGGGAAATTGCACATACATTTAAATTTAGCACAAGTTCCGCGAGCAAGCACTTAATTAAAAAATATTGAAATAAGTTTCTTTTCCGTTTGGTAATTCTTTCTATGAAATGAAAATCCAAAAAATTGGGTATTGTACCTTTTCGAAAGATACTAAAAAATATTTAGCAATTGCAAGAATAAAAATTTTTGCATACGAAGTAAAAATTTTTCCCCGCGTTACAATAAAAATTTTCCCTTTTTTAAATTAAAAATGCACTTTCCATTATTAAAAGATTTTTATCGAATTATTGAAATTATTGTAACGTTAGTTGTTATTTGTAGACATCAGATTTCCATTAAAAGACCGGGATTAATTATTCATGGCCTCAATTTTCATCTGAAATATGTATTTTTACTAAAGTTTTCTCTTTTGAAACTATTTTTTTTTCGGGGAAAACTTATAGTCTCTAAGATATTTTTTCCTTAAAAAATAAAAAAAAGTGTCTCGGGGTTTGCTTGTTGCATAACGTTTTTTAAAAGAGTAACGCAAATGCACTGAAACCCAGGGGGTGACGCATAAAAGTTTATACAAAACAACACGGCCGGGAAAATTTCGGTTAAGCGTCAGTATACCCCCTCAAAACCCGATCTGTTGTGTATGCACTACGCTGTCGTATCCCATATCGTAGTTCTAAGTTTTTTGAAATTTTCCCCTACGTCCCCCGGGAAAAGCCCAAAGTTTGACATAATAAGAGAATTTTTTTGTAGAAATGTTTTGTTTTGAAATGTGATGGCACTAAAATTTCAATGTGTGTTGTAAAAAAGATTAAGTGTTGATGAAAGGATGTCTACGGCACGTAAATAGTGCAGGTCATTTTCCCAAAAAAAAATTAACACGAGTTTATGACAAATTTAAATTCAATTTATGTGTTTATTGCATGAATTTACCATTTCATTTACAAGGAAAAAGGTTTAGTCTCGTTTTTTTTTTTTGGAATGAAATTTTCGAATTACAAAGTGGAGAACATTAAGAGAGTTGTGCCGTTCCCCTCGGAAGATGTCGAAAAAGAATTAATGGAGTTTCAAGATAAAAAACTGTGGTTATGTGGGGAGAAAAAAAAGATCAAAAAAACTTTCTGTGGTTAATGTAATGGTACGCACAATAAAAACCCATCGACGCCCCCCCCACTTTTACTAGTTCCAGACAATAAAAAGCATCCGGTAATTTCAATGTGGTTTAAAACTTTTGGAAAAAAGTTTGAACTTAACAAATCAACTGTGATGTTTATGAGTGAGGTCCGCAAACATGCTTGCTGTAGGCCCCTCTTTTAAAAAAAAACTTTGTGCTAATGTTGCAATTAATCTAAAATTTCATACCCTCGTCTCGTACCCAGATAGTATCAGAAAATGTTATCCGAGGTAGACGCTCAAAAATAGCACATACAAAAGCGTGTTTGTAAAACCCCCCAAAATGTATTCGGGAATTTCATAGATATGCCCGATTTTCCGCACCCAAACTATTACTCTTGGGGAACAGGTTAGAGGCTGCATTTTATTTTTTAAAATATTTGAGAATATAAAAAAAAGTGATTTAAAATTTCGACCAAAGAAGCTGCGGCTCCCAAGGGTAACCCTTTGAAATTTCGGATAGTCAAGTTAAAAAAGATTTGGAAATTATGCAGAACAATACGTGGACTAGGGATGCATAGAAAAATACAAAATTTTCGGTGTCGTTAGTGGAATTTTTGTAAATAAGTGCAACATGTTCACGACGCTATGCGCGATAGAAGACGCAAGAAATTTTGGTTTTAGAAAGGTTAAAGTGTTTTAGAAAAAGATTGTTTTGGCGTTTAGCAAAATTTGTGAAGGTGCGTAAACAGAACCGTTAAAAAGTTATTTCAAAGATTATTTACTTACGCAAATATAACGCACTAGATGTAGAACGTTCTTTTTTCGGCATACAAAAAAACCTTTTTCTTAAACCCGCACTCACTTTGCCGAAAAACTTGGAAACATATCTAATGTTTAAAAATATTAAATAGACATATACCCTTTGTGATTTCACGGGGGACTCTTAAAACGGTAAGTTTTGAGCACGTATAATTTAATTTTTTGAAAATTTTATGGTCCGCTACTGGTTTTCAGCGCATTTGCTTTGCTTACCGATTATCATTTTGCATAACAATGGTTGAATAGAAGGATTAATACTTCTCTGAGATTTTGAACAAAATCAATTCATCAAAAAATTCATGAAAAAAGTTTTATTTTTTTATTTACATTTAAAAATACGTTTCCATATGCAGTAGTTATTTAATGTTTTCAATTGTGTTAATTTTTTAGGGGAGTTTTTCATTCTTTTTTTTAATATGCTGCTTTCGTAAAATAAATGTCGTTCGTGAAAAATCCCAAAGTGAAAATTCTGAAATATCTGCACATTAGATGGGTTTCCACAGTTGTTTCGGAAAACCGGGCCCTGAGGAAAAGTTGTGCTATACAGAAAACGAACGTTCTACATCTAGTGACATAATATTGGTAATAAAATAATTTGGGAAAAAATTAACGGTTCGTTGACGTCCCTTCACAAATTTTTTTAATGTGCCAAAATCAGAATTTCTCTAAAACACTTTCAGACCTTTTAGAACACAAACTTTTTGCGTCTTTTACGCGCAAGCGTGCGTAAATGTTGCACTTTTTGCAGAAAATGCCACTAACGACACGAAGGATATTGTTTTTATTCTTTTGCCCATAGTCCAAGAAATTTTTCTGAATAGTTTTTAAATCCGTATTAACCTGATTTCTTGAAATTTCCACTGGTTTTTCCCTTGATAGCCGCAGCCCCCCCTTTGGATCGAATTTAAAAACCCGTTTCAATATCTCAAAAATTTATGATAAAAAAACGCAGCCGTAACCAGTTCCCAACGTGAAGATAGGTTTTTGGGTGGCTCAGGCATACGTGAAATTTGCGAATACGTTTTGGGGGATTTGACAAACAATGCTTTGAAGCGTTAAAGCGTTCAAAACTCGGAAAACATTTTTAATCTATCTGCCACATGACTGAAAGCAGAATTTCACACGTAAATGTAAAAGTTAGCACAATTTTTTTTAAGAGCCCGCCCTAGTAGTAAAATTGAGGGTGCGACCATGTGGTTCCATTGTGGGTCCCATTACATTAAACCCAAGAATTTTTCCGATCTGTTTTTTCGTCCAAACTAATAAGTTTTTACCCCTGCAACTCCGATTTAAAATTTTTTTTTTCTCGACAGCTCACGACCCAGCGGCAAATCTCGAATGTTCTCTCCTTGGAAACTTAAGTCCGAATATTCATTCCCAAAACGAGGATGTTTTTTCCCCTTTTTTAAAAATAAAAAGGTAAATACATGCAAAAATAAACACAAAAATTTAAAATTTAAAAATTTGTCATAATTCGTGTGGAATTTTTTTTTTGAAACTGCCCTGCCATAAAACGTGCCGTAAAACAACCCTTTTTCGACCAACCTTTAATTCAAATTTTACACACTAAAAATTGAATTTTAGTGCCACACACTTTAAATCGGGCATTTCTGCAATAAATTCTTTATTGTGCCAACTTTGTTCTTTTCGCCGACGTGGGAAAAAATTTCAAAAAAACGAAACTACGATATAGATACGACACCCGTAAGATCATCCCCAAACAGATCGGCTTTCGAGTCGCAGTTATACGGACCCTTATACCGAATTGTTTCCCCCTTGTTTTTTTTTTTTTTAAAACTTTTATGGCAGCCACTGGCTTTCAGCGCATTTTTGTTTGCTCTAGTTATAACGCCTGAAATCTAGCAGTTTAACCCTTTTTGGTAACCTTCCATACAATCGTGTTGCCTAAGAAAATGGTCGTTTTCATATACATCACATACAAAAAACTATCAATGTTTTTGTTTAGGGTTCTTTTTTTTCGCCGCATATAAAAAAAGGTTTAACAACCGACGTATTGTCTATACCCCAAACAAATTGGTTTTAACAACAGCTTTGTGGTAGAAATTTTAGACTGAAAATGATTTAGATGTTTTTCAAAAAATTTTAACTACCGATGAAATCTCGATAAAAAATAGAAACGACAATATATTCGAATTTTAAACTTACTAACTGGTTCCTGTAATTTGCGATAGTTCCCACCCGCCAAAATATAATGAAAGTATTTTTAAATGAAAACGTAATTGGGAAAATTGGAAGGTGTAGACTATTACCATGCATCGAATCTTTTACAAAAATCTGTTACTAATTGTAAGTTTGCCCTTTAGTTAGTTTCATAAACATACAAGGATTATCCATGTTATGTAAAAGTGTTTCGTTTAATTAATCATTGGGGGAAATTTTTTTAAACTCAGAGTTTTTTACCAGAAATAAAAAGTATGATATAGAGAAACCCAACATAAAAAAACTGAAAATATCTAATTTTCTTTTTTTTTTAAGTTTAAGCTCACGAAAAAAATTATAAGGCGAAATAAATAAAACTCTTAATACAGGTGGGCGTGGGAACTTCCTTTTTGAAAGGAGCGTGGTGAATTTTAGTGATGACCACAGAGGGTGGGAGGGTTTTCCTCAGTGTAAGAAGCGAATGGGAAGTTTGACCCCCCAACCGGCCCCCCGGTCACAAAATGTTTTAGTCGAGACAGCAGCGCGCTTTGCCGTAGAGGCCGATTTTTCTAAACCCTTTTTGTCATCGGGGTTTGCCAACATGCCTTTCGTCATTCTTCGAAATTCCTCCGCGCCGAGTTCCTGATCGGAAATCGATACCCATTGGGGCGAATGCCTTCAGGGAAGTGGGTGTGCCAAAAAAAAGAAAGGCCTCGAAAATCGTTACAAAACTAAAAATGTCGAACGAGTTCGTTTGTCTTATGCGGTCTCCCCGGCGTTTGCCCTTAAACATGCAGTTGCCTTTGGATGTGGGACGCTCTTCACGAATTCTTCCCGATAAAAACCTTTTGCATCCATACAAAAAGGTTGAGGTTTCCCAAAAACGACAGAACGTGATTATGCCCAACCCACAAACCTCAAAAGTGAGCAGGGGTTGACACCCCACCAACGCGCGTTGTGTTTTCTTGACGAGGGCATTTTCGAATAATGGCTGTGTTAAAGAACAGAATATACGGTAATGGATTAGACAATCCTAGGGTACTTCATGAGAAGCCCCCCTTTTTTCTGATCATGTCACGGGTATGGTGTGCGGTTCCAGAGTAGGGGTCATTGGATCTCACTTTTAAAGAAAACGGGAGCTTTAAACCCTTTAAAGACCCGGAATTTTTTGTCGCCCCCTCGAAGAGATGTGATTATATTTATGGGAAATTTTTTCAAACCCTGGTATACAACAATGCCATAGCCCCCAGAAGCCTTACAAACAGTGGAACATGCCAAAACACCCATCGGCTTGAAAGGGGGGACAAAACTTTCCCAAATTCGACTGAATTAAGTTTAACATGGAAAACCCCATTACCCGATATTTTTTTTTTTTAAAGGGGGAAAAACAAATTTCCCTGTTTTGGGAAAAGACGAAATAAGAATAAAAAGTTTTTTAAACGCGTACAGTTTTTTTATTAATTTTTTTAAAACAGGAAGTTCGGCCCCACCCCTTTTATTTTAATTTATTATTATTTTTTTGAGTCTTATTTCTAAGATTTAAAATTTTAATTTTATTTTTTTACTAGGTTCGGTACATTAATACGCCATACTGTGTGCCAATAGGGCCAAGAGGGAAAGACTTTTTCATTAGGGTTATGGAAAAAATACTCTTTTTAAAAGTGTTTGCCTCAAATAATCAAAAAATTTTTGACCTCAGAATAAAATTTCCCTTAATTTGTGTGACATGCTGTTTTATTCTATTAATATTTGCTAGTTTCATTTTAAATTTTAGTGCTTTTCAAAACCCGTTTAAGTGAATATTAAACGAGTAAAATTTTTAAAATGACATTAACAAAATTGAAAAAAAAAAAGGGGGGGGATTATATTAAAAGAAGCGGTGGAATTAAGAAATTCTTTATTTTAAAAAAAGTGTTTATAAAAAATTTCAGACACTAAAAGGGCGTGAAAACCTTTGGAAAAAAATTTTGCTTCAAAAATCAAAAAAAAGTCATTTATGGCATACTAAGAAATCATTTCCCAAATCCAATGTTATTTTTTAATTTTTGAACAGCAAAAATTTTTAAAAAATTTTCCCCGCAAATCCCAATAAAAAAATGTTCCCTCTCGTTCTGTAACGAATTGTATAACTTCCATACTCTAATTTTTGCATGCTTTTTTTTTAGACAACTTTTTTGACGCTGTCAAGTTTTTTTTGAATTTTTCGCCTCTTAAATTTGTATTTTTTTAGTAAGCTGATTTTTTTAAAACTTTAATAAAAATTTTAATTTGTATTTGTTTTAGATAACAATATTTCCCCCCTTCCAAGAAGTAAAAAGAGGGGCACGTGGACTGCTGGCACCCTCCACTTTAAGGGAAAAAAGGTACGCACTTGGTAAGTTTTAAAATTGTTGTTTGATTAAAAACTCGTTCTGCCCCAAAAACCTCCTACAAATTTAAATTTTAATTTTATATTATGGGAAAAAGTAATTTTCAACCTCGGGAAAAAATATTATCACTCGTGAACGAATAATATGAAAGATATATATGTCGTGGAATGGGGAAAAATGTCATGTCTGAAAAACCCAGACAGTTCTTGAGACGTCGGCCGTACTGAGATGCCCTTTCGATTTATCTTTGACGATTTTAAACATGAAAGAGCGGGCCCGAGCCCCCACGGCCAGTTCGCAAACAGGCCCGCCCGGGGCATATACTATGTAAAAAAAGGGAATTTAAAAATGTAATTTTAGGGGAGGACCAAAACCACTGTCTATTAGTCGTGAAACGCGCAAATATACCCTGCAGTTTGGGGTTTTGTTATAAATAGGGGCGTTGTTCACAGGGGACCCCCCCCCAAAAAGTTATTCATCGACGGTCCAAACTAAAGCGGCTTATCATTAAGGGTGACGCGCCCCTTTCTCAAAAAATGACGAGTCTGCAGATTTAGTTTGCACACTTCGTGGATACAGAAAAAAAGCGTCTTTTTGCTCCTTTAGGATTATGTTAACGTAACATTTAAAAAAAAACGGCCATTTCCTACGAAAATTAAAAATTTCCTTTTTAAATTGTGGGTTTTACCTACAAGGGGGTACAATTTTCTTAAAGTTTGTAAAAAAAACTATGTGCTGGAGCAAAACTGATTGGAAAGACATATAAAAAGCGGACCACGAAATAAAGAAATGGTGGTCACAACAACGTAATTCAAAATTAGAATCTTTTAACGTTTATGGTTTGGTCTACCCCTTGTCAACTTGATAAAAAAACATTTCGAAAATTCTGGGGGGTCATACAATACGAGTGGATACTACCATCTCGGGCAGCGTTCGGAGAGATATTCCCGAAAGTGAGGACATTGAAAAAAGAATTAAAGCCGAATTTTAAAGATAACAGCTTTTGGGTATGTTTCTTTTATGAGACGACAGATTTTTAAAAAAAAATTTAATTTTGAAAATATAGTGCGCGTAAAAAGTCCTATTTTAAAAAAAAATTTTGCAATTCATTAGCCCCGCGAAGATTAAAAAAAAAAGTGTATAGAAAACAATTTTCGGCCGTAGTCTCGAAAAATTACAAAAAATTTCAAGTATCAACCAGTCAACTGTTGGTTCATGAGCGATGGTGAGCAACAATGTGTATGTGGCCGTTCCTTAAAGAAAAGTGTGAAGGACTTTTACGTTACGGTAAAATCAGTTTTCATTTTGTGGCACAAACTATTCGGGAGTGTTACCCGGGGGGGAGCCCTTAATAGCAAAAAACAAAAAAAGTGTTTCTCAAAAAATCCAAGAGGCTAGGGATTCCCCAGGTTATGCCTGGTAAATTTGAGACCACCCCAGCCCCTTCTTTCGCGTTGGGGAACGTGGTTAAAAGCCCCCTTTTTTTTTAAAAAGAAACTTTAAAGTCAAAACCGTTATTTTGCAATTTGTCCCCGCCCAAGCCAGAGCTATTAGGATGAGCCCGAAGGGATTTCTCGATATTTTTGTTGAAAACATTAAAGAAAATTTTGCAACAATTAAAAGGGTTAGTGACGCGTAAAATTTCAAAATTTTTGGATTGCGTTGGGGAGAATCAGTGCAAGTCGTGGGCGAAGTTAGTACATTTTTACACAGTATAAAAAGAAATGAACAAGTGGGCGAGTTTTAGTAAATTCGATAGTTTTTTAAAAAAAAAATCCGGACTACCGAGATTTTTAAAAAATGTGCGATGGGGCATTGAGATTCTTGCAAACTAAAGATTATTTAATTCCCGTTTTTTTTTTATTTTTTTTGACCGTCTTTTCTTTTTTGAAATATAAAAACATTTTTGTCTGGCGAACATCCTTCACCGAGGGGGAAAGTGGAAACTTTTCTGAGGTGCAAATTTTTTAAAAAAAGCCCACCGCATTATTAAAAAGGATAGAATTTTTTTTAATTCTTATAAGTAAACAGAAAAAAAGCTTTTTCAGTTTCCCAATTTTTATTTCATCCATACAAGCATACCCTTTTTTTCCTCCCAAAAAAAAAAAAAATATATATATATATAAAAATAAAATTATATATATATATCCGCTTAATTACAAAATTATTATTTCGTCAGCTTTTTTTTTTACTCTTGGTATTAATTCGAAATATCACATATCGCTGTGACCACATATACGCTATTACAATAGCGGCCGTTGCGCCAATTCCCCATTTTGTGGTATCCAATTTGGCCCGCTTTCCATAATTGCCCCAGCATAGCTTAAGTCATATAGTTATTAAATCTTGTGAATATATTTTCCGAAACGTAAGTGTCGAAAGAAAAAGTCCCGCACAAAGATTTCAACAGCAGACTGGTTTTGGGATAAATATTACTGAAATGTTAAAAAATGTACATAAAGTTTTGAGTCTAGAAATATTTTTTAAAGAATACTTACAATTTTCATAATGCCCAGATAAAATTTGGGGTAAAAGGGGTCGAATACAAATATAAAATAGGACCCGGTTTACAATAAAATAAAAAAAAACCCCGAGTTATATCCCCTCCCTGCTTGGAATATATTAAACAATTTTTTTTTTTATAATTATATTAGATTTAAAATTTAAAAAAATAAAGAAAAACGTTGGTACATCATTATTAGGGGGAAAAAATATAAAAAAAAAAAAATATATGTAGAAAACCCTAATTGACAATTGTATTAAATGAACTTCAAAAGTAGGGGGGTCGCATCAAAAATTTTTGTTGGGATTTAAAGGGGAAAGCTGCCTGTTTGACCTGCTGAGTAAAATCTCCCCGAGTTCTAGGTGTTTAAAAAAATTTCCCTTTTATGCGCCCCAATAAAGGAAATTTCTAAAAAACCTAGATCAATCAAGACGTGAAGCACTTATAATTTATTCAAGTAACCCAAGGATAAAACAAATTTTTATCCCCTTTGAGAAGCGTTTTCCCCGAACGTTACTTCGTGGACAAGGGTACACAAAAGTTCGTGTAGCCGCCTAAGAATGATGCAAGACGAATAAATGTTTGGCTTTAAAGGGAAAAACAATGCAACCTACCGTGCCATAAAAGTGGATAAGCAAATAAATAACTTTTGCATTTAAATTACCCACCTGTTCTAAACTTTTTTGTTTGAAGGGAGAGAGTTTAATTTGTTAAAGAGTTTTGTTTTTTTATGATAAAGAACTTTACAGAGGGGCCCCTTTTTAACTAGTACAAATACCCAACCTGGCCTATCCCCCTGCTAGGCGTTTCGTGAAATTTTGACACTTACACGGGAATGTGTTTTAAAGATACCGATATGATAAAGTTAGTGGGGATTTCAGAAGAACCAGGTCAGAAGGGAAATTATGAGCATTTACATGTACGCCCCACGTTTCAGGAAATGCTGAGGTTTTCAGGACAGACAGTTTTTTTGCCATGTGACCCCGACATATTTACAATTTAACGGAGCACAGCGGGTACGAGAAATTTTTACACATATAGTTTACATTAAAATATACGACAGTTTATTACAACGATGCCTAATCATATGAAAGGGAGGTAGCATTAAATGTTTTCGGTCAGTCTCACGTTAGAATCCCCTTTTAAATATTGAAACTACGTTTCATGAAAAAGTAAAATTCCCAAAATAAAATAAATACTATAAAATCAAAAAAAACAAGAAAATTTGCGGAAGATTTTTAAACGCTCCAATTCTGTGAAGTATACGTTCAGCTTGTGTTAAAATATAATTAAATCATAGCTTTAATCCACTAAAAATTTTAACGAGAATATTTATTTACGAAAAATGATAGGGTACGTCAAAGAGGGCCATGTAATAGCAGCAGCATATTATTAAACTAACCATTAAAAAAAATTAGAAAAAGGTTTTAAATTTTCTCTATTTCATAATGTCATCTACACTCCGCGCAACATGAATAGGACCCAAACACGTATTGGGCATTTGCCCGTTACTAAAACATAGTACCACGCTGGAATTTTTTTTTCGAAAATAAGAGGGACGGTACAGATGATAAAACCAAAGTGTAATTTTTTTTAAAATTGGTGCAAATGTCGTTTCTGATAAAATAGGCCCGGAATGAAGAGCAACGGACGATGGGTGTGATGTGTTTTAGGGGTTTGGCGGGGGGGTGGGTCGATTTTGATACGATACGACCCAAAATTATCCCCTCCCCTCAGTTAGCATGGATAGCGGATAGGGCGTTTATTTTATGATATGGGGGGTAGTTATTAATTGAGTTATTTTTTAGTGTGTCCGTTTTGATTTTATTGATACAGACGTAGTTATTTAAATTTTAAACTTAAGTGAACTGCGAAGGCAAAAAAAGACCCTTTCAAGACATAGTAAATAAGTTTATTTCTGACTTTCCCCCATTTGTTTTACAACGGGAGTAGATAGTTGTAAAGTGTGCAAAATAAATTGATGTCAAATAAGAAGTGGAACGTACAAGAACGTAAATTCCGCACAGCATAGAAACGAAAATGGGCATGCCCCCGAGAAGTGCACATTTTTTTGTAATTTTATGTTATAAACTGTAATTTGTCACTAGGTTTTCTCGATAAAAAACCGTTTAAGGGCTTTTGAGACAAAAAAATCCCCAAATTGCAGTTTCCAACGGAGAAGAGGGCAAGTAAGCAGTGGGATTTTTACGGGTGCGTGGAAAAGAAAATGAAACGCATATTGAAAAAAAAAGTTTCTTTGGTTATGGTGACGAGACAAAGACTGTTTAAAAAAAAAACAATTGTAAAATTTTGGTACGCATACAAACCCTGTAAAAACCCACATTACCACTGTTACTAAGCTAGCCGAAGACTACAAGAGTGTCTGCCCGCAGCAATTACGAAAGGGTTTTTAGTACGTGGAAAAATTCAATTTCAAAGATAAGTGTTTATGTTTTTGAGCGATGGGCCCTAGCATAATCGTTTGGAGGCCGTTTTCTCTTGAACATGGTTCAGGTTTTTTCAGAAGTGTAAAATGCAGCTTTAATCTTGGCAGAAAACCCTTCGACAAAAAAAAATTTTTAAATCTCTCATACGCCTACGTATTTCACACAAAAATGTCCTGGTTTGCAACCCCCCGAGCCAATTTTTAACGGGGGGGAACTGGTTTCAGGCAGCTTTTATTATGCGAAATTAAAAATGTAAAAACGTTGTTTTACAAATTTAATCCTAACGAAGCCCCGCAGCTATTTAAAGGGGGCCCGTCGAAATTTCAAAATATTTTCCGTTGAAACAATTAAAAAATATTTGTAGCATATAAAAAAATTAGCTGACGCAATAGACCAATTACAAAATAGATCGTTATTGAGTCTCTGAAAATATAATCGGTTTAGAAAAAATTTAGAGTGTGCCCCCACAGAAAAAACCGATTTTAGCACACTAAAACAAATTTTGATGTGTGTAAACGAATAAAACATGATAAAAAACAAAGAGTATTTAACCATGCACGTATAACATCGGTAGATGTTGAACGCTCTTTTTCAAAATGTAAACCCCATTTTCTCACCAGGGCGAACATCGCTCACCGAGACAACTGTGGAAAACACATCTAATGGTTGTCAACTTTTTGCCACTCTTATCCATATTTTGGGTTTAATACTGATAATGGTGCTTCTAGTTTTACTGTTCCGTAGCCAAGGCTGCTTAAAAGGGTTGAGTATTTCACTACTTTTCACATATCATAATTATGTATTAGTTCTGTTATTTTTTTTTCTATTTTCTTACTATTGTTTTTTTTATACCAGCAGGTACGGCTATGGCACGGCTTCCTGTTAGGGGCTCTACTGATAACAAAACTAAGTGAAAAGTAACGCTGGTCACGAGGGGTTTACCGCGCATCGGCGTAGAATCAGTTCGGACCGAGAGGAACGTAGAATTACTTCTTTCTGCGGAGCAGTACGGACATTTTCGCTGCCGGGTTTCATTTGCGCAATTGTTTATCTGTCCAAATAAAAATTATGATTTCGTCAGCAAAACGACCGCCGGTCGGACAAACTTTGAAAATTTATTGCAGAAATTCCAGACTTAATATATGAAGGTGCTAAATTAAATGGTTTAATTTGTAAAATCCCGTTAATGTTTTGGGTCCAGACAACATTGTCTACGACACGTAAATAGTGAAAAGCATGTCTCAAAAAGAAATGGCGGACGAGACAATGAAAAATTTATATTTTAATTTATGCGTTACGTTTATCGCATGTAATATACCGTTTAATTTACTAGACAAGGAACCTTTTATCTGCTTTGGAATAACTATGGGAGTGCAAATTACCAAGTCGAACATCGTTACAAAGAATTGTGCCATCTGCGCGCGAAACATATGAACAAAAAAAAAAATCGGAGTTGAAAGATCAAAAATTGTGGTTATGTGTCGACGAAACAACAGATCGGAAGAAACATTTGTTCTTAATGTAATGGCACGCAAATTGGAACTTCATCAATCGGCACCTTCAATTCTATTAGTCTCCAAACGAATACAACAGTGTACAGCCGAAGTAATTTCAAAGTTAGTGTTAAATACATTGGACAAGTTTGAACTTTTGAACAAACCAACTCTTGATGTTAGTGAGTGATGGTGCTGCAAACATGCTTTCTGTAGGCCGGTCTCTTAAAAAGCTTTGCTAATTTGTTACACATTACGTGTAAAATTCATGCTCTCAATCTTGTGGCGGTAGTATCAGAAAATGTTATCTTGAGGTAGACCTTTAATAGCGCATACCAAAGCAGTATTTGTCAAATCACCGAAACGTATTCGCGAATTTCACAGACGTGCCCCCGTATACCAGAGCCACCAGAACCTATTCTAACTCGTTGGGGAACATGGCAGGCAATAGACGTCTGCCAATTCATAACGCTTGGCAATATTACGCAATAATGCGTATTATTTGCCATATCAGATAATCACAGATTTACATTACAATTTAATGAATTAATTGTTTTTGAATTTACCAAAAGCTGCAACAAATCTTTTGGGCGTATTCATATGGCGGGGAGTGTATAAACCAGCACTATAACTATATGACGTGTAATTACTAGAGTAACCAAAACTTGCGGACTCGCATAGGCGTCGGTATTACGGGTTAATATAAGAACACGAAAAATTCATAAATAAACTTACTTTTTTAATTATTCAACAAATTAGAGGCATCAGGATGTGAACTACTAAATATCGAGATGCTGTGTTCTCGCTAGATAAAACGCGAGCTATTACATTCCAATACTGTTTTTCTTTATATCGGTCCCTCTCATCCACGGTAATCCTATTTTTTTGGAACACAAAACACGTTTTTCACACATTTTCTAGCATCTCTTTCATTCGCGGCAAAATGATTCTGTAATTGTGTTTGTGAGGGTAAAGGGTACTTTGGATGTATTGCCGCCAAAAAAGTTTTAAAAGCTGCTTTTCTCACCAACGACAACGGAAAATTACAAGAGGTAAACTAATTAATAATGTATGAGGAATAGTGTATAAGGTATTTCAGTTCTTGCATTTTCATATGCTTAATACCATTGACATGCCTCTGGCAATCAGTTCTGTCCAATGCAGCCAAACGAACATTGCATATTAAGCAAAAAACTGCACCACCCTCATATTTTAAATGGGGAAAAAGTGACACATACTTATGTACATTAGTAGCAAATCTATTACGAGGCATTGTTTTCTTAGGTATGTAAGTATTAGTTCTATATGAAACGATACACTAATTATGTACTTGGTATAATACTAAAACACACAAAAAAACACCAGCTATATTTTCAAAAGCGGGCACGTAAGTACATAACCTTGACCGTTCGACTAATCTCGCAACAGCTCAACCGGTACTAAAACGAAATCTCTCTCACGCGGTTTAACATGATTTATATTCAAGGTCGACACTACATGCCTGCTTCTCTACCGTTTAGTTTATTTATGAATTTTTTCGGATTCCTATATTAACCCGTAATACCGACGCCCATGCGAGTCTGTAAGTTTTTGGTTTCTTTAGTTGTAAAACATAAACCTTCGTTCTTTTCGTTTTTCTCGTAGCGATGGAACGTCGTCTTAATGAAACCCCTCGTAAATCTTGAAATACTGTGTTTGTTTTTAAAATAAAACATGAAAATAGAAATGTACAGGACTTTACATTTGCAGTATATTATTACGGGGAGAATAACCATTAAAATTTAATCAAATAGCTATGTTGTCAGCATTGTTGTCTTAGATATGCACTTTATTGCATATTAGACTCCGTAATATTTCAGTGAAATTTAATTTAAAAAGATAAGGCCATATTTACAAAGAATATCGCTTATGAAACACAGTCTAATAAATTTTATACATTAAGTCGGATATTGCATATATTGGAGCAAAATCCTAATATATTGCTTTTCTTGTAATATTGCCTGTCTGGTCTGCAGTTTTTAATTATAGTCAGGGAAATAAGTGTTCATACATCCAACAATATTGGTATAATTTCAGAAAAGTGCTCAATACTTATATACTTAACAAGTTGTGAAGTCGAAAGAACGTTTTTGATATTGGAAGACGTACTAACTTCAAAAGGAGCTGTTTTACTGCAGAAAATATAGAAAAGTCTCATATGGTAATGGGTAACTCCCTTCTCTTATTTCCTCCTTGAAACAAATTTATTACATATGTACATATCTGTTATTTTAAGTATAATTATTATATGAATTTCGTTTAAATATATTTATAAAAGCTTACGTCTGAAATATGCAACATACACTTAGTGCGTCTCTGTATAATGTTTACGATGCGCGGCTCTGAGTCATACCCTTTACGATCTTGCCGTTCCCTGAAAATAAGGTTTAATTATAGATGAACACGTCCATTCAATCCTTGTTTTTTTGACATTTTAAAATATAAGTTTTAACAACGCGTTATACTATCTAGAAGGTGCGCTAATAAAGGACGGGGTGTCCGACGCATCTCGGAATTAACCGGGACAGATCACCTTTATTACTACAGAGATAGTAGGTTGAGAACACATCAGATACCATATATTTTAATTAAAAGATAAGCAGCGCTTCACAAAACAAAATATTATTTAAAAACCTACAAATTATTGGAGATATACAAATAAATACTTGTAACTTCGGAGCATATTTATACATGTATATATATTTACGGCATTTTAAAATCCCATTTTTCCTGACTTCAGCATGATTCTAGGTTGAACGATCTATAATAATTAATCTGGCTTACTTTCTGCAATGTATCAGTGTAGCGATGGATAGTTAAAAACAAGTTGACGCTGCCTATATCGATTTCTCCAGCGCTTTTAATACTATTGATCATAAACTACTGTCATATAAATTATCTTCTTTTGGTTATCCCCCATTCTATCAACTTTGTGCCATCGTACCTGAACCAAATTTTGTTTTTTACAACGGTTTTAGGTAACAAGAGTCCATTTCGATACCTGGTGTCCCCACAGTTTTAATTTAGGTCCTCCGTTTTTCATGCTATCATAGACGATCAGCTTAGCACATATAACTTGTCCTTGCCTGGGTTACCCAATTGTCTGCAACGATATCGAATGTAAGTGATATAACTAATCTCCAAAACAAACTTGTCCTAAATATCAATATACCCGTAGTTTTTTCCTTTACCATCTTCATATACAAAAGACGGATGCACACTTGAGAAAAGCGACCTAATTAAAGACCCTCGGCGTAACCTTCAATGCAACATTAACTTTCAACCCAGACATAAAAAGTGTTTTGCGTATACCCAAAAATTTTCATCACACTGACGTTTTGAGAATGTTGTATCATGCTTATGTAGCCAGCAAACTAGAAACTCATGCATTATTTGGTATCCTTATTACAACAAGCAGATTAACGCGGTACGCTTATGAAAACGTTCTTTTCTTTTAAATCTACGGTACTTACCTTGATTATGTTGATGCGATACACTACTTGCCGCAAATAGTTTTTGATCTCTAAAGCAAGGAAGAATGTCGCACAACGCGAGATTTCTATTCAAACTTCTGAATAATTAAACTGATTGTCCGGAAAATGTTCTGTTCTTTTCTCCATATCGTAAATCTTCAAATTTAATGGAATACTTTCCTGCAACAAGTGACAACATAAATCCGAAGGTATTTTAGTATAATTTTCAATATTAAAGTGCTTCGTTAAGTTAGTGTCATAAACGTCAGTAAAATTTATATTTGGACAGTTGTCGTTGGAGTATGTATCATAGACTAGTATAATTTGAGTCATCTAGTTGCGTCACTACATGTATTCCATCATGCTACTTTTAAAAATAAGTTTATTCATCGGAAATTCATCATCAAATTATTTTTGGAAAGAATTATCAAAACTTGCCGTCGAGTCAAGTTTTCTCATCCAGGTAAGACGTATTGTAGATTGTGTTCCAATTTCAAAGTGTTTAATATTTCAAATCGTACCATAAATACAAGATAGAAGTGAAATTTAGTGGTTAAGAATGGGCAGATTTCCTGTAGATCCTATATAAACATAGTGTTTATATGACATCGTCATAAAATCCAGTTAGATTTCATTTCCAGTTTTTAAATCCATAAATTCATATTAATTTTTATTAAAATTGCCGAAGAAGTGTTCCAGAACACTTCAGAATCCTCAGTCATATAATTAATTAACTAATTTGCGAAAAATTAATTTTATTTAACAATTTCGCACATGTAGAACATTTCAGTATATATTCTTTATATATCGGTCCCGTGGGCAATAGATTGTTATTATGTACTTATTGCCTCCACTCCGACACCTGCCCCAGTAAACGGTTGCAGATACAAAGTCCGCACTCGTTCCCCCCGGTCCTCACGTGAGAAGCAGGGAACCTGCGCTGTGCAGAAAACCACAGAAACGCCTCCCGTCTGTCTCCCCACTTATTACTGCTAAATGTCTTTTTATCATGAGTTAAATTACCTTTTTCCATCTCCGGTGTCTGATTGAGCAGGTGGAGCCGTCATTGGCAACTTGACGCAGCTGGCGATTATGCTTCGTCGCCGGTGGTCTACCACCCCCCCAAAAGGTGATTAGTGAGTGGGCGGTCTAGCTCCAATTGATCCAACTTCGTGGACCCACGGAATCCAGAGCGACCCTATGAGAACCTGTATTCTCAAAAACTAAGATAGATAGGTATAGGGAATATTGATGAAAGTTGACATGAATTGAAGAGAGGCATCTAAAATCGTAATCATATATAGGGTGTTCCATTTAAAAAACTAAACTTGTATCGTGTGCAGCGGAAACTGATCACCTTGTATACTTGGATTAAATTGTATGTTGTGCAGTATCTGTCTCCGACTATTTTTTATTTCAAAACGTTTTCGTTAAATTCCCCGCGAATTATCGTCCGTCCACGTACTAGGTGACTACGCTGTATATACACTGACCTATATTCGATACAATGTAATAATTTAGGGTGGTTCTACTAACATAAATTGTTACCCTTTTTAATTAACTAACGTAAAATTTAATTGAAAATTTACTGCCGCTTGGTAATGAAATTTATGTACAATCCAAGACGTTATAAATGCAAAAAAAAAAACATTGTATTTAGATGATGAACGCAGGCAATCTGTAATGAACCTCAGAGAATTTAATCTATTTCAGATGCAATAAATAATAATAATTAATCATATTGCCGACTTTTATTACTTACAACTTCGGAGAGTTTATCAGTATTTTATTTTTTTTTCCAATTAAATCTAAGAACCTATTTACATACACAAAGGCATAGTTTTTGTATTTGTAAGAAAAATTGTCAAATTTGCAAAGAGAAACCTCATTATCATTGGTGCAATTTAGCAGAAATATTTCAGAAAATACCCTTGCTGTACGACGCAGATGCACTATGAGAAATAAAAGGTTTTAATCTCCTAAAATGGGCAGTAAGAATGCGACTATGATTTATGAATTTACCAGATAAACATATTTTTGTTTCGATAACAAAGGAATAACTTTAGAATAAAAATCTGAGTCAATTTCTTATGTCACTACAGGTAAAACAAACAATAAGCCATCACAACATCATGATTGATTAATCGGTACGTGGCTTATGATGTTGACCCATGTGTCTTCGAAAAGACCTTCCCGAGTTAATTAATAATTTGTGTGGTGCGGAGTGTGCCGTGAATATTTTGTTTGCCATACTACCCCACAGTCCTTGCTATCATTACACTGGGTAACTTTTAGCCTCTGGATCCTAAAATAACCGCAGTTTTTGTCAATCACGTCAACTTTTTAAGCTACAGGATACCCTCAAAAGTCATACAAATTGTGCATATAAAGGAAAATAAAGTAAAAACTTACCAAATATACCGTTTATAAAGAATAATTTTATTCATACAAATGCTATAATAGTTACTGCAAGTTAAATTGTGTTCATACAAATAGTTGTTTCGTTTATCGAACGGTAATTCCATATTAAGGCAAAAATTTTCGCTTATAGCTTTTTCTGGAATGTTTAATCTGTGAATATTCTCGCTTAATGCTCCAACAATAGTCAGTCATCATATGTACATTCCATCTACCTTGATACCGTGCCTCCATGACCTTCAAATCCTGGTGAAATCGCTCACCCTGCTCATCACTGACTGCACCAAGATTTTCCGGGAAGTTAGCAAGATGGCTATGTAAAAAATGCAATTTGGTGCTCATGTTGCAACCTAGCAGTTTGAAGCTCTCCAAGAGTTGCTGGACAATTTTGGCATAATTTTGTGCTCGTGTATTTCCAAGATAGTCTTTAACAATGTTTTTGAATGCCAACCAAGCATTCTTTTCAATTTCTAACATTGTTCCGATGAAATGTTCATCTTTAACAAGCTGCCGAATCTGTGGACCATCAAAAACACCGGCCTTTATCTTTTCAAATGACAGGCTAGTCTCCTTTAATTGGCAAAGCTTTAACGAATTGCTTCATGAGACCCAATTTTATATGCAGAGGTGGAAATATAATTTTCTTTCTGTCGACAAGTAGCTGATGTACAATGTTTGGATCACCAGGTTTCAGGTCAGATCGTGGCAGCCAATTCGACTGCACCCAATGCTTCTCACGAGCTCTGCTGTCGCACATACACAAAAAGCAGGGATTCTTGGTATATCCGCGTTGCTGGCCAAGAAGGAAGCTAACCATTTTAAGGTCAACACAAATGATCCATTGGTGCATGTGGTATGGGAGGTATCGGGACTGAACCCAATAAATTTCCATTGTGGAGAAGAACACACTTCAAGCTCCGCTTTGAGCTATCGATAAACAGTCGTCATTCAGTTGCGTTATAGGCTGAAATTCCCAACTCTTCCATTAAACCATGTACGTTATGGCAATATAGAAATCCATCATCACTTCGAAAGTATTGCAGAAACGCACTTTCTCTTGATCGAAAATGGGATACCTTAGCTCCCTTTTCAAGCAAATTTTTCTCGTGCAGTCTTGATGCTAAGAGCTCTGAAGCTTTTTTGGATAGTCCCAAATCTCGTACCAAATCATTCAACTCATGCTGGTCAAATCCATTACGAACGGAATCATCTTTAATTTCAAAATCTTCATCGTTGGGGTCACTTTGATCTTCACCAGACTTGTATTTCCAAAGAGCGTATTTCATTGAAAACTGGCACTGGGATTTCGGCTGAATGAGACACTGGGCGTATAGCTGATGGTAAACTAGGATACTCTATTTTACATTTGTTTCTCTTGTTATATCCTGACGTTTTCACTATACAAAAGCAACAATCACTTGAATGATCTCTGGACTCTTGCCAAATCATAGGTATCCGTAAACCCTCAACACACTGCTTACACACTTTCTGAGGGGCCCATGATTTATCTTGATCACCAATTTTCACTTTAAAATAGGAAAAATAGACTTGCCTGACAAATGTACTGATGTTTGTCCTTTGACTGGGAATGGTAAAACTGCCACATATGTAACAAAACGAATCGGGGCTGTTTAAGCACTTACGACGTGAACTAGCAGAGGTAGACATAAAGAAAAGTTTCAGTTCATATATAAATAAATATTAAACACTGCTAACCTTGTATATAAACAAGAACTCAGACTCCACGTCGGAATGGGCTGCACCGTTTCAGGGCGACGCACAACGTCTCACTACGGAATCTCATAAACCTTTCGCTGTTTTCCTATGCGTCATCCAGCCGGCGCCCATCGGAGAAGGTTTGTGTCAGCCAATAAGAGAGCAATAGTGCTTCCTATGATCCATGCTCGATTTCGCGGAGAGTGGTCACAATTTCATAAGGTGTAGAGATAAAACTTGACGTGGCAGAAGAAAACTAACTACAGCTTTGAAACCAGCATGCCTAATTAACTATAAAACAGCTCAAAAACCCAACAGAAATTGTGTTACAAATTGTTCCCCAGTGTTATTTATCCAATAGAAGCGTTCATTAAAAATCAGGGGTGTGACAGTTATAACTAAAATGTAGAAATGTAAAAAATAGGATTTATGTTATATCAATAAATATTGTAGCCCTATATGTGTATAAAACAAACTGTAGATTTTGAATAGAAATGGACATACACTGTGCAATCTAGGGATGCAGAAGAAGCTATACCAGCAAACACATGTTCCATACCGAGAAAAGTATCCAGAACTTTTAGGAAGTGATAAAGAACAGATTTAAGAAGCATTCTAGAAAATAATTTCTTCATTTTGAAAATTTGTACAAGGAAAAGAGGGTAATACAATGTTATAACAATAAATAATCTTTCTTATTTTTTACTTGTATTTCACATATAATGATAAACTATCAAATATTGTTTCTTTGAAAGTATTTTTAAATACATATGTAATACATATGTATATTATGATGTAGGCAAATATAACATATGTAAATGTACAGGACAGTACACGAAATTTCCTACATGCGCTGCCTTGTCCGTACATTCAGAAACACATTTGAATAAACCATTCATCGTTAACACTATCGTGATATGCTTCTACTAGTAAATGTTTTGACGACTACAATTACTACACAAAAACATTGATCGATTCCTGAAAATACAGAATTTTGACACCATTATAGGTAACTGCCAACTATAAAACAGCACTAAGAACCTAAAACAGGTCCCTGATTAGTCAAAAGTGTTATCCCAAGGCTATAGCGTTCATACATCAGTCATCAGTATGCCACCTACCGAAATCTACAGGAACTTTCTAGTAATCAGTGCCATCGGTGCGCTACGCTCTTTCGGAAGTTCTCGAAACTAACTCTCGAATTAACTTGATAGTTCTGGACACACAACCCACCTACCACCTACTACCAATAGACTGATTGCTTTTAACAATTTACACGTGTTATATAAACGCTGTGTCGCGCAGATGACTCTAATTGTCTACCAGATGTACTATAGAGCCACGGGTTCCTGTCAACTCAGCATTTCTAGTCTCATTAGTCTATAACTCAATCCGGGGACATGCGATATATGAAGGATTCGAAAGATTCGAGAACCTTTTAGGATTCGGATTCAGATTCGAGAAAATTTAGGATTCGTGCCAGCTCTAGTGAAAACCAATAATTATTCTGATAAGTGGTAATTCGTGTACAGCTTGTCCACCTGAATTGAAAAGGGACATCCAAAAACAGAGAAAGGAAAAATAATAACGGGGGCATACTACGCATAATTACTGAACAAGCTGAAGGCAGAAAATGTGTAAAAACGACTGCTATTGAAGAAAAAGGGAATGTTGTTCCAGCAAGACAACGCACACGCGTCTCACACTTCAACGGTCGCCATGGCAAAAATTCACAAATTGGGGCTCCAATTGATAGACTACCAACCCTATTCACTAGATCTGGCCCCCAGCAACTTTTTTCTGTTCCCTAGGCTCAAAGTCCCGCTCGGAGGACAAAAATTTTCATCGAATGAGGAGGCCATCACGTTCGCAAACGCTTATTTTGCAGAACAACATGCCAACTACTACTTGGACGGATTAAAAAGATGGAAGCATCACTGCTAAAAGCGTGTGGACTTACAAAGAGACTATGTTGAGAAATAAAACTGAATTTGACAAAAAAAATACTTGTTTTTGTGTTAAGCTGGAAACTTTTCAGATTACCCTCGTATATATCAAATTGAATGATGATGTTTAACGATAGACTTACGACAATAATTTTTTTCCCACAAATTAGATTATATCACGGCAAACAATATACGCATATAAATTCAACGCAATTTTTATATTTTATTAGCAAATAAAAATTTTTACATTGGAACAAAATAGCGGGGTTGGGATGGAGGATTGTCCCCACAAACTGGTAATAGCTGGGGGAAAACTACCGACTCTATCAAAATCTGTAATTTTCTTGGCATTTTCGACGGAATTAAATACTCGAAAAAAGTAAGCAGTAAAAATAGCAAGCGGAAGATGTCAAGTTCGAGATACTGAGACGAGTTTTTTTTTCAAATATTTAATTACGTAAGAAATTCCAAAGAAATTACAGATTTTCATAATTCACGGATAGAAGCCACAATATATTACTGACTCTATCATTCGATATTAGTAAAACAGTGACAAATCTGTTCAAGGTATGTTTTAATACTTCCCATAGTTTTAGAAATAGTAATTCAAATAGGGAGGGATTGTGTTTAAGGTTCCCTACATCCCGAAAATGGGCGATTGGGCCTCTAGAAAATTGCCACTGTTCTTACATTAAATTGGTTTGTAAACCCACAAAGTTTCATTCAAATGGGTATCGATTACTGATGTTCCCTTGTGTGAAATTAAAAGAGATGAGATACGTGACATATGTAAATCTCAACGATATAATGGATGTAAATACGATTTTCGGTGCTTATTTGTTAAACAAACTGATCTACATATTCATATGATCCAATTTACGAACGAGCTTTAATTTAGGCAATAGTATTTGCCACCGCATGTGTAGATAGCGAGGAATTTTTATGGTAATTTCGAATGTAGGTAACAATGATTTCGACAAGCGTAAAGCTAAACAGTTCTGCATTGTACCGGATAACATATTCAATATCGTTATTTATCGTAAACGCTTGCCCTGTAAAAATGGAAATCTTGATGGGACTCTTTGATATTGTTGTCTAGTATGTAAAACTCAAGTCCAATATTGCACTGGATTACCATCTGCTATTTCTAATTCAACCAATAACAGAATTCTGTCACTACATATCGTTGCCATTACATCTTCTTATCTATTCCTTTTACCTTTTCAGGTGTCGTATGTCGATTTCTCTTGTACCCATTATTTTAATTTCTTCCCTTTCGCTTTTTTTCCCATTTCCTTTACTTGGGCTACTCATTTTCTTCTTGGTCTCCTTCTCCGTTTCTTGTTTAAATATCCTGTCTCCATTATTTTTCTTGTCACTCTATCTGTCTCCTTACTATATGTCCATACCAATTTAGTTGTTTCCTTTTTATTTTTCTTATTATTGGTTCTTGCTTTGTTAATTGTATGATCTTTTCATTCTTAATTCTAGCCTATTTTGTTTTTCCGGCTATTCCTCTTAGGTGTGTCATCTCCATCGCTTTTATTTTTGCTTCGTTTTTCTTCCGTGTTCTTCTAGTGTCCAGTCTTCACGCGCATAGGTTTTTATTGGGACTGTTATTGCATTATGTATTTTTATTTTTGTATCCATGTCTATATCCCTATGTCCTAATATTGTCTTAATTAGTGAGTAATATATTCTCCTTGATTTGTTCCCCCTATTTGTTATTTCTCCATCTATCTTTCCATCCTCCGTTACAATGCTCCTCAAGTCCTTATGTCGTTATGTCGTTACCCTTTCCAATGTCTTGTCCCTGCACTTAATCTGTTTGTTTGCTTAGTTTAGTAGTAAGTTTTGCTTGTGTTAATTTCCGTTTTCAAGTTTTCTATTCCTTTTTTCCAGATGTTCATTAATTTTTGTGCTTTGTTTTTGAAGTTATAAGTTATAAGGAAGACACCACCTGCATATAACAGGCTACCCACTCTTATTGGTTCTAGGTTTCTATATCCGAATATTGTGTTGATATGTTCGCTTTGTTCTTTAATTCACTTAACTATTTTATCCATTAAAAGAATAAATCAATAACCAAATTAAACAAATTGTTTTACATGGTACTGTGATACAATTTGTATTCTTTTTTTTTTTCAATTGCAGTTGTTGAATCTAAATATGTGGGATACATCCAAGGGGTTGGCTGACTATGTGGCAATGTTTTTCTGCTGTTAATTTCATTATAATATGACCTGTTTATTTATTGAAACAATAAAAGTACTTAGTCATTATTAAAGCTGGCCACGAGCGGTACCGCGCAGTAGCGTAAAGTCGACCAGGCCTCGCGTTCCACTAGAGTTATTCTGCTAATAGAGATGTTTGCTGCCGCAAATAATTTCGCTCATCTTTTAAATAAAGATTAAATAACACGTGCTCCAACACTTACCATTTTAAGAGTCCTCCGTGAAATCACAAAGTGAATAATGTCTGTTAAATATCTGCAACATTAGATATGTTTCAACTGTTATTTCGGCAAAACTAGTACGGCATGAGGAAAAAATGCGTTTATATGCAGAGAACGAACGTTCTACATCTAGTGACGTAATATTTGCGAGATCAGGGCTGTAGGGAGGGTGTTCCAGGGTTTCAAAGCCCAACCTGTTGATAGTTTCTATGGTGTTTTGCGCCGTGTGCGGACGGGCGTTGTCTTGCAACAACAAAACTTTCTTTGAGAGTAGACCTCGGCGTTTGTTTCGAATTGCTGGTTTCAGCTTATTCGCCAACAAATCACTGTACCTCGCACTATTTATGGTAGTCCCCCTGTCCAAGTAGTCGTCCAGTATAGGGCCTTTTTCGTCTCAAAACACGGTTAGCATCACCTTCCCAGCCGATGGCGAGGTCTTGAATTTTTTCGTGCTAGGGGATCCTGGGTGTTTCCATTCCATACTCTGGCGTTTCGATTCGGGCCCGTAGTGATGAACCCACGTTTCATTAACGGTCACTATTCTGCTTAAAAATGCGTCGCCTTCCACGTTGAAGCGATCCAGTACGCGTTGGCAGATGTCCAAACGTTTGCTTTTATTTTCTGCGGTAAGCATTCGTGGCACCCATCGCGCACACACTTTACGAAATTTGAGTTCATCGTGGATAATTTGATAGGCAGAAGCGTGACTGATGTTTAAAGAAGATGCAATCTCACTTATGGTAACTCGCCTATTTGCTGTAACCATCTCTCGAGCTTGCTGAATGTTGTCGTCGATGGTCAAGGCTGACGGCCGTCCAGCTCCCTCTTGCTGTGTTACGCTCGTGCGGCCACTTTGAAACATTTTGATCCACAAAAAAACGCTTTTACGAGACAAAGCACTGTCCCCGGATTGTGACAAAAGTCTCCGGTGAATTTCAGCATCTTTCACACCCTCTGACCACAAAAATTGGATCACTGCTCGTTATTCCTCTGTGGTGCAAATTAATAGTGGAGCTGATATGCTTATGCTGTTGTAGCTAGTAGACAAATGACGCGATCGTGATTAAATTCCGCACACATGACCACAGAGGCGCCAACTCAACGCATGCGCAAGCGGCCACCACTACGATAACCTTCAAAGCTTGTTATAGCGAAAGTGTAGATAATATTTGACTTACCCTCGTACATCACAAATTTCTATTACAGTAGTCAAATTTTGCCCATATATTCAATCTATTTATTGAATACTACTTGCAAATCAGTTGAAATTATATCCGTTCCGAAAAACTTGTTGGCCAGTGTAATCAAAATCTTCCATTCACTTTACCAATGATAATCTGGCAAATCCGATATTTTCTCAGTTTCAAAAGAAAACGAACAATTTTTATTGAAGATAACTTTGACCAAGAAGTCCGAAGAAAGATGCTGTTTTATATTCTAAAATAAATTGAACAATTTTTTGGGAATCGTGAATACTTGTTTTGATTCGTAAGGATTTCGTCAATAGTTGAACGGGGGAATTATTAGCAGGAAATCTTCATCTTCTTATAAAAGTAGATTGGCAATCTGTCTTTGTCAAAAACAACAATGTTAGTGAAAAAACGCGGCAAAAATACAGCATGTTCTATTCAATTCAATTAATCGTATGATAAATTGTTCTAGAAATCGTACCAATTTTTGCTGCTTTACACGATGCGATAAAATCGAAGATCAACTTGTTCAATTAATTGACCAATAAGTCGCGGCGTGTAAAACAGGCTTAAGACATGGAGGATAGAAAAATAACGTGGTGTTAACCTCACATTTTATTTTGTATATTACTCTCAGGATTATATCCTAGTGAAATAACAATTTATTAAACATATGTTTAATAAATTCATTAATGCAATATTCTTTTTCATTATCTTAGTAAAAAGAAGGAAGTAACAGAAGACTTATTGATCCACTTGTTGGGAGGGCAAAGTGATTGATATGGTACGGTTATAAAATTACTTTGTACCCTTGAAACCGTACTAAAAACTACAAGACATCCATCATATGGCCTGGAAAGAAAGATTAAATTATAAACTTAAATTTACAACATCTATCTCAATTTATCCGAAAAACTTAAATAAGTTCTAGTTAATATTTGAGTCTCAAATCACGACAATGAATTCGAACGTTTTCCGTTGAATTAAGGTATTTTAAAGTGACGGTATGATTTACAAATAGCAAAGCGAGTTGAATGAAAAGTACCTCAAAAATAGAAAACTAAATAAAGTCAAGATTAAGATTGTATCTCCAAAAGGCGCGTTATAAAATGTCAAGCAGTGCAGTATATTCGGAAAGGAAGAGGAAAAGTCAACAGGAACTGGGAACATCTAAAAGAGCACACTAATTTCGACTATTTACTTTTTTTTTTCCCTGCCGGGAAATAAATTTCAAGAGTATACTGGATCTCGAAATTAGGTAAAGTATAATAAATAACTTTGTAGGCTGCAAAAATTAAATCGTGCTGTCATCGCGAGTGTACATATGATATCGTTTATCTACGCATACATCTAAGAGCAAGTGAAATATAGCGAAATTTTTTAGGCCGCCGAGAAGTAAACGAACTGCGAGGGAAGAACTCCTAGTACATACGAGGTAGGCGCCATAAATTCTCGGCCTGACAGGCTTATACAGGTTCGAACGTGTTCAAACTCCGTTGCGTCGTAGTTGCACATGTGGTTCTCAGTAGCCAACCAGATAACGTGACTAGTGCATGAAAATGTTTCAGGTAACGAAAATTGAGTACCGCGCGGTCATTAAATTTTTAACCAAAGAAGGGCTAATCGCATTAGACAACATTTAGACGGCATTTATGGTGATTTATCTCCTTTATATTCCACTGTAAAAAAAGTTGGCAAAATGTTTCCGCTTGGGGCAAGAATCCCTTGATGAGCGCCCCAGTCGGCCAAGTGAACTGATATCGCCTCAAAACATTTCAGTTATTGAAGAAATGGTATTAGCAGATCGCAGTTTGAAAGTGAAGGAATTAGCAGTGATGTCTAACATTTCTGAAACAAGTATTCGCCCTACTCTCCAAAGTGAACGTCGGGTCGAGAATGTGCGCGCTCGTTTTTAAACATGTATGGATACGACCCGAAACCGATTTTGAAGTCCACTGTCACAAGAGATGAAGCAATGGTTCTGTATTATGATCGTCTATTCAAAACGGAATCGATGAACGTCGATCGTTGTAATAAATATATATAATATTGAAAAATAAAAATTGTTAGCAAGTTTATTTTTTCTATATCAGGCCGAGAATTTATGGCGCCTACCTCGATGATTACTAGATAGAAAATCACAAAAGCGGGGTTGTAGTCGACGATGTCAAAAGTTAGGCCATTCGCACCGCAAGACGCAGATGAGACACTAGAAACAATGTTAGCAACTTACTCTTCATCTATTAACTGAAAAGCGAGCAAGCCGCTATCAAGAGAAGACTTTGGAATACATACGATAAAGCGGATGTTAACTTGATTTACATCCTGCAATTCCAACGGCAGAGCTATAGACTTTTTATTACAAATACTTAGTAGCTGTAATTATTTTCGAGCTCTTGGTTTTATACACATAGATAATTGCTCCTTCAGTGTAGTTTCTTAGTTGCTTATAATAATCCCAGTCACCAATCGACACATCGAGGAATGGAATCTTGTCTTTTTCTTCTCCATAGATGAATTTAATACAGGAAAATGTTGAGTTAAGTTGTTCTATGAAATCAGTTACTAACATTTTTGCATCTTTGACACCAACGAATGTTCAATAACTGATTTCATAGAACAACTTAACTCAAAATTTCCCTCTATTAAATTTACCCATTAAGAAGAAAAAGACAACGGCTATTAACTTTTTGGTACATCGTTTATTCAATTTTCCTTTAATTAAAGATAGGTATCAAAATGAACTAAAAGAAATCATCAAAATTGCTAACTTTAACGGATTCTCCCAGGATGTAGTCTATAATACAATTAGGAAACACAAGAGTACATTAAGAGTTAGAATGATAAGCACACTTAAACATATTAACGGCGATAATAAGAAATATGTTAAATTACCCTTTTATCCAAGCTAGACGGAATGTCTTCAAAAACTCCTTTCTAAAGCAAACCTGTTAGGAAGTTCAAAAGACCCAGTAGATAACATGGACAGATCAGAAATTTGCAAAATTTCATGTAAAGATTGTGATCAAGCGTATATTGGGCTGACAAAAAAAATCAAACAGAGTTAGGTACAAAGAGGGTTTGGCTCATGTCAAATTCAAAAGGTTTGATAAATCTAGTGTCCCCCTGCATATGCTGACAAGTAATCGTAAGGTTGGTAATGTAAAGTTAATTGAGAACGTAAACAGCATTGTTCAATTATGACTACAAATTCATCCTCGTTTACTAGGATCATGTTACGAAATTTGTACAGTTTCGGCCTTTGAAAAGTAAAAGAGCAGAGGAAGTTGCATATAACCTGCTTGATATTTTCACAATTTTGGACGCTCCTAGCATACTGCAAAGTGATAATGGCAGTGAATTCTGCAATCAGATCATTCAAGAAGTATACGGAATGTGGAGTGAATTGAAGATAGTTCATGGAATGCCGAGAAATAGCCAGTCGCAAGGCTCTGTGGAGCGCGCAAATCAGGACATTGAAAACATGCTGACGACTTGGACGGAAACAAACCAAACTCCACTGAGATTTGTTCAATTCATGAAGAATAGAGCCTATCATGACGGCATAAATTGCAGCCCGCATGAGGCTATGTTTGGGGTTCCAGCAAAAATCGGTCTTACAACATCTGCATTATATACTGATGTCATTAGAAACCTAAAATCTGAAGAAGATCTGGAAACCTTAATCGACTCTTCTTCAGGTGCTTTAGTACTACATGAAGATGGACAAACAGAGAATTGTGGCGAAGAAGATGGAGAAGTAACAGAGAATGGTGGCGAAGAAGATGGGGAAGTAATAGAGAATGGTGAAAAGGAAGATGGACAAACAGGAGACGGAAATAGTGCTGTAAAGAACATTTCGGGTGAAAATATGATTTCAGACAAAATCAACATTATTAAAAAGAAGAGGGAATATGCCATAAGTGCATTGCAGTGCCTGACAAAAAAGATGAGATTAATGTCTGAATCGAAGTTTCCAAGAGGCAAGATTGGAGATACTGTAAAAATACCGGTTCCTGATGTCGACAGGGGTAGAAGTGACTCCAGGAACACATTCTTTGGATCATTCTGCAGATGGATGTTGATGGCAAGATGTATGAGATTCGCACTAAGGAAGGCCGATTGGCTTAAAAGTATTGTAGGAACCAATTTGCCATTTGTAAAGAGAATTTCATTTCATAAGAGGAAGTTCCAGATGTAATTGTGACTCTTCGTGAGTGTGCCAGAAAATGTAACTGCAAGGGAAAATGTCTTTCAGGAAATTGTAGCTGCAAGAAGCATGGGTTACTCTGTAATTCGAAATGCCATGACAGTTTGCCATGTTCTAACAACTAGAAGGTTGTTTGTTTACAAATGGTAAGAATAAAACATTTTTTCATTGAATAAAACATTGTCTTTTTATTTCACAAGCACTGATGAAAATTCCGTACTTCCTAAATATTGTAATTTATCACTTCAGCCAAGAGGGTTTGGGTTGTATGTAAAATAACCGGTTCAAATAATAAATTGCATACATATTATTACATTAACGGTAATTATGCATACACATTTATCAAAGTAACGGTAACACCACCATTGCTGCGTGTGTCAATTCTAAACTTCAATCGGGCCTGTTTGTACCTGAGTTCCCACAGAGAGTGAGCTAGAAATAACTTAATGGAATCATAAAGGATATTACTGGAACTAGGTGGAGTAAATTAACCATTACAGTCTAAATGCGGCTGTAGCATGTAAAATGCTCTCATATAACCTGAACTAACAATTAGGTAATTGAATTTAATATTGCATAGCTGCAATGAATAAGCTAACCACTTGACGGTTTTGCCCGAACTGCGCTCGGGCGTGACATTTTTCCGTACACTGACGATCCCGAGTCTCGTTCGGGCAAGTTTTGTTTTAACTTGTAGATAGTGATTTGCCCGAGTATTTAACGTCGCTTATTTCACAATAGTGAGAATAACCTTGAATAATTCATACAGTAACATAAAATAGTTTTGCGCGGGGAGGGGGAACGGTTGGCTTGCTGATACCAGTATGTAATAGTTATAAGGGTATTTAGTCCTTTACAGATCGCCGTTGCGTTTCGTACGTGTTGTCTAACATTTATTTGTACTATAGCTTGTTATAATTTGATTACTTTTTATGCAGTTTTTGTTTACATTTTAGACGCAGGTAATATATGTTGTGTATACATTTATATTTATTTTTATAGTCAGTTTTATTTTACATTATAAGGTTCCCAAAATGTTTGAGTTTGATTATGAAAGTGATGAGGAAATATCGATAAGTGAATCAGACAACGAAAGTGATTTATCAGAATTATCGGAAGATGATTCTAAATTAGAGAATGAACATGTACCTCCATTCAGAGAATTTTGTGAAATAAATGTAGAAAATTTACCACCTCCTCCGCCAAGGTTCCCTTTCGATAATACACCTGGTGAAAATTTGCAATTTGATAATGATGGTGAAGGGACAATATTACGTTATTTTGAATTTTTTTGGAATACAAAAATCTTAGACTTGATTACAACTGAGACTAACCGATATGCAGCTCAATGCAGTAATGGAATTTTGAAAAGATTTTCACGTTTGAAGGAGTGGAAACCGACAGATAATGATGAAATCATGGTGCTTCTTGCTCTTCAAATTTTGCAAGGTATTATAAATAAGCCTATAATCGAATGGTACTGGTCTAAAAAGGATATAATTGAAACGCCATTTTTCGCAAAAATTATGTCATACAGACGCTTCGCCTTATTGAAGCGTTGTATACATTTCAATGATAATTCAACGTATAATCCCGAAACGCACCCAAATCCCAAGCTAAATAAGCTATGGCCAATCATTGAACACCTAAATAAAAAGTTTTCTTCTGCGATTACATCTGAGAGAGACGTGACAATAGACGAGAGTCTTATGCTATATTAAGGTAGATTAGGTTGGATTCAGTATATCCCTCTAAAACGAGCCAGGTTCGGCATAAAATCATATATGCTCTGTGAATCAAAAACTGGGTATATTTGGTCTTTTATAATATACACAAGGAAGGGATAATAATTATAAAGACCATGGAATGGGAATACAAATTGTCATGGCTTTGATGAATCCAATTTTGAATTTAGGATACTGTCTTACTACAGACAATTTTTATACTTCCCCGATACTTGCAGATATTCTTGTGCAACACAAAACTGACGTATTTGGAACGTTGAGATTGAACAGAAAAGATGTGCCAAGCGATTTACAAAAGAAAAAACGAAAAAAGGGAGAAATAATGGCATACCAAAGAGGAAAAGTCTGTGTTATGAAGTAGAAAAACAAGAAAGACGTCGCCTTGTTGTCAACAATTCATAACCCACAAATGATAGAAATTGAACGAATACGGGACTCTAAAAAAATTCCTAAAGTTGTAAATGATTATAACAATTCTATGGGTGGTGTTGATACAGTTGATCAACACCTAACTAACTACCCTGTTATCAAAAAGGGAGGGAAGAAATATTATTATAAAATCTTTCCACACCTTCTCGATAAGACGATATGGAATTCTTTTGTTTTATATGGAAAGCAAGGAGGCTCAAAAACTCATTTACAATAGATCTCGTACAAAAAATTGAAAAATATGGTAAATCCCAACAGACTTCTGGACGTCCATCAGGATCATCGTCACCACTACGTTTGATTGGTAGACATTTTATAGAGGTAATACCATCTACTGCAAACAAAGATAGACCTACTCGACAATGCAAAGTATGTTGCTTACAGAAAAATGCAAGCGGCAAAAAAATTCGAAAGGAGACAAGATACTACTGTCCGGATTGTGATGTAGGATTGTGTATTGAATGTTTCAAAATATATCATACTAAAACTACTTATTGAGTAAATTTATTGTAATTAATTAATTGTATTAATAAATGTAGTCAAATGAAAATAAAAAAAAGGTGACAATTTTTTTACCCCCTTTCTCAAAAAAATCCGACTGTTAAGTGGCTAAGATACCTCTTTCAGCACCTAATACTGATAAAACGTTTAACACTACCGAAATGGCTTAATTTTTGTGTCATCATTCAGCCTTTCGCACAAAAGATACACAAAGAACTTTTGATTGAAAACATCTCCTAAAGTAGTACATTGTCGAAAATTTATAGCTTTTATTATTAGCATGCAGCTTCTTATATTTAAGGCGTAACATAATATTTCGGCTTTGTATTAATTAGCGGGGCATACCATGAAATAATAAGAGAATGTTTTGCAGAACAAGTCTGTGACTACCATGCCAATTAGTTCCCTTAACAACATGGATTTTAATAAAAGGTTCTCTGATTTTACAGCGAGTTTATATAGGGGTGAAGAGCGTGCACTTACACCTTAATTCATTAATTTTTATTATTGTAATTTCAATATTCGTTAAATATCAAAATTTATTTAATATTTGCAGAATTCGAGCTGTTTTTAGTTTTTCTGGCTTCCTTTTCTTGCATAACAAAGATCCCATTAATATTACTTTATGGGAGATAGTCAAAGTCACAAATTATCTTCAATAATTTACATCTTGAAAATATTGTTTGTGAAAAACACACAACATTCACGCACAACACACATTATATGGAATCTAGTAATTTAAATTCACGTCATCTATAACATCGAGAAAAAAATGTCTAGAAACAATAACCAAAATAATGCTAATACAGCCACTCGTGGCATTGGTGGAAACACTCACGACGAAAGCAATATGAGCAGAAAAAACACTAACCAACGGACATGTTTCTACCTACCCAGCCTCATCAGCGTTGATCCGAGCTTTTTTCTCTATCTCACATCGCTGTTTCCCTCTCGGCTTATATCACTATCCTTTGAAACGACGATCCAGGTATTTCTTTGCACCATCTAATGCTAAGAGATATACGGGCATCTTTTGGTGTGTTTTTAATATACAGGGTGTCTATGAATGGGGTTACAAAGAGAAAAAACTTTTTTAATATAGGTTTTACTGAAAAAAGTTATTCTTTACAAAAAAATTCTGCTGTCCTCAAAATATACAAAAACATAATTTTGATTTGACTACAGACATACACTTACTTATAAATTCAATTACTGCAGATGATACTTTTATTTTTCAATTGATTAGCAATCACTCTTTGAAATAAACAAGTAAATAAGTATTCATTCTGAACTTAGAACATAGCGGCCTCCAACTTGTACACATTTTTCAACTCTTTTAATAAGTTTACTGTAAACTTTGTGTATCGTAATGGGCATATTAATCTCATCCACCGCATCCCTTATTATATATAGCACACAATTTTTCTTTTAAAGCTCACCACAAAAAGAAATCCATTTGTATAATATTAGCTGACCTAGCAAACTATTCAACTGGGCCATTTCTGCCAATCCATTTTGCAGTAAATTGATTTAAAAATTCTTTTATCAATACACTTGAATGAGTCGGACATCTTGCTACCAATAAATTTCTTTTTTCGTATATCAGAGTTAATGTTGTGCAACTGAGGTAATACAAACATTTCTATCAAATCCAACCTCGGATTTTCTTCCACCGAATTCATTGCTAATAATGTCATAGCATCATTTTCGTCATACTTCTTACTTTCTTTTTTTAAACCCATTACTCATCCAGTTTACGTAAAGCTACGTGTGAGACAGATGTATTGGGAAACTTTTGATTAAATAAATCAGTGGCATATCTGTGTGAGACTTGTCTAATACCATAGAATTTAACCAGATAGATACGTTCTTTAGTGAGCATTTTGGAAGTTAAATTTTAAGTATTTGACACACTCTAAAACTAATTTAATGGCAGTACAAAACAAAGTCTACTATATACTTTATTTTAATAAGATAAATTGTTAGTATCTCTAAACACTAAACCGAGTACGCACTTGTGCACCTGATTGCGTTCCGATGTTTAAAACTTATGAACCAAGTGTTATTAGTAACCTGGGCAAATATGCGGTAACAGCCAGAGGCGTGGCGAGCGCATAAAAGTTTACACATAAAATAGAAGGTAAGTAATAAATTATAAAACGTGCTGAAACACTTACCACTTTAAGAGTCTTCCGTTAAATCACAAACTGGGTAACATCTGTTAAATATTTGATTCATTAGATATGTTTCCACAGCTGTTTCAGTCAAATGAGTACGACGTGCGGAATAAATGTTTTTTAATGCCGAAAACGACCGTTCGACATCTAGCGATGTTATATTTGCATATTTAAAATAATCTTTGAAACAACTTAATGTATCTTCACACGCACCTTCACAAATTTGTCTTAATGTAAGAAAATCGGAGTCTTTCTCTAAAACACTTTCAAATTTTCATATTACACACTAATTTGTTTCCCCTTCTACAGCGCATAACTGTGCGTGAACATCATTCACAATTTGAACAGAATCCACTAGCGACACCGAAACATTTTGTAATTTTTCTATTCCCGCTGCTAGTCCGAAGTAAATGTTGTGAATAGTTTGTAAATCTCTTTTAACCTGACTATCTTGAAATATTTCCTGGCTTTTCTTGATTGCTGCAGCTTCTGTCGGATTGAATTTTAAAACTACCTTCTTTACTTGATCAAAATATTTATTGTAGTAAAACGCAGCCTGCAACCATGTTCCCCAACGTGTAACAATCGGCTGTGGTGGTTCAGGTAAATCAGGACACAGTTTGTGAAATAGTCGGGTACATTTCAGGGAGAGAAACACTGCCTTTGTACTAGCAATCAATGCATTTACTAGTGGAAAACATGTAGGAATCGTTTGTGCCGCAAGATTTAGAGTATGGATTTTACACGTTACATGTAAGAAGTTACCACTGTATTCTTTAAGGTATCGGCCCAAAGAACGCATGTTTGCGGCACCATCACTCATAAACATTAAAAGTCGCTTAGTTGAAACTTCAAATTTGTTCAATGAGTTCAACACCACCTTTAAAATCTCATCGGCAGTACAATTTATAACTCCTTTTAGAAGTAAGTAAGAAGGAGGATGACGGTCGATGTGGTTCCATTGTACGTACCATTACATTAACCACAGAATGTTTTTGACGATCTGTTGTTTCGTCCACACACAACCACAGTTTTTTATCTTTCAATTCCGTTTTCATTCTTTTTTCTATATGTTTACGAGCAAATGGCACTACATTTCGCCTCGATGTCCGACTAGGTAATTTACAGTCCACATATTTATTCCAGATGGAGACAAATGCTTCTTTGTCTAGTAAACGAACTGATAGATTACATAAAATAAGAGTAACACATAAATCAAATATAAATTTTTCTTGGTCTCGTATGCCACTTTTTGCAGAAGAATGCTGTTTGCTTTCGATGTGACGTTGACAATGGCTTCTGGACCAACACATTAAAGGGATTTTACTAACTAGACATTGAATTTTAGCGCCATCAAAAATTAAGTCCGGCAAGTCCACTATAAAGTTTTTAACTGTGTCTGCCATTGGTCGTTTTCGCGACGTACCTAACTGCGACATTTTTGAAGCAAACATAAGCGTACAATTACGAAATAAGTTACGACAGCCTGCATATACATAGAACTACTCGCATATAGCATCGATTTAGTACTGACGCTGTGAACGCGTGAAATAAATAATCGCCGACTCCGCACCACATATCTATTACACTGACTGTTACTGCTGTTTGCCCAAACTAGCGGGACAAACGGTTGCACCCGCTGTGTTTACTATTTACATTCAAGGAATCGAGTGGACGTTCGGTTATTATCGGGTGATCGGTGTGCGTGTTTTATTACATCGATAGTACACGCGAACAATAGTACACACACACCCACCAACCGGTAATAACGGAACGTCCTCTCGGTTCCTTGTGCAACCGTTTGTCATGCTTTAGATTACAAACATAAATGTAAAATAGCCAATAGCACTTATTTACTTGTTTATTTCAAAGAGTGATTAGTTGTTTAATTAAAAAATAAGAGTATCAGCTGCTATAATATTGAATTTATAAGTAAGTGTATGTCTGTAGTCAAATGTAAATTATGTTTTTGGACGTTATGAGGAATGCAGATTTTTTTATAAAGAATAACTATTTTCAGTAAAACGCATATTAAACAAATTTTTCCTCTTTGTAACCCCGTCCATGGACATCCTGTATCATGGTAAACTTAAGGAATTATTTTCATGTGCAGCTACTAAGAGCACTAGGTGCGTGTTGCCCTGTCTGGTTCAGCAGTCTAAGAACTGCTCGGGAGTTGATTTGGGAACTGTACCCACTTTTTGCCGCTGCCTTCTAGACGGCAGACGTATATCTGTTGGCACTAGATGGCGCCAAGAAATATCTGGCTCATCGGACATTTTTCTCTGCGGCCTTTAAGAGGTGTGGCGTTTATTTTGAAGCCAACCAATTTTTATTCTCATAAACGCCTTGGCTATTAACACTTACCTAGATAATTCTATTTAGGTAAATTCGTAATATAAATTTTTCTAAAATATTTTGATTGAAAAGTAAGGAACAAAAAGATTAATAAAATGCGCCAAAACCATAGCGATAAATAATATCTAGGTATTTTTAAACGTCGTCATCGTCCTCCGAACTGTCCTCACCGGGGCTCATAGCTTCTTCACCTATAGAAGCTGTGGCATCTTCTAAATCGTTGTCTGCCAAAACTTCATTGGCTTTTGTTTCCTGAGTACCTTCTTCGATAGTTAATTCTTCGATCTGTTTTTCAAGTCTTGCCGCACGTAAAATTTCTGCTGTTCACATGCTTCAAGCGCGGCGTTTACTTCATTCGGCATCCTTTTATTGTGACGCGGCGTCTATTAGAATGTGGCGCGGCGGTTATTGGAATAGCGGCACTTATTAGAATAAATATGGTATTTAACTTTTCCACGTCGCGCAATTCATTTTATATGCAGATTACGAGCGGGTATTATACGCCTATCATAATCGGCTGCATTCGGAACAGGGGAAAAGATATTCGCTCATTACTCATTGATCATTCGGCTGTTACTACCGCGTTAGAGATTTGGCGTATTTTCTTTTACTTTGCACCGATTTTTCCTTTCGGGTGACACAATTTATAAATTTCAGGATAATACTGCGGCTAATATTACAGAGCTACTAGCTAAGATTGTTGGTAGCGTAATAAATATTCCACCTGCACTGAAAAACCGATATGTTCGAGGCAACTGAATTTATATAATCCATAGTGACTTTGTGTGAGATGAAGTGTGAAAGGTAAAAATGAAACAATAGTCCAGATCTCACAAAAATTCTACTGAGAAATTAGGTGACCGGTTTCGTGTTGAAAAAGCACATCATCAGGCCAGAATTAGATGTAACAATAATTAATTAATAATTATATATAATTATGCGTACTACTGCAACGTAACAAACGTATTTCACCTTTGTGCTGGTCATATAAATTAAAGAACAATTGTAAAGATAAAATTGTAAATTGGGACAGCACACAGCGGATTAAAGATAATTGATTTAGTCTTTTAATCTGTTGTGTACTGTCCCAATTTACAATTTTATTCTTGCAATTGTTCTTTAATTTAAATGACTAGTGCAAAGGTGAAATACATTTGTTACATTGCAGTGGTACACACAATTATGTAAATACGTTTGACACAATCTTCAACTTCTAATTCTGGCCTGACGATGTGGTTTTTCAACACGAAACCGGTCTCTTAATTCCTCAATAGAATTTTTGTGAGATCTGGACCATTGTTTCATTTCTACCTTTCAACTAAATTTATTTTATTAAAGGAGATTTGTTTGAACCAACTATTTGCTTTGTTGCCCATACTAAATCACAAACAATTGGTGTTTTGAAATGAAACCAATTTTTGGTTGAATGATCGACACAAAATATTTTGTCTGTTCAACGAAAACTGTTGATGCAATCATACAATTGGTTGAATTAAATCAATCTAATGCTTCTAGGAACAAAATATTTAGTACAAATGGTTTCCTCGCAGGCGTTGATATGCCTCTCTCTTTCGAACGAAACGTTGAAGGAGATTCTTTAAACCTCGCGGGTGTAAAATAGCCTCCAATGCACCTCTTATCAAATTGATTTTCATAACAATACGTTACTTTAATCAAATTTGGTGTTAGTTTTAACAACACGCAAATTTGTTAACGCTTACTTTTTAAATCACCATTTATCATACATTTCATTAAACACATCTATACGCGTTGAAATACATTGGTACCTGTTATTATATTTTTTCAGGTACAGTTTTTCCGTCTTCATAGTGCCCCTAATTGTCCTTATCGTCACCTACACTTCAATCTGTCGCGAGATATGGAAAAGCGCTGTTGGAGAGTTAACTACGAGGCCAAGAGTTGCTAGCGGAAAAGCGACACTCGAGAAAAAGGTGCCATTAATATCACGCGCAAAGATAAATACGGTGAAACAAACGATAGCCGTAATAGTCATGTACATGGTGTGTTCAACACCGTTTATCTTTGCTCAACTCTGGGCCACATGGGACCCGCACGCTGCAGAATTGCCGTTTTTTAACGGTGAGTAGATCATTTGTCAATATAAATTTTACAAATATCACTTTTCTTACGTGGGACAGTTCATACTAGCAGTATAAAATTCTATGCGCGAAGTGGTAACCTGTTGTTTAAATATGCATACAGTTTCTCACCCAGTCTATAAAAGTTGCAACTGAAGATACGTTTTCGTAAGATAGTAAAGGAATAATATAGCACTTTCTAATATTCAAAATAAAAGATGAATATTAAACTTTTGAAATATGGGTGTTAAATGTATACAGGCTGTTGAGTTATCTTTGCACTATTGCTAACTGTTATTGTTGATGCTATGACGTCAGTTAAATTACCAATATTCTAGTGTTCTTTCTGTACAGTGCTGGATTCTTTACGCGATCTTTTTCTTATAACGTTGCTACTATCTAAACTCTATTCCTCAGAGCTTTAAACCCTTATCTTTTACGGGTTTTAAAAGTAGATATAACATGTACTTATTAGCTAAACAATTATAATCTTTAGATTTTTAGTTTCTTTTTTTCGCTTTATGTTAATCTTTGGCTTAGCATTATGGGTGTGTACATTATTTTATTGACTGTTCGGCGTTGACAGAGGTTTCACCTTTTGATATTCGTCACTTTTGCTGGAAATTACATCCCCTGTGAGTGTAATATGAATGTTATTTTGTTAGCATATACATATATGCTGCACTTTAATATCTGATCTTTTTTTGTTAACGTGGACCAGAAGGAAGAACTTCACTCAGATAATTCTGATCCTTTTAAATAGAACTTATTATTTGTATGTATTTTATATTACCTGTTTAATAAATATCTATTATTATTACTATGAAGACGCATGAGTCTTCATCTTCAGCCACGTACCGATTGATATGAGAGAACATATATTAAATCTAGCGAACTCGCTCTATCCCTACTCTTCAAATATATCCAAGTACCTACTTTGGCTCCATAGACTAAGAAGCAAATTAAAATCAGGAGAAAAAGCGGAAAAAGGTCTGTCACTACGAAATGTCTGTCCCACCCTAATAAAAATAAAAATCGAGCGAGACAACGGTTATGTCCCTTTCTATTCGCGAATTTGTGTTCTTTCCGCCTATTCTTTTACCTAAAGACTGGACAACATGCGTTATCGCACAACCATAAATCAAAGGTCCCTTTTCTTTATCGATTAGGTTTGTATTCTTACTTATGTACATAGTCTCATAGGCGTCCAATTCAAGCAGCGAAATCAGGTTTTTAATCAATTTTAGGTTTTCTAATTTAATATTATGCCCTGTATCGTTTATGTGGTGTGCTACACTTGACGCTTCTATCTTCCCGTACGTGTAACACGTGATGTGTTCATTGAATCTAGTACCTATCGCTTGTTTCGTTTGACCAATATAGGCTTCGTCACAATCACTGCATGCAATTTTGTTATTATTATTACAATACTACCAATGAAAACTCATCGCATCACAACGCATCGTATTTCCGAATTAAATTTATATATCAGCTTCCACATAGAGCACGTGCGTGGAAGACAATTATTTCCCTGTGCTAACATAGCTTATGGTATTGATGGTATCATTCATGGCACAATCAATGTTAGGGGAGACGACACTAACGGACATGTTTCTGCCTACCTGGCGCCATCAGCGTTGCTCCGAGTGCTTCCCTTTCTCACACCGCTCTTTGCCTCTCAGCTTAAGTCACTAATCTCCAAAAAACATCAACGAAAATATATCCTGGAGCCATCTACTGGCAAGAGATGTAGTCACACCGTCTAGAAGCCAGTGAAAAAAAGCGGGCAGAGATACCAAACCAACTATCGAGCAATTCTTGGACTGCCAATCTCGAGATGGCGCAGCGCATGAGCGCTCTGGTACCTGCACATGCAAATGATCCCGATAGGATTACCTCAATGTATTAAAAACACATCTAAAAAAGTACCTGGCTATGCCATCTCAGTACCAGCGGTCGTGAAAAACTTCATCCTTTTCCAATGAAAGACCTGTTTACATAGTCAAATCATTTTCACCGTAATGCCAAGTGCGCTCGGCTATTGGTCTCAGAGTGTTGAGTTCGCAGTCTCTCAATAGAGTAAAGTAACGATTCTCAACCTGAGGAACGTGATAACATTAAAAGGTGGCGCCAGCATATCGAAAATAAGAAAAAATATTATTAAAAAAATTATTTCATTTTGATTGAAAGAAAAGCAATAAAATACATTCTAACATATTAAAAAATAAAATACATGTTTACACTGATATAATACACTTATAAATAGGATTGTATCAGTACTGCACAATGCATTTAATAATACTAAATTAAAAACAAGTTTAATAATTACTAGTGACTCGGCTGGGCCTGTCTTGCAGAGCAAAATTTTTTGAAAAAAGTTTTAATATTATAAATTGACACTCTCAGTTCTTTTTTGCCGCCGCAGAAAATCCGGTTTCGCAAACATAAGATATTGAAAATCTTAATAGTATACGAAATGCTGATTTATTACTCAATTGCCTTTTGATTTCATCTCTTACTGTGAAGTTTATGAAGATTTCTTCTTCAGCAGTTGAAAGACCTTCGGAAGTATTTTGAAATGGATCCGTAACCCATTCGTAACTTCTTACCAAATTGTCGTCAGCAAGAAAATACTTTTTAAAATTCTCTGCCAGCATGGCTAAATGATTTTCAATTGTTAAAAAAACAACGTCACATGTTGTTCTTCAGCCTTGTAAGTTTTAACACATTTGCAAACATTTCTAGGTATTTTTTGCTTTACATTTCTGCTCCACAATTACATTTTTCTACAAAAAGCATGAACTTTATCATTCGTATCCAATGTATGTGTATTTGCTCCTTGAGTTGAGGATTTAAGGTATTTAATTTCTCGAATATGTCCATCAAGTAGCTCAATTTCATCACAAATAAATCATCTCGAAACTTCTCGATTTCCGGTCGGATTTCCTCTTCTAGAAAAATGGCGATTTCATCTCTTAATTCATAAACACGTGGCAAACATCTCCCTCGTGATAACCATTTTGTCTCGCAATAAAATAATAACGATGAATGTACTGCATCCACGTCTTTACAAAGTGCAGAAAAGATTCTTGATTTTAAGAGTCTCATTTTTATATAATTAACTACGGTTACAACCGTCGTTAGCACAATATTCAGACCAAGACTCATTTATTTGGAAGCCAGAGCTTCTCTGTGGATCATGCAACGTGTCCAGACACACCGTGAAGATTTTTGTTTCACAAGTGCTTGTGAAACCTTACAGACGTTGTACGAGCACCATCGATGCATATTCCGACGCAATTTTTCCACTCTATGCTTTCCTCGTTTACAAAATCATTTAAGATAGCAAATAATGCAAGTGCTGTTGCTTTGAGTTCTATTGGTTTGCAGAAAAGTAGTTCTTCTACTGCTGACATACCATCACAAAATCGAACATAAGCAAGCCGAATTGAAAACAATTTGGCGCGCAACTTCCCGAAAGGCTGATGCTGATATGATCGACGTAAGACAGAGAGTAATGGAGAGGCATCGATTCTGGTTCTACTAATGCAACCCATCGATGTTGCCAAATATGAATAAATTTACCTGTTCGTGGTAATTTTTAAGGTTTGTAATTAAGGTCGTAATGTGGCTTTAACGTCAAAATACAAGCGATGAGAATTGTAATTGTAATTGAAAATTGGGTCGCCAATATTAAAAGGTTGAGAACAACTCGAATAAGATCTTCCGTAGTTTACCTTATTCTTCTAAATTTGCTGAAAAATATGCAAGTTTCTTGTAGAAACGTTGCAATTTTTGTACCACTCTTGTTTCCTACAACATTGTTTCACTAATTAATACAAATTTTCCGAGTCACGAATCCTTTAACTATTTGTAGTGGCATCTACTATAATTCTAGAAGTAATTGGTAGACTTTATGACAGCTTAGTTGCATCACGAAAAAACACTGAAGTATGCATAACCCGTACTGTAATTGTAATCGGAATGCTAATCCAGATGGTCGCTCATTTAAACGAATATGTGTTCTGTTATCAAATATTGAGATGGTCTATCGAACATTTCAATCATAACTGCCAATAATTGTTGCCCGCATGTTACGGTTTGTCTAGTGACCCATTTCCTATATTAGTCGAAACAGAGTTATTACCAACTTGTTCATCTAAAATGATTTAATGCTTATCTCTCTACGATACTATTATACATATTAGAATACAGGTGTAGATGTATGTGCGTTTGATACAACGTAATTTACATACCTGCTAGTCGAAAGCGACCCGAATCGTTATCGCCGATAAGGCCTCAGCGCTCTTCGATGACATCACGTTGTTTGGGTGATGTATCGCCATGGACGATATTAGCCTAAGTGGTAAAGAAATCGTTTTTTTGCATTTGTTTGTTTTGAAGGTCTTCCGGTTTAAAGAGGATGCCAGTCATCAACCGAACCCTTCTTCGCATCCCATTCGATTTTATTTTGGAAAAACGAAGTTTCAAAACAAAAACCAAACACGTAACCGAGCACCGTTTTCGTGAAAGATGTATTTGTGGTTGATATTTAATCGACTAATTATTATCTGTAATTGTACATATATTTGGATGAAACTAAGGTTGAAATGATACAGTAATTGCATTAAAACAGAACGTTTATGATACACATTTAAAAACATCTCTTCGTGTTCAAAAACAATTTTGTTAAATGTAACGTAAGAATATAAAACTATTTGAACAATAAAATTTACACGTTTCTTGTCAAATACAACGGACAGTTAGGGAATTAATTTGGAATAGCATCTTTTTTAAGCCTAGGATTTTTTAAACTTACAGTTATAGTTTCACCGGTCCTTGAATATGTAGCTGTTGAAAAATAAATAATATCTTTTACAAAGTGCAACTCGCAAACAAAACATACAAAACAACCAACACCACAGTAAGCCTGAGTCACGCTTTTAGGTTGCCCCGTTTTTCAGAAAAGGTTTTATCGCTTATACGACACCAGAAAAACATTTCAGGTATCACCAACTAAGTACGGAAATATCCTTACAAGTATTTTTTTAAATAAAACCAATATAATTTGGATAAACCAATTCAAAACGCAGAGACGGTTTGAACGTGTAAACGCGTTTATGGCTGATCGTTCACCTAAGACAATTTACGACACAGCCTGCTGACATCAAGGCTATTAGGCCTTGTTTAATATCGGAGGTAACGCCCGAATGCGAACTGTGAGACTGTCACACGCAGCACTTTTTTATCTAAATGTGAGAAAGTTACAAAAAAAGGATTATTCGAACTAATGAATGACTGAACTAAAGTCTTTACTAATTTCTAAAGGACATTATTAATTTTTGTATTTATAAAGTTATTTATTTCGAATGGATGGAGTTACTTGTTTATTGAACCTGAGAATCATTTTTTATTTATTTATTTTTTATTCATTCGGGCATGACGGATTAAGTAAAAAGGAAAATGTACATATAAATATTGTACGTAAATATCTAATCAAAGTACTACAATACTTCATTAAGATAAGATTTGGTGTCAACATAAAATGTCTTTGCTTAGTAGGTAGCTTACATATTGATAAATTTTTATATTAACGTAAAAAAAATAATTTACTTTTTGCATACTCTAGTAACAAAAGTAGGGAAGACTGGTGTCAATTGTAACAAAATTTAAACTTTTATTTTTTCCTACTAATCCGTCTATAGTTTTCAGTTTTCTATTTTTCAGGATTTCACACGTTACATGCAAGAAGTTACCACTTTCTTTAAAAGATCGGCCCAAAGAACGCATGTTTGCGGCACCATCACTCATAAACATTAAAAGTTGCTTAGTTGAAACTTCAAATTTGTTCAATGAGTTCAACACCACCTTTAAAATCTCATCCGCAGTACAATTTATAACTCTTTTGGAAGCAAGTAAGAAGGAGGATGACGGTCGATGAGGTTCCGTTATACGTACCATTACATTAACCACAGAATGTTTTTGACGATCTGTTGTTTCGTCCACACACAACCACAGTTTTTTTTATCTTTCAATTCCGTTTTCACTTTTTTCTATATGTTCACGAGCAAATGGCACTACATTTCGTATCGATGTCTGACTAGGTAATTTACAGTCCGCATATTTATTCCAGAAGGAGACAAATGCTTCTTTGTCTAGTAAATGAAACAATAGATTACATAAAATAAGAGTAATACATAAATCAAATGTAAATTTTTCTTGGTCTCGTATGCCACTTTTTGCAGAAGAATGCTGTTTGCTTTCGATGTGACGTTGACAATGGCTTCTGGACCAACACATTAAGGGGATTTTACAAACTAGACATTGAATTTTAGCGCCATCAAAAATTAAGTCCGCCATGTTCACTAGAAAGTTTTTAACTGTGTCTGCCATTAGTCGTTTTCGCGACGTACCTAACTGCGACATTTTTAAAGCAAAGAAAAGCGTACAAGTATGAAATAAGTTACGACAGCCTACATATACACAGAACTACTCGCATACAGAATCGATTTAGTACTGACGCTGTGAACGTGTGAAATAAATAATCGCCGACTCCTCACCACATATCTACTACACTGACTGTTACTGCTGTTTGCCCAAACTAGTTATTAGTCTAATGCGTGACAAACGGTTGCACCCGCTGTTTGCCCAGACTATTAATTACATTTAATGTACTTAGCATTTAAAAATTAAATTGTCTGTCGGCGTACTACAATGTATTTGCAGATAAGTAACATCTAGGTTCAAGAGTGAACGAATCTTCCACAGTCCGCATGGTGTAGTGGTTATCACGCCTACCCAGCAAGCAGGAGATGTGGGATTCGATTCCTCGCTGTGAACGTTTTTTTTTCAGTAATTAATTACGTCGGAAAAATTCCAAGGAAAAATTATAGTATACCTATAACTTTATTATCAACGTAATATACAAGGCAACACATATAAAATCCAAAACATTAGACAGTGTAACATAAAATTCTAAATACAAATTAAACGAAACAAAATATTCTGAGGAAAAGCCAAACTATAAACAAAACTTCGGACAGACAGTTCAAACACAAAAAGTCAGCAACTAATGAACCCACAGCCTCCTGCATTAAAGCCAGTCCTTCTCGCTGCTAGAATAAGGACGTACTAAACAACAGGTTTCTTCTTCCTCTTCAAAACTGCTAGACACGGCCTTCTTATTTCTCACCGTCCTCTGCTTCTTTGCTGTGCTTCCCCATTTTAGATTCAAATCGTTTTCCTTTTTATTCTGCGCCGCTAACATCTCCAGTTGCTCAGGTGTGTCTGTCATAATAGCTGTTTTCCCTCTAATTCCTCGTCCTCTCGTAAATTTTTGCATTTCTGCCTTGGGCAGAATGGTCTTATAACTTCTGGTGTTAAATTTTGCGAAGTTAAAGTTGATGATTCTTGGAACGTTTCATCTGTTGTGCTAGTGTTTTGGTCCATGTCAGTAGTAGATGTATGTTAATTTTCAATTGTACCGTTTCAATTGTACCGTTGATTGTGTTACAATCGACACCAAGGAGACATTTTTAGCTTAACGTGGTTTGTGCGCTACTGCATTTATAACCTCAAAATATTAAGCTCCGAAATAGATAGCGAAATGTACATATGTACATGTTATAGCTCACTTTCATCAGATCTTGAGTAAAAGCAGTGACTTATGTTACAAACTAAAATGTATAAGGTTTTTACGGAATCATGCCCGCAAGATCGGACATACACAAAGGAACAGGTCGTTGGTAAAGCATGGCGCTTTTATGAACGTTACTATGTATACCTAATCATATTTTCTTCAAAGGTGACTGGAACTACCCTTGTGACACCTGTTATAATTGACACCAGTTTCCCCTATAACGTAATCGTCTTCAGTTTGAAAAAATCGTCAAGAGTTGTTTGCTTTGAATGTTTTTCTTGAATTGGGTAAATACATTAAAACGTTGCCATTATGATTATTGTGGTTTACGATGAAAGGAAATTCTAGCAAAAATGGTAATTTGCGTCGATAGCCAGCAGACTCGAACTTTATGGAACCTCGAATAATTAAGAAACCAAACACAAATTAAAAAAAAATAATGTAGCTTTAGAATAACATTGCAGCGTAATTACGAAATTGTGGTTTAGTGCAAAAGCATTATGTTCCTAATTTATTAACGAAGAAAATGCGGGTGTATTGTTATATTTATCGCCGATATTTGAAAGGAAATTTCATATATTTCCGATTAGCTTAATTACGTCGTTTATTAATTTTCAATTAAGATTCAATCTTGGTATTGTGAAGCGCTAAATAACGGGTTATTTGATAAAGATCTTGCTAGCTATAATTTATTTCATGGAAATCTGAATCGCAGAAAATAAACTAACAAGGGAACATCGGCAAACTGAAATTTCAGATTTCGATGAAACACAAACTGAAAAAGTACCTTGTCATAAGAAGAACACAATTTTTCTGAGTACCTAGCCTCAAGAATAATGCAAATTATTTTCAGAAAAAATATATAACGGTGGACCTTGCACCCCATATCCCCCATTCTTTTAAAATTTCTTTTTTGTATTTATTAAAACTGAACTGAAACTATTAGCTCCTTAAGAAATTTGCCTATTACTTAAGAGTAATTCCTTTTCTTTAACGAATTGGATAAGAGATACAATTGGAATTATATAGTGAAGCCCTAAAGACCCCCCCCCCCCCCCGTTTTTGCCGACATCACCGGAAGTGACGTCAACTTTCTTATTTTAAGTAAAACACCCTATCTATTTTTACGTTTTTGGAAAGGTAATCGAAAAGCAAATCCAATGATATCACATGCCGATTGGGAAAATGTGAAATTAGCTATATCGCTATATATACGTCGAGAGATCGAGGAGGGAATTGAGTGGAATCCGATCAATTCGATGCGTAATAAAGTCATGGTCGCCTGGAAATGAAAATTTTGCATATTTATTTTGGTGTTGCTATGAAGCTCAGACGAAACTAATAACAAATTCTAAAGACGAAAATAAAAACAGATTCTGATGAAATAAAAGAAAAGAAAAATAAATACTCTAGAAATTCTTACTAAGATCGGCCCGTTACAGCATGGAGTAGGCCCGCCCGTTGCGTTCATTACCTTGGCACAGGGCCCGCCCTGCCCAGCCCGTTGGGAAATTTAGGCCCGTTTGGCCCGTCTAAATTATTTTAGCCTGTTTAAGTAATTATATCTGCACCTTTTATTTCTAAACATTTTTTAATTACTACATTATAATGAGTAGAATGAAATATTTATTTTGTTTGTTTTTGTATACTATATTGTATGAAACCAAAAGAGAACGTAACATAACATTGCTTACATTAAAATTGTTAATACAAAACGATAGCATACAAACTAAACAGCATTTACTGCATACGTTATATCCATTCGATCTATTTAATAAGATATTCTCGGTTCGTCAGGCCTGTATAATTTTAGGCCCGGTCCGCAACGAAAAGAAACGACGCCGGCCCGAGGCCGCCCGCGGGCCGGGCGAGCCGGGCTTTTCCTAGCCCGTGCAGTGCTCTACTGCAGTCAACCTCATAACTAACCACATCGGTAACCGTAGTGAGCTGCCTCTAACCCCTCCGCTTGTAATGAATCGCCAATTCTCGCTTACCGTTGTCGCATCCACGCTTCCTATAGCTGGACATTTTCTTTCCTTATGTGTATGTTATACTTTAACTTAAGAAATATGACGATATGCAGCAATAAAGGTTTTGGTAACCTGTTTTTGTTGTTACGCAAAGTTGGCTAGGAAAGAGCGCCAAATTGTATCTTGCGACGCCAGACTGATCTAAAACGCTCGTTGCTAAGCAAAGTAATCAAAACAATTGTCAAACTGCCAAATCTCAATTCCAAAGGCGTAAATTATTCTTGTTATTTATTGCTATTATATCCTGCATTTGTCATACGTTCCTTCTTTGTTCTCGTTATTATTTTCTCTCATTTTTACTTGTTTTATTAATTGTTCTTATTTCTTTACTTTATCGAACTTTTATTTAAATATGTTAGTTTCTGATAGACAGTATGTCTGCTTTTTAGGTTTTTTGTGTTGTTGTCTTTATGATGGCTTCGGAACCATGCAAAATTGCTGGGTCAATTAATATTATGTAAGTCTGGCAACAATTATCACCTTACTTGCCGTGGTTGCGCAACAATTTGTACAATAATTTGAATCATATTATCTTCTGTTAAATCATTTTGCTCTGTACATTTTAAACTTATATCTATGCTTTAGCACAAAGTTCAAATATTTCCGGCTATACAAGGACAGTGTTTAGTACTTTCCACTTCGTTGTAATTGTTACCAAATTTACCGAATATTAAGATTAGGTACTTGGTTATCTTACGTGGTCCATTTGGAGGCCATTGTAAAATCCACAACATAAAAAACTGAAACTTAAGCACATTGCCTGTCAAAAAGTAACAAATTTAAACAAACTTGCCACAATTAATTAATCACAATAAAGTTCGGATAAAGTAAAGGAGGAACAACATTTAACAAAACAAGTTAAAATTACAAATAATAACGAGCACAATGAACGAAAGTATGACAAATGCAGGTTATAAATTAGAGTAACCTAAACTTGCGTACTCGCATAGGCGTCGGTATTACGAGTTAATATAAGAATACGAAAAATTCATAAATAAACTAAACCGGTAGAGAAGCAGGCATGTAGTGTCGACCTTGAATATAAATCATGTTAAACCGCGCTGAGAGAGATTTCGTTTTAGTACCGGTTGAGCTGTTGCAGAGATTAGTCGAACGGTCAAGGTTATGTACTTACGTGTCGCTTTTGAAAATATAGCTGGTGTTTTTTGTGTGTTGTAGTATTTTACCAAGTACATAATTAGTGTATCGTTTCATATAGAACTAATATTTACATACCTAAGAAAACAATGCCTCGTAATAGATTTGCTACTAATGTACATAAGTATGTGTCACTTTTTCCCCATTTAAAATATGACGGTAGTGCAGTTTTTTGCTTAATATGCAATGTTCGTTTGGCTGCATTGGACAGAACTGATTGCCAGAAGCATGTCAATGGTATTAAGCATATGAGAAATGCAAGAACTGAAATACCTATACACTATTCCTCATACATTTATTAATTATGTTTACCTCTTGTAATCTTCCGTTGTCGTTGGTGAGAAAAGCAGCTTTTAAAACGTTTTGGCGACAAGACGTTCCAAAGTACCCATTACCCTCACAAACACAATTACAGAATCATTTGCCGCGAATGAAAGAGATGCTAGAAAATGTGTGTAAACGTGATTTGTGTTCCAAAAAAATATGGATTACCGTGGATGAGACGACCGATATAAAGAAAAAACAGTATTGTGAATGTAATAGCTCGCGTTTTATCTAGCGAGAACACAGCATCTCGATATTTGTTAGCTTGCAAACGTGTTCAACAATGTACCGCGGAAAATATTAAAAAAGTGATAATGAACGCTTTGAAAAAATTTAAAATTGCCCAAGATCAAGTTGTGATGATTGTGACAGATAGTGCAGCAACGATGTTAAGTGTTGGGCGATCCTTAAAACATATATTTCCTAACTTAATACATATAACCTGCGTGCTGCATGCTTTGCATTTAGTTGGTGAAGTTGTTCGACAACATTACGGAAACGTTGATTGGATGATTGGAAGTACTAAAGCAGTGTTTCGTAAATCTCCTAAACGTTTAAAAGAATTTCGTAAATTTTGTCCAGGTATTCCAGAACCTCCTGAACCAATTTTAACGCGATGGGGTACTTGGCTAACAGCAGCTTCTTACTATTTGATCCATTTTCAACAAATTCAATCAGTTATAATGCGATTTAATCGGAATGAATCCAAAGCAATTAGAGAAAGTCAAAGAGAATTTCAAATTTCTCAACTTTTAGAAGATTTAACAACAATATGTGCCAATTATACGGTATTACTAGATGCCATCAGAAAACTACAATGTACTGAATTGTCATTGCAGGAATCATTACACATAGTGGAGAGTGTAAGAAATAAATTACACACATTAAATGATACGCCAGGATTATGCGCTAGTCAAAAGTTGGCAGATGTTTTAAGGAAAAATCCCGATTTTAATACTTTAAAGGCCGTTTATAATAAGTGTAAGAATAGTGAACTTTTAAGTGATTTTGAAAAACAGTTTCTACATGCAAATGTAACTTCCTTAGATGTGGAGAGATCGTTTTCTATGTATAAGAATATTTTTTCTTGTCGACGCACAAAGCTTAAAGAAGTAACTGTGGAAACATATGCAATGATGCGAGTTTACAGTAGTTCACATCCTGATGCCTCTAATTTGTTGAATAATTAGCAAGTAAGTTTATTTATGAATTTTTCGTATTCTTATATTAACCCGTAATACCGACGCCTATGCGAGTCCGCAAGTTTTGGTTACTCTAGTTATAATAATAACAATAAATAACAAGAATAATTTACGCTTTTGAAATTGAGATTTAACAGTTTAGCATTGTTGTGGTTACTTTGCTTAGCAACGAGCTCTTTAGATCAGTCTGGCGTCACAAGAAACAATTTGGCGCTCTTTCCTAACCAACTTTACGTAACAACAAAAGCAGGTTACCAAAACCTTTATTGCAGCATATCGTCATATATCTTAAGTTAAAATATAATGGCATCGTTAGATTCACCTTTCCATTACCTTTCCAAAAACGTAAAAATATACAGAATGTTCTATTTAAAAAAAGAATGTTGACGTCACTTTCGGTGAAGCCGGAAATATAATTTAAATGCCCATAACGGTAAAAGTTAGTTTACAACAAATAGAAATCAATCTGTTTTTAGGACCGCACTATATCTACGTTTCGGGATATTATTTTCATAACCCAAACAAAGTAAGGGACATAGAAACTTAATTAATCCAAATGAAAATCCTCTTTCCAATCCACTGCTTGCAAAAATTCCTTCTCCATTTAAGCATCTGGCATGATGGAGATTGTAATTATGTTGCAATTTGCGGTCATATAATTCATTTGAACATTGCCTTCTGCTAGCGTAACACGTGCCGTAATTTTTAAGTATTTCCAAACGACGTACTTGGTATAAAATTTGCCTAATTTCCAGAGAGTAACTTGATTTATAATGAAAGGAGATTTAATTTAACGCGAGTTGGTGAAATATTGTCCCTTAATTGCAGCTCAGATATTTAGCTTTGTTACCTGCCCTAACTTTATACAAAATGAACTAGCTTACTACAAATTGTATACAATTAGGTACATTTCGTTTTAGCTAGATTAAATACTTCATTTTTAGGGAGATTCTGTTTATTATATTTAATGAAATAATAATAGCAATTTATTAGTAAGTTATTTACGTTCTAATACTTGATGAGTTTTTTAAACGATTTTAAAACTTTTTATTGATTTGAATTAAAATCCTTAATTTTATCGTCCTATCAAAAGGGTTCGCCACCAGGGGTGGATGACCGATTACGTTGACAGCAGTTCACGACCCCAGTCCCAAACGTCCTCAACATAAATTACATCTTTATTCAACGGCGCATTTTTCAACGCAGTAAATGAATTTTGTCGTATTCGTGAAGGTCTGTAATAATAAGATTTAGACTCTTTCTCCATCTAAACATCCGTCAAGGTACTACGTATACCGGCTGGTCGGAAGCGACTCAAACGCTGCAGTTGCACTGCGAGACTACCACACGCAGCATCTTCTTATTTAAACATGAGAGAATCATCAAGAAAAGGATTATTCCAACTAATGAATGATTGAGTTAAAGTTTTTACTAACTTTGTCTCCTCACATTGCTTTTGTCGTGAGTGATTCCATCAATACCACTATTTTGGTTATTGTTTCTAGGCATTTTTTTTTAATTCTTAAAATGTGAGGTTTTCCGTATGTTATAGCAGAGATGTCTACATTAATAGGCTTAAAGATTATAAAAGCATGATCGATAAAACAATGGGGCGATATCAAAGTAGTTTCTTAATTTATTTGTAATAAACTTCATGTTGGAAAATATCCGTTCGCAAAATATTTCGATCTGAAAATTGGTAGAAGTTTTTTAAATATCAGGCAAACTGTTGCAAGCATCCAAACCAACTTGATCTTGCCTTTTAACATTTTCTATCTCAGATTTTTAATTCTTTTTAGTAAATAGAGAAATAAGAAAACCCCACCACATTACAAAATATGCAGAGAATATTGTACTTACGTACTACAATCCTATAAGAATGGATAATATAAGAAAATAATTTTCTTGAAATTTTATGTGGATTAAATAAATATTTTCTTTGGGTTAGAAAATCAAAAAAATCCAAGACAGAAAAATGTTTCTTCCAAGTAAATCATTTAGTTTTAAATTAAGAAAATATTCATATTAAAGGTAGGAATGAAAAAATGATCCACATTTAACAAAATTCTCTTAAAACATTAGGCGACCAGTTTCGTGTTCAAAAAATACATCATCAGACCAGCTACAGGGATATTTAATAAAAGAAAAACTACAATAATGGAAAAAAAACCTAAAGTTAATAATTAAAATTAGGAGTAAGTGAATGAACTAATGAAAAAATTTTTTTATACGTTGCGGTATAATTAAATTATTTCTTTAATAATGTAATTAAATAGGGATTATTTTTATATAGTTTAATAATTAATGAGTTAATATTTAAGTTTATTTATCCCTTTTTTTATTATTATTTATTATATATTAAAAAAAACTATAGTTAAATTAGTACACGTGGTAAATAATACTAAAAAGAAAAAAAATATTAACCGGTATCTTTTGAATATGTTTATGAAACGTTGTACTTTAAAGGTTATATCATTGTATGTAAGTATGGTATCTGTATTCTGATTTCGTCGCTACTATCTAGGACGGCATGACCATAACTACTGGCACTAAGTGGCGCCAGGAAATATTTCAGTTACTGTTTTTGAAGATTAGTGGCATAAACTGAGAGACGTATGGGCAATGTGGCCAGGAGCAAGAAGCTTTAATGCTTTTCTCTTCTTATATTGTTTTTGCCTGTAGTGATTCCATCAATACCGGGAGCTATTTTATTAGCATTATCTTGGTTATTGTTTCTAGGCACTTTTTTCATGCGTACTTCAACATTAAGTTCACTTTTATTTGAACATTATTCTGTGGATAACCTCTACGTTAGCCCTTTTAAAATCACAAGCAATGAGAGTAATTTACTGAATTATGTACGGATATGTCGTACTGTTTTAAACAAGGTAAGTGCAATTTATAATGTGGATATAAATAAATATATGCACTCCAAGAATTCTAAGTAAATACGAGGTACTGGTGCTACAAAACATTTTATTGATCACCAATTACATTACAAAGTTTATCCCCTTCAATGCACTCTCCTTGCTGATTCCTACAACGCTCCATACAGATTTTCCATTGTCGAAAGCAGTGCTGGAAGTCCGTTTCTGTCAGCTTGTTGAGAACCTCCGTCGTTTTCGCTTTCACTCTTTCCACACTGTCAAATCTTGTCCCCTTAAGTTCCGATTTGACCTTAGGAAATAAAAAAAGTCACAGGGGGCTAGATCGGGCGAGTACGGTAGGTGATCCAAGACGGTGATGCCGGATTTCGCAAAGAACGCCTTCACAGACAAGGCGGAATGGGCTGGCGCATTGTCTTGCTGGAGCATCCAGGATTTGCTCTTCCACAAATCGGGTCTTCGTCCTCTCACTCGTTTACGAAGGGTAGTTGCTAGAACCTCGTGTTTCACAAGAAACTTGAAGTTAACTCGTTGGTCGACCTGAACACTTTGCATTTTTCCAACGCAACGCTAGCGTAAGGACTTGAACGGGCTATTGCTACAGCGAGACTGAGCGACGTACAACTGTGCCCATCGAGCTCAGGGTGGGTGAAGCATCTACAAGCACAGGCATGTTCAAACCTGCCGTGGTGTGCTCGTAGTTTGCCGATAGTAGCACCAGTCCGGTTATTTAATTGCCTCGTAAATGCTTTAGTTTAAGAAAATGAAACTATTGATTTATAAACAATACCTAAACGCTTTCTGGAATTAAGAAAACTATTTACTATCCTTAAGAAAATATTGTTTTGCGTTATAACGGCCATTTATTTATACTAAGAATCGCTTTCTTCAAATTTTCTCCAAGATTTTCTTGAATCAAGTTAACAAATGTCTTAAACAAAGAAATACAATTATTTCATTACAAGTATATACTCCTCTTGAGCGGAGAAAATATTTCTTTTTATTTAAAACAGTTATTGTATTGCCGATAATTGAAACAGTAATTGTCTTGAATTGAGGAGGACAACTTTGATACAAGTTTGATACAACGTTTCTCTGCGTGTAAAAAAATGCAGCATTGCAGTAAAAGGTGGAAGAATTAATACCAGTTTCTAATAATCTGTAACAGTATATTACAGTGTAAGTTTCTCTGTCCGCGTCTAAGAAAGGGAGATTCTCGCTCGTAAGTAGAATGTCAATGCCGCCGAGAATGCCGCTAACGCAAAAAGTTCAACTATGAAGAAACAAATATATCACTTCTAGTCCGCGCGTTAAACTTCGTGATGCAGTTCGCTGAATAAATCGGTAAAATGCGTAAATAGGTGCGTGCCCGTGAAGTTCGACCAACTTTGACATTGGGCACCGAAGTGCGCTGAAGTTCAATTGAACGTGTTTGTGAGGTGTTTACATGTCAAATGAAGTGAACCTAAAAATTTCTTTTTTTGGTCAGTTTATTTAATATTTATACGGCAGTAAGGAGAAACAATTTAATTTACAGAATTCTAAAAATCTATAATAAATTTAATTCACCAGGATAATTATGGAACACAAATAGTGTCGTATTTAGGGATAAGATCTTTGGGACGTATTAAGATACCTTCCCGCTTCCCTTCTTTGTCTATTTAGTGACCGTAATAGCCATCTTCGTAGTTCTCTTGCTTTTGGTAATGATAAGTAGAGTAACCTAAACTTGCGGACTCGCATAGGCGTCGGTATTACGGGTTAATATAAGAATACGAAAAATTCAGAAATAAACTAAACCGGTAGAGAAGCAGGCATGTAGTGTCGACCTTGAATATAAATCATGTTAAACCGCGCTGAGAGAGATTTCGTTCTAGTACCGGTTGAGCTGTTGCAGAGATTAGTCGAACGGTCAAGGTTATGTACTTACGTGTCGCTTTTGAAAATATAGCTGGTGTTTTTTGTGTGTTGTAGTATTATACCAAGTACATAATTAGTGTATCGTTTCATATAGAACTAATATTTACATACCTAAGAAAACAATGCTTCGTAATAGATTTGCTACTAATGTACATAAGTATGTGTCACTTTTTCCCCATTTAAAATATGACGGTAGTGCAGTTTTTTGCTTAATATGCAATGTTCGTTTGGCTGCATTGGACAGAACTGATTGCCAGAGGCATGTCAATGGTATTAAGCATATGTGAAATGCAAGAACTGAAATACCTTATACACTATTCCTCATACATTTATTAATTATGTTTACCTCTTGTAATCTTCCGTTGTCGTTGGTGAGAAAAGCAGCTTTTAAAACGTTTTGGCGACAATACGTTCCAAAGTACCCATTACCCTCACAAACACAATTACAGAATCATTTGCCGCGAATGAAAGAGATGCTAGAAAATGTGTGTAAACGTGGTTTGTGTTCCAAAAAAATATGGATTACCGTGGATAAGACGACCGATATAAAGAAAAACAGTATTGTGAATGTAATAGCTCGCGTTTTATCTAGCGAGAACACAGCATCTCGATATTTGTTAGCTTGCAAACGTGTTCAACAATGTACCGCGGAAAATATTAAAAAAGTGATAATGAACGCTTTGAAAAAATTTAAAATTGCCCAAGATCAAGTTGTGATGATTGTGACAGATAGTGCAGCAACGATGTTAAGTGTTGGGCGATCCTTAAAACATATATTTCCTAACTTAATACATATAACCTGCGTGCTGCATGCTTTGCATTTAGTTGGTGAAGTTGTTCGACAACATTACGGAAACGTTGATCGGATGATTGGAAGTACTAAAGCAGTGTTTCGTAAATCTCCTAAACGTTTAAAAGAATTTCGTAAATTTTGTCCAGGTATTCCCGAACCTCCTGAACCAATTTTAACGCGATGGAGTATTTGGCTAACAGCAGCTTCTTACTATTTGATCCATTTTCAACAAATTCAATCAGTTATAATGCGATTTAATCGGAATGAATCCAAAGCAATTAGAGAAAGTCAAAGAGAATTTCAAATTCCTCAACTTTTAGAAGATTTAACAACAATATGCACCAATTATACAGTATTACTAGATGCCATCAGAAAACTACAATTTACTGAATTGTCATTGCAGGAATCATTAGACATAGTGGAGAGTGCAAAAAATAAATTACACACATTAAATGATACGCCAGGATTATGCGCTAGTCAAAAGTTGGCAGATGTTTTAAGGAAAAATCCCGATTTTAATACTTTAGAGGCCGTTTATAATAAGAAGAATAGTGAACTTTTAAGTGATTTTGAAAAACAGTTTCTACATGCAAATGTAACTTCCTTAGATGTGGAGAGATCGTTTTCTATGTGTAAGAATATTTTTTCTTGTCGACGCACAAGGTTTAAAGAAGTAACTGTGGAAACATATGCAATGATGCAAGTTTATAGTAGTTCACATCCTGATGCCTCTAATTTGTTGAATAATTAGCAAGTAAGTTTATTTATGAATTTTTCGTATTCTTATATTAACCCGTAATACCGACGCCTATGCGAGTCCGCAAGTTTTGGTTACTCTAATGATAAGTATCGTTCATCGGCCAATGTAGCTGATAGCAGTCCCTTTGTTTTGGTTTTTCGATTAGTGATCTGCAATTTTGTTAATAAATACTTATATGCATTGTTATGATATTTAGTTAATCACGTTTGAAAGTGTTTTAATAATAATAATAATAAGTTTATTGATCCAAAAAAAAGCAAAAGAAATAATACAATAAAAAAAAAAGATAAACGTAATACATACGGATCAAGTGGGAGAGAATATTAGTCTTCAGCATAATGCTGTTGACTGGTTTTCAATTCTCACCAAAATAAACTAAAACTACGTGAAAAAATATAATTGAAAAAACATATCTTACAGTTAGTCACAAAAAAGAAAAATAATAATAATAAAATAAAAATAATACATTATCGCATAAATTGAATGTCCAGATCACACAAGACCATTTTATTACGAAGTGAAGTGTTAGTGACCTCTCCCCTCCAATTTCCCCCAGATCGGTTTTTCTTCTTTGTCTGACATATATAGACAAGAAATATTTTTGTTAAAAAAAATCCAGTAAACAACTTTTAGTGCGAAAAACTATATTCACTAACGGAAAGTTCAATTATATGTCTTCGTTCCAAAATTATGTTAGTGCATTGTATATGGACAAGCATACTGCTACTCACAACAGCAACACTATTCCATTTGTGTTAGTTGTAAATTCACCATTTCATTTGCTTTATTTCTTATAAACTTGTGTATATCGTATTTGTATACATTTAAAATATTGTTATGTGTACGTATTTAACACAAGAACACATTTAAATTAATTTTAACTTACATAAATGTAACAAAACCATTCACACACAAAGTGAGAATTGATGTAAAACTGTATGAATTCAAATAGTCGCTACTTCGGTACGTTATTATATTGCAAACCTCGAGATAAGACGCACTGCGGTCGAGCATCAAACCGACAATCCCCGTCGAGAGAGCAGGCATAACGCACGGATACGTATTACGTATTTCGTATAGTGTACGAAGTGTCACGACTCGCACGATGTTTGGTCTTTGGAATCTCCGTTTTTATAGGGAGGCAGTAGCGAGACGGGGCATACATACAAGGCACGTAGCGCATAGATTCTTACACGAGAACGTCTGGGTAGTCTTCTACGGCTATATTCTGCTACTGTCTTCGCGACAAGATGTTCGAGCTCCGTCAAGGGTTTAGTAGTGGCCCTAATAATGCATAGTGCATATAAACGTTACGAATTAATATACAAATAAGCGTGGCGATACTGAAGACACATCTAAGGTAACAAAATGCCTCACACTCGTACTAGGTGCATTTAAAATTATACATACAATATACGTTGTGAATTTAAGAAAGACATACAAATGTTGCGATTTGATATATACTGAGACACATTTGTACAAATGTACATAGATATATGTCCACAAAATGTGTACACAAACAAGTAAGGAAACCGTATTATAATATATGTATATACAATGCTAAAGTATATACATATTTTCTTATATATTACAAGAGGAAAACCTTACATTTTTTTATATTTTTTATATAATAATAAGGGGAACTGTTTTAATATTTTTTTATACATACGTACTGTGTTTCGAGAGGTACTGACCTATCGAACAAATAAGCAAATATTTTATACATCTAAGCAAAGCAATTGGTTCTCCCTCTTCGCACCGAAGCAGACGACTAGCAGCATTGTTCTTCAAACCAGGAGAACGTAATAGTGATTAAGGATAAGCAGGTTTCCTGTATAGGCCGTATAAGCATAGAGTTCATATTACATCGTTATAAATTCCAGGTTCTCAATTTTCAATTTTAATTATCGTTAAATTCCATAAATTGATATTAAAATTCATTTAAATTGCCGAAAAAATGTTTTAGAACACTTCCGAACCCTCAGTTCGTATAATTAATTAAGTAAATTGCGAAAATTTAATTTTTTTCGACGATTTCCCACATTAAGAACATTTCAAAATATATCTGTTTGGGAGCATGGATCAACGACAGAATAGTGTCAAACGGTATGATAAAATATCAGCGAAAAGGAACCATCTTTTCTTAACATTTTCCGGATAAAATCTCGCTCTATTTTGCTGTTAATCTAACACACCATCAACCCCAAAATTCAATCTCCATTTATGAAAAAGATATAACAGTCTTACAAATTTGTTTAAGCGGAAGAGAAATGTGGAAAATTTACGCTGCCGCCTAAAAGCAAGGCGGAAATCGCAAGTCGCCTACGCTTTTACGCGCAAGAGCTTACTAGGATCTATTGGGATATACATCCACTTACACATCTGCATAAATGTATTACACTTCAAATACATACTACTACTGAAAATTCAAAAGTTAGACATAAAGGTAATACATTCCTAAAAACGGCATACTGTTGGCCTTTTATACTGGAAATGATATTTGAATATCGTATATATACATATGTGCAGAACTTCGTCCATAAAAAGAGATATAGGATTATGAATAAAGAAATTATGCCTACAAATTAATTTTGCTATTAACTAAATTACTCCCTTCAAAATTAATTAAATTAAATATTTCGCAAGGGAACATTTCGGCAAACATTTAATTAAATTTAAGACAGACAGTTCAGCATACATATGTAAGATATGTAAGAGAAAACGGAGGATCCAGCGAACAAGAATGGAATTGAATTCAAAAGATAGTACCACTTGGATCCCTGTATTTATTTTATCATTTATAAGTTATTTATTATTCTGGAGTTTACACACAAGAAACATACATATGTAATCGCGTTAACAACCGAATCTGTAGTAACAATAGTAATAAAAGTAGGAATTTAAAAATACGACAATTTCCAAGAATGTTTACAAGAAATTTAGACAACACTGCGTACAATTAATCCCCCCTGCGTGTTAAAGTGTATGGGAAATGTTAAATCGTCTTCGATCGCTTTTCCAATAATTTTATCTTGAATTTTGTTCTTTTCTTAATCTCCAAATACAGTATAACCTCGCTGATCTAAACTAATTGGGAAAGAAAATGTTTACTGCTTTATTTTTCAAAAATCTTTTGTGTAAAAGTTATTTAGACTAAGGTGGTGCATAACCTAAAAATATGTTCGGTTCTTCATATTGTCTAGAAAGTAGGTAAACGCGTACTTACTTCGTTATTTTAAATGGAATATCATGTATATTATTTCATTTTCTGATTCTACGATAAAAAAATAACTACACTTTATATAAGCAACTATACAGTGCGGTTCTAAAGTATTTCCCCCCTATGCTAACTTTTGAACGACAGAAGCTAGCGTGTCTAGAAAAAATACGTCGACTTCTTATTGGCAGTTAAATTGCACTTCCGGTGTCACTGGAAGTGACGTCAACTTTCTTATTTTAAATAGAGCATCCTATATAAACAACGATACCACATATGTTATACTTTTACTTAAGAAATAGGACAACATGCAGCAATAAATGTTTCGGTAATCTGCTTTTCTGGTTTTGTTGTTACGCAAAGTTAGCTAGGAAACAGCGCCAAATTGTTTACTGTGACGTCAGACTGATTTAAAGAGCTCGTTGCTAAGCAAAATAATCATAACAATTGCCAAACTGTCAAATCTCAATTCCAAAAGCGTAAATTATTCTTATTTATTGTTATTATATCCTGCATTTGTCATACGTCCTTTCTTTGTTCTCGTTTTTATTTTCTCTCATTTGAACTTGTTTCGTTAATTATTGCTACTTCCTTACTTTATCGAACTTTATTGCAATTGTTTTTGACAGGCAATATGCCTAAGTTTCAGTTTTTTATATTGTTGATTTTACAAAGGCATGAACCGCGTAAAATAAACTTTAAGTACCTAATTTTAATATTCGATGAATTTGGCAACATTATCCACGAAGTGGAACATAATGAACACTGTCCTTATACAACCGGAAATATTTGAACTTTGCGCTAAATAAGGATAGATAGTATAAAATTTACAAGGCTAATTGCTTTAACAGAAGATAATACGATTTAAATTATTGCACAATTTGTTGCGCAACCACGGCAAGTAAGGTGATAGTTGTTGCCAGATTACGCAATACTAAAATTAACCTAGCAATTTTGCATGATTCGTGCCGAAGCCATCATAAAAGTAACAACACAGAAAATCTAAAGAAACAGACATATTTGGTCCGTAAGTTTCCGCGGCCGTCAATAATACTATACTCTTGGTTTCCGGGTTGGAACCGCGTCGTTATCGTAGCTTTGGCTGACGTTTCGTTTAAACAATTTCCTATCGTTTTTGAATTCTCAACATGATTCCATACGCTTCACCATGGAGATCGAATCGGATGGTTACCTTCCTTTCCTAGCTGTTCTCGTATACTGGCATCCTGTCGGTGCACTGGGACATTCCGTGTACCGAAAACCCACGCATGTGGATAGATATCTCAGTGGCCTCTTACACAATCATCCAGCCCAAAAACGCGGTGTTATTAATTCTCTTATCCAAAGGGCCATTTCCATATCTAAACCCAATTCGCTTCCTCAAGAACTGAACCAAATTACTGACAATTTTGATCCGCTATAACTATTCCAAGCAAGATATTCAAACTACCGTTAACCGCTACACCACCCTCCTTCACCGTAACTCCCCTCATCTAATCCTAATTTCCGTAAGCAAGCGTATCTACCCTACATTCATGGTATCACCGATCGCATCAGCAAGATTCTCTTCGGTGACAACATAGAAACCGTCTTCAAATCCAATTTCAAGCTCTCAGACTACTTTCTCATCAAAGACCGCAATCACCTGGAAGCCCCTGGTGTCTACCAGATTCCATGTGGAAATCCCAGCTGATTAAACCTCCTAGCAGCAACCACGCGTCATCGATGCATAACATTTCCGCTTCATCGACGCAAAACATTTCCGTTTCATAGACGTCTAACATTTCCGCTTCATCGACGCATAACATTTCCGCTTCATCGACGCATAACATTTCCTCTTCATCGACGCGTAACATTTCCGCTCCATTGACCAAAAACAAGCCCTATATAAACCCCTCCGGAACGAATAAATCCCCAGTCAGTGTGCAGTTACAGCTCTGAGGATGTCCCATAAGAGTGTGGACGAAACGTCGGCCAAAGCTATGACAACTTTAGGACCACACTGTATGTGTTCTTAATATTAACGATGCTAGATAGCTTTCTTTACGAAATAGCGAAGGGTCCGGCAAAATTGGCATAGTAGACACTGAAGACAGCTGCATAGTATAACGTTGATGAAACTAATTCTATCATGCCAATGCAAATGTGTTTCCAGTATTCCAAATTTCATTTTCAGAAATCGCACTCGCCTACTATGTAATTTTTAAAAGGTCACTTCCCTAGGACGTCTGCAATCGGACTCTGTAACTGGAATATCAATATCAAAGCATGTTGAAGTAACACGATGTCAAATTTTCTACTCTGTAACTATCAACGGTTTCAAATTCGTCCCTAATGTACTCACAAACTGTCAATAATAATCTGCCAACTTTGATTACGTACGCGGCTACATCGGTAACACAGAGTAAAATACGATCTTTGTAATTAGCGTCTGTATCGAATATACTTTCCACAGTGTCTACAACAACTTTCGTAATAATCTCCATTTACAGTTTCTTAAATGTTAGAACTTACTGCGTAAGGCTACCTAAGGTACCTCCATTATATCACTCGTTTCATTACTACTCACCCAAATATGTTATTGTCAATTTTATTTTTTATAGAAACCATCACTTTATCGTAGGGTTTCGTGACATGTCTGCGTAAGGTTTTTCCACTTGGAATAGAATGACCAGCGTATGTTTCTAAAAAACTTTTTAGTACAGGATTTTCTGTCTTTGCTAAGGGTATGGTGGCAGCAATAAATGCTTCGCAAAGTCGGGTATTGAAATTATTCGAATCTTTTAGATTTAATTTAGATTGATGTTTTTGTGTTTAAACGTGCTGCGTCACATGTGATTTCATGCTGCAATGGACTATGCTCACACATATTGCATACTTCTCCTAGAAGTGAAAAGAAGTCTGAATAGTCCTGATCCCAGTTTCCCATTTTATTCAGATGGAAGTTGTCACTTCAGCCATTGCAGATGTACAATCACAAATAGTTGTAACAAGGAAACTTTAGAAACGCCACAACAACAAAACTAAACTACAAATACAATCAATAGATCAAGGCTAAGGAAAGTTTTTGGAATATCAATTTTCTTATTGTTGTAGGGTGAACAAATATTTTGTTGACTGTACACTTTTTGAATTTGGCGCTATATTTGACAGGTAACATATAACCTGAGTTAGTACGTCACAAAAGTAGCCCCACCACTTTTTAATCTTCCGCCCATTCCGCGTTCAATGAAGTAGTAGGGCGCATTAGGGTTCGATATGCCGCTTAGATTCAACATCCGGCAAGAACGCGTTCATGTATTTAATGAATTATTTGCGTAAATAATCATTAATTTCTCGATATTCTCTTTTGTAAAACGACATTGTTTTGATGAGAAAAAAATCTCTAAATTGTGAAAACGTTCTTTCAACATCTGCACTACCTAGCGGAGGATGAAAATATTGTTTAATTTCATTTTCACCGGTATTTTTAACAAATTCTTTCAATTTATCGATATCAGGGTTTTTTTGAAATGTTACTATTCTTTGTTTTAACTCAGTGCTAATCTCACTGGGAATATTTAACAACGTTTGAATATAGGATTCTAATTTAGGGATAACATCACTTAAAGATAAATTTTCGTTTTCAAAATATTTTATTGTCGATGGCAAATGAAGGAAATATTTTTCGACATATTGTAGTTATCGATATAATTTCGGATTTTCGAGAATTTGTTTACACTCGACAATACTGCGAGCATCGTTTTTTATGAATGAGCGAAGCCGCTCCTAACGATGTACGTACATCATCGTGTGATAGTACGTGTAGGAGGTAAAGGTAAATGAAGGCGCGGACACAGTTCTTTATATGTGGCTACTCTTTGGGGTGATTTTAAGAATATTTTTTTCATTGAGCTTGTTAAAGTATCGATAAACATACAATGAAAAAAAAATAGCTAGAACTACACTAAATATTATTTGAAAAGATGTAATAAATGAAACTGAAAACGCTTTGAAAAGTAAAAAACAATAAATACACCCAATCTAAATTATTTGTAAGCAACACTTAACGATAGTAATACTAATCTAATCAGATCAGATATAACGCCACGCGTTCCGAGCTCGGCGCAGTGGTCCCCTCTCTCATCATATAGTCTAGAGTCACGTGAGTAAGTGGGGGTACAAAACATATTTTTCACTAACACTGCATATAACCAATCAGAATAGATATAGAGAATAAGGTTAAACATAAGACAATTGCACGTAAAAGTAAACGATTGTAAGACATTTTTATATTCAGAGAGTAAATAACAATATATTGTATTAAACAAGAAAGCGCGTAGTTATTTATCTAACGTAACCGAACACTTATTTAAATAAACTGGAATGAACTGAATAAACGATATATGAATAAGTGTAAGGAATGTTGTGTATGTGAGGTTGGCAGCGCTAGACAGTGAATGACAATTTTTGAAATTTAGAGATCTTTATTATTGACATTATTTTTGTATACGTTATTTTCGATATTTCTATTAAAATAATTTGAAACAATAAACAGTGTTGAGTTTATTTATTAAGAAAAATTTATTTCTTACATAAGTTTAAGTTTCATATACGAAAGAATAAAATAAGTGTATATGTTACCGTTACCTTGATGAATGTATTAGTATGCATAATAACCGGGTATTACACATAATAACCAATAAAAGTGGTTAATGTAATAATATGTATGCAATTTATTATTTGAGCCGGTTATTTTACATACAACCTAAACCCCCTTGGCTGAAGTGATAAATTACAATATTTAGGAAGTACGGAAATAAAAAAACAATGTTTTATTTAATGAAAAAATGTGTGGCACTACAATGCACTTATGATATTTTCCCTCTTCTTTTTAATAATGTTGATTTTGTCTGAAATCATATTTTCCCCCGAAATGTCCTCTACAGCACTATCTCCGTCCCCTATTTGTCCATCTTCCTTTTCACCATTCATCTTCTTCGCCACCATTCTCTGTTACTTCCCCATCTTCTTCACCACCATTCTCTGTTTGTCCATCTTCACCTCGTACTAAAGCACCCGAAGAAGAGTCGATTAAGATTTTCAGATCTTCTTTATTCCAGGTTTCTAATGACATCGGTAGAAAGTGATGATGTTGTAAGACCGACTTTTGCTGGAACCCCAAACATGGCATCATATGGGCTGCAATTTATGCCTTCATAACGGGCTCTATTCTTCATGAATTGAACAAATCTCAAACACTCAGACCAGTGTGGGGTTTGGTTTGTTTCCGTCCAAATCGTCAGCATGTTTTCAATGTCCTAATTTGCGCGCTCCACAGAGCCTTGCGACTGGCTATGTCTCGGCTTTCCATGAACTAGCTTCAATTCACTCCACATTTCGCACACTTCTTGAATGATGTGATTGCACAATTCACAGCCATTATCACTTTGCGGTATGCTAGGAGCGCCCAAAATTGTGAAAATATCAAGCAGGTTATGTGCAGCTTCCTCTGCTCTTTTACTTTTCAAAGGCCGCAACTGTACAAATTTCGTAACATTATCCTGGTAAACGAGTATGAATTTGTAGTCATAGTCAGGCCGACTCTGCATGTCAATTAAATCAACCTGACATCTTGAGTTCATCTCCTTAAAAATCATGAGACGCACTACAAGTCCTTTTTTTGCCACTTTTGATTTCTTTTCACAAATTTCACATAATGTCAAGTACATTTTTACCTGTTCTTGAGTGATGTTTTTGTATTTGTTCTGCAGCTGCTTCAAAATTTTTGTTCTTCCTCCATGTCCAATCACCAAGTGTGTCTCGTGAATTATGTTGAAGATCTGCTCTGCATGCACGTAATAACGGACTGATGATTCGTCACGCACCGGGTATATTATTTTTTCACTATCACCCAACTTCATAATGTCGTACCGCTTCAATCGTTGATAATCCTCAGGTTTTTTCCCACTGGTTTTAGATTTTGACACTCGCACTTTCTCAATTAAGTTCTGGTAGCCTTCCTTACTTATCATCCCACTATTTTCCTTTTTATTCTTAAAAGCATTCAATAAACTTTCATTAAAACGGGCCTCCATTGTGTTACAACGACAGGTATCCATATCAAGATAACACAAGGCATCTGCACTCAATGAACACTTAACCTCGACTGTCATGAAAGCAAGCAATCAGATGCCACGTGCAACTAAGATAGGTTGAAACTTGCACAGACAGGTTCAAACCTGCATAAGTGTGACATTTATCATAATAACCAGAGGGTGCTGGATATTATTCATAATAACACGTTAATGTGATTAATTCTTTAAAATATAAAATATTTATCATATTAATCAGAAGCGCTTGGTGTTATGTATAATACCCGGTTATTATGCATACTACCCTCATTTATCAAAGTAACGGTAGCATATATGTTCAATAGATAACGCAAATAATTAATAGTTATTTTAAATAGAACTAAAATAAAATTAACAAAATCCCATACAATAAAATTACATTAGAGCGGGCATACACACCGATATCCCTTACTCAGTCATCGCCGCTCGATGCAAGGTCACCTAAAATGTGCTCCACTCTAGCGATGATACATGAACAAGAGTTACAGAGTCCCCATTTGCAAAATCAAGCGAAAGCAAAGCAGTATTAACGGTTCAGGGTTTGACTGTATTATTATGTATAGATGTCAACCAGAGATGAAACATTCCAAATTATTTTCTCTATAGATTTAAGCAAAATGTCCTAGTAATAACTTACGTACATACATTCCAGAAAGATTATGCAAACGTACATTTTACGTGAAGATGATTTAAAACAAAGCAGCTTTTAACAATAAGCAAAACAATGCTCGAAATATATGTAGATGTAAGATTAGAATGTAAGATCTGAAATATGTTCCGGAATACAAATAATTGGAAACGACGGATAAAGCAGCATCTTAAATAAAATACATACGTACCTGTAAAACAAATCTCTATGCTTGGATACAGCAACCAATTAAATCGCAACAACACAACTAAAATAACACAACACAACTAAAATCAAAATTTGTAACGTGGTAGATATTCCAAGATATTTTGAACGCGTTAGTAGTGTACACAAATACACCTGCCTTTATCGTGATGAACGACATATACTGATTGCAGTATTTTGTAATAAAAAAAAATCCGGTGCTCTAGCTTACAGCTTTTGATTTCGCTGTAGTTAGAGGATGAAATTTTTATTGGCGAACGGTAGATTCAACCAAGCCGCTTCATGTTGTGATACTTAATATCCAATCAGGATCGACATCAAAGCATGCAGTTGCATTTGAAGTTAATATATACTACTGCAGTGACTTTTTTCTGAAATAACTGTTTGATGTTTCTTCTTTTTTCTTTGTTAAATTACAACCTTTATATGCACTGCTATAGGAATTTTAAATCAAAATGTTAATTTCTTTGCATTAAATTCTACAAACTACTTTTTAAACGTAGAAATGTACTGTAACGTTAAAAATACTACTTGTAAAATCGGTGTTATTAGCGCCACGTCGAATACCATTCGGCCATGAGCGCTCCGGCAATATCTGCGACTTATACAGCTGCGTTACTCTCCTGTATCTATCCACGGGACTTTAGTAGGTAATTATATCTCCAACCAATGATAATTCCGAGAAAACAACCAAGTCATTCTTCTAGCTCCACTTTCTTCCGGTCCTTAATTTTCGTATTCAATGTAACTTCCTTCTTTAACACGTAGAAAATAATTCTATCTTGTCTTCAAAATAATTTCCCAAATTAAATCTCTTACGGTACATCTACAACTTACAGCTGACCCAACCGTGGAAATGTAAATGCTCTGTTAGGCTTTGATTGATTGATTGATTGATTTTTCTACCAGAGCAGGGCTGGTCTTTACATCCCTAACACTGAAGCTTAGTAGCTTATTGTATTATTCCTGCTTCGGTTTTGTTTTACTTCAACAGGATAGTTCCCGCAATCAGATTTAAGAGCCTATGTAGTAAATCTTTCTCCATTGGTAGTTCAATTGTGCTTCGCATAGCGAATCTGCGTTGAGCTAACGCTGCACATTCGAAAATAATATGAGGGGCTGTTTCCTCCTCCTCATTGCAAAGTCTACATAAGGGCTCATCTTTGTAGATCCCCATCTTATGCAAGTGGCCTCTCAAACACCCATGTCCTGTTAATAGACATGTTGCTGCCCTAAGCTGTATCTTGCTTAATTCAAGCAGGTCAGCAGTCAGATGTTGCGACGGTCTTCCCATCATCCGTTTGCTGTGCTTTTGTCCAGCTGCATGTTTCCAATTTAATTGGTGTTGTGTTATAATCCACTCATTAATTGCACCACGCACTGCACTCTTGGTAATACGTAGACCTGGTTCAGGGCCTATATAATTCATTTTTGAACCTTCCCTCGCTAGCTGGTCTGCAATTTCATTGCCCGCTATGCCCCTGTGCCCTGGCACCCACACCAGTATGACCTTACAGAGCCATTAGGGTTTGCAGGCATTCCCATACTAGTTTGGAGGTTATGCGGTAAGATGCTAGTGCCTTTAAGGCTGCCTGACTGTCAGAGAGAATGCAAATAGTCTCACCCTGCGGTCACCGACGCAGGCTCTCCCACGCGCAGGTTTGTGTAGCATATATTTCTGTTTGAAATACCGTGGTGTATCGCCCAAGTGATACACATACTTTGTATCCCCATCTGTGTACCAGACTAGTGTTCTCGGTTTTCTCCCCTCTCCATCCTTCCCAATTCAAGAAAACTTTGAAAGGTTTGTCATAGGAGATCCTGGAGATTGTTGTATCACTACCCATATCATAGATAGGGTTTGTTACTACTGCTTCTATTCTGGTGTGCCCAGATCCACTGTGGGATCTCCAGTTGCTAGTATTTTTCAGTCTGTATGCCCCCATTCTGGCTTCTCCCTTGATATAAATCTCAAGAGGAGGTAGGTTTAGCATGGTTTCCATAGCAGCTGTTGGAGTGCTTTTAATAGCTCCCGTTATACATAGACATGCCAGTCTCTGAATTTTCGAGAGACTAGTTATCGCATGCTTCTGTGTGATCTTAGGCCACCAAACCAGGCAGCCATAAGTTATCATGGGTCTCTGTTAGGCTTTAAATACATTATAGTTATTATTTTGTAAATTATTGGGGTCTAATTGGGGCCAAATTGTCTATAAATTAGGATGTGCCAAATAACGAATAATAAAAAATAAATACGCAGTTTTCAACATAAAAGTACATACACATCTGTAAATTATTATCTATATATTAAATTAATAGTTAGAGAAGTTTTGACTGAAATGGATATTAGAAAAGAAACAGTATATTCTTGTTTGTTCGGAAATTATCACAAAATATATTAATTTGCGTACTGGTTGAATTAAGATTAAGCATATTTCATCCCGTTCATAAGTTCTAACTCGCGTGATGAGAAGGAAAACAAGTTGAGATCCATTTCGGGTACAATCAAAAATAAAAAGGCGACGGGAATGCTAATTGGGCATAAAATAATTTAAGTACTTAGGGGAACCTGGAGCGGAACGAGGTCGCTAATGTTTCAACACAAAAATTTTACGGATTATATAAAATAAAAAACTTAAAACTGCTTAAATTGGTTTATTTGGTCATTGTATAACATCGGGGTGAAAAAAAAAATTCGACCCATTTAAATTTTTTTATACTTAAAAAAAAAAGGTTTTAATTTTTGGCGAAAAATTTTTAAGAGGAACAGATAAGTTTTAATAAAAAAAACCCATTTTCAATAAAAAAAAATTTAATTTTAAATTAAATTTCATTAGATTTTTTGGGGGAATTCAAAAAAATTGAAAGGGGGGGAAATTAAAAAAAAAAAAAGAAGAAAAAAACTTTTTTAGAATGCATTGAAACTAATAAGGGGGAATTTCCACCTCGTCCCCTTTTCGGCAGTTTGGCATACATCTTGGCGGGGAAATTTGATTAAATTTTTGAACATCTTTTTTGGTTTCCATTGTTCCCATTCCCCCCTTTAACCCGCTGCAGAAATTTCCCAAATTTTTAAGAAGTGTACACGTTCGAATCTATCTTCCTGTTTTTCCCCCGGGGGATTTTCCCTTTTGGGAAATTTTAGATCGGAACCAAAGTTTGGCCACTTTATACCAAAACCCCGATTCGCCTAAATTTCGTTGACGATCCGGCCCCGGGGGACGCGCGTTATCACCCCAAAAAAAATTTAAAATCAGGCCCTATAAATGGGGAAAAAGGAAACCCAAACATGTTTTCCCAAAAACGGTTTTTTTACTTTACTTTCCCTCGTCATAGAACCCCATCAACCCCCACCAATTTTTTTCCCGGGGCTTCGCTACTTATGCTAGCCCGAAAAATGGGGGAAAGCCCCCGTAGCTTTTCCCTTTTCCCCAATATTGAAATTTACAAGTAAAAACCCCCTGTCTTCTAAAAATTTTTTCCCCGGCTATCTTTTGATTTTTTGGGCCAAAAATTTCTGGATTACCCGGAAAAATAAGTTTTCCGTGACTTTGGGGAAAGCGGGGTCGAGCTCACGATTTTTCCAAGAAAAGCTGTTGACTTGGGCTGGTCTTCTAGCATCAAATTAGTTTTGCTGCCCGTCGACAAAACGTAAATTTGTCAGAGCCTATCCTTAAAAACTCCCAAAAACCAAAAATCGATATTTTCGTTCGGATTTTTGCTTTTCTACGGGCCTGTCCGGGTTTTTCCTAGAATGTCCCCTTTTCAAAAACCCAAAAATATAAAAAAAAAAAGATTGTGCAACGATAAATACTTAAATATGGTTTTCCCGTTTTTTTTCTAAAAAACCCCACAGTGTGTTGTTGTGGAAAAGTCTTGTCAAAAAAAAGTATAAAAAGGCCCTCAAAGCGGTTTGGGAAAATTTAAATGGGAAAAATCCAACAAAAAAAGAATCCGGGAAATTTTTTTGGAAAGAAAAGCAAAAATCCCTGCCCCAAGGGGGCAAGAAGCTTTTACACCCAAAAAATCATAACAAAAAAGCATTACTAGCAAGTTTTCGAGTTGCTTTTGCATTGAAAAACCCCGTAAGCCACAAAACAATTGCTGAAGATCTGTTTCTTACCAAGTGTTAAAAATGGTGCAAAAAAAGGGTTTTAAATGAAAAAAGGCTCAAAGTTAAAAAATCCCGTTTGTCCAACAGTACTATCCAAAGAAAAATAAGTAACTTTGGCAGAAGATTTTCGACACAAATTTTTTAAAAATATTAAGAAGGCTTTTTGTTTCCTCCCAAACGATGGACGAATTACGGGATATTTCTAACTTGCCCGTTTGTAACATTCAAAAGATACGAACGATTGGGTTTATATAAGGGGAAAAAGGGCCCCATTTTCGGGGCCCAAAAACTTCATGCATCCGCGGTTCGCGACAAATTTTCGGGGAATTTTTAGGAAAATTTGTGGAATTGATGTTTGATTGGGCGGTTTCACGTTTTTAAATTCGCGGATGATTTCGGTTTTTTATTTAATTAAGGGCCCAAAACCTCGGGGAAATTTTATTTAATTAACCCCAAATCTCGGGGAAATTTTTTTTTTTTAAAACGCCTAATCCCCGCGCACTTTCAAGGCCATTGCGTCCCTAACTTCAAAAAACCGCGGTTCGGGGATGATTTCGCGGAATTTTTTTTAAATTAACGAAAAACCCTCGGGGAATTTTTTTTAATTTTAACGCCCAACCGCGGATTTTTATTTAATTAACTTTCTAACTCGCGGTTTTTTTTTTAATTAACACCCCAATCTCGCCATTTTCAAGAAATCCGCGTCCCAAACTTCATGCATCCCCCGGTTTTGGATTTCGCGGGTTTTTAAAGGGTCCCCCTTTTTAATCCGCGAGAAATTTTCCCGGGAATCAATTTTGTTTGGGCGGACACGCCTTTAACCCGCGGGCAATTTCCTGGAATGGGAATTTTTGATTAGCGTCTCGCCCCCTTTACTCCCGGGTTTTTTCCCGGGATCAAAGGGTTTGGTTAGCGGCTCGCTTTTTTAAAATTCCGCGGCTTTTAAAGGGTCGCGATTTTTTTCCGCGAGAAATTTCACGCTTTATTAGACCCCTTTTTAAGTTTGCGTTTTTTAAAAATCCGGGGGAAAGAGGCAGTCGCGGAAAGAGGCGCCCCGCGACTACGCAAAATTAGGGGTTTTTAGTTTGGGCGGTATTTAAAGGTCGCGTTTTTTAAATTCCGCGGGTAATTTTTCGGGGGAATCGAAGAAATGTATAAGATTAAATTGGCAGGGGGGGCTCGCGGAATCAAAGCAAAGGAAATTAGGATTGATTAGCGTTTAAATTTTAAACGGTCATTCGCGGAATCGATCCAATGAAAACTTTGCTCGGGGTTTTTATATTATGTTTTAATGAAAATTTCCCCGGAAATTTTTTAACACGTACCCCCTGAGTCTTTTCCCTTTTCGAATAGACGTAAATAGAACCAGGTAAAAAGTACCCTTTGTGATTCTGGGAATTTTAAAACACGTCCTATCATGAAAAAGAAATATTGTAAAAATTTTAAAATTTAAAAAACTTTTTAGAGGGAAATAGAATTTACGTCAACACAGGTAGAAAGTCCCCTTTTGGGCGATTCTGGGAAATTTTTGCTGGGGGAAGAATTGGCGCAACCCGGGCCACTTGAAATTTCTTTCCCCAAAACAAACCGAGCAGTTTTGTAGCTATGGGGGCGCCCCACGGGACGACGCGCAAAAAATTTTAAAATTTTTCGCCCCTTTCCCGGGGTTTATGGCCCTTCGTTAGGGGGAAGCGGTTTCTTTTTTGGAAGATACCCCGTGCTCGGGACCCGGGTTTGAGGACGCCACCCTGCGAAGGAAAAAGGCTTTTCCCCTTAGCTACAGTCTTTTTTGGGAAAAAGGCTAGCGGGGAAAGCTGCCCGATACAGGCGTTCCAAAACGATCTGCCCAAAATACCCCCAAATTAGCATGCGCGATTACGAGCATCGCAGACCGTCGGGCGGGAATTAAAATGCAGCCCCTTGGGGGATTTCGGATTTGTATTGAAGACGGTTTTTTTAAAACTGCTCGGGGAAAGTCTTCGAAAATTCCGGGGAAAGCTGCATCAAGAATTATGGGCTTGATGCCCCCCCTTATTACCCCCCACCCCGGACTGTCGTGGGACCCCATGTTGAAGCACACAAGCGTGGAATTAAAACCCCTTTTCCCCAAGACGTGGACCCCTTGATTTTTCTTGGAAAAAGGCATTCGGGGGGGGCTTTAAACGCAATGCCCCCAAGGTTAATGCGTAATTTTTTGGTTTTTTAAAAATGCCCAAATTTTCATATATTTTGTTTACAGGTACCCCAAAAGGCCAACAACAAGAAACAGGGCCGGACTACGACCCCCGCTTTTTGGCCCAACGTACCTATGTTTTTCGATAATCAATGCCATGTACGCGGGGCATGTCCAGCCCCTCTGCCGACTGGGGGCCCTCGAAGGTTGGGGGCGGGAAATTTAAATTTTCCCCAACTTCCCGCCACAACCCGGAAGGAATATTTTGGGGGGTCGATCTAGAATACCCACAGAAACATTCACGATCGAAAAAAGGGCCCTTTCCCGTGGGCCAAACCAAGCAAAATCGGGGGTCTGCGTATGAAAAATGCGGGCCCACCCTGTACAGTAAGGAGAAATACTTTGTCCACTACCGAAACCTCAAGCAGTATCTAGCGGGGGGGATACGAGTGACCAAGATCCCTAAGCCTTAAATTTAAGAAATTCGCCAGGCTAAAAACCATTTTCGCCCAAACCCACAACGCTGGGGACAGGGTGCGAAAATGAGTTTGAAAAGAATCTCTTCAAACTCAGAAAAATTTGCAGTGTTCGGGAAGACTATGGAAAAAGTGGGGTTGCGGAGGGGACATCAAGATCGGGGGACAAGGGGACGGACATACTTCGCAGAGGCTTTTAATCAGTCGCCCAAAAAATTTTAAGTTTCCCCAAAAATATTTAATGACAATTGAAGATGTTATTTGCGTTTCTTTCCGTGATGTCTTTTCTTTAGGTTAAATCGGGAGCATTAAACCCTGCGTATTGATTCCCGGGGATCCCTCAATCGCAAAAGGGTAATATTTTTTCTCTGGGGTTCAGGCAAAAAAAACAAAAGTTTAAAACCCCTTTCCAAATTTTTAATTTTTTTTTTGCAAATCTTTTTAAAAATGGGTTTCGCAAGCTACCCACTGCAAACCTTTCGATCTTCTTTCGGTATTGTAAAAAATCGTAACTCTTTTTCAAAAAACTTCCCCCGACATTTTTTTTAAAATTTATTTTTTTTGCCCAATTCCCTACTGAAATATTATCGGGGAAAAAGAGGCGAAAAACTACTGTACCGCTTTTTTAAATTCCTCCTAACACCCCATTTCCAATTTTTTGTCGACGGTTGGGGATTTGAGCGATTAATTTTTTTTAAATTTTTTTTGAATTTAGTCAGGAGGGGTTTTATAAGAAAAAATAAAAATTATTTTAAAATGTGTTATCGGCACACGTATAAACCCCTTTCAAATATTTCGGAAATTTCACTTAAAGGAAAGAAAATTTAAGGGCCGGAAGTAAAATGCATAGGGGAAAATTTTGTACTTTTACGGGGTACCTCGGTTTACAATTTTTTAAGCTGAAAGAACTTTTTTCGATGCGGGGAAAGCAAAAATAGTTTCAAAAGAACCTTTTTTAGGGGGGGGGGAAAAAATAAAAAAGCCCCCTTGGGGTTTAATGGCTAAACCTTTTTCTTTTTTTCCCACTTGACACGTACCGTACGAGCGAGCGTATTTTGGACCCCCCAATTTTCCCCTTTTTAAAAATTTAGAGAACAAGTTGAGAGGGGGCAATGTATGCCCTTTTCACCCGAGGGATGGAATCTCTTACCCCTTTGCGCAAGAGCGGGAAATTTCCCCGCCCCATTTAACACTCCCACATATGCAGGCGCCCCCTTTGACGTTCTTTACGCCCGGTTCGCGAACCTGTTTCCCCTTTACTGGCTAGTACCCGCGTTTACGACCCCATGGGGTTTGGGTTTAATTTTAAAAAAACCAAAGGGGTAGTCACTGACCCCCAGTCGTTTCCAAAATTTAAGGAGTGGGGACTTCTTTTAATCATAAAAACCCTCGTAAAGTTTTCGAACCCCCGCGTCGTTTTGGCTTCATATAAATAAAGAGCGAAACATCTCCTTTACTAGAAATATGGGAGAAAACCTAAAAAAATTTCAGATTTTTGACCCTTTATTTTTTTGGCATCCTCTCAAAAATAACACCATACCGGGCCATATTTTAAAATTGAAAAAATACTTAGTATAATTAAAAATTTTTTTATTTTATTTTGTCTTTCCAGGTTTCCCAACCTCTACTTTTTGGAACAAATTTTAATTCTAGCATTGTAAACCCAAAAGGGAAAATTCGTTTTTTAAACTTTATTAGATATTATTACCCGAAAAAGGTTTGAAATACCAAAATTCATTCGCAAATTAAGGCCCTACATTTTTTTTCCCCCATTTCTTGCTTTAAACCAAATGGGTGATTTGCATGATAAACGTAAAGATTTTGGTACAGCTTAAAAAGAAGTTTTTTAAACGGGCCAAAAAATATAAAAGCCTCTTGTGGTAATGGAAAAACCTTTTTTCCCTTATTTCCCACTTAAGGGTCCCGTACGAGCGAGCGTACATGACCCCCCCAATTTTACCTGTTTAAAATTTTTAGAGATCCCAAATTTAAAGGGGGGGGGAGTGAAATGTATGTCCGTTCCCCGAGGCAAGGGAATTTTCTACGCCTCGGAAAGGGGGGGGAAACCCGCCCCCTTTCCAACATTTCCCCATAGGCGGGGCGCCCCTTTGACTTTCGTGACGCCCAGATTTTCGCGCCCAATGAATCCCCTTTTACTGGTAATCGCGATAGGGACACAGGGGATTGAAAATTTTAATTACCAGGATGTCTGGAAACTCCGGGTCTTTTTAAATTAAATTTAAAGGGAGTAGGACTCCCCCCTTTTTTTTTTTATCTTTCAAAAACCCGTAAAGATTTCGAACCCCCGCGTCGTTTTGCTTCATAAAATAAAGAGCGCCACATCCCCTTTTAAACTAAAAAATTGGGGCGAAACCAAAAAATTCAGATTTTTTGTTCCTTTAAGTTTTTCCCTCCCTCTAAAAAACTAACACCATACCTGCCCATTTTTTCAAATTGAATAAAAAAAACGTTACGTAAAATTTAAAATGGTTTTTTTTTATTTTTGTCTTTCCCGGATTCCCAACCTCTACATATTTGACAAATTTTAATTACTAGCATTGTAACAAAAAGAAAATTCCGTTTCTTACTTTTTAGAATTATTATCCGATAAAAATGTTGCAATACCTAATTCATTGGGCATAATTATGACTACATTTTTCCCCGCTTTTTCTTCCTCTTAAAAAGGGGTTTGATTTGCATGATAACGTAAAGTTTTTGCTATGAAACCATTTTAAACCTTTTAAATTTCATTTTGTTTTTTGAGGCTAAAACCCTTTTTAAATTCATTTTTCATTTTATAAAAGAGCAACTCCCTTGCCAACCCACCAACAACTCAATTCATTTGAAATCTTTTATCAGCCACAGTTTTAGGGACAGGGCTGGACTTAAAAGATGTGGAAGCCGTTGAATAACAACGGATACAGATATATTTTACGGCAGGATAACAGGGGGAAAGAATCAATTTAAATTGCTTCACCAGGCTTTGGTAAATAAAACTTACATATTTTTAAATATGGTTTTTTTTTAAACCTAGTTTTTTGCATAAAAATAAGTGTCACTTTTTCCCGAACGCCATGTAAAACACATTGCTCATTCGGAAGGTGCACAACCCCCTTTGCGAATTGCAAAAAGGTATTTTTTTTCCGGGACCCCTAAAAACCCTTACCATCGTCTACCCTTTTCCTTTATTTTAACTGGGCCGTACCTGCCCCTGTTCCCGGGAAATACACTTTTTTTGATAGTCCTATCTACTTTTTCCCAAAATGCAACATTTTTTTGGCTTTAACATTTATTTTCCCGCCATAAAAACTTTATCAGCGGGATGAGCTGCAAAATTCTTTATTTGAATAAAAGAGTCTCCTAAAAAAAACGTTTAAACAAAGAATTTCCCTATAATAAGTATGCTTGTAGAAAATTTCCTTTTTTCATTTCATTTTTATACAAGTTTAACTGCCCTTCCCAAAACCCCCCAACGACTCAATATCTTGGAATCGTTTATTTTCAGCCAGAAAGCTTTATGCCGAGGGGCGGCCCGTTAAAAGTTTTAAACCCGCTGCATAACAACGGATACAGATATAACGGGGAAAGGTAAACGGGTGGAAAAAATCGATTTTAAACCCTGCTTCACCAGGGGGGGGTAAATAAAATTTTACATTTTTTTAAAAAATTTGGTTTTATTTAAAACCTGTTTTCTTGCATAAAAAAAAAGGGTCACTGTTTTCGAACGCCAGGATACACTTTTTCTGCATTGGGAAAGTGTGCACCGCTTTCAAATTGCAACAATGTATGTATCATCGGGCCCCCCCCCCCAACCCGAAGTTTGTTTTAAAAGCTTTTTTGAGCTTTTTTAGAAGCTTTTTTAAAAAAAGCTTTTTGAGCTGTTTTGAAGTGTTTTAAAAAAAAAGCTGTTTTAAACCCTTTTAAAAAGGCTGTTCAGAAAAGTTTGTTTGAGCTTTTTGGGAGCTTTTTTTAAAAGCTGTTTTACTGTTCAAAGCTTTTTTTTAAAAGCTTTTTTAAGGGCTTTTAAAAAAGGGGGGGGGAGGACCAACCCCCTTTAAACCCGTTTTGGGCCCGATATTTGTGCCCCTGCTTTTTTTTCCCCCCCTTTTTTATTCCCCTAAAATCCCTTATGGGGGGAAAACAAATGGAAAATTTGTTTTTAAACCTTGGGAAAAGGACAGTTTTAAAATGTTGTTTAAAAAACTTTAGGGGGCGGCGTGCGTTTTTTTTCCCCCCCCAAAAAATGTTGTTAAATCCTTATATGCATCCAAATTTTGCCCTATGGCAGATTTTAATGTTCCATCAAATTTTTAAATTTCCCGGGGAAGGAATATGCCCCGGGGGACCTATGTTCATAAAAAGGCGTATTTGAAATTAAATTTTTTTTAAGCAAATACTTTTTATTTCCCAATATAAGACTCGGGCGAAAATATCTAAGACCCCCTGCTCCCCCTTTTCCGGCGGGCAGAAAGGCCCCCTCGGGAATTTTAAAAACCCCGCAAGCCCCTAGTCAAAGGGACCCGCCGGGGTTTAGGGGCCGAGTTCAAATCTCAAAAAAGTTTTCGGACTTGCACTTTTCCCTTCCCGCCCCCTTGGCGATAAAGGTTTCGTTTTACCCCATTTTCACCGCATCCTAAAAAAAATAAGGGGGGGCCCCCATTATAATTACCCCCTATCATTCCAGCTTTTTCCCAGAATTGAAGATATTTTTTTCGTGAAAGGAAAAAGTCCCTTGGTTTAAAACCAAAATAAACGATCAGTTAAAAATCTTTTTATAACGAATAGCTGTTCAAAAGCTTTTTAAAAGCTGTTCAAAAGCGTTTGGGGGAAAAGCTTTTTAAAAAAGCTTTTTGAAGCTTTTTCCAAAGGGGCTGTTTAGAAGCTTTTTAAGCTGTTCAAGGGGGCTATTCAAGGGCTTTTCGGGAAGCTGTTTGGGGTTGTTCAAAAACCTTTTTCCCAAAAGCTTTTTAAAAGCTTTTTAAAGGGGCTTTTAAACGATTCGTTACGGGTTTGGGGATACTTTCCCGGGGGGGATACTTTCCAGTGTGATACGTTCCGGGTGTAAAAACATGTAGGGGAAAGCGTTGTTTGTGGGGGGGTAAAACTCATTTTAAAAATGTTTTTGGGGGTTTCCGGATGGTAGTAGTGGGTGGGGGGTAAATTTAAAAGCGGGGTTCCGTAAATAATAATGAAGATCCCACGCTTTTTTGACCCCCCTACCAAACCTACTACCTACCCGGGCCCCCCCAAACACATTTAAAAACGGAGCCCACCTCCAAAAACAACAGTTTCCATTAAAAATGTTTACCCCCGGGGAAAGATCACACTCGGAACGTATCACCCCCGGAAACGTATCACCCCTGAAAACGAAAATCTTTTTAAAGTTTAAAAACACTTAAAACAGCTTCGAACAGTTTTTTTAAACCCAACCAAAACCCGTTTCCTAAACACCCCCTTGGGAATAGCTCTTGAACAGCTTAAACACCCTTTAAACACCCCTTGAACAGCTTCTAAACAGCTTAAACAGCTTCTAAACAGTTTTGAACAGTTTTAAACGGGCTTTTAAAACAGCTATTCAGTTAAAAACTTTTTTCAACTGTCGTTTTTTTTGGTTAACAAGGCACTTATTCTTACACAAATTTAATATTTTTCGATATTTTCCTGTAACAGCGAAATGATAGAGGTAACTTATAATGGGTTAGGGTAGGATGTCGGTGAAGGGGGGTAAGGCAAACCCCCTTATGGTAAAGGGGAGCTAAAAGGAAATGGAAGTCCAAAAACCCTCTTTCGGGTTTTGAACTCCGCCCAAAACCCTCTGCGGATCCTTTTGGACTAGCGTTTGGGTTTTAATTAACTTTCTCGAGTGTCCTTTTTTTCCCGGGCCTGAAAAGGTAGCAGTGGATCTTGATATATCGCTGAGTCCATTCATATTGGGAATATAAAAGTATTTTCTATAAAACCCCCAAAATTTTAAATTTTAAATATCCCCTTCTTATGATGTCATAGGTCCCGTGACATATTTTCTGAATTAAAAATTTGATGGGAACATTTAAAAATCTGCCAAGAAAAAGTAAACATTCTTTAAGTATTTTAACAAACATTTTTTCTCTGTCCTCCTCTAATATTAACAAATTTTTCCCATCTTTCCTTCTCCTATAAGTATTAAAAAAACTATTCCCTCGGTTTCCCCCCTAAGGGATTAAGTTTTTAAAAAACTTGGTTGAAAAGCCGGGCAAACTATCTGGCAAAGCTGTTAAAGTTTTCTCTCCCCCACCCTTTTTTACCCAGTTAAACAGCTTTTAAAAAAGCTTTTGGGAAAAGGGTCAAACGCTTTTAAAAAGCTTCTAAAAAACCCCGCTCAAAACAGCTTCCCGAAAAAGCTCTTAAACGCTCAAAAAAGCTTTTAAAACAGCTTTAAAAAAGCTCAAAAAAAGCTTTTAAAAAAAAAGCTTTCAAAAAAGCTCAAAAAAAGCTTTTAAAAAAGCTTTTGGTTGGGGAGGGGTCCCGGGCCTTTAACTACATTGTTTTCAATTCGGGAACGCGTGTGCAACTTTTCCCAAAGCGCAATGTGATAAAATGGGGTTTTGAAAAAAAATACACTTATTTTTTGCAAAATCTAGGGTAATAAAACCCTTATTTAAAAATATGTAAAATTTTATTTACCAAGGGCCCGGGGAAACAGTTAAAGTCGATTCTTCCACCTGTTAACCTGCCTGTTATTAACTGTATCCCTTGTTATGCGCGGCTTTAAAAATCTTTGAACGGGCCCGCCTTTGTCATAAAACTGTGGCTGACTTTAAAAGATTTCCCCCAAATGATATTTAGTCGTTGGGGGGTTGCCCAAAGGGAGTTATCTTGTATAAAAGAACCGAAAAAAAGGATTTACTAAGCATACTTTTATATAAGGAACTTCTTTTTTTTTGCGTTTTTTTAGGAGACCTGCTTTTATTCTAGTTTAAAGAATTTTGCACCCGGGTCTGCTGATAATGCTGGTTTTGGGGGCGAAAATAAATGTTAACCACATAGAATGTTTCATTTGGAAAAAAAGTGATGGGGGCTATTCAATAAAGTGATTCCGGAACAGTGAAATTTCGGTATTTTACATTTTGATACAGCGGGGACGAAAGGTAGGGGGGGGTAGGGGTCCCCACTGATAACCCTACACTGTTGGCAATTCGCAAACCCCGTGTGCACCTTTTCCCAAAGCAGCAATGTGGGATACATGGGGGGTTCGAAAAAATGACACTTATTTTTATGCAAAATCTAGGTTTTTAAATAAAAAAACCCCAAATTTTAAAAATATTTTAAGATTTTATTTACCCAAACCTGGTGAAGCAATTAAAAATCATTTTTCCACCTGTTTTTACCTGCCTTGGGTTGATATATCTTTAAACCGTTGTTTTTGCAACGGTTAACATTTTTTGAAAGGCCAGCCGTGTCATAAAGGTGCTGGCTTTAAATAAACATTCCAACGAATTGAGTTGTTGGGGGTTGGGAAAGGGGGAAATTGCTCTTTTTTAAAAAAAAACTGGGTAAAAAGGGTTTATGCCCCTAACATACAAAAATTTTTAAAGAGTTTAAAAATGGTTACATAGCAAAATCTTTACGTTATCATGCAAAAACACCCTTGTAAGAGCAAGAAAGCGGAAATTGTAGTATAATTATGCGAATGAAAATTTGGGATTGGGAAAAATTTGACGGATAATTTAAAATCTAAAAAAAAGTAAGAAAAAGTAATTTTTTTTGTTGACAATGCTATAATTTAAAAATTTGTCCCAAAATGTAAGGTTTGGGAATCTTTGAAAGAAAAAAAAAAATAAAAACCATTATTTAAATTTTACGTAAAAGTATTTTAAAATTAAATTTTAAAAAAATGGTCAGGTATTGGGGTTTTGTTTTTCCCAGAGAGGATGCCAAAAATCTAAAGGAATCAATAAATCGAATTTTATTAAAGGGTTTTCGTCTATATTTCTAGTTTTAAAAGGGGATGTGTCGGGCCCCTTTATTTATATGAAGCAAATCGACGCGGGCGTTCCCAAAAATCTTTAGGGGAGGTTTTTTTATGATAAAATAGAGTCCTACTCCACAAATTATTTAAAAAAGGAACCCGGAGTCACGTGACATACTGGTAAAAAATATTACAATCCTCATGTGTCCCTATCGCGATAAATAGCCAGTAAAAGGGGATAAAGGTCCGGGAACCCCTTGACGCCCCGAAAAGTCCAAAAAGGGTTTGCCTGCATATGTGGGGAGTGTGAAATGGAGGGGGAATTCCACTCTTGCGAAAGGGTAAAGATTTTCCCTCGCCTCGGTGAACGGACCCTACAAATTTCACTCCCCTCCAAAATTGTATCTTAAAAATTTTAAAAAAGGTAAAATTGGGTGATCTAGTCGCTCGCTCGACCCGGGACCCTGCAATGGGAATAAAAAAATGGTTTAGCCATTACCAAAAGGCTTTTTAATTTTTCTGCAGTAAAAACGGTTCTTTGAAAACAGTGCAAAATCTTTACGTTATCATGCAAAAACACCCATTTTTAAGAGCAAGAAATGTGGAAAAAAGGGGATGTCATAATTATTCGAAAGAATTGGTATTGAAAATTTGATCGGTTAAAAAAAATCTTAAAGTAAGCCCCTAATTTTTTTGTGTTTACAAAAAGGGTTTGTTTAAAAATTTGCCCAATTGTGAGGTTGGTTTAAACCCCTTTGGGAAAAACCCAAAATAAAATAAAAACCATTATAAAATTTACGTAAAAGTATTTTTATTTAATTTGAAAAATATGGTCAGGGGTTTGGGGTTTTTTTTTTTCCCAGGAAAGGGGCCAAAAATCTAAAGGAAACAAAAAATCGAAAAATTTTTTAGGTTTTTGTTATATTTAGTAAAAAGGGTGATGTGGGCGCTCTTTATTTTATATGAAGCAAAAAACGACGCCCCGGGGTTCGAAATTTTTTAGCGAGGTTTTTAAAAGATAAAATGAGGGGTTCCCCCAAAAAACTTAAAATTTTGGAAAAAGAATGGGAAATCACTTTAAATCCCCTTTAAAAAAATATTAAATTTTCCCCCTGTGTTTGTATCGGATTTCTAGCCATTAAGGTGTTCATGGTCGCGAACTCTGACTTCCCCCAAAGTCAAAAGGGGGGCCCCCCCCTATTGGGGCAGTGTGAAAGGGTTGGGGAAATTTCCCCTCTTGCGCAGGCGTAAGAGATTCCTCGCCTCGGTGAACGGGGCAACATTGGGACTCTCTTAAACCCTTTTTTTTCTAAAAATTTTTTTAAAAAGGGAAAAAGGGGGATTTATATACGCTCGCTGACGGACGTGTCAAGGGGAAAAAAAGGAAAAAAAAAGGTTTTGCCCTTACCACAAGAGGCTTTTTTATTTTCTTTTTGTAAAAAGGCTTCTTTTGAAACTTATTGCTTTTCCCGCATCGAAAAAATTCTTTTAGCTTCACAAATTGTAAAAAGGGGGTCCCCCTGTAAAAATAAAAATTGCACCCATGCATTTTAAAATTCGGTTCAAATTTTTTCCCCCAATTTAAATTTCCGAAATTTTATTTGAGGTGTTTATAAAGTGTGCCGATACACACACTTTTTAAATAATAATTTTTTTTTTCCCTTTGTAAAACCTCTCCTGATCTAAATTTTAAAATTTAAATTTAAAAAAATTAAACGCCTCAAATCCTCAACCGTTTGGGCATAAAATTTGGAAATGGAGTGTTAGGAGGAATTTTAAAAAAACGGTACAGTAGTTATCGCCCCCATTCTTCACGATAATATTATCGAAATACGGGAAAGGGAAAAAATCATTTAAAGGGAAAAAGTCGGTGAAGTTTGATGAGAGAGTTCGATTTTTACAATACCGAAAAGAAATCGAAGGTCGCCCCGTGGGTAAAATGGCGACCCATTGAAAAAGATTTGCAAAAAGATTTAAAATTTTTAAAGGGTTCAAGCTTAGTTTTTTTGCCCCGAAACAGAGAAAAAAATTTTTTACCGTTAGCGATTTGAGGCATCCCCGGTAATCAAAAACGCAGGGATTTAATGCTCCTGCCCTTTTCACCTAAAGGGAAAAGAGCATCACGGTGAAAACGCAACTTTACACTTCAATTGTCATTAAATAAATTTTGGAAAAACCCCTTTAAAAATTTTGGGCGACTGATTTAAAGCCTCTGCGCCGTATGTCCGTTCCCCCTTTTCCACGATTTTTAGTCCCTCCGCAAACCCCACGTTTTTTCCCCTAGTCTTCCCCAAACCAAATGCATTGTTCATGAGTTTTTTAAGAATTCTTTTCAAAAACCCTTTTTCGCCCCTGTCGCCGCGTTGTGTTTTAGGGCGATATATGGTTTGAGCCATGGGGATTTCTTAAATCTTTAAGGCTCTATGTTTGGTACTCGTATCCCTTTCCCTAGATACTGCTTGAGGTTGCGGTAGTGGACAACGTTTTCTCCTTTCTGTACAGGGGGGCCAGAAACTTTTCATAAGCAGACCCCCGGGGATTTTGCTTGGTGGGCCCCCTCGGAAGGTCCCTTTTTTCGATCCCTGAAGGGGCTGTGGTATTCAGATCGACCTCCCAAAAAATTTTCCCCCGGTTTTCGTCGGGAAAGGGAAATTCAAATTTCCCGCGTCCCCAAACCCTTCCCCAGGCCCCCCAGTCGGGAGAGACTGTGACATCGCCCAGCTGTAATGGGATTTATATCGAATACATCAGGGCGGGCGGGGAACGCGGGAAACGTTTGTCCGGATGTACTTGGTTTTTGGCTTTGGCGTACCTTTAAAAAAAAATATTGAAATTTGACCTTTTTAAAAAAAAACAATTACGGCATTATACCTTGAAGGGGCATTGGTCCCTGCCCCCCGAAAAGCCCCCTTTTTCCAAGAACATCAAGGGTCCACGTCCTTTTGGGGGTTTTCTAAAACCCGCTTGGGGTGCTTAAAAAAATGGGGTCCCACGCAGTCCCCGGGGGCGGGGTAATAAGGGGGTGCACAACCCCTAATTCTTGTGCAGCTTTTCCCCGGGAAATTCTCGAAAAACGTCCCCGGCAGTAAAACTTTCCCTCTTTAGATACCAAAACCGAATAAATCCCCTAAGGTCTGGAATTTTTAATTCCCGCCAGACGCTCTGCGCAGCTCGGAATCGCGCAAAGTAAAGGAGTATTGGAAAGATCGTTGGGAAGCCCTTTTATCGGTGGCACTGTCCCTCCCCTGAAACCCCTTTTCCCCAAAAAGACATGTAGCTATAGGGGGAAAAACGCCTTTTCTCTTTAGAAGGGGGCGTCCTAAAAAGGGTCTCGAGCACGGGGTACCTTTTCCCAATTAGAAACCCGCCCTTTTAACGAAGACGAAAAAACCCGGGAAAGAGTCGATTTAAAATTTAAAATTTAAAGTCGCTGTCGTCTGTGGTCTGCACCATGCTCATATGCTCGGTATTGGGTTTGGGGAAAGACTTTCAAGTGGCGGATTGCGCCAATTCTTCCACAGCAAAAAAATTCCGAGAATCGCTAAAAGGGGACTTCTACCCGTGTGGGGACGTAAAAATTTTATTTTGTTAATAAAATTTTAATGGGAATATTTCACCAAAATTGGGATTGTCCTGATAGGGCGGGTTTAAAATTCCCAGAATCATAAAGGGTTTCTTTTTACCTGTTTTCTATTTACGTCTATTCGAAATTTGGGAAAAAGATCCCGGTTTGGGCGTGTTTTTAAAAAATTCCTGGAATTAACCCTTTAAACATAAATTAAAAACCCGAGGGAAAGTTCATTGGGATCGATTTTCCCCGAATGACCGTGAAATTAAGCGCTAACAATCCCTAAAACCTTTGGGTTTGATTCCGCGAGCCCCCCACGCCAACAATCATATTTCATTTGGGTTCCCATTCCGCGAGAACCCGGGAAAAAAAAGCGCGACCTTGAAAAAAGCCGCGAAAATAAACCGCTAAATTTGCGTAGCGCGGAAAGCCATCTTTCCCCGACTGCCATCTTTACCCCGGATTAAAAAACGCAAACTTAAAATTGTTTTTTTTTTTTTGTTTTGGGGTTTTTCTCGCGGAAAAAAATCGGACCTTGAAAAAGCCGCGGATTAAAAACGCGAGCCGCTAACCAAACTTGATCCTCGAAATTACCCCCGGAGTAAAGGCGCGGGGGGTAAACAAAATTCGATTTCCCGGAAAATTTCCCGCGGATTTAAAAGGGGGGCCCCTAATCAAAAATTTTGTTTCCGGAAAATTTCTCGCGGATTAAAGGGGGTGGGCCCTTTAAATCCCCCGAAATCAAAACCCCGGATGCATGAAGTTTTTGGGGGCCGGGGTGTTCTTTAAAAATGCGCGAGATTTAGTGTTAATTAAAAAAAAAACGCGAGATTTGGGGCTTTTAATTAATAAAAAACCGCGAGGTTTGGCTTTTTAATTTAAAAAAAATTCCGCGAGGTTGGGGGTTTAAAATTTAAAAAAAATTCCGCGAAAACATCCCCGAACCCGGACATGAAGTTATGGGGGCGCGAATGGCCCGGAAAAATGCGCGAGATTAGGCGGGTTTAAATTAAAAAAAAAAAAGGGGGGGGGGGAGAAATTTGGGGGTTAATTAAAAAAAATTCGCGAGTTGGGGGTTAATTTAAAAAAAAATTCCGCGAAATCATCCGCGAAATTTAAAAACGTGAGCCCCTAACCCAAAAATCAATTTCCCCGAAATTTCCTAAAATTCGCGGGAAATTTGTAGCGAAACCCCCGGATGCCTGAAGTTTAGGACGCGAAAAGTGAGCCCCTTCCCCTTTTAGTATACCTAAATGATACGAAAAGGGATTACAGAAGATATTTTATTTGAGCCTTGAAAACCCCAAACGAACCCGGGAAAAGGGTTTTTTTTGGGCACTTTTATGCAAAGTAAATGGGTAAGTACAATATTGAACCCGGGCCCAAATGCTTGGGTATTGCACCCTTGCGCCCAAGGGGTATGAAAGGACTCGATCTGGGTTTTTTGTCCCAAAATTAAAAAGGAAAAATGCCAAAAACTACATGGGGCCACTGTTTTTTTTTCATCGAGAAGTTCCTTTCGTCAAAAATCTTTTTACCTTTTCCCGAAAAGGTTGTTATGAAAAATGTTTTTAAAATTGGAATTCCCTCAAGGGAAAAGCGTTTTCAAACTCGTTTTTTTTTAGAAAAATTTCTGAAGACTGGGTTTTCCCCATATGTAATTTTTTTTTCGCATAAAGTAAGATGGCTTTCGAGGGGGTAACGTCTTGAAAAAAGTTTCCCCGTTAAAGTCAGAACTTTTTATGTACCCTTTCATGATGAACAAAACGGAATATGAGAAAACCCATTTTTTCCCCCCTTCTTTGGCCCTTTTTAGACTGGGTTTTTCCCCGTTTATATTTTGAAAACTTAAATTTTTTTTAATAAAAAATTCCAAGGCTGCGATGTTTAAATAAAAACACCCCCGATAAAATTAACGGGTTTAAAAAAACTTGATTTAAGGTCGAACCCTTTAATTTTGGGAAAAAAAGTTTAATTCCCTTCCAGTTTCATTTGGAAAACCCTGGAAGATTTAAAATAAGTACAGTGCGATAAATTCTGAGCATTTTTGCAAAAATATCCAAAACAGTTTTTCAAATTGAAAAACAAAAGCTCTGCGAAATATTTTCCCCAAAAAAATTAAAACAAATTTTGAAATTTTCAAAAGGTACTGAATCCGTTTTTAACAATTTCTTTTTTTAGCACGCTGAGATTTTCAAAAAAACCTGAAAGGAAAAAAAACTTATAAAAAATTCAAATTATTTAAAGTTAAAAAAAAAATTTTTTTCGCAGAACCCAGATCAGTTTTGGACCAAAAGAATGCAAGAATACTCCCAGCTTTCAAACGAAGCTGTAAAGTGTTTGGTTCCATTTGCAACATCATATTTATGCGACTTGAGTTTCTCGTCTATGACTGTCATCAAAACAAAAGTGAGAAATCGTCTGGAACTTGAAAATAATATCATTGTGTGTGTGTATCAAATACAGAGCCCAGATTTGAGATGCTAGTTTTTGAAAAACAGGCACATACGTCGCATTAAGATTCTTTTACTTTGTAATTTGTTTATGTATAAAAGTGTTAATGTTTTCGTTTATATTCCACAAGGTGCACGAGTAGTCAAGTTTATGTTCCTGAATATACGATAAAACTCATGTTAGTTAAGTGTTAAAGCATTATTTTTTTATATGTTTTCATTTACGTTTCGAAAGATGGAAATAAATGTCTTAGTAAGGCGTTTTCCTTTAATTTGGAAATCCTCTCGCGACCCCCTCAGTTCTTTAACGCGACCCCCCGGGGATTCGCGACCCACACTTTGCGAACCACTGAAATAGAGAATACGAAATATATGAAATGGAGAATACGGGTGGGAGCATGAGTAACGCATACTGCGCTTATATTCATTCTTTCCTACATTTACGCAGAGACGTGGGCTATGTATGTGTGTAAGTGCGTATATGATAGGAACAGATACGTCGATAACTTTTAAGATGAAAAATGCATGTAGTATTGTATCGAAAGAGTTGATTTAGTGAAGTATTGTGATAAGGATTTTAGTGAAGTGTTTCTATTGAAATTGTTAACATTTTTAGTTGATTAAACGTACTATGTTACTTACAAATAATTGTTAGTGTAAGTATTGCCGCAGTGCGTTATTATCACGTTGGCCGACCGTTCAATCACAGTATATACTCACACTAATCGGGTACTCTAAATCTGTGGCACTGGAACACTGAAACAGTTCACTAAAACCCTTACCACAACACTTAATTCGTACTGGACGCACGTTTGGATAGCCAAGCTATCATCATCAGCAGTGAAACTGAATTAAGAAACTAAGTGTAAAACTAACCTTATATAACAAATAAATTACGCAATATGTAAATCTAAAACAACATAGGAATCCTTAATTACATCTTAATTATATACAGCGTGTCCCAGGATTGATGTTACAAGAGGTGTGTGGAACTAAAAATCTTTAAGTCTTAATTTGATCTTTTGGAACTATGCCCTGCTTGGTTTGAATTTTATTTTAGTTTATTTTCGATTTTATAAAATCAAGTAGACCTTGACAGTTGAGCAAAAACTATTTTTGTTTCAGGTAAAGTACCTGTTTCGTTCGCAATATGCTAAAATGTTGATAAGAAAAGTTGTTCAGAATGAAAAGCTATAGCGTTATACAAATTTTCTGAATGATCGGCCTACTTTAATAAAATCCATTATTTATACGCCAAAGTTTCACTAAGAAAAGTTGTTCAGAATTAAAAAATAATCAAATTATTGCGCTATACAACATTTCAAGCAAATTAAAAAAAAATCAAACACATACTTTGACTAAACCGTCATTTTTTAGATTAAACAAAATAATGCACATTCGACAGCACGGGTAACTGATTGGATAAATTTGGTGTTTCGAGAAAAGTGGGTAGCTAGAAATGGCCCGATTACGTGGCCTCCAAGGTCGTCCGATTTCACTATATTAGATTTTTTTATGAGGTCACCTTAAAGACCTGGTTTACTTTAAACTAATGCCCAATAGCATCGAAGAAATTCAGAACAGTTTCATCGCATAGAACAGTGTGCAGAAAATGGTGGCAGCTACGCTGAATATATAATTGATTGTAGAACAATCTAAAAAATGCCGGTTAAATCGAAATAGGTTGATCTTTCTTCAATTTTTTATAGGCTCATAACTTGTCATTCTGAACAATTTTTCTTAGTAAAACTTATGGCGTATTGTAAACGAAAAAGGCATTTTACCTGAAACCAACTTGATAAATAATGGATTTTATAAAAGTAGGCCTATCATTCAGAAAATTTGCATAACGCCATAGCTTTTCATTCTGAACAACTTTTCTTATCAACATTTTAGCATACTGTGAACAACAAAGGTACTTTACCTGAAACGAAAATAGTTTTTGCTCAACTGTTAAGGCCTACTTCATTTAGGAAAATCGAAAGTAAACTAAAAATAAGTTTCAAACCAAGCAGGGCTTAATTCCAAAAGGTCAAATTAACATTCAAAGATTTTTAATTGCGCACACTGCTTGTAACATCAATCCTGGGACACACCGTATATATACCCTTCTACTTTAAGTATTTCTTGATGATCCGCTTCTTGCACATACTAAAATTAAGCCTAAAATGCAAATCTAGAGTATTGTGGCAAGGGTTTTAGTGAACTGTTTCAATATACTCACATATAATAAACTGTGTCTCCGCTCTGTAGTCGGGGAGTGCCGGTTTCAGCCAATGCCGATGCCTGTACAGTCAAGTGAAAAATGCAACGCTAATAAGTGGCCTGAAATCACATCCCTGGTCATTACAATACAAACATTTTTCATTGATTCCTCTATATCCCTCTTATGTGGAGATGATGCAAGAATGTGCCCCATTCTGCCCCATTCCTTTACACCCCAGAAGCAATGTCATAAAATACTCTTCGCTATTAGTTACTCCTTTTCAAATTAATGAGAAAAAGTGAGATTATGAACTATTACTTTATATAACTCTAGCATTCATAAGAGAAAACAAAATAGTAGCATTTACCTTAGGAAAAAGTCAACAGCTGTATTTTCATTCTGAATTTCTCAACACCTGCTCCAAATAAATATACATAGAAACACAAGGACCGTATGACAGCGATTCACATATGCAGTTAAAACGCGCAGCGAACTGTTGTCATTGACAGACACATAATACCCATATCTATTATCGAAACACCATTCCGCCTCAAGCCCCATTCTGCGCCGAGTTCCTCTAGAATTAAATCTAGAAGCTTCTGTTTGTTGATAAATGTTATTATTAATTCTAGTAAATTTGAATGGTACAAAATATATGTGAAACGTAAAACATACACACTCTAACAATATCCCTCGCACAGATATGTGTATTTTGCAATATTCGACCGGAATTCATATACGACCCTTAACAACCCAGCTTGATGTTTAACAATTACTGAAATATGTTGTTTTAGGTTATCAAAACAAGAAACGTTCATTTACATTGGTTTCAGGAAATGGGCCTATTAAATCTTAATTGTCTACAATTGTAAACAACTAAAAAAAGCAGTTAATGGAAACAAATTGAATATAGTAGATTAAGAAGAGTCGTTAATTACATCAACGTGGATATGTTCAGCAGACTTTGTGTTTTTATAGCTTTCACAACCGCATGCGAATACACATCAATCTTTGTAACTACTCAATTCTTATGGTACCTTCAACTTTAAAATATACGAATTTAGCTTCTCTCAGTTTGACTAGACTTCTAGAATTATACATATTAACGGTACGCAGTTTGGTAGTTACTAAGGTATGGGCACACCGCGCACCATACAAATTATCTGATTGTACGGTTAACAATGGGAATCCATGAATTCCCGAAACATATGTTCAGAACTAATTAAACATTTTGTGAGGTGTTAGTTTTTAACGCTACGCATTTTTAGAAAAAGTAACCAATGATTTGTTTGTAACGCCACTCCCAAGGAATATTTTCTTTGTACTCCTAATACTTGAGCAAAAACTATGAACAAATATAATATAGAACTAACCAGCACATGATGTCTCGTTTTAGTTTTGTTCCAATATCTCTCGTTGTTTTAGAGAAAAATTGTTTCGACATGCAGTGTCCTTATTCCTATATTTCCCTTATGAATTGCAGCACAAGTCTGAAATTAGTTATATGAGTGTTTTAAATGAGAACCAGCTCACAGAAACCGTCGATAGTCATAACTTATTGTAATTAGCTTTTCGAAAATTGTTCTTATATTGCTGTTAGATAGAAAATTTTAAACTGAAGGAGAACAATTTAGAAAAGCTGGGAAAACGTACAATGCTAAGTGGCAAGAATCAGTAAGCACAAACGGAAATTAATCAAATTCAACAAAAACTTCGCAGGCTGCATTAGACAAGACCAAATCCAAGAGATAATTGTTACAATTTATCATGGTACTATGTTGTAGTAAAGCAAGCGAATTACACATCAATTTAAAGGTGTTAGACTTTTGGCAAACTATAACATTACTTATATAATGTATATTGGTATCTTTATTTAAATAAAAAACATTAAGTTAACAAAACACCAGTATTTTTACTTATTACTTAATCTACCAACTCCTCGCGTCTTAGAAATTTTCTTCAGTTTTGTAATAAGTAGAGTTGGCCACGCGCGCCAACAGGCAGCTGCGTCGTATCTATACGGTTACATACAAGCCTCAATGTAGCTTCGACCTTCCATTAGCACGGTACTTGTTGTTTAGAAATGTTGCGTACGTCGCGCAAACTACCCAAGGCGGACCAAGTTAGAGAATTTTTAGCCGAAATTCCTGACTTAACGTATGATGGCGCCAAAATTGAATGTGTAGTATGTAATGTCCCGTTGATGAGTTGGTCCAAAAGGGACTGTCTACGGCACGTAAACACTGAACGGCATGCTGACAAAACTTGCACACGAGACTATGACAAATTTATATTTAATTTATGTGTTACTTTTATTGTATGTAATATACCGTTTAATTTACCAGACAATGAAGCGTTTGTCTTATTTTGGAAAAACTATTCGGAGTACAAATTACCAAGTCGGACATCGTTACGAAGGATAGTGCCATCTGCTCATGAATATGTTGAAAAAAGAATTAAATCGGAGTTGAAAGAAAAAAAAATGTGGTTATGTGTGTACGAAACAACAGATCGTAAAAAACATTCGGTTGTTAATATAATGGCGCGTAAAATGGAACCGCATCAATCGTCACCTTCAATTCTATTAGGTTCCAGACGAATACAACAATGTACTGCCGAAGTAATTATAAAGTTAGTGTTAAAAACATTGGAAAAGTATGAACTTTCAACAAACCAACTGTTGATGTTTATGAGTGATGGTGCCGCAAACATGATTTCTGTTAGCCGGTCTCTTAAAAATCATTCTGTTAACTTGTTACACATTACGTGTAAAATTCATGCTCTCAATCTTGTGGCAAATGGTATCAGAAAATGTTATCCTGAGGTAGACGCTTTAATAGCGCATACAAAAGCAGTGTTTGTCAAATCCCCGAAGCGTATCCGCGAATTTCACAGACTGTGCCCCCGTATACCTGAGCCACCAGAACCTATTCTTACTCGTTGCGGAACTTGGTTAAATGCTGCGTTTTATTATCATAAATATTATGAGAATATTAAGAACGTGGTTTTACAATTCGATCCAAAGGAAGCTGCCGCTATCAAGAAAAGCCAGTCGAAATTTCAAGATAGTCGGATTAAAACGGATTTACAAATTATTCACAACAATTACTTCGAACTAGCGGAGGCAATAGAAAAGTTACAAGATCCTTCGGTGTCGTTAGTGGAATCTGTGCAAATAGTGTAACATGTTCACGCACAGCTATGCACGATAGTAGACGCAAAAAATGTTTGTGTTCTAGAAAAATATGAGTGTTTTAGAGAAAGATTCTGATTTTGGCACATTAAGACACATTTGTGAAGGTGCGTCAACAGAACCGCTAAGTTGTTTCAAAGAATATTTTAATTACGCAAATATAACGTCACTAGATGTAGAACGTTCGTTCTCTGCATATAAACGCATTTTTTCCTCATGCCGTACTAGTTTTGCCGAAACAACAGTTGAAACATATCTAATGTTGCAGATATTTAACAGACATTATTCACTTTGCGATTTCACGGAGAACTCTTAAAATGGTAAGTGTTTGAGCACGCATTATTTTATTTTTATTTAACAACTACGCGAAAGTATTTACGACAGCAAACATCTACACACAATAGCTCTAGTGGAACCCGAGGCCTAATCGAAACAACGCCGCTGCCCGTTGGCGCGTGTGGCCAACTCTAGTAATAAGTGTCATTTTAACAATTAAATACTATATATACCTTCGTTCGTAAACGTAGGGTTACCAGATGAATCCCTGATATTTTCTCTTAAAAATCCGTACAAAATCCGGACGCCCTAAAATTATTTATGACAATTCGCAAAATGAATTAAAAACTACTTAAGATCTACAATGAGCAACACAAAAACACAAAATATTAATTTGGAAGATGTGCAGCATTCGCAGCTATTACAGCCATAGAAGTATATTTTAAAAGTAAATCTTCCCCACTTGTTTCCATTAAAATCATACTTTAGGCTTATTGGATTTTTTTTTTAATTTTCTGTCAAATTTAACAGTTTTAATGGGGTGACACCATCTATAATCGCACCGGGTGCCACCCATGTTTGGCGCTATAAGCTTAGCTTCCTAAGGGAGTCATACAAGTTTATGTTATTTTTGCGCTAGGTTACTTGTTAAGTTATTTACTGAAGCAAGTACAATGGAAATGTGTTGTTAGTATAAGATGAAGGTTCACATTTTTAGTATTTCATTTTCCGGTATCTAATAATATAAAGGATTTTTTAAGAAAAAACTAGATTATTATGAAAATACCACGGCTGGGTTCCAATATTCGAATATTCAAATTGGTGCATGCCTTAAATTCGAATATTATATACTAATATTCGAATTTAAGGCGAATATTCGAATATTTGGATATCCGAATAGTCGAATACTATTCGCTGTTTGTTGTTTACAGTTCACAGTATTTGTTTAGAATGGCGAAGTTGATTGAAAATCCTGCCGCTTGTAAGATTAGATCTGTAATTCGTTTTCTGAATGCGAAGAACACTAAAGCAGTCGACATTCATCGACAAATTTGCGAGATTTACGGAGAAAATGCGATGGGTGATTCAATGGTAAGGAGATGGGTCTGACAGTTCAATGAAGGACGTGATCAAGTGCACGATAATGAACGAAGTGGGCGTCCAAGTTTGGTCAATGAAGAATTGATTCGTGCAGTTGAAGAACTCGCAAAGGAAAACCGTAAGATTACAATATCCGATCCTTCTACGAAATTTTCGCAAATTTCAAGAGACTTCTTGATGAAATTGTTTCTGAAAAACTGAATTTTTGAAAACTGTGTGCTTGTTGGGTGCCGAAAACTCTTACAGAGCAACACAAAAACCAGAGTCAGGACGGTGCACTTGATTTGTTGACACGTTACAACAAAGATGGTGATGATTTTCTATGCAAGATAGTGACCGAGGATGAGACTTGGGTCGCTTATGAAACCTCTGAAACGAAACGACAATTAATGGAATGGAGGCACGTCGGCACCAGGAATGACTAAAGCCAAGCAAATCTTGACACCTCAAAGAATCATGTGCACAGTCTTTTGAGATGCATCTTTTACCGCGAGATGAAACAATCAATGTAAATGTTTACTGTGAGACGCTTAGGAAACTGCTTCGCGCAATACAGAATAAGCGCAGAGGAATGCTCACAAAAGGTATTATTTTGATTCATGACAATGCCCGACCTCACACTGCAAACAAGACACAACAACTCTTACAGGACTTTGGCTGGACCCAGTTTGACTACCCTCGGTACAGCCCTGACCGCGCCCCTAGCGACTTCCATTTCTTTTTGCACCTGAAAACGTTCCTTGGTGGTCAAAAATTCAACAACGATGAAGAGCTCAAAGAACATGTTTGACAACACAGGTGGCAACGTTTTATGAAGAAGGCATACAAAAACTTGTGTCACGCTATAACAAGTGCCTACAACATGGTGGGAGCTATGTGTAAAGATAGTTTAAGGTTTGCATTTGTTTTTGCAATAAATAGTTTTCAATTTCTCTACTCGTTTTGTTTTTATTACCAAGCGGAACTTGGACGTGCCTCGTATACTTACATTCCACACCCTTGACATAACGCCCAGCAAGTCAATTCCATTCAATCAAAACATGAAATATTTATTACTTTTAAGAAAGACGAATTGCTGCAATCAAATTACATGCATACGAAGAAGAAACCAGTAAACTCGCAATACAAAACGCTTATGGAACCATTTTCATTCATTTACTTCCAGAAAGGAACAAAGTCCTATAGAAAGGCACCGCGGAAAATTTAACTTTCTCTCTTCCTTCAAAGATACAAAATTTTTGTGATTTTTTATTGAAATCCGCGTTATTGACGGTATCAATAAACGATATATTCTTTTTGAATGACTTTCCAATTTATCAAGTGACATAATTCTTTAGAGGCGACCGATTGGAAAATATCGTCGTAAATTATTTTCCATGTCAAATCACGCTGAAAATGTAATAAAAATAAAATGGAATTATGCTGTTGAAAGTCAAATTATTTAGCGCAGAGGTTTCCACGGGGATCGCATTCGACCCCTTGTAATTCGATGAAATTTTAAATGGGGGGTCAATGATGATCAAGAGGTAGATTGGGGATCGATAGCCGAATATGCACCAGCGATTGATCGGCATTGAGCACTACACTCTACGATAAATAAGCGCGTGATAAACAGCGACCGAAAGCAGGCTTTAGTCAAGTCAATAATTTACTACGGAAAATAAGAAACAGGTTGAATATTTTTGAACGAGGTGATTTAAGAATTACGTTAAGCAATTTTAGGCCATATATGAAAAAAAAATGTATCACTGCAACAAGCGCAGCCATCTTTTATGAAATTACGAACTTTTATGCAATTACAATCTGTAATTTTGTTTCTGAAAACTTATTTGTTAAATTAAAATGATAGTAACACAAAAAATAATAAAACATAAATCTAATAAACAATTTTTTTTCTAAATTTTTATTCATATCCTTAGTCTAATTACAGCCTGGGGATCTCAGAGAGCATCTCAGAATCCTTGAAGATCCCAACATACTTTACCTGATGCACATTGCAAAGGACACGATCCCTACGCATTACAATTTTGATCAGCATTATAAGGAGATCATTGAAAGCCGTACTGAGTGGACATCCGGTGAGCCTCAATACCCTGGCATTGTACACACGGATGGTTCGAGAGTAGAAGAGGTCGGTACATGTATAGACATTAGTGGTTCTAACTGCCACCTAAAAATGCCTACAGGACCCCACACCAACGTATTTCAAGCAGAAATTTATGTTTTAAACCTGTGCTCCATAAAGAACTCGAGAAAGGGATTCGAGGCGCAACTACAGCTATATTCAGCGACAGCCAGGCAGTTCTAAAGGCTATTAAGGCATACACATACGAATCTGGTCTATTACACGAATGTGTATACAATCTAAGGCAATTGGGACGCAATAACCACGTTAGTTTGCGGTGGGTCCCAAGCCACCAAAGGATCGAAGGAAATGAAAAAGCAAATAAGCTGGCCAAAGAAGCAGCGAACATGTCTTTCATTGGTTCCAACCCCTTTTGTGGTCTCCAGAAAATCCATATAAAGCAAGCAATAAAGACATGGAAGGACACAAAAGGCTTCGTGCTGAGAAAGTGTTCCAGGACAAAAACATGCGAAAGCACTCATATCAGGCTCGCCAAAGACACCAAAAATAGCGCTATCGTTCACCAAAGGGGACCTTAGATTCCACTTGTTCAAACTAGGAAAAGCTGAATATCAAATCTGACGTCTATAGCAAGAAGATCTGGAGACGGCAGAACACATCCTATGTAAATGTGTTGCCATCAGTCGCATATGACTCCAATATTTCAGTAGGCCATTTCTTGCACCTACTGAACTGAAGGAAGAAGATCCTAGAGTAGTATTAAGGTGTATTAAAAGCCTCCAACTATTCTAGCATACACACGGGCATTTTGTTACAATAGATCTATCAAGGCATCTATGCCATGGATAGTCTAATAGTTATTTTTAAGTTATTTATGTGCAATTATTTGTATTATGATTATATTGCATGCTGTATATTGCAGAGGAAAATATAAAGAGGTCAATGAAGAGAACCATTCTTCTAAAAGAGGCGATGCAAGGAAAAGGTTGGGAATCCCTGGTTTAGATCGATGTTAACAGCCCTTCCCTAGATCACGAACAAATTGCATTAATCATCACGCCATGCCATCATCTCGCAATTTAAGCAGTTCCAATATTTACTAATAAAAGAACCGAATTTACATTCTATCTGCTGATTTAACTTAATTTTAACTTTGGATTATTTTCACAGTAATTAAACATAATTCTCGTTCTAATTGGAGTTGGGCCTATTAAAATTTTGTTCTTGTCCTTTAACAATCTTTGGATAATTAATTATACCAATCTATATAAAGTTTGTAATTTCCAAAGTTTTGACTATATTTTTAGAAAATAATTAGTGTAGTTGGGAGGAATAAGAATAGTGTAGTTGGGAGGAATAAGAATAGTGTAGTTGGGAGGAATAAGAATACAATGAATTACAAATAATTTAATTGCACGACTTATGAATTGCTCAAAACGTTTTCCATTTTAAAAGTAATGCTTGTTTGTTGTGGTTTCAAGATTAATCTTGCTTATATGCACGACCATTTGAAATGTTTACAGTCTTAGCAATTTCACGCGCTTGCATTCTTCTATCATCTATCTCCACATGAATTGTTGTATTAATTTTTGAAGTAGTCAGTAGGTCGTCTATGGCATTTAACGTCACTTGTATGCTCATGTAAATACTCAACCACTTTCAAACCAGAAAGCAGACCAGCGTGTTACTAATGAAAGTAATACATTTGTCGTAGTTAATTTTCACGAGTAGTTTGCCCAGAAATCCTATAAATAACACAAAACCTTGCGCCCTCTCTTAGACCTTTTACGAAATGGGCATGTGCATTTCAGGTAAAAGAAAAAATAAGGAAAACCGTACTTCAAATTCAACACTTTTTACCATCTTCAGTAGTTTTCCGAAGACCAGTCCGTTTGAATTTCTGGAGATGTTCTCAAATATTGGAGGTATACTCAAAAAAAAAAAATGTTACAAAACGATAATAAAAGTGATTTTGATAAGCTTTATTACAATTGGGCTACTTTTTAATACTTGATACCAATGGTGACTGGTGGTGACGTAAATGGTAGGTCAACGGCAAGGCTTCGATTCCCTTGTGTACTTTCGTTGAATATCATGTACATTGTACTTGACAAAAAAAATACGCGAGGAAATCGAAACATTGTCCTTGACTTCCCATTTACGTCACCACCAGCCGCCACTGTTTGATACCTGCTATTGCAGTATATTTAATAATAATAATCGTCTTTACTTCGCCAGTATAAACAAAAAACACAATGTGGTCCGTAGGCTTCCGCGGTTTTCAATAATACTATACTCTTGGTTCCCGGGTTGGAACCGCGTCACTGTCGTAGCTTTTGTCGACATTTCGTCCACAGTCTTATAGGACATCTTCAGGGCTGTTACTGCTCATTGACTGGGGATTATTCATTCCGGAGGGGTTTATATAAGGCTTGTTTTGGATCAATGAAGTGGAAATGTTATTTTCACGTGTGATGTAAGGGGTAGCCATCTTGGCGATTTAAATTGTTGGAATGTTTGAAAATTTCTATTGATACACGGATTTTCCTACTATAATAGTGAGGATTGCAAGATAAGGTGCAGCTAGAGTTAAATTGGATTTGGTGGCCAGTTTCTATGTTTATACTCAGCCAGTGCGAACCCGGCTACACGCAACAACCGTGTACAACGCTCGGTAACACGGGTGCTGACTGATCGCTTTGTTTCACTGATGTGCACGGGCATGAAATCTGGTAGACATCAAGAGCTTCCAGATGATTACGATCTTTGATAGGAAAATAGTCTGAGAGCTTGAAATTGGGTTTGAAGATGGTTTTTATGTTGTTTCCAAAAAGAATTTTGCTGATGCGATCGGTGATACCATGAATGTAGGATAGATACGCTTGCTTACGGAAATTAGGGTTAGATGAGGAGAGTTGCTATGGAGAAGGGTTGGTATAGCGGTTAATGGTAGTTTGAAGATCTTTCCTAGAATAATTATTGCGGATCAAAGTTTTAGTGATGTGGTTCAGTTCTTGAGGAAGCGAATTGAGTTCAGATATGGAAATAGCCCTTTGGATCAAAGAATTGATAACGCCGCATTTTTGGGCTGAATGATGTGAGAGGCCATAGAGATATCTAGCCGTGTGCGTGGGAAAAAATGCAATTGATTAATAGTGCAAACATAAACTGCCAAAATCATTAGGGGTGGTGCAGGAAAGTGATGTTACTAGAACATCAGCTCCTGTTCTTCTACCAAACCCTTAATTGAAAAGAACATAATACACGAAGAAAATGAAATGCCTAAATTAAAGGAAGAATAGCAAGAATAATATTTGTAAGTTTATTAGAAATTACATATTAAAACTTTCATTGTTACCTTTACTGCATAGATTACATTTTTTTAGTAATTTTGGGATTTTTAATTTTAAAGATAATATGAACCATAACGTATATATGTATTGTTGTGCTTTTGCGCAGAACCAATTGGCTGCTTAATTTTAAAATACCTCTTATTATAAAATCTGGCTGTTCCTAAAATAATAAAAAGTATAATAAATTATATTAAAAGGTCTTATATTTCTCATAGTTGATAATTCTCTAATAATCTATTTTTTTTAGTGTATTAAAATTCTGAGATACTTCTATTTCTTTTTAAATCAAATATAGATTTTCTGAAACATATATCTATAGACTTGACGAAATAAAATAAAAAAATACTCAACTTAATTGGATTGCGTTACAATTTTAGCTAACACAAAATTTTTCGTATGCAACATAGAAAGACCATATTTAATTTCTGTGAACTCATTCGTAAGGTAGTAGATGCGTAATAATTAGAGCCCGGTAACAGGGAGCCGTGCCATAGCCGTACCTGCCTAGTATACAAAAACAATAGTAAGAAAATAGAAAAAAAATAACAGAACTAATACATAATTATAATATGTGAAAAGTAATGAAACACTCACCCTTTTAAGCAGCCTTGGCTACGGAACAGTAAAACTAAAAGCACCATTATAAGTATTAACATCATATGGATAAAAGTGGCAAAAAGTTGACACCATTAGATGTGTTTCCATAGTTGTCTCGGTGAGCGATGTTCGCCATGGTGAGAAATGAGTTTATATTTTGAAAAAGAGCGTTCAACATCTACCGATGTTATACGTGCATAATTAAAATACTCTTTGTACTTAGTCAGTGGATTATTCGATACACCATCACAAATTTGTCTTAATGTGCTAAAATCGGGATTTTTATGCGTTTTATTTTCTTTTCCACGTCATCACGTACAAATGCAACATGCTTACGTGCCGTTTTCTCCGTTGGCAACCGCAACTCGAGATTGTATTTGACCCAAAAGTCCTTAAACGGTTGTTTATCGAGTAAGCCTAGTGGCAAATTACAGTTTGTCAACACAAGAATTACATAAAAAAAAATGCACTTCTCGGTGGCATGCCCAATTTTCGTTTTCTATGCTGTGCGGAATTTACGTGTCTTGTACAGTTCCACTTCTTATTTGACATCAAATGTATTTTGCACACTTTACAAACTATCTTACTCCCGTTGTAAAACAAATCGGGAAAGTGAGAAATAAACTTATTTACTATGTCTTGAAAGGGTCGTTTTTCAGCCTTCGACTTATTCACTAAAAACTACAATTAATAACTACGTCTGTATCAATAAAATCAAAACGCCCTATGCACTATCCAATGCTAAACTGAACTGAGTGATGATGATTTGTCGTGTCGTACCATAATCTACCAGCCCTCCCCGCCCGCCTAAACACAGTCACACCGCCGCTGCGATTGCTCTCCAGTTACCGGGCTCTAGTAATAATTCATCGAAAATTAATTTTGTTGTAATATGTAGCGAGCTATACGAGTAAAATGTGTATTCAAGAGTTTGTGGTAATATGAAAAACGAAAATAGTTACGGGATAACAATAAAGGTGTAGTGAATGATTTTATAAATAGACGTCATTTTATTTGCTTGTTTTGTCTATACTAAAATACAATTTGCATTTATTAAATTAGAATAAAGTGACAAATCAATTTAATGGGTGGCGCAACAACTTTTGTCTTTTTCGTATGAGGTTTGTAACACTAAAATATGCTTTAAACCGGAGCCCTCATACAAGAAAATGTATATTCATACTAAGCTTTTATAATATCTATCAGATAATAAACCAGTGGTAGGTACAAAACTTTATACGACATAAATGAGACGAAATCAGTGGATTTATTCAAATACCGTCGTATGTACCTAACGTGCCTTTCAATGAGAACATCTAGACGTATTTTGGAAATCACCGCATTTACTATTTTGTTAATCAATGAGCAAGTGCTTGTTAGATGAACACAATTAAGATAATCCAACGGCATTATGAAAATGAATACCTCTAGAACTTACCATACTACGAAGTTCTAGAAGGAAAACTTGAACAAAGAGGCGCACACAACTTCGTCTGTTTTCGCGAAATGTGGTAATTTATTATATCTTGGCTTTTCGTTGAAATGGAGCGAAGATGAACAGAAAATTGTTGTTCACGTGAGAATCCCAGTATGGCATCAACAAATGAGCCTTGCTTCTACTTTGTTTAGGAATTCGCTAAATTATTACGCAGATTTATTAGCTGCGTTATCCAGCACTATAAACAATATTTCATTTCTTATACATACCAAGCGACTGCGAGAACGCGAAGCTTATTCGTTTGAAACGATTTTGATATTCAGTATTATAGTTGCTGTGTATTTAAAGTTAAAGAAGTATAAATAGCTAAATGCAAAAAAAAATCTGAAATTATGCATAGGAAACATAAAAAACATGTGTAAAGTTAATGGGTAGAATGCATAAAATGAAGTAGATGTGAGTGCTTGAAATAAATGTTCCATAAATCATATCAAAGCATCAACTGCTACACTTAATAATAACAATGGTAATAATACTGATAATAATATTGTAACGATTTAAGGGGGTTTCAATTCCAATCAGGCGATATAATTCTTTAAATAACGATTTATTTTCAGTATAAGTCAAAAGTGACCCTTTAAAACAGGTATGGGCAACCTTTGCTTAGCTGAGGGCGTAATTTCGAGACTTAATCAGGTCGCGGGCCGTAGGTAAGAAATAAGTAGGTAGTAGTGAATAAAAAGGCGATAAAAATTCACACATTTTTTTATTTATTAGAATTATAATAGCATAATCAAACATATAAAAAGCAAATTAACAACAAAAGATGGAAAAATCAAATGAAAATCAATGAGAGACTTGAGTTTGAAGCTGAGAAACAAGATGATCCATATTGGGGTCAATATCACTAGTACATAGGCGCAAAGTGTTTTCTAAATTAACATCTGTAAGCCGAGTACAATGCTTATTTTTATTAATTTTCATGATTGAAAAAAAACTGCTCACCTTTATACATGCTTCCGAATGTGCAAATTATTTTTCTTGCGAAAACTCTCAGCTGTGGATACTTTTCTTGGGAAAGGTATGTTCTGTAAAATTCGCTTAGTTCCACATCATCAAATTTAAACTTCAAATATGAGTCTTCTTGAAGCTCGATCAACTCCATTTGTAGGTGAAGCGGAGCATCTTCCACATTTGCAAATATATTGAAAGTGCTATCCATATTCCTAAAATCGGAAAACCGATCAGTGAATTGCTCTGACAGTAGTTTCAGTTCTTCAGCATAGCGACCGTAATCAATGTTTTCGTGACTGGATAGTGTTACAAAATGAAAACAGTTTTTATTTCTCATTTGTGTTTCCCACAAGCGAATTTTTTTTGAAAAGCTTTAAGATGACTGTACAGCTGATTTACCAATTGCCCTTGTTTTTGAAGCTTCAAGTTCAGGTCGTTTAAGTGTCCTGTGATGTCTACCAGAAATGCCAAGTCACAAAGCCATGTTGGATCACAAATTTGCGGCAATGTTTTCTCTTTCATTTCTATAAAATCAGCTATTTCTTCTCTAAGGTCATAAAATCTTTTTAGCATTTTGCCTTTGCTGAGCCACCTTACTTCGCAATAGTATGTCACATCATCGTGTTCTAAAGAGAGTTCATACAAAAATGCTTTAAACTGGCGATGGTTAAGACCGCGGGATCTAATAAAATTGATGTCTAGATTTGATCTTTGTGAATGGAACATTTCTTCCTGTTTCCCTAAATCGGTAATGCGTTTTTTAATTTTATCCTTTCTTAACTGGCCCGTAAGTAATTTATATTGAGCGAAATGCTTGCTGGAGTAATGCCGCTTCATATTGTATTCTTTTAAAACAGAAATTGTTTAATTGCACAGCAAACACATAGGTTTACCACTGTGCATGATAAAAAAGTATTCTTCAGTCCATTTGTTTTGGAATTGACGACATTCTGTGTCCACTTTCCGTTTTTTTAAACCAGACATCTTGATAGATTTTTTTCTTCTGAGCTGAATTTGCTTGAATATTTCCCGCGTCTTTTCTTATCAGTTGTTAAGAAGTAATGAATTGACACGCGCGCTGAGCGGTTTACATATTACCCGCAATAAGCAACTAGAATACTCTCGATCGTACGCGAATATGCGATGCTAGCCGCGTTATGAATAACAGTCGGCTCTGGAGCGCTTCGAGGTCATCGGGCAGCTTCCCGAATGTTTATCTGTTTGTCTCTTTCTAACGACTATTTCTGACTCGATCTGTGGCGTTCCATTGCGTACGCTTAATAATATTATTTATCGATTGTAGTCTTTATGATTTGAATAAATACAGTTTTAGGTTGGTTGACGGTAATTACAATTAAGCTATGTGTGCTAAATCTTTAATTTTTTTGGCGCGTTATTTGAATTTCTCTAGCGGGACGGATTGAAACTGGTGGAGGGCCGTATCCGGCCCGGGGGCCGGGGTTGCCCATATATGCTTTAAAACTTCCAAACACTAATAACCAGGGATACGATTTCTGCCCACCGCTGAGATGCGAAATATGAAAATTTGCTGATCGGAGTGTACGCATAGATAGGTGGGAAGTACGGACGAGGCCGTTGGTAGGGATTGCAGTCTGCTGTGTTTAGTACAATATACCGTACTAAAAATGCATGTAGTATTGTATCGAAAGAATTGATTTAATTTATTCGTAGGCGTAACTGTTTTCTCAGGAGAAACCATTAATTTTGTAATATGCACAACGCTGTATGATGTTTACACAAATATTTATATGTGCAAAACAATATTACTAACATATTGTAATAATTACTTGCAACAGTTTTCAATCGCCAAGTTACTGTTAAAACAAGTCGAAATTAAAGTAATGTATCATTTGCGGTAATCATCAAGTGCTTTTTTATATTTTCACAACTAAATCGTCTTCGATTGTCTCGCAACAATGCTCTATTTTGTCAGTTCCGAACGTTCATCATCAACCAATCTGCCTGAAATTTCACTGTTGCAAATGGTACAGAATCCCAGTAAAAAGTATGTGCGTGGATATATGCGTGGGTGCATTGCCTTTCAAATGCAAGAACTGAATTATGGCTCGATATTCCATTTTTTCAATTTTTACAGAAACACTAACATTGACTAACATAAAACGAGTGTTAAACAAAATAATGATATCAAGGACTGTGGGGTAGTATGTCAAACGACACGAAGTATCGGCACACTCCTCACCACTCACACACCACCACACAAAATATTAATTAAATTAATCCGGAACAGCTATTTCGAGGGCTCCTGGGCAACCTCATTATCAACCGAATGACCGAATAAATCTGGGCGAGAAACACAAAACAAGTCTAATATAAATCTAATTTCATCATACTTGTTTATCCCTCTCTCTCGGAAAAAGATATATGTATTTACAAAAGATATACCATATGATTTACGAATACCTGCTATTTGCCGTTTGACACTGACCATATGCGGAGGATATACGGAACGAAAAAGGGCCGTGTCCGTTCCACCCTCATAGCCCTTTCATAGCCAATTTATTCATGAGTAAACATGTTTGAAAAAGATTTATTCGGTCATTCGGTTGATAATGAAGTTGCCCAGGAGCCCTCGAAACAGCTGTTCCGGATTAATTTAATTAATATTTTGTGTGGTGAGGAGTGTACCGATGCTTTGTATTGTTTGCTAAACAAAAATTTTAAATGCAAAAAAGTTTGAGAATCACGAGAAGATGTGGTAAGAGAGAAGTTAATTGGCATATTTTACGGGGCTCAAATCTACTTGTTCTCGCTTTGAAACGCGGTATTTTTATCTAGAATTATATTTTTGGATGTTCCTGTGAATGTAACAATTGCTTGTAAGAAATAGTGTAATAGTAATAATTATTATCTTATTGTTCAATAATCTGTTATTTACTCCAACGTTATCAATTTTCCTCCAAAAAAATATCCTTTTATGAAAATTTCCATATTCAGCATTCTCCCGGGATTACCGCAACACATATTTACTGTTGAATTTGGAAACAAATAGTCTCTCCTGAATTGGAAATATGATCAAAGTTTGCTGTTTACATTCACCCATTCAAATCGATAATGATTTGCGGAGAGTAAATTATGAAACGTTGAAAATATGTATTTGTTTCACTCAAACAAAGGCGATTTTGTATTTCACTATCTGAGTCAAGCACGTTGATGTATACAAAAAAAGAATGTCTAACCAAAAAATCAAAAATAAATACTGCAAAAAAGTGGATTAAAAATAACTTCTTGTTACTAAGATATGAGAATATATTACATGTACACTACGCTATGTGGAATTTTCCTAATATAAAGCTTTAAAACTTCTAAAAGCTAATACAATTCTCGTTGCGTATTACATTTAAAAATATTTCACTTATTTTGACCAAATATTTTAGCATGTCTTTTAAAATGTATTTTAAAAGCATTCGAAAACAAGATTGATTCGTCCTTAACTTACTGCACTCAATTTCGAACGTGTCTTTCAATAAACTTAGCGTTGAATGTCTGGAGAATCTTTTGTGCATTTCTTTATCTATCGTATTTCCCCACAAATTACGCATGGGATGCTCTTAACTTATGAAAATCGAATAACCAAATACAACAAATCTGATCCATATTTAGCCCTTTTACTTTAATATCTAATCTATGCCGAATTCGAGCGGTCATAAAATATAAGGGCGATGTTACCCCATTTTAAAAATAAAAATACGTGCCGTGTTCCAATATTTAATTGCCACACTTGCCACACAAAATGAACATTTTTATTGTTAATTAGAGATGAGAATAAGTATTTTTGTTTTTTGTGTTGCTAATTGAACCCATTAGTTGTTAATTAACTAATTGCATTAAAAAAATATTAGAAAAAAAAATAAACTGTCAAATACCTGAATTATATATGTATTTTATTTTTACCCAATATATAGTTGTTAGGGCTCGTAGTTCCTGTAGTCTCAATATCCGTAGTGTCTATGACAAAATTTAAAAAATAGATCTTTATTAATAATATAACTACCAAAATATTCACTGGGGCACTTTTCTGAAATTAGATAATCTTAATATGATCGAATGAATTATAATGATAAAGTAGTCGAACGCCCAGTGTTCGGTAAATAAAGCATGAAACTAATGTCGCATTACCTTTACCATGTTTTTTATTTTAACAGAAAACATATAGACACAAAATAATAATAATATCTGTTTATTGATACATTAGATCTGTAATTGTATATGTTCTTGGCAACAATTTCTTTAATATATCCGATATAACAACCAAAAAGGTTTATATTACCGCATTTTGAGTAGGAGACTCAAAAGCAGTGTTCTTCCTACAACCTAACTGAGCTTAATTACATTAAATAAAAAGAATAACAATAAAAAGAAATAGAATAAGCTGAAACAATTGCAAAACAAATGAAACGTGTGCTACTCGATAAATTTTAGTAGTTATACATATACCCACAACAAAAACGTCGTGGTAACCTGGTGTAACCCTACACATTGGCTCCCGAGAGAAACTGGTTATATCTTATTCTTAAATAAGTTACAAAGATATTAGTACCATAATTTTGCATAATCATATTGACATATTTCGCAACATTATAAGAGAATCTGTCCTTAAAAGATTGGAGTCTATGAGAAGGTATTGTCAACAGCCCGTGTGACCGCACATTCACGTTATGTACATACGTCGCTTCTGAAGGTAATCCTTCTCTATAGGTACGGTGGCTTCTTGTTGACGAAACTTTTATAATGAAACACCGCACTGTGTAACTCGCGACGGGCACTCATAGTGATCCAATTGCACTCCCTAAGCTTATGCGAAATTCTCTGGAATCGGCGAATTCCGGAAATTAATCACAAGCACGAATTTTGCATTCTTCGAATGCGTTTCGAATCGATCACCCGAAGACGCTTGTTATAGACTACATTCATATAATTAAACACCGACAGCACCAGAGAGTCACACAAAATCTTTTTCGTATTTCGGTAAATTACGTCACGACATCTGTATATCATCCTCAATGGCACAATTACTCTTTTCAGCAACGATGAAGTGTGCTTTTGGAATCGCAAGTCTTCATCCATCAGCAATCCCAAATTGTTAACTGTGGTATGGTAGCAAACGAGAATGGTAATGATAGCAAACAGGACAGGGATAAGATTAAGATCAAGGGATAGCTCATTTTTGATTTGATGACGGAGATGTTTAGGACAGAACAGGATAGCTTGTGTCTTGAGAGGATTTAGTCTCAACAAGTGGTTTTTTGAAAATTTGCTTACATTTTCCAACATATTGTTAAGAAAGTTTCGAGTTGGAATTACGTCTGATGGAGCGAAAGATATAAAATTGAACGTCGTCAGCGTAAAGGTGATGTCCACAATCAACAAACGATGTACTTAGGTTAAGTGTGTATAGAGCATATAGTACCCCAATTCACCTGATTTTCTCTCCCCAACTTTCGCAGTCTGTCTACGTCCACCTAAGAAATTTCTCATCAAGCCAACTGCACTTGGACCAATACCCACCGATTGAAGAATGGCAATTAGAATTTCATGGCAAATTGAATCAAATGCTCTGGAATAGTCTAATAATATCAGAGCAGTTATTTTCCCCTCATCTTTGGCTTTGAGTATATCATCAACAATAAGGGTGACTACCGTGGTGCAGCTATAGTTTTGTCGAACGCCCGATTGATATGTCGGAAGTATGCTATAGATGTCAACGTAGCGACGCAGTTACGCCTCAATCAATCGCTCAAAGATTTTTCCAAGTACAGGTAACAAGCTGATAGGACGATAATCGCTCGACGTATTCGGGGATGTGCTTTTAGGAATTGGCACGACAATAGCGTGTTTCCACAAATCCGGATAAGTAGACGTCTCGATATATGCGTTGAAGATGTGTCTGACATATTCCAACAGCATAGGAAGGCAGATTTTAAGCAGGTCAATATTTATATCGCCAATACCTGCCGCTTTCGTTTTTACACTGTTGATTGCCTTTATAATGTCAGTTACTAGCGGAAATTCAAATTTTTCACGATCGAGGTATAGTGACTGCGAGTAATATCTATTTAAAAGATCACGATCTGGTGGGGGGTTGTTTTGTCCAACAAAATATTTATATAAATCTTCTAAGTTTACATCACCATCTATTGGTGTAGTATTCTCGTTGTTTGTTTTAATATTCCCATTCTTTACAGATTTACATTTGTATTAGTTTCATTTCGAAGTAGTTTATAGTAGGATAAATTGTTTTTAGTTCTACAATATCGCACAAGGGCCTCAACACGTTTCTTCATCATTAGAGTTGCTCAATTTACGCCAACAGCCAGTGGCGGTCGCTTAAAAGTTTACACAAAATAAATGGCCAGAAGTAAAATATAATACGTGCTCAAACACTTACCGTCTTAAGAGTCTTCCGTGAAATCACAAAGTGAATAATGTCTGTTAAATATCTGCAACATTAGATATGTTTCCACAGTTGTTTCGGCAAACCGAGTGCGGCGTGAGGAAAGAGTGTGTTTATATGCAGAAAACGAACGTTCTACACCTAGTGACGTTATATTTGCCTAATTAAAATAATCTTTGGAACAACTTAACGGTTCTGTTGACGCACCTTCACAAATTTGTCTTAATGTGCCAAAATCTTTCTCTAAAACACAGGCACTCAGGCATACGGGGCCACAGTCTGTGAAATTTGCGAATACGTTTTGGGGATTTGACAAACACTGCTTTTATATGCGTTTTTCTAATACTATCTGCTACATGACTGAAAGCATGAATTTTACACGTAATATGTAACAAGTTAGCACAATGTTTCTTAAGAGATCAGCCTACAGAAAGCATGTTTGCGGCACCATCACTCATAAACATCAACAGTTGGTTTGTTGAAAGTTCAAACTTTTCCAATGTATTTAACACTAACTTTGAAATTACTTCGGCAGTACATTGTTGTACTTGTCTGGAAGCTAATAGAATTGAAGGTGACGATTGATGTGGTTCCATTGTACGTACCATTACATTAACCACAGAATGTTTTTTACAATCTGTTGTTTCGTCCACACATAACCACAGTCTTTTATCATTTAACTCCGATTTAATTATTTTTTCAACATGTTCGCGAGCAGATGGCACAATTCTTTGTAACGATGCCCGACTTGGTAATTTGCAGTCCGAATATTTAAACGCTTTCACATAACACACAATTATTATTACATTATTATATAGAATATAAAAAACACCTGATGACGTATTTGTAAGCTTCCTTATCGTATAAAAATCAAATAAACTTATTCATGCAGTTACCTCATTCTGTGTAACTGCATAAAAAATAGATGCGCAGATGGAATCCTACAATCGTTGCTGCAAACTCGTATGTTATCTGTTGTCTCGATATAGTATCGTTGTCATTTTATATTAAAGATATTCTGCATAGCGTCAACTAAAGCAAACTGATAAGACATCTCAGAGTTAATAAAACACACTAAATATGGATGTAATTTCGATAGAAACACAAAGTTTTAAAATGTATATTATTTATTTGATAACACCAAGATTAGAATAGAATCGCTGTAATTCTTTTTCAACCGGTCGCTTTGTAACTCACTGATCCTAAGAACATATTTTTATCCATGGACTACTTGGAAGAATGGGTATGGATTTATTCAGTAATCTGGCACAAACTTTTTGCTTTAACTTTCGAAACTTACATCTATACGTAATGAGCAAATAAAGGTCGGAATTAATGGTACAAGACGCCAAATCGATAGATATTTATATCACAAAAAGATGCAGTTTAAATTTTGCCTTTACTCCCCATGATTCCGTAACTAAGGAATCATTCTGCGTAGTTGGATACTGATAAATAAATTAAGCAAACCCTAATTTAGCAGACGTGCTTCGCTAGATAGCACGCTGTATAACTTATAATCAGTTAAATTGATTAATTTATTCGGGATACGTATTCACTGTAATATGTAGCCGGAACTTCATGCATTATTAGACCGTTACGGTTGACAACAGAAATTCACAAACGTCAGGCATGTTTATAGAAATAATCGCACTATACGTGCATGTATTGGATAACATTAAAATCGAAACAGAGAGTAATCTGAGGTGAGATAATTCCTTGGAGCTGATGAATTATGTCAGAAGCGCTGAAACAGACCAAGTTTGTTTTCGAATGTTATGTATGTTTGTTATAAATTTAACATTCCAGCTTCATCCCCATAGCAGAGCTACTAGTCCCTTTTATCTTCGTAGCAAGTAGGAATAGGGATTGAGTTATGCATAATTTTCAAGACAATTAAACTCTTTACAACGATCAGTTACAAGGTGACCCAATTAAAGGTCTTTATATTTCTAAGATAATTCATCTTTTCCCTCTTCTATAAGTTACATTCGCATAGGAAGCTTAAATTTTACAAAAGGAAACATAAAGTATACAACTCATAATGATTATTTCAAACCAAAAAGGATTACGTTATATACGTTATATACGCTGATGAACCGTTAGGCGGCGAAACGCGCGTCCATGGTGGTTGTTGGTAGTTGGTTTCATTATTATGATTACGTTATCTCTTTGTTATAACTGTTACTTGTGTATGCTTACATCGAGCTTTCTGTATTTCGAGATAACCTCGGTGCCGTTCGACTTCAACTGTGAAGACTCTATTGGATTTCAAAGTATAATCAGCACGTAGTGAAATCTTCAAAAACCAAATAACAACATTATTTGAATTTTATATATGGCTTTTGTGCTTTATTGAGGTGCCCAAGAATAGCAGTTCTTTTGATGTGTGGTCACGGCCCTACGAGGTATATAAGCTTTAGAGCTTGAGGGTTGGTTAACCTTGAATGATTGCTTGTAACAACACAGAAAATAAAGAAATTCTATGGACTTTATTACAATTAATCCAAGACAAACAACACAAGTTGTTAATTAATTCGGAACCAGCGTTTCGGAGACCCACAGGTCCTCGAACCGATCGTTGGGATAACATTTTCTGATACCATCTGCTACGAGACTGAGAGTATGAATTTTACATGTAATATGCAACAAGTTAGCACAATGTTTTTTAAGAGATCGACCTACAGCAAGCATGTTTGCGGCACCATCACTCATAAACATCAACAGTTGATTTGTTGAAAGTTCAAACTTTTCCAATGTATTTAACACCAACATTGAAATTACTTCGGCAGTGCATTGCTGTATTCGTCTGGAAGCTAGTAAAATTGAGGGTGACGGTCGATGTGGTTCCATTGTGCGTACCATTACATTAACCACAGAATGTTTGTTACGATCTGTTGTTTCGTCCACACATAACCACAGTTTTTTATCTTGCAACTCCGATTTAATTCTTTTCTCGACATGCTCACGAGCAGACGGCACAACTCTCTGTAATGTTCTCTCACTTGGTAACTTAAAGTCCGAATATTCATTCCAAAACGAGACGTATGCTTTCTTCCTTAGTAAATGGAATGGTAAATTACATGCAATAAACACATAAATTAAATTTAAATTTGTCATAATCTCGTGTGGAATTTTTTTTGAAACATGCCCTGCACTATTTACGTGCCGTAGACAATCACTTTTCGACCAACACATTAAATCTATTTTACACACTACACATTGAATTTTAGCGCCATCACACTTTAAATTAGGCATTTCTGCAATAAATTCTCTTATTGTGTCCAACTTTGGTCGTTTTCGCGACGTAGGAAACATTTTCAAAACAAACGTAGAACTACGATATAGTATACGACAGCGTAGATGCATACACAATAGATCGGCTTTCGAGTCGCAGTTATACTGACATTTATACCGAATTGTCCCGGCCGTGTTTATTTTGTGTAAACTTTTATGCGTCGGCCACTGGCTTTCAGCGCAGTGTGCGTTGCTCTAGTGGTGGGTCAGGGATATTGTCGCGTTAACCACGAAACAGAGAGGAATTGTAATACAAACAGAAATGAGATGGGTGACAGCTGTAAATATTTATTTGAAATGTTATTTATTGTAAATTTTACTAGACCTACAACGGCGACCTTCGGGGAATAACTACCTCCCATACGTTGCTTATCGAACAAAAAAGTGCAATGTCAGGTTCGCTCTGGAAACATCTGGAGTGCATGTTGCCAAGTTGGAGATCGCTTTAACGGAGAACAAATATCAAATTTTGATTAATTTATTACTGCCAAACCGTTCTGATTATCAATTTGATATATTGGACTTTTTTAAAGATATTTATGAGTTCTACACTTTGTTAAAGTTATGGGACGTTTGCTTACTTATTACTGGAGTAATTAGTGTTCTTGTAATGAAACGATTAGTCAGAAAAAAATTCATATAAGGTTTTTTTCTAGTTTTTGTCTGTTCTACCTTCATACGAAATTTCGCCATAAGTTGTCTTCACATAGTGCATACATCATATATCAAGAATATATAACACCCTTACCGTTTACGATCGTAACGGTTGTGTACGGCGTGTATAATGTATAAATTATTTTCGAGTTAATTTCTCATCTGATACGCTCGTTGGTAGTTTGAGAAGTGTTTTTAGTTTATTGCGCGACAAAGTATTCTTTACATATGTGTCTGGTGTCGGTGGATGTCAGTTTTTGCCAGGCCTCTGTATTGCGAGGCAATTTGGAATCAATTAACTTTTCTCTTCATGCTGTTGTTTATTGTTTTTCGAATGAGTAACTTTCGATCGCACTCGATGTGATTATAATCATTAGGAACTCTTAATATCGTAAAATGATCTCCTCCAATGCTATACAATCTCGCTTAACACACTCTCACCGTGCATCTCCAACATAGCTCGCCACTTTTTTAATTGCACCCACTTTGCGAAATTTGTGGTTGTTAACTACAAGTAACATTGCACCTTTTTCGCTTGACATTTCTTTCACTTTCATTTTGATGAATTTAGGACACATATACACACGAAATAGACCTAATTACCTTAATAGAGGTAATTATCCTTTCTTAGCGCAATTCATGCAGTTCCAGTACACTGCATGAATTATTATTATTATCATTAACATTTTGGAGGGCAATTCAATTCTGGGATTAAGGGGCTGATGAATTTTTAGGCCAACTCGGGTTCGCCGCATTTCTACTCATCCAGGATATCGTATCATATACAACTTCTATCAATTTCATGATTAAAAATTACAAGCAAAGAAACTTAAAAAAAAAAACACGGATGTAAACGATGTCGCACCTCAAGAACTGAAAAGATTAATACTATTAACTGTATTCATTCTTATCCCGTGAGCTTTTTATCATGGCTTTTAAATTTAAATTTTATTCCACCAATAACGTTCTTTTTTTTCCCACTATTCTTAACGCAATTTTCTCTTAGTCACTTCTTAACGTACTTAATGCCTCGAGAAAGCTTTAAGTTTTACGACAGTTTTATATCTTACCTTGTACATTGATCGTAATATTGTGCCTCCTAGCAACGAATAAGTGTTAAAATGGAAATAACCGACTTGATCCAGCTGTAAACTTAACAATTTAATGAGTTAATGTTGAAGTTTTACGGAAAGTTAAACAACTTCTTAACTTTTTCTAGTCCTTGGAAACACGAAAATAATATAGGTTTTGCTCTATCACCTACCTGTCTTAAGTACCATGATACGTATGCTATTTATTTAGCAATAACTCATACCGGTAAATCTCCTTTGCATTTCAATGCTTCAATTTGTTCATAAAATTGTGTACATATATAATTATATATGTACCTATCCTTATAATTATATCTCGGCTGATCTCAACGTTATAGGAATGCTAACGGGAATGCAGCCTGGTTTCTCTAAATATTGTTGCTTCTTATGTGAGTGGGACAGTAGGGACAAAGAACACCATTATGAAGTAAAGGATTGGCCTGTAAGAACAATGAGGGTCTGGAGTAAAAAGTGTGGAATATCCACCGCTTGCTGATCCTTCTAAAGCAACATTACCACCATTACATATAAAACTGGGTTTAATAAAAAATTTCGTTAAAGCAATGAACAAATCAGGAAGAGGATTTCAATATCTTAGGGAGAAATTTCCAAAATTAAGTGAGGCGAAAATCAAGGAAGGAATTTTCGTAGGTCCTCGGATTCGTAATTTATTTAGAGATGCTGCTTTTGAAGAAACTTTCGCACCGGTGGAGAAAATAGCATGGAGTACCTTTAAATTGGTCTGCGAGAATTTCTTAGGAAATTATCGGGCTGAAAACTATATGGATTTAATAGAAGACTTGTTAGACGTATACAAATCGATGGGATGTAACATGTCTCCTAAAATTCATTTTCTTCATTCCCATTTGGACTTTTTGCCTGCGAACTTAGGAGATGTCAGTGATGAACACGGTGAAAGGTTTCATCAGGACATATTAGAAATGGAGAAACGGTACAAAGAGAAAAGTACAGTGAATATGCTTGCCGACTGCTGCTGGCAACTGCTTAGAGATGTTCCGGAAACTACTTATAGATAAAAAAAAAACATTTTAAAGCATGCAAAACAATACTGCAGTTTTATATATTTTTTGTAAATTAGATTACAATGTTTTAATAAACCTTTGCATTTTTTATGTTGCTTTTTATTTAGTTTGTATTAGTTTTGAATCTAATGTATAATAAGAAATTTTGGTACCTCACAGTTTGCGTCTTTAAATATAAAATGTGTAATATATGCCCCTAAAAAGTGTTACGTGATGGAGCAAAACGGTCTTTATATTTGAAGTCAGCATACTCAACATATTTAAAAACACCCATTTCTATTTCGGAGAGCAAAAAAAATTCTTCGTTGGACAGTGTAATTAATAATGTCATGCCCAACTTTCAAGACTGGCAATTTCCCCTGGCTGAATGACTTTTTACACAACTTGTATTTTTAAATTCTAAATAAAGTATTTAAAATAAGAACAATTTATACTAAGAATTACAACGTTTGTTTAATCTAGCAAAAAATGCAGTTGTCTTAACAAAAATTGTAATTGGATTTAAGATATAGTGTTGTCGTCACATATTTTCCTGTAAAATATGTTAGCTCCTTCATGTTTCGATGAAGGCAGAGAGAAGCGTATATTTCACAGTGTGTGATACCAACCACGAAATTTGGCGGTGGTAGCCTCATGATTTAGGGTTGTATGTCGGCCTAAGGCGTCGGAGAACTCTTTTCGCTATGTTGTAAAAGGTTTTGAAGTCGTGTGTAATAAAATTATTTCACGAGAACATGCACGTCCAATTATGTCTTTGAACAAGACAACGCTCCATGTCACAAATGGCGCGAGAAAATTCCTTAGTTTGCTGACAACAATTAAAAGTTAGGATTTTTGATGCGTGGAGTGGTTTGAGGACCGAAGATTGTTACAACTACAAAGAATTCGTACAGTAATAAAGGCAAAAGGTGATGTAACAAAGTATTAATATTTTCAAATAAATTATATGTGAAAATAGTTCGCTTCCTATACTCTGTTCGAAAATAACACTGGTAAACAATAATCAATTTTTTTGTGACTTAGATAAAACATGGCGCACGTTATGTAAAATTTCACAAGAAAGTAGAAAATGGCCTTGGATGTTCTCCATCACCCATACTTTGTTTGCTACGAAGTGTTGTGCGTGGTACGGAAATATAGCAATTTCGATATGTTTTTAATAATGCACTTACTTCAAAATGTTGTTGCGGATGTTCTACGGCGATATTTGGTCTCTAGGCATCACGGATTAATGTCCAGTAGTAACCAGCATGCAAGCTAGGACTCCATTTGCCTTGGTCTCGCTTTTCCATGCTTGCAACGTCTTGGTGGAACCGTTCTCCAGGTTCGTTGCTTACGGCACCCAACCAGTGGTTCGTTGGTATTATCTTTTAGATCTGGAGTTAGTGCTTGACCTAGTAGCCATTCCTTCTGTATATAACGACAATCTCGTGCACGCCTGTCTCATTCACAGAAGAAACAACAGTGTTTTATAATACCCCAGTTGTAGTCCCAGAAGAAACGCTATCACTTTTACGTCTCCACAGACTGACCACTCATAGTCATTATACCGGATGTGTTCTAGGAGATATCCTTCATATGAACGACATGGGTTATAGGTACTGATGGGTATTTATTGTCGTTGTGAAACAAAATAGCTTTTAAGCTAAGTTTGGAAGAATCTATAAATAGACACCAATTATTTGTGTTCTAATGCGCGAAATAAATTGTCAACATCTGTGCAATATACCCTTCTTGAGCGAAACGATGCGTAAATCCTTTTTGACGTTTTCGAAAGTGAGTTATACCTTCGAAGAGATTGCATTCTTTTAATTTCGATGCTAGAAAATCTCCAGCTTTGGGATAGGAAGATCTTCATTATGTTCGACGAGCCGTAATGCTGATGGTAAATTGGGATGTTGTACAGTATGCTTGGACTCCGATCCGATGCCCAGTATGTTAGTGAGGCAAAAGTAACAGTCTGTAACGTGGTCTTTCGATTCTCTCCACACCATTGGTACTGCAAAGCGCATTTGACGTTTTATCCATGACTTATCTTGATCTCCTACTTTAACTCCGAAATAAATCACAGTAGTAATAAACATAAATTAAGTAGGTAGAGCACAAACGCGTAAGTAACGACGTTTCGCGCCACGACATAGGAAATGCAGTAACTTCATATGCCGGCAAATGCCTACTAATTCACAATATCTGATTTGGTGAGTACTTCCTCCATGTAATAGACAGGAATGAGCTTGTCCTAACACGGTATATTCGACAGAGATGATTAGAGTGCGGATAATATGCACTAGAAAAACGGGAAATATGCATGCACATATGCACTAAAAACGTTAAAAATATGCACTAATAATATGCTGTTATGCCAAGAAAAGCATGTATATATGCAATTATTTTGAGGAAAATTTGCCACACGATATAACTGCAAACAATAAAATGAATATGCAGATATGTACATAAAAATTGCGAAAGAATATTACTTAATACTATATGTATACGTGTATGTATGACATAACTGTAAATAAGAATAATGTAATTAATTACTAGAGCGGGCCAAGAGCGCCACGCGCCAGGTTCGCAATCAGGCTGCCGGGCGCATATATGTATGTAAACATAGGTAATTTAAATATGTAATTATTAGGACGAGGACCAAAACCACTGTCTATTACGTCGTGAAGACGCGCAAATATACACCTGCAGTTTGGGTGTTCGTTGATAAATAGGGCGTTGTTCACAGTGGGCCACTACAAAAAAAAAGTTCATTCATCGACGGCTACGAACTAACAGCGCGCTTATTCATTTACGGATGACGCGCTCTATTCATCAACAAATGACGAGTCTGCAGATGTTACGTTTACACCACTTCGTGGCATACTAGAAACAAGCGTCGGTGTGCTCGCTTTAGTGATTATGTCTAACGTAACTATTAAAAATAAACGGCCATTACCTACGAAAGTTAATAAATTTCTTAGTGAATTTGTGGATTTACACTACAATGGGAGTACAATTTTCTGTAAAGTTTGTAAAAAGAAACTACTGTGCTGGAGCAAACGTGATTGTGAAAGACATATAAATAGCGCACACCACAGAAATAAAAGAAATGGTGTGTCACAACAACGTCAATTTCAATTAGAATTGCTTTTAACGTTTATGGTATGTGGTCTACCACTTCGTATACTTGATAAAAAAGCATTTCGAAAATTCTGGGGTACATACAATACCGAGTGGATACTACCATCTCGGACAGCGTTACGGAGAGATATTCCACGAATACGTGAGGACATTGAAAATCGAATTAAAGCCGAATTAAAAGATAAACAGCTGTGGCTATGTCTTGATGAGACGACAGATTGCAAAAAAAATTCTATTTTGAATATAATAGTGCGCGTATTAGATCCTATTAAACCAAATTTTGCAATTTTATTAGCCAGCAGAAGATTAAAACAGTGTACTAGTAAAGCAATTACGGCCATAGTTCTCGAAACGTTACAAAAATTTCAAGTGTCAACCAGTCAACTGTTGTTGTTCATGAGCGATGGTGCAGCAACTATGTGTAGTGTAGGCCGTTCCCTTAAAGAAAAGTGTGAAGGACTTTTACATGTTACGTGTAAAGTCCATGCTTTACATCTTGTGGCACAAACTATTCGAGAGTGTTACCCGGAGGTGGATGCATTAATAGCAAACACAAAAAAAGTGTTTCTCAAAAGTCCTAAGAGGACTAGGGCATTCCACAGGTTATGCCCTGGTATTCGAGAACCACCACAGCCCATTCTTACGCGTTGGGAAACGTGGTTAAAAGCCGCTTTTTATTATAATGAACATTTTCAAGAAGTCAAATCCGTTATTTTGCAATTCGTTCCTGCCGAAGCTAGAGCTATTAGGATGAGCCAGAAGGGATTTCTCGATATTTCTGTTGAAACACATCTAAAGAATGTTAGCAACAATTACAAAGGGTTAGTAGACGCGATAGAAAATTTGCAAAATTCTGAATTGTCGTTGGTAGAATCAGTGCAAGTCGTGGACGAAGTTAGTACATTGTTACACAGTATAAACGATGCAACAAGTGGACGAGTTTTAGCTAAGTTCGATAGTGTTTTAAAAAAGAATCCGGACTACACGAGATTAAGACAAATGTGCGATGGGGCATCTGCAGATTCCTTGACTAAGTCTAAAGATTATTTTAATTACGCCTGTCTTACTTCGGTAGACGTGGAACGGTCGTTTTCGAAATATAAGAACATTTTTTCGTCTCGGCGAACATCCTTCACCGAGGCAAATGTGGAAACTTATCTGATGGTGCAACTTTTTAAACAAGCCTATCCGCATTATTAAGAAGGATAGAATTTATTTATTATATCTTTATTTACAGTTACATTATTAAGTACAACAGAATAAAAAAAGCGCTCAGTTTCTCAGTAATTTCCTTATTACATCCCATTTACAACGCATACCGTTTTCAATCAAATAAAAAATCATAATGAAAATAAAAACACCTCAGCGTGTACATATATATATCCGCTTTAATTACTAAACATTATTATTGCGTCAGCTTTTATTTTTTTACTCTTGTGTATTAATTTCGAAATATCACATATCTGCTGTGACTCACATATACGCTATTTACAATAAGCGGCCGTTGCGCCTGATTCCGATTCTGTTGGATGGCGCAATTTGGCCCGCTCTATTAATTACTCCTTATTCTCATTAATCATATCATTACTTGCAGAGCGCATTTAATCCTCTTATTCATAGCCATAAATATTTTAGACCTTTTCCGAAAATTTTGTTTTCTAAAGACACATAATGCCTTAATGACACCAGTAAAGCGATAAAGAGATTTACAAGTTCAGTTTACAACCCTTTTAGAACCTCAGGTACAATAGTTAGCCCATCCCTTATAATCCGATAAAATTTAAACTAACAGCTGTATTTTTAAGTGAAATTCTCCACAAAAGTGCTAAAATATGCCCTAATGAAAATTGTATATGCGTTTATTTGATTTTAGTCAAATATGCACATATGCACTTAACATGCATTTTGCATATTATCCGCACTCCAGTGATGATACATTATGCAAAGTGGGGCAATATATATTATATAATTATATGTTGCATACTTGCAAAATATAATTGCTTGTTACTAAAAATTCGTGGGTGATAGGCAATTTCTGGTTTTAAATTTGTTGTTAGAGTGCCGAAATACATCAAAAACACCTAAAAATGTCCATGTCACAAAATGTGTGTTTAACTGTGTAATAAATACGGAGGGTATCTAATAATTATGATCAAGGCTGTATGCATTATTTTTTCCAAATATAAATATTTGTATTCCATGCTAATCGAAATAGTTTCCTTTTCTATTTATCCACTTCTTATTACTAGAGCCCGGTAACTGGAGAGCAGTCGCAGCGGCGGTGTGACTGTGTTTAGGTGGGCGGGGAGGGCTGGTCGATTATGATACGACACGACAAATCATCATCAGTGAGTGATGATTCATCACTCAGTTCAGTTTAGCATTGAATAGTGGATAGGGCGTGTTGATTTTATTGATATAGACGTAGTTATTATTTACTGTAGTGCGTTTTGATTTTATTGATACAGACGTAGTTCTTAATTGTAGTTTTTAGTGAACATGTCGAAGGCTAAAAAACGACCCTTTCAAGACATAGTAAATAAGTTTATTTCTGACTTTCCCGATTTGTTTTACAACGGGAGTAAGATAGTTTGTAAAGTGTGCAAAATACATTTGATGTCAAATAAGAAGTGGAACTGTACAAGACACGTAAATTCCGCACAGCATAGAAAACGAAAATTGGGCATGCCACCGAGAAGTGCATTTTTTGTATGTAATTCTTATGTTGATAAACTGTAATTTGCCACTAGGCTTAGTCGATAAACAACCGTTTAAGGGCTTTTGGGACAAATACAATCCCGAGTTGCGGTTGCCAACAGAGAAAACGGCGCGTAAGCGACAATGCTCTCCCGAGGTAGATGCATTAATAGCAAGCACAAAAAAAGTATTTTTAAAATCTCCCAAACGCCTACGATCATCATCAGAGCAAATTCTTACACGTTGGGGAACATGGTTAGAGGCAGCTTTTTATTATGCTGAACATTTCAAAATAGTAAAAGCTGTTGTTGCACAATTCAATCCTGCCCAAGCTGCAGCTATTAAGGGGAGCCAGACGAAATTTCAAGATATTTCCGTTGAAACAGATTTAAAAAATGTTCGTAGCTACTATAAAGGATTAGCTGACGCAATAGACCAATTACAAAATAGATCGTTATTGGAGTCTCTGCAAATTATGGACGGAGTGCATACACAGCTACTGACTATACATGACGCAAAATATAATCGCGTTTTAGAAAAGTTCGAGAGTCTGCTACAGAAAGATCCCGATTTTAGCACACTAAAACAAATTTGTGATGGTGTATCGAATAATCCACTGACTAAGTACAAAGAGTATTTTAATCATGCATGTATAACATCGGTAGTTGTTGAACGCTCTTTTTCAAAATATGAAATTTTCTCACCACGGCGAACATCGCTCACCGAGACATCTAATGGTGTCAACTTTTTGCCACTCTTATCCATATGATGTTAATACTGATAATGGTGCTTCTAGTTTTACTGTTCCGTAGCCAAGGCTGCTTAAAAGGGTGAGTGTTTCACTACTTTTCACATATTATAATTATGTATTGGTTCTGTTATTTTTTTTCTATTTTCTTACTATTGTTTTTGTATACTAGGCAGGTACGGGCACGGCTCCCTGTTACCGGGCTCTACTTATTACACAAAAAGTCGTTTTACAGGTACACAAATAGCTAAATCTCAACGATCTAATTCAATTTCAAATATTTCATGCAACACATACCCAACAGTTACCAACCCATAAGCCTTAGACTCACGAAATAGGGTATTGTTCTATTTTGAATTAACAGTGCAATAAGACAAAAAACATATATTGACGTCATAGCTCAAAACAAATAAAGTTCAACTTACGAAGGATATCAAGAAGAAACCTATGTAAATATAAAATGAAACAGGAGCGTTTTCCCAAGTGTGACTAGTTTTTGTTATATATCGATTATTCCATACTTTTTACTCTACACGAATGTAAAGTCAATAATATGCATCCCAGATTAAATCAGTTAACTGTTCAGGATATACCTAAAATATCTTCCGTATACAGGTGATAGAAACAGTAATAGATATACTTATTAACTGTATTTTCACAAATGAAAGGGCAAGTGGATGAAGGAGTTAGGTTACAAAAAACTGTTTCTGAATAAATTAGTTTTAATAGGGTTAGTTGGCATCTTTTATTGTATGATTATATTATTTTCAAATGCAGTTTGTTTAATTGCTAAGAAGGGGTTGTGGATTAATATGGTCAAACATTTTTCATGTATGTAAATGTTTATCTAATTTTGTGTTGCTGACGTACCCTGTAGTATCCGTTGTTCGCTTTGGGAAATAAACATTATTATTATTATTATTTGAATTGATTACAACAAAAAGTAAATTAAAAAAAAATGTGATTTAACCCCTTCATCCACTTGCTCCTTCAAATGTCAACCAAACATCAAAACAATATTCTTCATTTCCGTACCATACACTTTTGTTGATCTCTCGGTGTTTACATAATATATTGTTGGGAATTTGATTCTACTCAATAACTTTACCGCCCTATTAGAATCTTTCCAATAATTTGTTTCTTGTGCTTGCAGGTCCGGAATTTACAATCTTGACCCTCTTGTATAGTTTGAATAGTTGCGTGAATCCCTGGATATATTTAGCCTTTAACAGAGAACTGCCACGTCTTTTACTCAGGCATTATACAGCATCTTCCAGTAACTACAGAACCGCAGCAGGTAATATTTAATTTAATTCTGTATACATATTATAATGTTGTTATATTCTTTTCAACCAGAGAAGGAAAATAAACCGCAACGAGTCCAAAAAAAACATACTCTTCTTCACTTTATAGGATTAACATATACACATTGTAATTTTCCAAGCAAATCCAAGTGTTTTAGAGTTTAAATTTTATTTAGCAAAAGTACGCTGGATTTCAGTGCGTAACGCGTTGCCGTAGAGAGTTCGCGTAACGTCAGTTTGAGATTAGTTTTCTTTCTATCAATTTAAATTTTCGCAAAACGTTATTATTATATATATTATAACGTTATTATTATATTATTATGTAATACGTGCAAAAAATATGAACAATTTTCTTCTAAATTTCAATATGTTGGAAATTGGAATATGGTGAAAGGAAAAAAGAAAATACTGTTAATTTTGCAAACAGTTGCTATTATTGTTGTAAATAGTACAGCCTTACTGATGTTTCAGGAAATAATTCTTCCGTTCATCTAGTCTATGTGTAACATACTATATAATAATAATAATAATAATATTTATTAGTCATAAGTTCAATAGGGAACATAGACATCGTCAACAGGCGGACATAGATGAACATCAATAAATAAAATGGTATAAATGTCAGCTGGAAAGGTACTCTACTGCATTATTAAATAGATGTTCACGTAGTTAGACACTTACTTTTCTTTTAAATTATGAAAGTGTAGCGCATACTTTGATTTCGCGTGGAAGTTTGTTAAAATATTGAACCGCTTTGTAATATGGGTTTCGTTCAAAGAAAGTGGTTCTATAGCGCGGTACATTCAAATTACGGGAATTACGAGTGGCCATCGCACTAAACACAACGCCATTGCGGACAAATATTTGTTCATTTTTTATAAAATAATAGCACTTCTTAAATAAACAAGGAAAATAATCGCCAGATGTGTAATTCCTTGAAGTAAGGCCTGCATGAGGTTACATGCATCCATTTTTTTTTTTTGTAATACGAATAAGCAATTTAACCGTGTAGAGAATTTCCAAAATACTAAACCCTAACGTAATCGCGACTCAACTTTTGCAAAGTAGAACATTCTAGTTGAACTCGTGTTTACAGCTTTTCGCAATTGACGTACGCCGAACAAAGCTGAATGCAAATCTCGTTCCAAGCGGTTACAGTGCTCCTCCCACTTTAAACACGAATCAACCGTCACCTCCAGAAACTTTGTAAATAGACACTCCTTTATTGATTTGCCCTGGAATGGCATGTATGAACTGCAAGTAGCATGTAATGAAGATCTAAATTGTAACAGGTACGTCTTTTGAAAGTTCAAAGTAAGACACTACTCGTCACACAGGCGCCTCATTCTCCTCACCACATCCGACAATCCACGTGATACCTCCTCCACACTTGAAACCAGGACAATAACACTGGTGTCATCGACATATTGAGAAAGCACGTAAGAACTAATTGAGAGGTTTAAATCATTAACCTAAAGCAAAAAGGGAGTCGGGGCGAGAATGAAGGCCTGTGTCACACCGCGCACATGACGAGAGAAAGGATCTACTAACGCCGTACTATATACCATTAGTTACCGTTAGTAAAAAAATTGAAGTAATTTTTTGGCAACACCCCATGTGTATACCATACACATCTTATCCAACAGGGCTTGATGCACAGTATCGAAGGCTACTCAAACCAACGAAAACTCCTCTCACAAACTTCCTATCATCACCTTACAAATATACAAGTGATACACAAGGGCAGTCTGAAAAGTTTCCAGACTAACACAAACGATTATTTTCTGTCTGCAAAATAGGCGTTGACGATGACTTCTTCATTCGATAAAAATCTTTAGGAAACAGAAAAAGTCGCTGAGGAGTCAGATCTGGTGAATAGGGTGGGTGATCTATCAATTCGATCCCTAATTCGTGAATTTTTGCCATAGCGGCCACTGAAGTGTGAGACGGTGCGTTATCTTGGTGAAACAAAACCATTTTTCTTCAAATGCAGTTGCGTTCCCCCAATTTCTGCCTTCAGCTTGTCAAGTGATTATGTGTAGTTTGCCCTCGTTATTGTTTTTCCTTTTGCAAGATAGTCAATTAACACAACTCCATGCCTATCCCAAAAAACAGTCGCCATCACGTTCCCGGCCGAAGGACTTGTCTCCAAGAAATTTTTATTTGAAGGCGTTTTTTCTAAATTGCTCAGGGAAGAAATTATTTTGCACCCATACACGTGGATACGCTGTAGAGTTTAATCAGTTATATCTTCCAAATAAGATGCACATATTAAAGTAAAAGCATTGGCAAGTTTGGAATATATAAATGCACACGTACTTACATACGTAATATACCTATTATTACGTTACTTTTTCTTTTATAGAGTTATGGATGTATACTCTTTACCAATAACCAAAAGAATATTGAAGTTTACCCTGAAAATTATAAAGCATGCACATCTCTTTACTAAGAAATTAAAGAAAATTGTCTAACCATTTTATAGAAAACGTTATAGTTTCTTTTACTAATGTTCGCTACGGTAAACGATAATCCTATAATCAATTTCAATTAAAGTATTCGCAAATAGTCTACTATTATACCTGGGTATTGTCTAAATAATCTAAAATATTTAAGATGCTCCTGTATGTCTTTCGCACTACTTACCTTGTATTCGATGTATTCGAAGATCCAATCAATTGCAAAAGTTCAGGATCTGGCGCTGAGTGAGCTAGTTAAACTCGTCGGCAAAGCTGTTATAGAGTGCTCGAAACTTTACGGTTTAGACATTCAATAGGGTCATTATTACTTACATACTCCAAAAGTACATAGATGGATATGAACACAGCTTCCCAAAATTAATTTTAATTAATATGTCACTGAACAAACTAGAGAACGCGTGCTTTGCTGACACAAAAGAAATTAAAGTAAACCATATTGGAATATGATAAGATGTGATTAACCACAACACGTAACCCCTCTTGCGTCCTCGGTTATAGATCGGTCGTCCGTAGGCGCGAAAGAGACGGGAAAGAGCGTCAAAGGGAAGCGAAGTGTACGGAACTTGCGAAAAAGAGCGAACCCCCTGAAGGGTTGCAATCTAGCTAGATAAAAAGAGGGCTATTTTTCCTACAAAATAAGCGTAATTTCGTTCGAAACGGCCGCCTGCAAGTATATTAACCGGGCCTCTGTATTTTCAAAATTTATCGTCGTAAGGAAAAAAGCAACAGAAAACGCATCGCCGTTGTCCGACCGAGACCTCGTACTTTAAATACCTTATCGGAGAGTAAACATAGACAAATAAATAACTTTTGATTATCATAAGCGTAGGTATCGATTAGTAAGAGAGTTAGATAGCCTCGCATACGAAGAGTAGGTTAGCATGCAAAGAAAACACAACTTGCAAGCCAACGTCAGTACTTTGTATATAATAAAAATATATAATATATGCACACACGTTGAAATGTTTTTATTGCCATTATTTGTTTTTGTTTTTTGTTTGAAAGCAGCATATGTTATGTGTGTAATATAATAACCGTAAAAAGTGATCAAAGCAGTTTCTTCATAAATCTGTTCTACTTAATTCCGTAAATGTATGAGTAACTGTAGGTATATTGTAAAAAAAACACTTTTGTTTTTCAAAGATAACGAATATATGTATTTTCATTGATTGCTTTTTAAAATCAAGGTTGTGTTAATTTTAATACGCCGCATAAGAAATTTCACTCAATAAATAATATATTAATTGTTGCGCGATGGCGGTCGAGTGTGTCGAGTGCGGAAAAAGTATTAGCCGTTACGACGAATATATAAATTGTCGTGGTGAATGTGGCAATAATTATCACATAGCGTGTGTAGGACTGACGGAAACTAAGTTTGTATAAATCAAAGAAGAAGGTTGTATCCGAAAATGGTCTTGTCCGCGTTGCAGCGCAGCCATAACCTCTAATGTCGAAGATATCAATACAATAGATACAAGCAAACTCGAATTATATATCAACGAAAGGATAACCAATGCGGTGGAACAAATAACAAATACCATAATATCGTCTTTCACAAAAGAAATCAGGAAATTAACAAATGAAAACAAAACCTTACAGCAAGAGGTAAAACAATTAAAAATATTAGTTCAAACAAAGTTTTCTATACAACATTCGGGAAGGCAGGCAGAAGAGGGCGTTTTATCACAAAACAGAATTGAAGTAAATGTACCGATACAGGAAAAACAAGGTGAAGAACCTTATCGTAAAAAGAAGCAAACAAATACTGACCTTCCCCAACAAAAAATTTACGACAATAATGCTGAAAGTCCGACGTATTTAGGAGCGATTAAACGAAATCTTAACAATAAGAGTGAAACAGGGCAAAACAAGACAATTGGCGATATTCCAGAGGAAGAACCGGAATTTACTACGGTAATCAGGAAACAAAAAAGAAAATCCCAGCTACAGATAACACATGATACAGCTACCAATGTGGAGTTAAAAGGGATTATTAGATACGCGCATCTACATGCTTTTGGATTTGAACCCAGTACGACGGACAATAATATCAGTACATACTTAGCCAACAAAGGTACTAACAAGATCAAAATTGAAAAGCTAAAATCTAAACATCCGGATGACTACTCGTCGTACAAAATATCTGTTCCCTTCGATATGCTCGAGGAAGCACAGAAACTATCACTATGGCCAACTGGTGTTAAAATAAATCGTTTTTTAGAGAGGATTTGGCTCAAGTCCCTTCAAAAAACCTAAAAAAATCAAGAATTGACACACACAAATTCTCTTTATTCCATCAAAACATATAATGTATTACAAACAAAATAGATTACATTGAAGCCTTCTTGTTTAGTAGTAATCGACCGTATTCTGTATTAGCTTTTACTGAATACTGGCTCAAACCTGCGCATATTGGACATATTACCATCAAGAACTATAAATTGATTTCTAGTTTCATACGATGAGTAAACATTCATGGCGGTTCTTGTATCTTTGTACGAGACGATATCGAAGCACATGAACTTGAGCACCTAAAACAGAAAAGTGCAGAAAATATAATAGAATGCTCTGCAGTAATTCTACCTACACTCAAATTTATAATTTTAAACATATATAGGCCGCCATATGCTGATTTAGACAGTTTTTTTTATACTCTTGAAGATATTCTACTGAATTTAAAACACAATACGGGTAGATACACCATAGTATTGTGTGGAGATTTCAATATAAATCTTATGAAGGAGAATGATAAGAAAGTCAAAACGTTCCAGGATTTGCTTAGTTCATTTGGCCTACGACAAACTATTACAGAACCTACCAGAGTTTGTGAAACTGGTGCTACTCTTATAGATAACATATTTATAAACACAAACATAAATTTTGAGAGTCTAGTAAGCAAAACTAGCTTGTCAGATCACTATGGGCAAGAAACACATTTTGAGCTATTGCTAGAACAACCAAAGACGGAAAAACTATCTTTGAGAGTCTTATCAAATAATGAAATTCTTATAATACGAGCACAGTTACAACAAGTTGATTGGGATCTATTCCTAGTACAACAACACCCAAACAAGTTCACCTCCTTACTGATATCTACGCTGAAACAGATTTATGAAACTGTGTGTCCAGAAAAAGTAAAGTTTAAACAACCAAAAGAGGTAAACGCATATTGGTTAAATGATGAGATTAAAAAAAAATATCGTATCAAACGACAGTTGTATGAAGCTATGATAAATAAAAGGATTGCAAAAAATTACTACCAACATTACTGTACATATCTAAAATCGGTGATACTTCAAAAGAAAAAAGAATGCAACACAAATTATATTTTACAATCTCAAAACAAAATTAGGGCAACTTGGAAGTTAGTTGACAGAATAACTGGACGAAATACCCGGAAAAATATTGATATTGGCAAAATATGTGAATATCATAAATATACCGCTAATGAAATGATGAATAGCTTCAATTCATATTACATAAGTATGGGTAATCATAATACCCAAGGTACTAGAAACACAGGCGATGTATCCATGAATGACAGGTCTATGGTACTATACAATGTTGATCCTGTTGAAATTCTTAATATAATAACTTCCCTCAAAGATACGTCATCCGTAGGACCTGATGGATTACCAACGAAATTAATAAAGAGTTGTGCAGATTTACTTTGTACTCCAATCGCAAACATGATTAACCTTTCCTTCGAAACTGATATATATCCCGACAATTTAAAAATAGCTACTATAACACCTATCTACAAAAGTGGCGATGAAACAGATATTGGGAATTATAGGCCCATTGCACTAATATCTATTATAGCAAAAGTAGTGGAAAAAGCCATTTTGTCGAGATTAATAACGTTCACTGAATCCTGCAACCTTTTAACGCCATTCCAAAATGCTTATATACAAGGAAGATCAACTATTAGAGCCACTTACATGGCAATCACTAAAATAACACAAGCAATATCGGAAAAGAAAGGAGTAGCCGGAGTTTTCCTAGATTTAGCAAAAGCATTTGACAGCGTAGATCATAACATCTTACTCGAAAAGCTAGAAAGAATGGGTTTTAGAGGGATAGTTCACACCCTACTGAAATCCTACTTAACAAATAGAAGCCAATGCGTACAAGTGAACTATAACGGAGAGAAATATCAGTCGCAATGGCTACAAAACCAACAAGGCATCTTGCAGGGTTCGATATTAGGAGCATTTCTATTTATGCTATATATGAATGACCTACCAGAAGTAACGCAGCATTACCTCACCATGTATGCGGATGACACGTCAATCATTATAAAAGAAAAAGACAATGATATATTGGAAAAGGAAATTGTTGAAGCTCTCGGTAAAACAAATAACTGGTTTAGCCAAAATAACTTAAGGCTTAATGTAAACAAAACAAATGTAGTTTGATACTTGACAGCGCACTATCTTGGAAAGAGCAAGTGCATATACTTACCAAGAAATTATCCGGAATGACATATGCACTGCGAACGATATCATCCGAAGTTCACGTTGAAGCAGCGTTGTCAGCTTATCACGCATATGTAGGGTCCCGGCTATCATATGGCATCATCTTCTGGGGAAATTCCGTGGATGCTGACAGGGTCTTCATCCTCCAGAAGTCGTGTCTAAGAAGCATCTTCAATCTGAAAAGGAGGAAATCATGTAGAAGTGCATTTAGAGAGAACCGTATACTTACCTTGCCTGCATTGTATATTTATGAATGTGCGTGTTTCGCGAAAAAACATTACAATGAAATCCTTGCCGAATACGAAACGAACCATATCTACAACACACGGGAATGCCAAAAACCAACTCTTCGTGTGCCGCAAACAACATATGCGCGCATACATAAAGGTGTAGTGACGCAAGTTTTAAAAATTTAAAATAAACTGCCGTATGAATTTAAGACATACACACTTAAAGATTTAAAAAAAAATCTTAAAGAACTTCTGATTCAAGAATGTTTGTATCATCCAAATGAGTTCTTTTTATGAACTCCATAATTTGATTAGTAATTTGTCAAGCATAGCTTTTGTTTTCTTTATCTATTTGTACTTAGCTGGTACCCTTTGTGTCTGTTGACATGTTTCATACTTATTGTATACTATTAAATAAAGGTTTGTTATTATTATTATTATTATTATTATTATTATTATTATTATTATTATTATTATTATTATATAATATAATATAATAAATAAACGTAACGTCTCAACAGCGTGGATAAGATTAGTGAAAAATTGTAATAATATATACGGTGTTCCACTTAAAATAACAAAGTTGACAGACAAGTATCAGATTATTAAAAATATTTTAGTTTAATAGTACACGTAGGCTGTAGTATATTATTTTCTTATTACTTTATTATTTTCAGAATTTTACAACGTGTACTTTTTCATATATCGATCGATGCAGTTCTCTGTGAGACCTGTATAGGAATGGTTTTGAGCTATTTAACTACATATTTGTACTTTATTACACAGGATATGTTCATAAGATGTAATGTTCAACGAATTTCAAAATGATAACGACAATCGAAAATGTTACCGGTTGATGTGAACTTTCATATATTTAATTGTAAGCATTCTTCGGTTATTTCCAAAGGTAGATTTTTCGCTACTAATTTAATTATGTTAATGTACTGGAAATGCAAAAGGAACAGATTAGAAATTTAAAAGAAAACAAATTTCCATTACTATACCGTAAAAGCGAGCGTACTATGATCACCCGATATTACACAAACTCAGCGCCTATATAATTTTTACGACACAATTTTACGATAAAAAGGCATTCTTTATCAAAAGTTCTGGTCTCCTAAGAAATTCACTGTACACCTACAAATGATTTGCGGTTCATTCAGTTCATTTATTGCTTCCTGTATACACTGTTGTTTTGTAATTATTAGCGGCATTAAACAAAAAATCAAGGTAGCCACTTTAGTAAACGTCAATAGTAACATTTTATGTCTGTCGTGACAGCAGCGTTGCCGGAAGCAGTGCTAAAGCACTATTTGTAGTACTTTTTTAGTGCTACTTTTAGAAAGCGAGTACTTTTTTCATTCGATCGTTCAATTAAAACTTTCGGGTGCAAAAGAAATTGTATACCTATTATGTTCCTTTTTTCTAATACTGGTAAAATGCAAGGTTAGTAAAATGTATGTATTCTAAAGAATAAATGTATTTTACCAACTTTGCCTTTTTTCTATAATGTGATTTGCTTATTAAAATTTGTGAAAAATGTTTACAACATTTGCGCCTTTTCTCATAATCACCTTAATGTGCATTTATGTAATGAAAAAAATTACTTTAATATCGTTTTGAACAGAAAATAAAGAAAAAGTAGCAGGTAGAATTAGTACAATTAAGGATTTTCAAAATTTTTTTTGTCTTGCTAAAGTACTTTTATGTTGGTGCCCCTGGCAACGCTGCGTGGCAGCATTGTTGAAAATATCAACGAAAGAAGAACGTGTTTGTTTAGTACAATGTTACAGAATTGGAAATGTATCTTATCCAATATGCAATTATTGATCTCTTTTCCACGAAACGTTTCCGAATACGGCTGTCGTCCAGGATCTTCATCTGATATTCTACCTCCAGCAGCTTGCGACTGTCTCTTTTCATGTCGATGGTGAACTCTGTAGCAATAAATTTACCTTCAATACTATTTGCCTTTTTATTTTTTAATAATCCTTCCTCAGCAACATCAACCGCAATAAAAATAACCTAAGCAAACGCATGCAATGCTGTTTTAGATTTGTCATAAGGTACCGTGCATATTAATTATGCGTTGGCTTTTCTAGTGCAGTGTTTCCTCAGGGATCTCGATATGATCTTCTACTTCCAACAACTCGCAACGGTCTCTTTTTTTTGTTAGTGGGCTGTAGCCGTTCCCGTAATTATAAATCTATATTTAATATTCCTGTATAGCCGCTCTTGTGAACAACATTCTTTCTTTTGGATAGATTCCATTACCTTGCTTCTTTTACTCATTACATGCTTGGTGGTACTCTTGTAAATAAAATAATTGTTTTTGATGGGTTCGAATACGTATGATAATAAACTTACCTTGTCTGGATTCGGCGTAACAATGTTGCGTTATTTCCGGGAAAAAATCGCAACGAAATTCGATAAGCATGCCCGGCATCCATGTCAATTTTCTAGCTTCTGGCTTCTGCAGCCTGCGGTGGATTTCGAGTAGATTTTTCCTAAGCGTGTAATAATTTCTATCTAAGCGTGCGCTAGAAAAAGGGCAGCGCTATCCGATGCTTTTGGTGGATCATCTTTTATTAATGAACATCATTTGTTTTATAAACGTTTTATGTAAAATAATAAATAATGGTACTTCCCTCTTGAAATAATTTTCGTGTTTTTTTTTAAATCTTATGACACCCTGTTATCTGATCTAATATTTTTATATAGTAATCGTAAGTTTGTCGAAAAATTAATAATAAAGATTTTTCTCCTATTATCATACATTCCATTTAATTATCAAAGTAGGCCGATCATTCTGAGAACTTGCATGACTCCATAACTCTTCGTTCTAAGCAGTAACACATCGACGTACTGTGAACTGAAAAAGTACTTTACCTGTAACGGAATTGACAAACAGATTTTATCAAAGTAGGCTGATCATTCAGAAAATAGCATAACTATTCATTCTGAACAACTTTTCTTAGTAACACTTTGGCCTACTATGAACAGACAACGTACTTTACCTGAGATGAAAATAATTTTTGGTCAACTGTAACTACACTCATGGACAAATTTAGAGGAACGCCAAAAAATAAATAAAATAAAGATTTTTTTATATAACTAATTTTTTAATTCGCATAAACATGTTTTACAAGATTTTCTGCTGATTCACAAGAAATATTTACGTACAATTTAACTTTTTTCCTAAATTTAAAGAAATTTGTAAAAACTAACATTTCATCCAAAAACAAAATTAACAAAACCAACGCAGCCTGCAACGAATGTTTAGCACACGAGAAAAAGATTTCAATATCGTATATTCCCTGCTCTTGCCCTTAACACTGCTTGCAGCCTCTTAGGCATCCCTCTAATCAACTTAACTTGGGGAATTTGATCCCATTCCTCCAATAGAGCATTTCTAAGTTTTTGTAGGTTATGAGCTGCAGGATTTCTGTACTTTAATTATTCAACCCTGTCTCCAACATGCTCTATTGGGTTTAAATCCGGGGACCTCGTTGTCCATTCCAAGGTGTTCAACTGAACCCCTTGCGAATACCAAGTAGCAATGCCTGCAATGTAAAGTCTAGCATTATCATGCATCAAAAGAAAGTTGTCACCAATGTATGGTGCGAAAGGCACAACAAGGTCTTCTAAAATGGCTGTCACATATCTACAGCTATTGAGGATCCATCTTCTACAATGTAAAGCTCTGTGCGCGCTCCCAAAGTACCACCTCAAACCATCAGGAACTCTTTCGACAATGTTACAATGGGCATATCTTTCACCTGTTTGCCGCCACACTCTTCCATCACTCTACCATCATCTGGCCGGAGACTAAATCTGGACTCGTCACTGAAGAGCACCTGACTTCAATTCCTTATTGACTAAAGTCGGTGATTTCGAGCAAAAGTCTTAACGAGCTACTCTGTGTTGCTTGGTTAGCAACGAGCCTTTGGCAGATATACGTGAGACCATTCCTGATTCTCTGATCCTTCGTTTTACGGTTTTTGTGCTTATATTTATCTGACGTACTTACTGAAGGCTACTTCTAATATATTACTCATTATCAACAAATCCGTGTCAAAAAAATTGTTTTAAGCTGCTGTTATAAAATCAACAGTGTTTTTGGCGCCCCTCTAAATTTGTCCACCTTGACTTTAAAAAGTCGATAGCAAACTAAAAATAAGTTTCAGACCAAGCAGGACTTATTTCCCAAATATTAAATTCCAACTCAAAAATTTTTTATCCATTATACTTAGTGACAACTCCATCTGTAGACACGCTGTATGTATTCGTCGCAACTTAAAGTAGCAAAAGTGATTCCTGTTTTCAAGAAAGATGACGCAAATGAATACCAAAACTATCGCCCCATAAGCATCTTGCCTGCTATAACTAAGATCTTTGAACAAGCGATCGCGAACAGGCTCACCAATTACCTGGAAAACAGAGGACACTTAACTAACAAACAACATGGGTATAGAAAAGGACGCTCCGTTTCATCGGCAATACTAGAAGTATTAAACAAAGCTTACCTGGGATTCGATAATAATCTCTATACCAACGTAGATATGTTAGATCTGTCAAAGGCTTTTGACTCCATTACTTCAGAAATCCTCATCCATAAATTGGAATGGTATTAGGGGTAATATACAGAAACTCTTGAGATCCTATATAACTGACAGGAGACAGGAGACTTACTGGAATAACATACTTTCTGAAACCAAGAAATTAATTACGGAGTGGCACAAGGTTCGATATTGGGGCCACTTTTATTTACAATTTACATAAATGACTGCCAACATGAAAGGTGCCGAATTATGTTTATATATATGCTGATGATACGTCATTGATTGTTCAAGCTACTAATCTTCAGGAATTTCTGGTGGGTTTTCTGGGTGTAAGAACAGACACTAAACTAAAGTGGCAGGCGCACATCAACGTCCTTGCATCTCAATTATCATCACCTTTGCTATGCTTATGCTGTGCTATGCTACTTTCCATCATATTTAAATTATGGTGTGATATTCTGGGGCTCCTCCAATGACGTGTACAAAATCTTCATTCTGCAAAAGAAAGTAATCAGAACACTGTGTAAGAAGGGAAGACATACGTTACCATGCATTTTTATTCTTAACGCGCAATTACATATATGTACACTGCAGGATAGATAATTTCTGGCTAAACATAGCTAAACCATCTATGTCGGATCTAAAATTCATAGTGTTTGGATGTTCTAGAGATGTTTTACATAATTCAACATCCAAACACTATGAATTTTAGATCCGACATAGATGGTTTAAGCAATATTTATTCATATTTATTTCATTTACAAAAAATTTAAAATTTAAACAATAAGTAAAGATTGATTTTGATTTCGAGATTCAGTGGTTCTGAACTTTTTATATAATATTTATATTATAAAAACAATCCAGTCAAATGTAATTCTTTGGTATTAACTTAATCACATTTAATTATTGATATAATATGATTTCTACAATAACTTACTTGAAATTGTTTTATATTTAATAATATCAACCCGTATATTTCGTTTTTAAATTTGGCGGGTATGAGTCTTCAACAAATGTCATCGCCTTATATTTTTTTATTTAATCTCCTTTTTATATTGATCTTTGTATCGATTTCCTCATTCATCAGTCACCGCTTCTCAAATGTACATCGTAATAAAAAGAATTTTAGTTCACAAGTTCGATTTATCTACTCATTGTAAGTTACAATATAATTATTACTATTCTTTTAATTTACATCAATGTAAATTGAACTTGTAGTATTGAAGCTTTAAATAAAAGCGAAATATTGGTGAAAATTTAAAAGAGTTACATTTTTCTGAAACCCTGGTCGTCATCCCGAGTAAAGCTGGCCACGAGCGGTACCGCGCAGTAGCGTAGAGTCGACCAGGCCTCGCGTTCCACTAGAGTTATTCTGCTAATAGAGATGTTTGCTGCCGCAAATAATTTCGCTCATCTTTTAAATAAAAATTAAATAACACGTGCTTAAACACTTACCATTTTAAGAGCCCTCCGTGAAATCACAAAGTGAATAATGTCTGTTAAATATCTGTAACATTAGATATGTTTCAACTGTTGTTTCGGCAAAACTAGTACGGCATGAGGAAAAAATGCGTTTATATGCAGAGAACGAACGTTCTACATCTAGTGACGTAATATTTGCGTAAGTAAAATAATCTTTCAAATAACTTAACGATTCTGTTGACGCACCTTCACAAATGTGTCTTAATGTGCCAAAATCAGAATTTTTCTCAAAAACACTTTCAAATTTTTCTAGAACAGAAACATTTTTTGCGTCTTCAATCGCGCATAGCTGTGCGTGAACATGTTGCACTATTTGTAGAGATTCTTCTAACGGCACCGCAGGATTTTGTAATTTTTCTATTGCATCTGCTAGCCCGAAGTAATTGTCGTGAATGATTTTTAAATCCATTTTAACCTGACTATCTTGAAATTTCGACTGGCTTTTCTGGATAGCGGCAGCTTCCTTTGTATCGAATTGTAAAACCACGTTCATAATATTGTCAAAATATTTATGATAATAAAACGCGGCCTGTAACTATGTTCCCCAACGAGTTAGAATAGGTTCTGGTGGCTCTGGTATACGGGGGCACAGTCTGTGAAATTCATGAATACGTTTCGGTGATTTGACAAATACTGCTTTGGTATGCGCTATTAAAGCGTCTACCTCAGGATAACATTTTCTGATACTATCCGTCACAAGATTGAGAGAATGAATTTTACACGTAATGTGTAACAAATTAGCAGAATGCTTTTTAAGAGACCGGCCTACAGAAAGCATGTTTGCAGCACCATCACTCACTAACATCAAGAGTTGGTTTGTTGAAAGTTCAAACTTGTCCAATGTATTTAACACTAACTTTGAAATTACTTCGGCAGTACACTGATGTATTCGTTTGGAGACTAATAGAATTGAAGGTGTCGATTGATGAGGTTCCAATTTGCGTGCCATTACATTAAGAACAGAATGTTTCTTCCGATCTGTTGTTTCGTCAACACACAACCATAATTTTTGATCTTTCAACTCCGATTTTATTTTTTGTTCAATATGTTCGCGCGCAGATGGCACAATTCTTCGTAACGATGTTCGACTTGGTAATTTGCACTCCGAATAGTTATTCCAAAAGCAGATAAATGGTTCCTTGTCTAGTAAATTAAGCGGTGTATTACATGCGATAAACGTAACGCATAAATTAAATATAAATTTTTCATTGTCTCGTGCGCAATTTCTTTTTGAGACATGCTTTTCACTATTTACGTGTCGTAGACAATGTTGTCTGGACCAACACATTAACGGGATTTTACAGATTACACATTTAATTTTAGCACCTTCATATATTAAGTCTGGAATTTCTGCAATAAATTTTCGAAATTTGTCCGACCGCGGTCGTTTTGCTGACGAAATCATAATTTTTCTAGGACAGATAAACAATGGCGCAAATGACCGGCAGCGAAAATGTCCGTACTGCTCCGCAGACGAAGTAATACTACCGGTCCTCTCGGTCCAAACTGATTCTACGCCGATGCGCGGTACCGCTCGTGGCCAGCTTTAATCATAACAATTCCACCAGAAATCGAGAACAATTACGAGTCCCACTCCATCGAATAACCACACGGAGATCGGTTGACTACTGGGGACCAAAACTATACAATATGATACCATCTGATATGAAAACATCCCTAAATCGTTTTAAAATTTCAATGAAATAAATACTAAAGAAACTGAAGTGTCATAGTATAAAAGAATTTGTCTCGAACTATAATTAGATATTGTATACGTTATATTCCTTCACTTTTATTCTTTTTATTCTGTGTGTTTTTATCTTTATATTATTTTATTTATACATTTCTTTTATTTATACCATTTTAATTATTTATATTGATTTTTATTGATTTTGACAATGTGTACTTTTACACTAAATATATAACAATGTCTGTAATAGCTTGATTGCGATAAAACGATATTATTATATTCAGAACTCTTCGTTTACATTATATCAATAAGCACCACTCCCACGCTTTATGCACTGTATTGACTTATAATCTGTTTTCGTTTGTTAACAGGTAACAGTACAAGCAACTCTTCAGGCGGTGGGGACACAACATCGTTGAAGCCTTTCTCACGGTGGTCGATGTGTAACAACGCAAAGCCAAATAAATCTCCCGGAAAAAACAACCGCCAATACATCCACTGTAACGCAAGACGATGGATAGTTACGACGACAACATGAAACAACTTTCCCGGAAACGGCTTCGAGCACGGTGCCGCCTCCGGGTGTTCCTCTGGAGAAATTACCACTGAAGTGATTTTTGTAGATGTGAACGCTGAAACTGTGATGTAATTTATACATATTATGTACTTAATAATATTGTTCCTATTAACGATGTTAATAATTTTATATTGATAAATGTTACAATTTAAGCTATGTAAATAGTTACATATGTATTGTACAGTACTTCGTTTCTCTGTAATTAATACTCTGAATACATAATAAATATCGTTTTAAGTTATTGGCAAATTCAGATATTGTTCGGGATATCAACGTCATATGCAAACTGTAAGAAATTGTTTTCCCAGAGACAATTAGCTCATGTTCCTTATTCCATGCAAGAAACAACAAGGTGTTTATGCGGGATTTATGTAAATACAATAGAGGTCAAAGCTTGGCTATTTGGAAGTCAATATCTTGTTTGGTGACCGTGATATTAAGGAGTATTAGCATTCAATAACCCGTAAACAGCTTAAAATTAAGCTATTATTAACATTAATTTGCATTGCCGACATTACATATACAAATCAACTTGTTCCCTTTCTATAAAGTATCTAAATATCTCATACAAAAATGGCAACAGTTCTTATCATGATTATAAAAAGGAAGAAATACTGTTGCTAATCCCGTTGATTGCGTAGTGTGAAGATGCACCTTCTTGCTGAAAACAAATGAGGTTATTTGATGGATCAACGTCCTCTTAATTGAGAAAGGCGGCAGCTAAAACGGGAATCAATTCGAACTTAAGAAATTCTAGGTTCCCGGTCAACGTCTCTTCAATGAAATAAGGTCCCAGCATTAGAGCACTGCACGGGCCTATTTTTCACGGCCCGGCCCGCCCGTGGCCCGTTACAACATGGAGTAGGCCCGCCCGTTGCGTTCATTACCTCGGCACAAGGCCCGGCCCGTTAGGAAATTTAGGCCCGTTTGGCCTGTCTAAATTATTTTAAGCCTGTTTAAGTAATTATATCTGCGCCGTCTATTTCTAACCATTTTTTAATTACTACATTATAATGAGTAGAATGAAACATTTATTTTGTTTATTCTTGCATGAAACCAAAGGAAAACGTAACATAACATTGCATACATTAAAATTGTTAATACAAAACGATATCGTACAAACTAAGCAGCATTTACTGCATACGTTATATCCATTCGATGTAGTTAATAAAACATTTTCGGTCAGTCAGACCCGTACAATTTTAGCCTCGGCCCGGCTCGCAATGAAAAGAGACGAGGCCCGCCCGCGGGCCCGGGCGGGCCGGACTTTTCCTAGCCCGTGCAGTGCTCTACCCAGCATTCGGGTACCAAAGAATTTCGCGAATTCTTTGTTCAGTACCTACAATTTTGCATATGACGGAACCATGAAGGAAAACGTCGCCTCGTCAGAAAAAAGGAAATGTTTGATGAAATTTGCATTGTTGTCTTGTATTTTACCATTTTAAAGTTTGAACATTTATCTATTTTTCTCCATAATCGCCATTTCGGTCGATGCATTTTTGTAGACGCTGTGACACTGTTTGTATGCCCATTTCATACCAGCTCGCCGCCATGTCCTTGAGTAAGCGTTGAACCTCTTCTTTCATCTCGTCGTCGGAGCTGAATCGCGTTCCGGCCAGATGTTCTTTCAACTTAGGGAACCGTTGGTGGTCACTGGGTGCCAAGTCCGGACTATAGGGTGGGTGGGTGATATTCCATTTAAACTGTTGCAGGAGAGCGACGGTCATGGCAACTGTGTTTTGGGATCGAAAGGGGGTATTGTTGGTCGACATTATGCCTGCAGGGACCACAATAAACGCTGACAGATAATGTGAAACACTGGAAAAACTCAGACGGGCAATTCAAAACCGGTGAAGAGGAATGCGGGGGGCGTAAGCATTCTCCGACAACGTGAAAGAAGAACGTGGGCGTACAACAACTGTTACAGCGTCTACAAAAATGCATCGACCGAAATGGCGATTATGTAGAAAAATAGATAAATGTTCAAACTTTAAAATGATGTATATACGAGGGCGAATCAAATATTAACCGGACTTTTGTTTTAGAACATTTATTAGTACAGTAAATAAAATTTTGAATACACCTTATTTTTCTATATAATCTCCTCTTTTATTCACACATGTTTCCCACCGAATCGGAAGTTTTTTAATTCCGTCATCAAAGAATGAATCTGGTCGCGTCTGTAACCAATTGCGCACGAACGTTTCTGCACGTTCGTCGTCGTCAAAGTGATGACCTCTCAGTTCTTTGAATGGCCTAAACGTGGTAGTTACACGGCGACAGATCGGAACTGCAGGGCGGATGTTCTAGTGTTTCCCAATGAATTTTGTCCAATTTTTCTTGGGTTAATGCAACTGTGTGTGGCCGAGCGTTGTCATGGAGCACAATCGCACTTCGAATAGGCATGTCTCGCCTTTTTCGTCGATAGGCCAGTTTCACTTCATCAAGCAGTTGACAGTAGTACGCAACATCTCACGGATCGCAAGAATATTCGTCTCACTGGTGCTTGTCCGCGGTCGGCGTGCATGGGTCTCATTTTGCACTGACTCTCGGCCATCGGAAATTTTTTTGTGGCAGTCGTAGACTTGGGTCCTTGAAAGCGTTTTTTAGGCGAAATGTGCAGTTAGTCGACGCAAAATTTCGGCAGGTTTTACGTCCTCCCGCAACAAAAACTTAATAATAATGCGTTGTTCAACAGACGTGTGCACCTCTTGCTAAGACATGATGCTACTAACAACCAATCTGCTCTGGCGAGCCGAACCGATTTACTCCCCTCCACTTTACATCCCCATTCAACATATATCAACACGTCACGTTACTCACTTCACCTAAGGAAAGAAAAGTGCGGTTAATATTTGATTCGCACTCATATTATAGAAAATAAATGGATTTTTGTATTCTAAGAAAAAATTGGAGACCTTATTTTTGGGATTACCCTCGTAGATTAACCACTTCTGCTTAAGTACACAATCGATCTCCGAAGCCAATCATCAAAAGGAACTTTATGCCTTGTTTTTCAGTTAAACGCATTTTGAATTTAAATTAGATGTGGAAACTAATTAATGAAAACTTGTAAACACTTGCATCAGTAACATATGGTTACTATGATTTTTTAAATTTCTGAGTTTATTTGCCGCTTTGATCTATTGTTTGTGTTCATTTAATTTTTGCAATCTCACAAACTATTTACAATAAAGTATATAGGGGGTTTACCAAGAAACTTATTTAGTCGTCTATCTAGATCTGCAAAAATATATAGGATGTTATGTTTTAAATAACAAAGTTACTACAACAAGTCACCACAAAAAAAACTCTCAAACCGGAGTGAAATTAAATTGTAATGCCTATACGTAGAAAACCACATCAAAGGTAGAAATCGACATGGTCGACCATATTTCCAACAAAAAATTTGCTAGAATTTTATCAAATTTATTCCTTTCATCGTGAACGCAGTGTATATTGTTACACCTTTTATTAAAAAATCTGTCTGTCCTTAAATAATGAAAAAAATAAATTATATTAAAAGGTCTTATATTCCTACTATTACAGCGAGAGTTCCTTGCAAACGGTTTCATAATATTATACGCCTTTGGTGTTTTATAGCACAAGTTTTTATGTACCAAGAAGCAAATTAAAAAGTTTTTTCGACGAAATGTGAGGAAAATAAGACGCTAAATTAGAAAAATTTGCAGAAAAGAATTAAAGTTTTCTGTGGAAGTCTGCTATAAGTCATATACTTACACACATTTTGTATTTGTTTTTAAATATTAATTTAAATTTTAATTCTAGCGAATTAACATTTAAATTAATTTTTAATTCTAGAGAAAATTAAGTAATACTAACAGATTTAAAAAATCCAATAAGTTTACAACATTAAAAACTAATCAAGTACCTATTCCCAATTTTTGTTTAATTACGGCATATCAGTTGCATCGATAGACTAAAATTTAACCTTAAAACATTTAATCATGTAGATAGTCAGTGGACCTGTGCAAAAAAGGGATTTGTCTTTATAATTTACTTAAATTAATATATGTAGATAGAGGAAAAAAGTTCATAAGAAGAGTTCAAGAGCGATAGGCTAGAGTTTGTTAAAAAGATGGTACCGGCAGTGGCGCACCGCAAAAGTAGGTACGTAATATACAATATTAGTGAAAAATAATATCGTTCGACATCCAGTGAAGTAAGATTTGCAAATGTCAGATATTCCTTTTCCTCATCTGTAATTTGGTAAATCGGGATTTTTCGTTAAAATTGTACCAAATTTTTGAGCAACATCGACTCCTATAGTGTTCGTCAAGTTTTCTAGAGTGGCTCGTAAATTGTTTATGCAATTTAATGCGTTTCGTGCAGATAAGTGACTGTTTTCTAATTGCTAAATAGCTTGTGCAACTTCAGAATAGTTCATGGAAGTTTCATCTATTTGTTGTTGAACGTCCAAATTGGAAACAAGTTGCTGACTATCTCGAACTGCTGCAGAATCATTTGAATCAAGTTTCAAGATGACATTCTTCACTTCTGAAAAATATTTCTGATAGTAAGATACTGCCTGGAGTCATGTTCCCCATCGCTTTATTACAGGCTGAGGTGGTGGTGGTAATTTCGGACACAATTGTTTGGATACACGGAAGTGTTTGATGAACTTTTTTGGTAGATGCTATTAACTTATCCACCATCGGATACTTCTTTCGAATGGTTTCAGCTACAAGGTGACATGTGTGTATGAGGCATGTTATGTGAAGAAGAGTCGGAAAGCATATTTTCAACATCCTACCAACTCTCAGCATTGTTGCGGCTCCGTCAGTAACGAACATTGTGACTTGGGTTCCTGTGATACAAAATTCTCTCAACGAATCTTTTATTATCTTGACAACGGTTTCTGCATTAGCTTTCTGAATCCTTTTACTGGATAACAACAATAAAGCTGGTGGACCATCACGTTTTAAAGGACGCGCTACAACATGAATGACGCTGTGTTTCTGAGCATCAGTTGTTTCATCCACACATAGGCAGATTTTCTTATTTCTCAACTCGTCTTTTATACATTCCTTTACTGTACCTTGCACACGTGGCAAATTGTATCGTAATTGCATAGATGTTGGGAGCTTCCATGAGGGAACGTACTTAGCCCAAAAAAGACGAAAGTATTCATTAGATACTAGATGTTGTGTGATGTTGCACACACTTAACATAAAAATAAAATCATATAAAAATTGCCAGTATGGAATACTGTTTCTTAAATTCAATACATGACGTTTACTTTTACAATGTTTTCTACATTAAAACCTATCGCGACTTAGTAATCCGCTATTGCATATTGTGCAGTAAATATGCGGACTTCTATATTCTAATCCAGGGAAATGCCTGAGATATTTATTCACATTCGAAGAGAACGTTACTCTCTTTGAGCGTCCCATCTCCGCGTATTTATTTGGCGTGCAGCGTGCAACGTACTGTCGCTTTGAACTCTCTCGCGGTACTGTCAAGATCGACTACGAGTTGAAAATTACCCCTACCCACGCCGCTACCGCTACGCTACTGCCATCCAGTACCACCTTTTTAACAAACTCTAGCAATAACACACTACATGTACTACACAGTACATAATAATGTTACAAAAGAACTATTCATTTTCACAATTAGATATATTTAATACATAGGTTATACCAATTAACAATAAAATATATTTCTTGAAATACATTTGTGTAAATCTTGATTTACAACAAAATTTTTGTCTTGTATCTGTTAGTATATTTTTATACGTCGAAAATGTTCTTTCAACGCCGATTGATGTGATTGATGCACATTTTAATGCTGCAATATGGTCGGGATTTAAATCTAAAGCATTATTCATCGGATTTATTAATAAAATTTTTGCTGTGGCAGTTAATGTTTGAAATCCATAAATTTTTTATCTTTGAACACTGTTAAATTAATCTAGTACGGTTTTATCAGCTTTACCTGGGACAATTTTTAATAAATTTTCACAATGTTCTCCAATAGAAATTAACCAAGGCATTTTAGGCAGTCTCTATTTTTTTTAATTGAATTATATACTTAAACTATAATAGGCTTTCATGTACGTCAATTGCTCAATTTTTCGAATAAACTTTTGGATTTTTTTATTTATTTAGCTGAACCTATAAAATCTAATCTAATAAAATCCTTGGCACCTAACTTTCTGTGTAGTTAGTCACCCGTTCGGTCCCGGGTGTCACGCTTTGTGCTTTCCCTACCCTAGCGTCCATTCAGGTAGTTAGATTTGAGTAAATATCCAATGGCTAAGAATGCGAAACTTTAATCAACGAGTTCATGTCAGGCCAACTGACAACTAATTGTGTTAAATCAATCATTAAAATTAATTTGTCAAAAACAAAAACGCTATATTTTTTTTTCTATGGGTGGGGAGGGAGGAGAGGTTCGTTATAAATTTTTTTTTTCAAGAATGATTGACAATCGGACTATAACGGGTTTATTTTTCCTACTTTTTCTTACTTCTCTGTTAGATACGTTTGTGGTTATTAAAGATTTAATTGTCAATCGATATGTCATATTATGTATGAATAGATCGTCTTCGTTTATTTTATGTATTGGCAATAATATGGTTGAACAAATCCATTCATTAGTACGTTTTATAAATAAAAAGTTGTTAATTTGTAAAATATGACAATTATAATATATTTTGGCTTTCCTCGGTGAATTGTGAAAATCCGTGATTTCCTTGGTATCCCCGACATAAGTTTAATTACGTCGGAAACGAAAAAATCTCGTCCCGGTAAGGAATTCCCAGGTATTAAAAAGTGAACACTCGTGGAGTAACACACCCCATGGTGTAACACGCCCGTTGGGTAAACCAGGACGAATTTTTTTCAAGTATTTAATTACTTTGGAAATACCAAGGAAATCACGGATTGTTATGACAATTATATTTTTGGTGTAGATATGCATTAGGTAACGCCCGTTTTTTATCAAACACGTTCGATTGATGAATTCCGCCAATGATGGTTTCACGATAGATTTATAACATGAAAAATCCGTCATTGTTGCTTCGAGCAAACTAAACCATTTAGAAACGGTTTGATAGAAATGGAGAGGACATTGACATGTTAGTGTTATCAATCCAATCATCAATCTTTACTACAAAGAAAAACAATGGTTGATAAAATGATTGGTGCGCTCATTCCAGCAAAAAACTAATTCATCCGAATCGGATTTGAGGTCACTAGCCGGTCTTCGCAACAATAATAGTAATAACATGATATGAGTTGTTTGCGATATATGTATACACAGGGAGCAATTCCGCCGAGAGGCGGAATTATTTATTTATAATGATAATTCCACCGGCGTAACGGACATGTAGACTGTGCGTTTTTAACATTTTAAGGCCCGGTCTTTTAACTTACTTTTAAAGTTTCCTGTAGATTTATCTGCTTTGTTAGTGAAAAATTCGTCTTTTAACTACCTTTAAGTGATAATTTTACTAAAAGGAACTTTTTCTTCTTACAATGAAGATTCCAACCTCAACTCCATCATCAAAACAGGTAGCCCATCGCAGTTGTGATTTGTGACAGTATGTGTACAAGTTTATTGAGCAGTAAAAATAAAATGTATTTAATTAATTGATGAAGAACATCAAATTTTGATTAAAGCGGATTTAGTAGAGCTTGCAGAATTGGTAAATCCTGCGAGGAAGCATATACTTTTCAACCTCGAAGCAATCACATGAATGTTTGGGATGGCAAAGAATTTATTAGACGTTTTTAACTATAAAAGATTTCGGTTCGGAATATTTTACGAGAAATTGAAAAACACGTGCCCCGCGAAAGTAAGTTATTTTACTTATAGATAGTGTGTCTATTTGAATATGCAAACGACTTTTTAGATCCGTAAATAACTAAATAAGTAACTCTGTAAAATTCTTTGTACATTTTCTTTTCCGTCATTCAGTAATTGTATTCGACATTTTTCAAATAAGATAGAAATCGTTTTCGGTTATGTGGCAATATGAAGTAACATGACGAAGTGAGGTTATAACACAAATTATAAGAACAAAACAGTCACACTCCGCAGCTATCGCTCTCAGATTTAACACATATACCGTCCATCTCTTTTCTATGGGCGCATGCGTTTGACAATTTACAGTTGCCAACCTACTTTAAATTGATATTATATGCCTTTTAACTAAAAACAAGTTTTATACCATATAAAAGACTCATTTCTTTAAAAGTCAGATTAATCTGACTTTTAATTTGATATTAGTTTTTGTTAAAAAAGACTTTAAAAATAAGTTAAGAGACCGGGCCTAAATCGGTAGTAAAAAAAAAACCTCCATTATGATGTTTCTAGAAATGTCAAATATTCCGAAAATCCATTGACATTCTATTAAAAGCGTTCTTTTATTACGATATATTGCTTTAAAGCAGTAATTCATCAGTGACGTCACTTCCCAATTTTTACGATCAAGCTCTGAAGATTTTCCGATGAATAAAGAACTCGCCTAAGTACAACTATCAACTCAAAACGTATTGGTGGATAACCAATGTAACCACCATGCCTCCATCCGGCGGATAAAAAAACGCACGCGTATTATTATAAAATGTCACTACTGTCATTTGCATATTATTTGTTGACATAATCAAAATCACATATCATCTAAATTTTCAGTTACAATACTCAAGACTCTTTTTTTCTTTGGACCTTAAAATCAAAATTACTTCACACAATGACATCAAAGTACAAGGTAATTTATGTTATTAAATAAAGTAGTAAAGTTATTAGAAACCCCTAAACAAGTTCTTTAAATCTTGCAGGTAGGTATAATAATGGGACATGGTTTAGATAATATGGAAATAATAAGAAATCCTGTGCCAAGACCGGTAACAACAATCTTCGGAGATCCATCGGGATTCTTGGTAGAGTGCTCGATCGATAAGATGGAATGTGCCATAATGCCGCGATGCTCAGAGTCTCTCTATTCGCCACCCAATCTTATAAATTACAGAGCCAACGTTTGGGCATTAAAAGAAGCCGGATGCACACATGTTATCGATATAATAACAGGTGGATCGCTCAAAGAGGAAATAAAACCCGGAACTCTCCTTATGCCCGATAATTTTATAGATTTGTAAGATACTACCACCTGTTGTACGAGAGACGTTCAGTAATTAACGAGACAAATGGCGGTGGAAAAAAATAATTTATTCAATGACAATGAAATCTACACTACTTTTCAATGTAGTCTCCACCAACATTTAGGCACTTCTCCCATCGCTTTGTGAACTTTCTAATTCCAGTGCTGAAAAATTATCGACTTTGGTGTCCGAGCCACTTGTGTACAGCTTCTTTGACAGTTTCGTTGTCTTCGAACTTGGTGCCGCGTAAAAACTCTTTGAGCGGGCCGAACAGAAAATCAGAAAATCGGACGGTGCGAGGTCGGGATAGTAAGGAAAACATGGCAACACTTTCCAACCCAAATTTTCGTTCACCTCTCGCGTTTTCTGGGCAGTTTAGGGACGGGCGTTATCGTGCAGTAGAATCACACCTTTTGAGAGAGTTCCCTGGCGTTTTCTTCTTACAGCAGGTTTCACTTTATGTTACAAATTGCAATAGTACTTACTGTTCACAATACATTGCCCTTCTAAATAGTCACAAAAATTGGGCCTTGAGAGTTCCAAAAGACCGTTAACATCACTTTACTTGCAGACGCGAGAGTTTTGAATTTTTTCTTAGCGGGCGCATCTGGATGTTTCCATTCAAGACTTTGCCGTTTGGATTCAGGTTCACAGTGGTGAATCCACGTTTCATCGAAGGTTATAACACGGTCTAGAAAGTCATTACGTACATCTCGAACACGTTTTGCGATAATTCAGCTTGTCATGAATGATTGAATACACAGTTCCAACACCAACATTACACAAATCAGCTACTGTCACAATTATTATACGCCTGTCATCGAGAATAAGGTCATTTATGCGATTTTGTAGCGCGTCGGTCGACACTTCAACCGGCCGTCCGGAGCGATGAATATCGTTGATACTTCTTCTGCCCAATTTAAACTGTTCAATCCACTTGTACACGTTTCCGGGGCTTAAACACTTTTCACCATACTGTTTCAACATTCTCGAGTAAACTTCGGCCAGCTTCACACCTTCGAATAACAAAAATTTTATCACTGAACGTTACTCTTCCGTCGTACACGTTTCGAGAGGAGCCGACGTTTTTAAATGAACAAAATGTGTATGTTTGCTTTTATTTCTTTCAAACAGCCGACTTATTTTGTCACCAAGGTTGCCAAATTGACTCACAGAAAGTTTCGTCTAAAAATATTTAATAGTCTTCCCGCTAATGCAGTTTGTCTCGTTAATTACTGAACGTCCCTCGTACATAATTCCTTTGTATCTTGAAAATGTGTCTGTTTTAGTACCAACAGTAGAAACCATACCTTTTTTGACGGAAAACCGGGATCGTTACCGGGCTGTTTATTATGCCCCATGAATCCACCATTCTGTGAATCTTTACGAAAATCACTCTTGGAGGCATCTAATCAAGCAGGCATTAAATGTGGTGACGGCGGAGTTGGAGTTACTATAAATGGACCCCGATTCGCTACAAAATCTGAAAGTATTATGTACCAAAAGCTGGGAGGTGATTTCGTCACTATGGTTCTATCATCAGAAGTAAACATTTATTAAAATAACTGTTATCAATATAACAATGTATTGTCTTTTTAGTCGATATTATGTAAAGAAGCTGGGATGTTATACGCGTGCATTGCTTTAATAACATCGTACGATAATTGGAAAGATGGTAGCAAGAACAACGCCAAAGTTATTAGAAAAGTAAAAGCTGCTCACCGAGATACTATTGAAACATTAATCAACGCTTGCATTAAACAAATTCTAACAAGAGACTGGGATAAGGAGATTGAAGATCTTAAGGTATTTATGTCATGCTGAAAGTATATAGAAAAATAATCTGTAGTGGGTGACCGGTTAACGAACATAATACGTTTCAAGACTACGATCATTGATTCGCCATGCCATAAATTTTTATGAGAAATCGATTAATTCGTTCCGAAGTTACAAAAATTGAAATAAGTTTTTAAGTTCTTAGTTTATTTATTGAAAAAATAATATACAAAAAATGAAATGAAAAAATGTATTAATCAGTTCTGATCAGTAGATAGCCTTCTTCCTTCTGCAGGATTTTTTGAAAATGGTGAATGGTATTCTTGTTGCAGAGATCCCCAATTTTATTAACCTCAATCTGATTTGAGTACCAATTTAAGACCCTTATTCTGACACCAGTTTACCCTTCCTGGAGGATCTTTGACCCAGGACCAGTTGCGCCTAGCAAAACCCCGTGATCAGTCGGGTCCTGCTTCAACAACACAAGCCGTTTTTAACAGATTTCTTCTAAATTAATAAAAAATTGTGCATTGTTTCTTTGAAACGTATTCTAAAAAAAACATCTAATAAGTCACACGCTCATTCTATATATCTTTTTTTATACGAGGAAGGTATGAGAAGTACCCGTGTTGGGAGACAGATGGCGCTTTGTGTCAAAATCTGCATTACCGACTGTGAGTATTATTCTTTAGTCATCGTCTATCAACATCTCGAAGAAATTCATCGAGTAGTGTTGTTTCGAGAGCTGTTGAAAGTGAGCAATTTTATGTATTTGCGGAATCATGAAAAAAGAACAATACCGGTCGGTGATTCGATGTCTTTTTTTGAATAGGAAAACGTGTACAGAAATCAAAGAGAAGTTGGATATGGTTTGTAAGGACCATGTACCTCCTATGACTACCATCAGATACTGATTTAGTGAATTTAAACATGGCTGAACATCCGTCTTTAATTAGGAGCGGTCAGGTGGTTCCATTGAGGTGACTATGGTCAATATGATCAATAAAATTCATGATATCGTGTTAGCAGACTGGCGGGTGAAGATTAGAGAGATTGCTAATATGCTAAACATCTCAATTGAACGTGTGCAAAGCATCTTTCACGAAAAATTGGGTATGAGAAAGCTATCGACGAAATGAACTGCTGGCGATTGATCAAAAACGGAATCGCGTGACAACTTCAAAGCAATGTTTGGACATATTTAAGCACAACACGAGTGAATTTCTGAGTTATGTGACTGTAGATGAGACATGGACACATCACTGCACGACAGAAACCAAAGATCAATCGGAAAGATGGGTTTTTCCCGGCGAACGTGCATCAAAATGGTAAAGACGATTCCATCAGCCAGAAAAATTATGGCGACGATTTTTTGGACTTCGCAAAGCATAATCTTAATTGATTATTTGGAGGAGAGAAGAACAATTACGGGACAGTAGTATACTAATTTATTGGACCGATTCGACGCTGAACTAAAGAGAAAAAGGCCCCACCTAGCGAAGAAAATAATTCTCTACCACCATAACGCCCCGGCCCACTCATCGGCAGTTGCGACAGCAAAACTAGTCCAATTACGGTATGAATTGGTACCCCATCCACCGTTAGGTTTGGCCTCCTGTCAATTCTTTCTTTTTCCAAACTTGAAAAAATGGCTTGCCGGAAAGCGGTTCACGTCAAATGAAAAGATCATTGCCGAAACAGAGGCCTATTCTGCAGAGTTCGACAAATCCTATTATTTGGTTGGATTAATAAAGTTGGAACATCGCTGGACTAAGTGCACAGAGCTACAAGGAGATTATGTTGAGATAAAATTACTAAATGCGTTCTCTTTCTTAGCGCAAGTATTTATAATACCATCCTCGCATAATTAAGTACCTACACTAAAAAAAGGAAAAACCCATTTTAGGAGCATTCTCAAAGGAAATACATATGCTGCATAAATTTCAGTAGTTCTAAAAAGCCGTTGTATATAATTAATATCGCATATTAATTGTTGGTCATTAAAAAAATATAACTTTGCCGTATGAACTTATTGATTATTAAGGTTTAAAACAAGCTATAAAATATCAGTAACTGTAAGTGTAGTCGGGCTTCATACCAAGGTGTATAGAAAGTTGTAAACCGTTTTGCAACAAGAAAATATAAAATTGGAAAGAAAATATTGGAAAACACGCATATTCAGCAAAAAGGGTGATGACTAATTGCATGGCGCCCTCTGTGACATATTTGGTATATTATTTGTTCATGAAAAAGAAGTGTATTAGTGACGACAGATGCCCATTGTATGTCTTTGTTATACGAACAGTGAATTTGATCAACTAACCAAGGAAGTATGAGTTCGATATAGAGAGAATTAATAATACAGCAAATATGTCACAGAGGGCGCCATATAACGGGCCCGATTACATTTGCAGTTACTGAGTAATAAATGTAATAATGAGTAATAACATTTTATTGTTTAAAACTTGATCCAAAATTCAGGTTGATACAACGGATTTATATTTTTTTAACGACTTTTCGTACAAAAACGAGCAATTAATATTCGATATTAGTTATACAACGATTTTTTTAGTACTGGAATTTATACAACCAAGCATTTTATCCATAAGACTCGCTCTAGAGGGGCGACAGTCCGTAGCGGCAAATGCTGGAAGTCGCAATCAAAGAACATATTCGATTATTCACCAACAATTCTCCTTAGGCAAAGGGCGGCAATTTTGCTTTTTGCCCAGCGCGGCGTGTTGTCTAGAGCGGGCCTTGGGTATCCAGGTCTCATAAATAGTTGCATTACAATTTTTTAAAATCCTCAGTCGAATCGATCATAGATCCCAGGTTAACCGGCGTCGACGTTCATTAGCTAAACATGTGTTCTTTGCCCGAACACAAAAATTTGTCTCGAAAGTGCTCGTTATATGATTTCTTCGTTGTCCGGACTGTTCGTTAACCGGTCACCCATTGTACTAGGAAAATGCATGTTTGAATTGCTTGATTTTCCGCAGTAGAAGAAGAAATACAACAGTTAGGTTGGTTTTTAAATTTAGTAAACCAGTTTTGTATACTAAAACCAAAATTAATATTTATGTTTTTGGAAGCGCCTCTTCCATTCAGGTCAACTTTCATCAATATTCCCCGTACCTATCTTAGTTTTTGAGATATAATTGACACAAAATTGAGATTTTTGCAAAATGTCGCTGTTTCTTTAACGGCCGATATCTTAAAGGCCTTACATACTAGAGTAATCATTCAAATTTTATTCGATTGAATGCAACCATGATAAATAGAGCAACGCAACTGTGCTGAAAGCCAGTGGCGGAGGCATAAAAGTTTACACAAAATAAATTAAACGTGATGCGTGCTCAAACACTTACCGTTTTAAGAGTCCTCCGTGAAATCACAAAGTGGATAATGTCTATTTAATATTTGTAACATTAGATATGTTTCCAAAGTTGTTTCGGCAAAGTGAGTGCGGCGTGAAGAAAAAGTGTTTTTGTATGCCGAAAACGAACGTTCTACATCTAGTGACGTTATATTTGCGTAAGTAAAATAATCTTTCAAATAACTTAACGGTTCTGTTGACGCACCTTCACAAATTTGTCTTAATGTGTCAAAATCAGAGTCTTTATCTAAAACACTTTCAAACCTTTCTAAAACATAAACATTTCTTGCGTCTTCTATCGCGCATAGCTGTGCGTGAACATGTTGCACTATTTGCAAAGATTCCACTAACGACACCGAAGAATTTTGTCGTTTTTCTATCGCATCCGCTAGTCCCACGTAATTGTTCTGAATAATTTCCAAATCTATTTTAACTTGACTATCCTGAAATTTCAAGCGGCTTACCTTGACAGCCGCAGCTGCCTTTGGGTCGAATTCTAAAATCACGTTCTTTATATTCTCAAAATATTTAAAATAATAAAATGCAGCCTCTAACCATGTTCCCCAACGAGTAAAAATAGGTTGTAGTGGTTCAGGAATACCGGGGCATAGTCTATGAAATTCCCGAATACGTTTTGGGGATTTTACAAACACAGCTTTTGTATGTGCTATTAGAGCGTCTACCTCGGGATAACATTTTCTGATACTATCTGCTACGAGACTGAGAGTATGAATTTTACATGTAATATGCAACAAGTTAGCACAATGTTTTTTAAGAGATCGACCTACAGCAAGCATGTTTGCAGCACCATCACTCATAAACATCAACAGTTGATTTGCTGAAAGTTCAAACTTTTCCAATGTATTTAACACCAACATTGAAATTACTTCGGCAGTGCATTGTTGTATTCGTCTGGAAGCTAGTACAATTGAGGGTGACGGTCGATGTGGTTCCATTGTGCGTACCATTACATTAACCACAGAATGTTTTTTACGATCTGTTATTTCGTCCACACATAACCACAGTTTTTTATCTTGCAACAACATGCTCGCGAGCAGACGGCACAATTCTCTGTAATGTTCTCTCACTTGGTAACTTAAAGTCCGAATATTCATTCCAAAACGAGACGTATGCTTTCTTCCTTAGTAAATGAAATGGTAAATTACATGCAATAAACACATAAATTAAATTTAAATTTGTCATAATCTCGTGCGGAATTTTTTTTTGAAACATGCCCTGCACTATTTACGTGCCGTAGACAATCACTTTTCGACCAACACATTAAATCTATTTTACACACTACACATTGAATTTTAGCGCCATCACACTTTAAATCAGGCATTTCTGCAATAAATTCTCTTATTGTATCCAACTTTGGTCGTTTTCGCGACGTAGGAAACATTTTCAAAACAAACGTAGAACTACGATATAGCATACGACAGCGTAGATGCATACACAACAGATCGGCTTTCGAGTCGCAGCTATACTGACGCTTATACCGAATTATCCCGGCCGTGTTTATTTTGTGTAAACTTTTATGCGTCCGCCACAGCCTTTCAGCGCAGTTTGCGTTGCTCTAATGATAAATAACATAACGTGATATCTATTCAATGACAAATCATATGTGATTCTCAACGTATTTTGACAACAGGGCAATATACGATGGCATTTACGATCATTGACGTGCACCGATATTTATGCTGCCCCGAGCAGTTAAGGGTAAATATTTTTACTAATTTTTCTTTTTATTTCAGAAAGAGACTTTTCAAGGAACAAACAGGTGTATCTGCAAAAAATAATCGACTGCGGGAGAAAAGATGTTTTACAATAAATCATTTCATACAGCCAATTTTGTTTAATTAAACACGAAAGTGTCACCTATGTAATCTCTGGCGCGCACAATTATCTGGAAACTAACGATTTTCGATAAAGTTTAGAGTGCGTAATTAGAATTTCCTGGTATGATTTCCTCCAAAAACATGTTAAAGGTTTGGTATTACCTTTGCTCTACAGTATAAACCTCGCCTCATATTAATTACTATATACCATCTTTTCAAATTAAATACGAATCAAAGCTCCACAAATTTCCTTATATTTAAAAACGTGTGAAATAATAGCACCCACTCAAACAATAATTAATAATTATTTACAAAAAAATTAAGCGTCGCTAGATATGCAGTATATGTAGGTTCAGTTGCATAAACAATCGAAAATTGTGAAATTTTGCTTATAGGTTCTTCAGTAAGTATTTGGTTTCAATTTTTTTTACCGTTTTTAGTAATTTTCTTTATATGTACAAAGAAGAATTTCTATAGTAAACTTACAAGAACTAAATTAGAAAATTGCAAAAATGTAAACATGAATATTTTCTCTCCATTGAAATACAAAAAAAAAGTCACATCCAATAAATAACATCGCCTATGGTTCTGCACGCTGACATACACTACCTTAACTTGTTCTTTGTTTAAAACCGTCGATTAAAATAGGCACTTCAATGCTATAATTTATTATAACTTCTTATAGCAATAAAAACTTCATTTCTTTTATGATGCATATTAATTTAGTGCAAGTATTATTGACAAGAAATGACATCTTTTTGTATCAATACTTTTGTACAAGTTGACTTTGTGAATAATCGATATGTTACCGTTACTTTGATAAATGTGTGAGTATGCTTAATAACCGAGTATTATACATAATAACCAATAAAGGTGGTCAATGTAATAATACGTATGCAATTTATTTTAACCGGTTATTTTACATACAACCCAAACCCTCTTGGCTGAAGTGATAAATTACAATATTTAGAAAGTACGGAACTTTCATCAGTGCTTGTGAAATAAAAAGACAATGTTTTATTCAATGAAAACATGTTTTATTCTTAGCATACAACCTTCTACTTGTTAGAACATGGCAAACTGACATGGCATTTCGAATTACAGAGTAACCCATGCTTCTTCCAGCTACATTTTCCTGAAAGACATTTTCCCATGCAGTTACATCTCTTGCAACCTTGACCACCTGTGATTGAAGATTTCCTGGCACATTCACGAAGAGTCACAATTACATCTGGAACTTCCTCTTGTGAAATGAAATTCTCCTTACAAATGGCAAACTGGTTCCTAGCATACTTTTGAGCCAATCGTCCTTCCTTAGTGCCAATCTCATACATCTTGCCATCAGCATCCATCTGCAGAATGACCCCAAGAATGTTCCTGGAATCACTTTTACCCCTGTCAACATCAGGAACCCGTATTTTTACAGTATCTCCAATCTTGCCTCTTGGAAACTTCGATTCAGACATTAGCCTAATCTTTTTACCTGGCATAGCAATGCACTTATGGTATTTTCCCTGTTCTTTTTAATAATGTCGACTTTGTCTAAAATCATATTTTCCCCCGAAGTGTCCTCTACAGCACTATATCCGTCCCCTGTTGGTCCATCTTCCTTTTCACCATCCTCTATTACTTCCCCATTTTCTTCGACACCATTCTCTGTTTGTCCATCTTCATCTTGTACTAAAGCACCTGAAGAAGAGTCGATTAAGGTTTCCAGATCTTCTTCAGATTCCAGGTTTCTGATGACATCAATAGAAAGTGATGATGTAAGACCAACTTTTGCTGGAACCCCAAACATAGCCTCATATGGGTTGCAATTTATGCCTTCATGATGGGCTCTATTTTTCATGAATTGAACAAATCTCAGACTCTCAGACCAGTGTTTGATTTGTTTCCGTCCAAGTCGTCAGCATGTTTTCAATGTCCTAATTTGCGCACTCCACAGAGCCTTGCGACTGGCTATGAGTAGGTAAGGGGTCACCTGAGCGTGGGAAAAAAACCGGAAGTAGGCAGCGAATTCCAGGAAGCGGGTCCTTTGGATAGTAGGTAGGCTGTGCGGGTTCTGGATCACTTTAATCGAGCTTTTAATCGAAGTTTGATTAGAAGCTCGCGCTTTTAATCCGCGGGTAATTTCGCGGAATCGAAGTTTAATTAGCGGCTCGCGCTTTTTAATCCGCGGCTTTTAAACGGCTACTAAACAGCTTCTGAACGGCTCCTGAACAGCTTTTGAACGGCTTCTGAACAGCTTCTGAACACCTTTTAAACGGCTTTTGAACGGCTTCTGAACAGCTTTTGAACAGCTCCTGAACGGCTCTTAAACGGGTATCCGTTCAATGACCATATCTCTTGGCACTAGGTGGCGCTAGGAATTTATTTCCGAGTGTGGTACAACGTATGGAAGCTATTGTTTGTGGAGGTGACTCATGTTTCAAATGTGTTTGGGGGTCAGAGAGGTAGTAGGTCAGGGGTCACCTGAGCGATCTTCAATTCACTCCACATTTCGCATACTTCTTGAATGATGTAATTGCAGAATTCACGGTCATTATCACTTTGCGGTATGCTAGGAGCGCCCAAAATTGTGTAAATATCAAGCAGGTTACGTGTAACTTCCTCTCCTCTTTTACTTTTCAAAGGCCGCAACTGTACAAATTTTGTAACATAATCCTGGTAAACGAGAATGAATTTGTAGTCATAGTCAGGCTGACTCTGCATGTCAATTAAAAATCCTGGAACGTCCTTTTTTTGTCACTTTTGATTTCTTTTCACAGGTTTCACATAATGTCAAGTACATTTTTACCTGTTCTTGAGTTATGTTTTTGTATTTGTTCTGCACTGACTTTCAAAAATATAACATGTGCTCCAAGTTACCTTCATTGAATATCGTGTCGAAACATCAAAATAGCATTAAAAACTCAATAAAACAAAAATATTCCAAGTAACCTACTTGCAGGTGACTTGGAACAGCGACGTTGTTTCAAAAAAGGCACAGTTGTGCAAATGATGGTTTTTCTTCATGAATGGTCAACTGGTGCAGACAGCAAGCACTTAATTATATGAAATCAAGTATAGATAGAAAGGAATGGAAAAAGATCACCAAGCTATGGGCCTAACTGGCCCGTGAAAGTCTAGTCGCGTAAGTCAAGTCTAGTAGGAAATGCCTATATTTAACGCTTGCCGATACTCGCTTTCAGTTCGTTAGACGCTATATTGCGAACTCAAGCAGCATATTACAGGTTGGAATATGGCATTGTCAAAGAAAAAAAAATTGTTGGTTGTAAATTAAATTATGAGAATATAAAGTAATGTCAATATGAAATGTGTAAGTAAATGTGTAAAACATAAAAGGTTACATAAGAAAAAGGGCCGCAGCCCACCTACGTATATGGTAATTGTATTTTGCCGCAGTAAAAGACCATTAATAAAGGTTATACATAAATAGAAAGCTTCCAGATATTTTCAAATTACGCAATTTAATTACAACGCAATGGAAAAAATATGTAGATAATTTGCTTGCTGTTTTGGCAATTAAAAAATAACGCTTGCACAATATTTTATTACGTTTCTTCTTATTTAATTCAGAAAAATAATATGCTTATAACAATCTTCAAATAATCAACTACGAGATTTTATCAATATAGCGATGTCTATTTATACGTATAGTTGCTGTGTACATTTATCTACTTTATGTATGTAAATCTAACAAAAAAGATGACAGACCCTTGACGTTTTAATAATCTTAAATCTAATAAATAAAACATTTAACATGGTTATCTACGACGCATATTTAATATAACTAATAATAAAATAACTTTATGTTCATGGAGCACGCAGGGGCGGAATCGAACTTGAATAAAGAAAAATAGTTTTTTAATTACTACTTGGACATAGAACCAAAATTTCTTTATACTTTAATGATCTGCAGTTCACTGAAAAATTACTTAAACCGCACTAAATTCACTAAATTAAAAATCCAAATTACTGAATACTGCGTTGTTTGTTCTTTGTATGCTCTTTTCGGAAGATTTTGTACACGGCAATGTCAGATGCATCGCCAAAATCCATTTCTTAATTTAAATTAGAGAATTTGCACTTTTTTTTTCATGATAAAGTACATAGGAAACAAGTACCTATAATAATATACTTAAGCTGAGTTCGGGTATTCGTTCGGAGCGAATCAAGAGTACAGAGCACGTGGAGGGGATTAGAAGTAGAGCATGAGTGGATCACGCAACTCATACTCTTAAACGAATGGATGGAGTAACTCTACGACTTTCCCGAACGCGAAAGAGCGCGAGTAGGAAATTTGGAGTAAATAGAGTAACTCCGAACGAATACCCGAACTCGCCTTTAAAACGCGCTCTTTCTTATTACGTCAACCAGCCGAGAATCGCCAGGTCAGTGGTGGGATTCTGTTTGCTATCGTTTTACTCGATACCTTCGTTTACGCTATTTTTCCGGGTTCGGGCGATTCACGTTGGTTTCGTATCGACTCGAAAGTTCACGTGGTTTCGTTTAGAACTGTCAGTTTCACTCGATACCTCCGGAGATACCGAGTTGTAAAAACGATACAGGTTATCTCTTTTTAATACCACTAGTATCTTTGTTGAGAACATCATTCGCGGAAATATAAATTTAAAATTTGAATGATGTGAGAACCTGAGAACTAGTACTTTTTTAATTTTAAATTTATTTTATATTATATGTAACATTATAATAGAGCTCATTTTAAACTGAAAGAAGTTCACTGGGACGTTATTATAGAATTTCTGGAGAAGCATCCAAATTTTGCCAGTGGAAGATTAAATATTTCGACAGGAAGGGGCAAATATAGGCTGTTATAGGAAGAATTAACACGCGAGTTAAACTCATTGGGGCATGGGGGAAAAGCCTGTTGAAAAGTGGCAAAAGGTAAATTACAAATTAATCCAACACATCCAACAACTAGAAAGTAGTGCAATAATTCATTTTATTTCAGACATGAAGTGATTATAATTGCACTTAAAAAAAGCTGCCGATATAAGAGGGTCACAATTACAAACAGGAGGTAGACCCGAGACCACAAAAAATTAACATCTCAAGAGAGATTTTTAAGAATCCTTGGATAGACTTTTTACCAAGGCTGTGGTATTCCAAAGCCAGGGTTAATGTTATTTACAACAATATAGCGTAACACACTTTCATGATTTTCAAATAAAAATTGTATGTTATGTGCGAGACAGACAGAAGTAATTCTGTTAAAGCAGGACCTTCAAATTATCTAACAGAAGATGAAAGAAGGAAAGGTTTTTGTAGGCGTAGCATTTTTCTTGATTCGCGTTTTTGTTGACGCCGAACTTGGTGAAAAATCGGTAACATTGTTCTAAAAAATATAAATTCATGTACATATGTATATCAAGTTCAAATGTATATCAAGCTAACTTTTATAAACGGAATAAATGTGACTCAAACAAAAGAAGATATTTGTATTTAAAGTATTTAACCTCAAACAACCCGCGCTTTCTAAATATCCAATAATAGTAAACAAATGCTACTACGACTATGGCTACGACGTAACAGAAGGAAAAGGGAAACAGACGAAGTCGAAGGTATAATTCAGAATCACTTCTACCCGATGCGAGTTTGGCTTTCGAGTCGAGACTTCGACTCGGTTGATATCGGGTTGTGAAACAGAATCCCCTGCAGAAACGTCAAAAAGTGGCAGCACAAATTAATGAAAAAACAGCATTAGAACTGAACTACATATATTTGACGATATAAAATATCTACGATACATTATATAGCGAGTACAAACATACCTTAATAATTTAATTATTGTAAGCTTTTGCAATAAGTGTCAAAAATAACAACCAACAGCTGGTTTCACACGTACACCGTGAGAAAAAGCGTTCCTGCAAATTCTACAAACGAAATGAAGTGTGCATGATCATTCGAGCGCACAAATCAGCGCTTTTCGAAAGAATTAAAAAAGCTTTTCAATTTGACTTACGTCGACTAGGTACTTACTTTGTCGTTCATGAAAAGTTTATCACAAATTCTGCAATTTGCCCCTATTTTGTTGGGATCTTTTACCATAACTTTGGGGTAGGATTAACAGACGTCCGGTCGGGGATTATGCGGCGGTCCAGGGCGAAATTCATTTGTGTTGTCAAAAAAAAGAACTTCACCTATCTTATGAATGAAAAGCTTAAAAACACTTTTATCCAAATAATTAATTTAAACTTGAAAATCTGTACTAATTGAAATGATAAAAGTTACCTATGGAGAAGCAGAATTATATCGAATAAAAATTTTATTTTTTATATGCTTACTGTTTGACGCTATAGATTTAACTTTCTTAGGGGGACAAGTTACTTACTGAAGTAAGTGCAATAGGGAGGTGTAAGTATAAAATAAAGCCTCAAAGGATATTTGGTCCGTAGGCTTCCTCGGTCGTCAATAGTACTATACTCTTGGTTTCCAAGTTGGAACCGTGTCGTTATCGTAGCTTTGGCCAAAGCTACGACAACGACGCGGTTCCAACCCGGAAACCAAGAGTATAGTGTTATTCAAATATCGTTTATTACCTTTTAACTTTCGCTCGGCCTACACTAACTACTCCGAGTAACCAATGCAAAAAGTATGCGTTCGTTGGGCCTGCGTGTAGTTGCACACAACTTTGGTTTATAAGATATAAGGTTTGTTTCTGCAGCCGATTTGTGATGGTATGATCAGAGGTTAATTTGGATTAATCTGCGCATGCGTGAACTACAACTGATTTGAAACTGATTTAATAATTTAATTGCACGGGCGCTTTCTTTACATTTATCAGGCGATGTATAGATGTACAGATGAAAACAATAGATTTATCTTGGATTCAAATATTACAATAAGAGGTACGCGAAAACAGAAATAAACGCGAAATGTTTAGACAGAATTACAAATTTATTACAACCTTAAAGGAACTGTTAATTCCTAACAAAACCACATACATGAATAAAAGACGCGTAAAGTGTGATTATATACAAAAAGCTTATAATACAACTTTTCACTTCACAATATAACGATGCGTATGCGTCTGATGGATCACTGGACGATAATCTTAAAACTGGAGCAACTATCAGCAAACGGTTAGAAATTAATTTGGAGATCTGCACGAACGCCAAATTACGTCAAACTTTAGTCAGACTTTGGGGTTTTAACTGCACGAGCACTATTTTTGTAATACGCATGCCCCGACGATTTTAAATCGCTGCAGAAACAAACCTATAATAAACAAGGACTCAACCGTACACCTCTTGCACTAACCATTCTAGTGACGTCATTTCACACTACACTGAGTGAGAAGGGCAGCCCGAGCGAACAAACCTCTTATTACTGTATTTCCACTAATAGTTACAGAAATTTACTTTTATGATAACGGCGCCATCGTATGTCTGTAGTGAGAGTTCCTTCCTGCGCAGAATTTTTATCATTTATGTTTCCTTCACCACGTGGTGACGTGGAGAAGCCTTCAGGTCACTACGCATGCGTCAGTGATAACCTAAAATAATTGATCTGCCAAAGATATGTTCAGATATGTTTTAATTTTAGTATAGGTATTTCTACAGCTATTTCTTTTGCAATATCTCCATTCTCATTTACTTTTTCGACAGAGTTTTTATTAGTTTAAGATAAACCCGTTCATAAAAATGAAAAAGATTAAGGTAGTTTGAGTTAAATTATATTACTTTCACATATTTTGCCTCTTTTAAATATTTTGTAGATTGGAATTATTGGTGGAACCGGATTTGACAATCCTGATATATTGAAGGAGCGTAAGGAAGTACAATTGACTACACGATTTGGCACACCATCAGATTCATGTGTTGTGGAAGGTAAAGTCCATGGAATTCCATGTGTATTGGTCTCGAGACATGGCAAAAATCACACGATTACACCTTCTAAAGTTAACTATAGGGCCAATGTATGGGCATTAAAGGAATTGGGTTGTACCCATATTATTGCATCAACTGCTACAGGATCTCTAAAAGAAGAAATTAAACCGGGTGACATAGTTATCCCAGATGATTTTATTGATCGGTAATTATATTTAATTTGTATTTTGAATAGTATAGCTACTTCATTTCTTGTTTCAGTACATACATGAGGTCACAAACATTTTACGATGGTGAACCAAATTCACCACAGGGTGTTCTTCACCTTCCGATGCATCCTCCATTCTGTGAATCATTAAGAAAGTTAATCATTGAAACTGCAAAAGAAATAAATTTAGATTGTCACAAGGAAGGTACAATTGTCACAATTGAAGGACCTCGATTCTCTTCTAAATCGGAATCAAAAATGTTTCAAACATTTGGTTGTGCTCTTGTTAATATGAGTACAGTGCCTGAGGTAAATTTTAAGTCAAAAACAAATAGAGATAATGTAATGGACTAATTGAATGTTATGAAAACTCCGCGTTTTCCTTAGTTTTCCAACATATATTTTTTTAATTTGAACTTTTAATATGAGGGGTTTTCTATGTTACGTACGTAGCTATGAAACCAAGGAGTTGGAGGACAAATAAAATTTTATTTTTCAACATAAAAACCATTAACACTAACACACTTGCTCTGATATTTTTTAATGAAGCTATGCCTCCAAAATATTGATAATTCTGCAAAATACAACTCCGCAACGTTTTCCAAATCATCATTCTTTAAAAAGCGATGCCCTCTCAAGTGTTTTTTGAGTTTTAGAAAACGACAATAGTCACAGGGGCGAGGTCAGGATTGTAAGGTGGATGTTGTAATTCTTCAAAGCCGCATTCGTTTATTGCTTAAACAATTCGCGCTTTATGCACCCTGCAGTTGTGTAGAAGCAGCAACTGAGCATAGTTGCAAGGTCTTTTTTCGCATATAGCCACTTTCAAGTTCCTAATTGTGCCTTTGTAGACATTGCCCGTTATTGTAGTCCCTTTTGACAGATACTTAATGAAAACAATCATCTCCATGTCCCAGAAAACTGTGGCCATCACTTTTCATGCGGAAAATTGCGTCTTCGCCTACTTTGTTTGGGTCATCATCATGGTGCTTGCCTTGGAAATAGGACGGACTATTTTCTCCATACACTACCACCATTCTCTCATGAATATTAACCAGGCCACTGCCTCATTTCAATGGAAATTTCATGACACTTCTGTGTTCAAGATTTAAATCTCATTTTCGCTTCTTTAAACTGATGTGTTAAGTATTGGAACCAAACTTGGGGATGACACTATAAAATGTCACAAAAGCTTGACATAGGAAAATTGGGCGTCGCGATAACATATTGTTTTCATAGCTAGGTAGAAAACAGAAAATTTCTCCCATACCGTGTTGTAGGTATTAGCAATAAATCCGTTCCTAATTAAACCCTGCGGTGTAGTGGTTAACATGCCTGTCCGAGGAACGGGAGTCGCTAGGTTTAAATCCCACTGGGGTTAGAATTTTTTTCCATTAATCAATAAATTTGAATTACATTGGAAAACTAAGAAAAACACGGATTTTTCACATTCTGCCAACGGTTGCTAATATATTAATTAATTGAATATTATGTTAGGTAATGTTGGCCAAGGAAGCAGGTATTCTTTATGCTGCTATAGCTCTAGCTACCGATTATGATTGTTGGAAGGAAGATTATGCTAACGTTACACATGCTAATGTGCAAGAAATATTTAAGAAAAATGTGGATAAAGTTTTAAATCTTATATTGGCTATTATTCCAAAAATAGCACAACAAAATTGGGATAAGGAAATCTTAGAAGCTGAGGTATGTCTATGTTTTACATTTAGATAAAAAAAATTTTGGAATTGTTTAGAACAGGGGTTCCCAACAGGGTCAGTACCGACCCCTGGAGATTACTACGGAAAATAGTAAACAGGTTGAATATTTTTCAACAAGGTGATTTAGGAATTATGTTAAGCAATTTTAGGCCAAGTATCATGAATACATCACGCGCGGCCATCTCATTAATTAAATCGAGCTTTTGTATTGCTACAATATGTGATTTTGTTTCTTAAAACTTGTTTACAATTGTAAAATTAAAAATGATAATACTATAAAAAATAATAATACATAAATCTAACAAACCATTTTGTCTAAATTTGTTGCTGTACATTATAGGGAAAAATCTAAGGAGGTTGATAAAGACAACCGTTCTTTTAAAAGAGGTCGTTGCAAGAAAAAGTTTGGGAGTCCCTGGTCTAGGACATCAATTAGAGGGAGGGTAGGGTAACTTTACGATGACGTCATTTCACCTTGCTTTACCTTTCTCTACCTTCACACGTTATTTCGTGTGTTGCCGGATAAGTGACACAAGAGGAAAAGCCCTTTTTGCTTTTTGAGTTTTGAAAAAAAATTATACTTCATAAAACTTTTTGCGTGTTCTAAAACCCACAAATAATACCAAACTTTTAGAATAAATTTAAAAATAAGACGTAAAATCTACAGTTTTTGTATATTTTATGAGTTCCATTGATTGTAGTGTTTACACATCACGTTATGTCATCTACTATCAGGCAATTTTTAATTGTCAAAATGTTGACCCATGAGCAAAAAGTTCATGCTGTTCTATGTTATTTAATATTTGATATTCTGGTGTGGTTATTCACCGTAGAATTCTTTCGAGACTGGTAAAAAAGTTCCAAGAAACGAGATGTATTAAACCTCAAAAGAAGTGTAAGAAAAAGTATGACAATGACGATGCAGGTACTCTCGTAGTTTTGGGTTATGTCCGAGAAATAGAATCTCTAAAAAAAAGAGGAACCAAATCATCTCAAAATTCGCGGTATTAGAGTGATACAAATCCAAATTTTGTCATCAATCGCAATCGGCAATATTATAAAAAGGTTAATGTGTGGTGTGGAATATTATACTATTGAATAATTGGTCCGTATTTTTTTTTTATTCTACTGTTAACCAACGTAGTTATTTAGACATGCTGAACAACTTCTTTTCAGAGGAAATTGAAGCGCTTCCCTTAACGATTATAGGCAACTGTATTTTCAACTGTATGAATGTCCTGCTCATTCCATAATTGCTGTGAGAGAGCAGTTGACATCATTGTTTGGAGCTAGGTGGGTTGGAAGATACGGCTGAAATCCATGGCCGCTTCGATCGCCCGATTTAACAATTATGGACTTTTTCTTCTGGGGATATCTAAAGCAAAAAATGACGTTTTGGCCAATAATGAAAATACTTTAAAAATTAGCAGTATAACACCTCAAAAAATAAGTAGAGTTGCTCACTAGCGCCAACGGGCAGTGGCGGAGGTTCGATACAACCCTCAGTACAACTACGAGTCTCAACCAGATCTGTTGTGTATACATGTATCTGCCGTAAATACTATTTCGTAGTTGTTTTAAAAATGTTGCCTACGTCGCGGAAGCGACCAATGTTGGACAAAGTTACAGAATTTATAGCAGAAATGCCTGATCTAAATTATGATGGCATTAAAATTCAACGTGTAGTTTGTAATATCCCTTTAATGTGTTGGTCCAAAAGGGATTGTCTACGTCACATAAATAGTAAACAGCATTCTTCAAAAAAAATTGCGCACGACACTATGACAAATTTAAATTTAATTTATGTGTTACCTCTATTGCATGTAATCTACCGTTTAATTTACTAGACAAGGAAGCATATATCTTCTTTTGGAATAAATATTCGGACTGCAAATTACCAAGTCGGGCATCGTTACAAAGAATTGTGCCATCTACTCGTGAACATGTTGAAAAAAAGATTAAATCGAAGTTGAAAGATAAAAAACTGTGGTTATGTGTGGACGAAACATCAGATCGTAAAAAACATTCTGTGGTTAATATAATGATACGTACAATGGAACTAACAATCAATCGTCACCTTCAATTCTAGTAGCTTCCGGACGAGTACAACAATGTACTGCCGAAGTAATTTCAAAGTTAGTGTAAAATACATTGGAAAAGTTTGAACTTTCAACAAACCAACTGTTGATGTTTATGAGTGATGGTGCCGCAAACATGCTTTCTGTAGGCCAGTCTCTTAAAAAACATTGTGCTAACTTATTACATATTACGTGTAAAATTTATGCTTTCAGTCATGTGGCATGTGGCAATCTCTGCAAATAGTGCAACATTTTCACGCACAGCTATGCGCGGTAGAAGACGCAAAAAATGTTTGTGTTCTAAAAAGGTTTGAAAGTGTTTTAGAGACAGATTCTGATTTTGTTACATTAGGACAAATTTGTGAAGGTGCGTCAACAGAACCGTTAAGTTGTTCCAAAGATTATTTTAATTACCCAAATATGACGTCACTAGGTGTAGAACGTTCGTTTTCTGCATATAAACACATTTTTCCTCGCGCCGCACTCGGTTTGCCGAAACAACTGTGGAAACATGTTGCAGATGCTTAACAGACATTATTCACTTTGTGATTTCACGGGGGATTCTGAAGAAGGTAAGTGTTTGAGCACGTATTATATTTTATTTCTGACCATTTATTTTGTGTAAACTTTTATGCGCCCGCCACTGGCTGTTGGCACAAATTGAGCAACTCTAATGATAAGCAATTGTTATAAAGAATTTCGAAGAAGAGTGGAGTTAAGTGTTATGACTAGAGCGGGCCAAATTGCGCCATCCAACAGAATCGGAATCAGGTGCAACGGCCGCTTATTGTAAATAGCGTATATGTGAGTCACAGCAGATATGTGATATTTCGAAATTAATACACAAGAGTAAAAAAATAAAAGCTGACGCAATAATAATGTTTAGTAATTAGAGCGGATATATATATATATATGTACACGCTGAGGTGTTTTTATTTTCATTATGATTTTTTATTTGATTGAAAACGGTATGCGTTGTAAATGGGATGTAATAAGGAAATAACTGAGAAACTGAACGCTTTTTTTATTCTGTTGTACTTAATAATGTAACTGTAAATAAAGATATAATAAATAAATTCTATCCTTCTTAATAATGCGGATAGGCTTGTTTAAAAAGTTGCACCATCAGATAAGTTTCCACATTCCACGGTGAAGGATGTTCGCCGAGACGAAAAAATGTTCTTATATTTCGAAAACGACCGTTCCACGTCTACCGAAGTAAGACAGGCGTAATTAAAATAATCTTTAGACTTAGTCAAGGAATCTGCAGATGCCCCATCGCACATTTGTCTTAATCTCGTGTAGTCCGGATTCTTTTTTAAAACACTATCGAACTTAGCTAAAACTCGTCCACTTGTTGCATCGTTTATACTGTGTAACAATGTACTAACTTCGTCCACGACTTGCACTGACTCTACCAACGACAATCCAGAATTTTGCAAATTTTCTATCGCGTCTACTAACCCTTTGTAATTGTTGCTAATATTCTTTAGATGTGTTTCAACAGAAATATCGAGAAATCCCTTCTGGCTCATCCTAATAGCTCTAGCTTCGGCAGGGACGAATTGCAAAATAACGGATTTGACTTCTTGAAAATGTTCATTATAATAAAAAGCGGCTTTTAACCACGTTCCCCAACGCGTAAGAATGGGCTGTGGTGGTTCTCGAATACCAGGGCATAATCTGTGGAATGCCCTAGTCCTCTTAGGACTTTTGAGAAACACTTTTTTTGTGTTTGCTATTAATGCATCCACCTCCGGGTAACACTCTCGAATAGTTTGTGCCGCAAGATGTAAAGCATGGACTTTACACGTAACATGTAAAAGTCCTTCACACTTTTCTTTAAGGGAACGGCCTACACTACACATTGTTGCTGCACCATCGCTCATGAACAACAACAGTTGACTGGTTGACACTTGAAATTTTTGTAACGTTTCGAGAACTACGGCCGTAATTGCTTTACTAGTACACTGTTTTAATCTTCTGCTGGCTAATAGAATTGCAAAATTTGGTTTAATAGGATCTAATACGCGCACTATTATATTCAAAATAGAATTTTTTTTGCAATCTGTCGTCTCATCAAGACATAGCCACAGCTGTTTATCTTTTAATTCGGCTTTAATTCGATTTTCAATGTCCTCACGTATTCGTGGAATATCTCTCCGTAACGCTGTCCGAGATGGTAGTATCCACTCGGTATTGTATGTACCCCAGAATTTTCGAAATGCTTCTTTATCAAGTATACGAAGTGGTAGACCGCATACCATAAACGTTAAAAGCAATTCTAATTGAAATTGACGTTGTTGTGACACACAATTATATGTCTTTCACAATCACGTTTGCTCCAGCACAGTAGTTTCTTTTTACAAACTTTACAGAAAATTGTACTCCCATTGTAGTGTAAATCCACAAATTCACTAAGAAATTTATTAACTTTCGTAGGTAATGGCCGTTTATTTTTAATAGTTACGTTAGACATAATCACTAAAGCGAGCACACCGACGCTTGTTTCTAGTATGCCACGAAGTGGTGCAAACGTAACATCTGCAGACTCGTCATTTGTTGATGAATAGAGCGCGTCATCCGTAAATGAATAAGCGCGCTGTTAGTTCGTAGCCGTCGATGAATGAACTTTTTTTTTGTAGTGGCCCACTGTGAACAACGCCCTATTTATCAACGAACACCCAAACTGCAGGTGTATATTTGTGCGTCTTCACGACGTAATAGACAGTGGTTTTGGTCCTCGTCCTAATAATTACATATTTAAATTACCCATGTTTACATACATATATGCGCCCGGCAGCCTGATTGCGAACCTGGCGCGTGGCGCTCTTGGCCCGCTCTAGTTATGACAGGTGCAGATAGAATAAATAATGTTTTATTATTAAACTCCTTAATGTTTTTTGTTTTTGTTAAAGGTCTTTTTTAAACATTAACAATTGTTTATTAAAAGTTGACATAATTTGAATTAGTATTTTAAATTTATTCTTGTTACCCATATCATGTAGTTTGGTGGGTTTTAGAATAAGCAATAACTTTTATTTTTTTTCAAAAATCAATAGTAAACACTATATGTTGAAATGATAGTTTGATTACTATTTAAGTATGTAATACAAATTATCTTCAACATCAACTATCATAACTTTATGTATTATAAATTATATGATGCATTACATCTAGAAACATGACACGTAAGTGTATGTACATACAAGGTATTCCATAATTTCCGCTAAAGTTAGTTGTGTCTTATGCTTTCTGAACCCTAAGACTCCAATTTGGTTACCACTAAAAGAATTACCTTGACAACGACTTTAGTGGTATGAAATGAAAGTGAATAGTTTGAAAGTAAAATTGAACTCATGATATTATCAACTCATTTAAAACTAGTTTTGCCTTATAAGTGCTTCTAATGCTTTTGAAGTGTATTACCAGTACTTTTTAATGAGATTTAAGTGTAAATTTAGCTTTTATAATTAAATTTGGAAAAATGACTTCTTAAAACAGCATTTAAATTGACTTCAGAGCTGTGGGTTTTTGTTAATTTGACTTATAACCAGGTACCGACAATTTTCGCCCGGTACTGCCAATATTTGTAGTGTTTGTTAAGAATATTTATTAGAATTGGATTTTAATTGATTTAAACCTTGGCAGTTAATGCCTTAAGCTCCTCCTTCTAAAGTTGGGCGCAAGCCTATAAGTTCCTTAATCGCTGGTATGCAGAAAGATGCTCTGCAATGAATTTGGACTTGCCGGGTCCACGCAGGGAGTTAGGATGGAAGAAAAACATGTCACATTGTCCTGATCTGATTTTAAAATAACTTACCTGTACCTCAAGGCACATCTACATGTTCAAATAATTTGTGTAAATTGATTTGCGCAAATAAACCCAATTATTGCATACATTTCCATCTACAGGTTTAGTCCTTTTATCCTTTTTTTTGGGAGAGTAGGCAAATAGTAGCTGGTTGAAAAGAAATACATAAGTACTTCTTTTTGTAATAAAAATAGTATTTCTCCGAATCGAGAATTTTTCAGTTCCATTCTACAGGTACCATTACTTTCATAAAAATCTAGACCAACACTTGTGAACTCATTTTGACGTTTTTTGAATTTTGTGGCAATGACTACCAATGACAATATTTTGTATTTGACCTGAAAAAATATATCAAAGTATGAAAATTTTTGTTGAAAACGTATGTAGCTGTATAAATGTTGCTAATATTTTATTGGGGCACCAATATTCGAAATAACTTTGTCCAGTTTTTGATAAAATGTAATTATGATTAAAATTTCCGTAATTACTTATTTCTTGTCATACATTTTCATTTGCATGCCATAACTCTTGCCATAACATTTTTCTTATAAAGTTCTTTAACAATTAGTCTCCAAATGCTTTCCAATTGATTCCAATCTGGACTGATGGTGGGTGTGGTGGGCCATGGCAGAACTTCAATATTTTGTTTTTGAAACCATTCTTCTGCAACTATATTGGCTGTGTGCACTGAACAGTTATCTTGTTGATATATAAAGTTAGTAGGTATAGATGTGTTACAAAAGGAAGCATTGTATTTTCGAGAATATTATAGCAATTCTGAGAACTAAATTTGCCCTTAATCCTCCCACAAACGCCAACGCTTCAGTTACTAATCCAACCCCATACATTCATTGAGAAATAGCCAGAATGTTTTTAAATTATTAGTGTATTTTTCACTAAATTAAGTGTTATTTGGCCTATACACTCCAAGTTATGAATTATTGGTAAACTGGAACATTTTCTCGTCTGTAAAAATAATCTTTTTCCAAAAATCTAGGTCTTCCTAGATATGCTTTAAGTAAAATAATAACCTGGCTTGTTTCTGTTCTACACTAAGGAGCGGTTTATTAGCAGCAGCTATATATTTCAATTCTTAGCGCTTAATTCTGCATGGTGACTGAAATCCAGGAGGATTTGAGAATGAGTGAACGGCAAAATCCTAAGGGGTATGACTCAGAGTCATGATTCATAAACAAGATACAGAGACGCACTAAGTATATGTTGCATATTTCAAACGCTAAGTTTTTATAAATGTATTTAAACGAAATTCATATATTAATTAGAAATTGAAAATAGAAGATATGTATATGCATATGTAATAAATTTGGGTCAAGTGGGAAATAAGAGAAATGAATTAGCCATTACCACAAGTTACTTTTCTATATTTTCTGTAGTAAAACGGCTTCTTTTTTAAGTTAGCACGTTTTCCAGCATAGAAAATGTTCTTTCAACTTCACAACTTGTAAGCGAAGCAAAAGTAAAATGTAAAATAAGAGAGATATTTTATATATTTACAGTGGTACCTCGGTTTACGATATCTTATTACGGAATTTTTCGGGTTTCGGAAGAAAGTTTGGATGATTTTTTGTTTCCATAACCAAAAGGTACTCCCTGATACGAAAGGCGGATTAGAACTTTTACAGATTCGGCAGAATTTCCGCGCGACTAGTGTACATGCTAGAAAGAGATAGTTATATACAATGTAATGCGATGGTTTGTGTGGTTAACTTCCCACTATTCCACCGCCTCGCAACCGACTTGAATTCACAGTTAATATCGTTTTTACTTTATCCGAAAATCCTTCTATCTTTGTGTAAAATCTTTTTCAAAGAGCAAAGCCGAAAGTTCTATGGTCAACTAATTTTTTATCTGTCGCATCGCTAATTTTGTAATATGTATGAAAAAGCCACCTCACCCTCACTGTCTTCCATGCGCCAGAAAGAGTCATAAAAAGTCCTTAAAAGTAGTGTATGTAAGTGAAGTTATTTCTTTTTAATTCCAATCTTAAGAGTTTGCGAAATTTCGAATTACGAAATGTTTTTGGAACCAATTAATTTCGTAAACCGAGGTATCACTGTATTTAATTTTTGTATTTCTCCTGACAATTGGTTTAATGTATTTAGATCGGGGTTTCTGCTGAACACTTCATCAACTTAATCAGTTTATTTCCAATATCAGCCGGAATACTTTTTAATTTATTGATTGTGTCGTTTAATGTATTGAACGCGTCTCTCAATTTTATATTTCGACTTTCATGCAAGTATTGTATCGTCGCTGTTAAGCATTTGATATGGAAATTAAATACTTTGAAAACCTAATAACGAAATAGGGAATAGGTACAGTAAATATACCTAGAATCATTTGAGGAGAGAGCTCGATGTGAATACTATGACTGCATACCACCACTGATTCCTCGATCTTGAAATAATTGCATACGGCTCTGCTGCGGCTGACGTCATCCCATACAATTTTGCCGTTCTCTGTTGATAATATTCTCGCATCCATTGCAGTTGAAAATTGATTTTCTTTTAAAATATATAATAAAGCAGTATCTTGTGCAACAGTAGAGATTTTGAAACTAGCAGTTCCAACTTTTCTTGCTAACGTCCTTTCCACCGTTTCTTTATAACAAGCACTGTATTTTCATTAAACCTAAAATGTTGCGCAGTTGCTCGTATAGACCATCCATCTTGAATTTTAGCCAGGATTTGGACATTCAAAACTATATTACATTAACGGGGCATTATTATTACTGCAACAATCAAGTAGTTCACAACACTTGTCGGTTTACGATTGACAGACAAACAATTTGACATTAAATGTTTTAATTGTCATATTTTACAAAATACATATTTCAAATGGATAATGTCAATAGTATCGCTTGTCCGAAATTGGCTTAGGTTAAGACTTAGTGTAGTTCGATTTTTTCATTTTTTTAATTTATTTTTTGCTGAAACGCGTTCATCGCGCTGAATATTACCCGAAACAATAAAAACTTCTTATCGGCAACGCTTATTAGCAACTACACAAAACATGTGCTTCATCGGTATTTTAATTTATATTTTTTCTCGGCTTTTGTGGACAGCATCTTTATTAGAAATATGTGCGTGCAGTATTACTAATTTTCGCGAAATGAAGATTTCTTTTTACTAAATCTCATTTTAAAACGGGTTTATAATACCGGGTAACTTAAACAGCACGCCGAAGGTAAAATAGCTAAAATATACTATCAACCTGATATTAGTTCACTAACAACTGCAAAACAACATGTATACACTGTCTAATAATATACACAGTGTATTCAGCAATGAATGGGGTAGCGAGATATTTCAGGAACGAATAAAAATTTTTAAACTTTGTGAATAAATGTCAATTGGGGGCACATGTTCTCTGGCATTTTTATTAAAAAGTAAGCTGTATTCAGTTTTCGGAATCTGCTACACATTAGTGATAACTTTCCTTATAACCACTATCAATCTAGCTGTTGAACTTTTCACGAACATAATTTTTATAGATTTAAGACTAAGGCAGGCGCCTATACCTAAATGACTTAAATTTAGTTCAAAACAATGAGGATAAATTAATTTTATATCAAGTGAATGATAAAAGGTCGTATCTGTAAAGATAACATTGCAAAGATCAGTTCGATACTAATAAACCTTTCAGAACTTCTAATGCCTTTCCACATAAATCGTCTCCGCAGTTTGCCTCCACGGAATAACGAATCATAAAATTCTTTATTATTAACGTTTTAAACGATGTGGAAAAGGGGAAACAAGTGGGGTTGAAATCTCTAGCACATCCTCGTCTACTTTGTCCAATTGCACCATCCATTACACTTCAAGAATTGAAATACAACGAAATATCACTTGATAGAAAGTATCACATGTAAGGCGGTTAGTACTCACCAAAAAGACACAACACGCAGCCACTAAAGGTCGCTAAGTTTATTAAAATTAAATCCTATCCATCAAATTCACCAAAACAAACCGTTCAATTCAACAACTGATTAGGATATGCATGTCTTTTTAAGATTCTCCCCCTTGTACTATAAGGATTTCAGTGCTGCATCATATATTGCATAATTTTTTTCTGTGCTTTCAGGGATTGGTCAACGGTAGCATGATGTAACATTTCTAATTCCAAAATTAACATTCCATTTTAAATGCAAACGTTTACTTAGATTATTGTATTGTATAATGCGCACCAAAGTGTTCTCTATCTATTTTATTATTAGAGAGGCTCACATTTTAGGTGACTGGTATCGCTTATTGTACGAGGATATAACCGAAATATGTGTCGTTCAATGTACATAGATATGTATATACAATTATTGTCAGATAGCAAGACTGAGCTTTAATCACGGAAGATTCGCCGCGCATTTAAATAAAATATGGATTCAAGAAAACAGAATCTGTGAGGTTTGTAATGAAATCAGCGATACTAACCATTTAGTTCTACGATGTAGTAAGTACAAACAGAACAGCCGGATTAGCTTTGCCATTAAACGTCAATTATATTCTTGCCCAAGAAAAAGCTAATATCAATCTAGAACTCTACAAGTTTTTGGACGCAAATAAAATTAAAATTTGGCTGACGTTCCTTTTATAAATTTAACCTCTGTGGGTATTCCTTTCATCCCTAGGGCCTACCCGTGTGTCTTTTATCTGAGCCACTCGGTCGGCCCCGAGTGTGAAAATTTTCGTCTGTGTATACCCTGTCGTCCCTCCGGGCCGGATAGGTATATCTATGTGGTAAATGGCTCAATGGCGCAAGCCAAAGCCAATTATAACAATAATGTATATACAAGCTTCATTTATATTTAACAACAAGGGATTGTATATCTGGCAAGCTCAGGGAGAGATAAGATATAGTAACTCAAGTGAACGACACACAAGGTTGATAGAATACATTTACTCTAAAGGTTGTCTCGGTTCCTATCTTGCAATACTTGACCGAAAATTTGTGGGCGGAGGGATGAAAGACGCATATTTCGACGTCATTGGTAGAATACGATTAATATCTGATGGCACCTGAGATGCGCAATGGATATACGAGGCGGAGCTTAAGCACCATACGATACGTACTAAAAATGTTCTCAATAAAGAGCGTATAGGCAATACGCTATACATTTACGCTATACATACAGGTGTACCATTTGACATCAACACAATGAATATAACCTAAAAATTAATATACATACGCTTTCGAATTAAAATATAAACTACAATCATTATTTGCGATATTTTCTATAAAATTAAATGTTGAAAGTATCGGTCGTTCCCTTCAAGATATTTTTGAACTCTTCTTTTTTTGTCATTAAACACATTTTCTAGAATTTGTGGAAAAATATTTAATTAACCAGCAAGCTAATTCATTGTTTTAACTTCCCTACATTAGTGACGTGTTTAAAAAATCGAATTTTTTAGGCAAGGTCACACAAAAAAGTCCAAAATTGTTAAATCACAAGAACGTGGAAGAAACAGGATCACAGCGTTTCTGCTTATTATCATCTTGTCAAAAACTGGTGTAAATATTGAATAGTATAATTCTTCACAAATGTATGTAATGAACAAAACAGGAGAGTTTTAAAATTAAGATATAAAAAATAAAGTTATTAAAATAGAGAAAAGGTATTCCTTTCAAAAGTACGGATTCTTTAACATTTTTTATTTGCGTTTATTGAACATGTATATTATAGAATTTCTTCTAAATATTAAATTACAAAAATCATATTATAATAAATATAATATTGCAATATAATTAGTCATTTTTAAATAGTCTAATCGGCTAAATACTAGTACAAAAATTGTCTACATGACTACAGTAATAAATGTTTCAGTAAAATAAAACTATACACATATGTAAACTACTTATATTGAAACGCACACAGCGAGTTTAGAAGGATTTAATCATAGAAAAAGAATTAAGTTCAACACATATTCATAAACATTACAACTGAACTCTCCGCAATCTATATCTTAACTGTCATTTTTTGGTACTACCGAGTTTACAAAACAAAATAGAATGCTTATACTATTGAACTAACAAAGTAGAATAGAATGCCAAAAATTAATTCATTCTTGTTGGTTGCTAACACATATTTGTTTCTGTTCATCATCTAACCAATCAAACATGTCATCACTGTTATCACTGTCATTGTTCACTTGTATTATGAAAGGTTTACAAAAATTATGTGTTCTTTGGCAATATAGCCGTTTTCAATGTGTTTTACATGGCTGCATATGTTACACAATTCTGCACCGTCACATTACTAAACTCTTGCACTGCAATTTTCTGCACATCTTGTAATTGAAAGGTGACATTCTTTATAGCCACCCTATGTTTCTCCAGCTTGAAGTAATTGTATACATTCCACACGATCTCTCAAGCTTACTCATGTATAATCTTCGGCTTTTTCGCAGTAGAAACAACAGTGTCTACCAAAGCCGCCATTTTAATTTTTAAAACAAAATACATTTATTTCTGCTTTGCTGGAAGCTTGTCTTGTAATTACTTACGTGCGATTCAATAGAGGTACAAAAAGAGTTTTGAGAAAAACTGATTTTATTTAACAAAATGGAAGAACAGAATAGAGACATACACTACAGCGACCGAAATACAACTGAACTACACACATACTAATATTTGTGTGTTGGTGTGTACTATGTTCGTCTCTCTCATTTCATGGTGCGCACTCTTGAATTCTTTAAATCGGTTTCTGTGCCAGTGCCATCAGTAGAGTTGCTCAGTAGCGCCAACGGGCAGTGGCGGCGGCTCGATACAACCCTCAGTATAACTACGAGTCTCAACCAGATCTGTTGTGTATACATGTATGCTGCCGTAAATACTATTTCGTAGTTCTACGTTTGTTTAAAAATGTTGCGAAAACGACCAATGTTGGACAAAGTTACAGAATTTATAGTAGAAATGGCATGTGTAGTTTGTAATATCCCTTTAATGAGTTGGTGCAAAAGGAATTGTCTACGTCACGTAAATAGTAAACAGAATTCTTAAAAAAAAATTGCACACGACACTATGACAAATTTTAATTTAATTTATGTGTTACCTTTATTGCATGTAATTTACCGTTTAATACACTAGACAATGAAGCATATGTCTTCTTTTGGAATAAATATTCGGACTGCAAATTACTAAGTCGGGCATCGTTACAAAGAATTGTGCCATCTGCTCGTGAACATGTTGAAAAAAGAATAAAATCGGAGTTGAAAGATAAAAACCTGTGGTTATGTGTGGACGAAACAACATATCGTAAAAAACATTCTGTGGTTAATGTAATGGTACGTACAATGGAACCACATCAATCGTCACCTTCAATTCTATTAGTTTCCAGACGAGTACAACAATGTACTGCCGAAGTAATTTCAAAGTTAGTGTTAAATACATTGAAAAAGTTTGAACTTTCAACAAATCAACTGTTGATGTTTATGAGTGATGGTGCCGCAAACATGATTTCTGTAGGCCGGTCTCTTAAAAAGCATTCTGTTAACTTCTTACATATTACGTGTAAAATTTATGCTTTCAATCATGTGGCAGATAGTATTAGAAAATGTTATCCTGAGGTAGACGCTTTAATAGCGCATACAAAAGCAGTGTTTGTCAAATCCCCAAAACGTATTCACAAATTTCACAGACTGTGCCTCCGTATGCCAGAGCCACCAGAACCTATTCTTACACGTTGGACAACATGGTTACAGGCCGCGTTTTATCATAAATATTTTGAGAATATTAAGAACGTGGTTTTACAATTCGATCCAAAGGAAGCTACGGCTATCAAGGAAAGTCAGTCGAAATTTCAAGATAGTCAGGTTAAAACGGATTTAAAAACTATTCAGAACAATTGCGTCAACAGAACCGTTAAGTTGTTCCAAAGATTATTTTAATTACGCAAATACAACGTCACTAGATGTAGAACGTTCGTTTTCTGCATATAAACACGCTTTTTCCTCACGCCGCACTCGATTTGCCGAAACAACTGTGGAAACATATCTAATGTTGCAGATATTTAACAGACATTATTCACTTTGTGATTTCACGGAAGACTCTTAAGACGATAAGTGTTTGAGCACGTATTATATTTTATTTCTGACCATTTATTTTGTGTAAACTTTTATGCGCCCGCCACTGGCTGTTGGCGCAAATTGAGAAACTCTAGCCATCAGATATTAATCGTGCACGCTATTTTTAAACTGAGACCACCTTTAAAGTAAATATATTCTACCAACCTTGAATACAATAATAATATATTACACCGATTGCAACTATGATTCCTCAACCGAGCGAACGTACATAGTTTGCAATTTCGTCAATAAAGAAAAATATTTTATTTGCAAATCTAAATGGAAATCCTTTTCGTAAAATTGTTTCAATATATCGCCGGGTTTCTTTTCGATCTAAGCTTTGTTCGCTCGGCCTTCACTAACTACACCGAGTAACCAGTGTAAAAATATACGTTCGTTGGGCCTGTGTGCAGCTGTACACAACCATACCTACTTGCACTGACTAGTCCAGTGACGTCATTTCACACTACACCGTGTAAAAAGTGCAGCCCGAACGAACAAACCTCTAGAGTAAATTTTTATTGTCAATCTAGCGGAGAATTCGCCGGATACTGTCTTTAGTTTATTCAAAATATTAAATTTTTTGTGCTAAGTCACTAAAACTACTTTCTATATATTTTAATTGGTTTACTAGACTAAAATCTTGAAGAGCATATTTACATTTTTGCTTTTCGCATCATCGTTTAAGGAAAAAATAACAGTTTTAACCTACCACATTTTGTACATAAAATAAATCAGCTTCTAACCATGTCCTTCATCTAGGTAAATGATAGGTGCAGGCGAAAAAGGAACCTTTGGACATTTTTCTCTATATATTGCATCCCGCAATGGTGCTTTTTACGAGGTTTATTATCTGCCAACGGTTTCAAATTTATTTCTAATGTGTACGGAGACTGGGAACAACACACGTGACCTGTAGCATTTAGTGGTACATATCTTTCAGTAATCTGCCAGCTTTGATCATTGACGCGGCTGCATCGGTAATAATGAGCAAATTACGATCACTGTAACTAGTGTCTGTACCGAATATACTTTATACACAGTTTCTTAAATTTCAGAATTTACTACGTAAGACTTCTGTGCCTCCATCACAAAACACTACTTTTTCCCATTACTTTATTGTAGGTTTTCGCGATATGCCTGCGTAAGGTAGTTTCTCTTAGAATAGAAAGACTAGTATACGTTTCTTAAAAAAGTTTTAATACCTACTGGATTTTCTATCTGTGCTGAAAGCATGTTGGCAGCAATATATGTTTCACAAGGTTAGGTATTGAAATTATATGGGGTCAGTTAGTTATCGAAGTTACCATTACGAAATGATGTTTCAACATTAACAACATTAATTCTGTGGTCCCACCTTTACTTTGTACATACTTGGGGAATTAAAAGTAAGGTTAATGTCTGTACCAACTATGTGTACTTTAGGAACAAATTATATTCATTTTACTAAAAATTTCTGACCATGATTTGCTGGTTGACAGGTAATAAATATAATCTCAAAATTATTAACATTTAATATACGATATATCAAGAATATTTAATGTGAGTTCGGATATCCGTTCAGAGTCACTCCAATTATCCCATGTACCCTACTCGCGCTCTTTGACGTTCGCAAATATCGTAGAGTTACTTCATCCAAGTTCGGCTATGATAGAACATTGCTAAAGGTAGTACTTGGTGTTCGTTTAGGAGTATGGCTTGAGTGATCCGCTCTTGCTCTACTCCTGATCCACTCCGTACTCTTTACTCTTGATCTGCTCCGAGCAAATATCCGAACTCAATTGTAATACGCTTACCATTTACCTTGACGCTTGTAATGGTTATGTATGTCTACATGCTTCGAACTTGCATTCACTGTGTTAGTTACAGAGCTGAAGTAGTAAGAATGAACCATTACCGAAATTACTCAATTCTTTTCGACAGACTTCACAATATTATTGTGAGTAAACACAAACGTTTCACAATTATTACATCAGCGAACGGGATAATTACCGAAATTACATTTTACATGTTAAAAAAATTGTGGAAAAATAAATATTAATTGTAATGAATGTAAATTATTCGATAATTGTATCAACTCAACCAAACTATACAACGTTGAGACATTTAATCTATATATTATTATAAAAATTATAAAATTTCAAGAACTTAAATTGTCCTTTTATGTAACACTTACCCGTTGGTAAGAACATTCTGGATTTAATTTAGATTGACGTTTCTGTGTTTGAACGTGTTGTCACATGAGATTTAATGATGCAGTGTATTACTTGTTCGCACACATTGCCATAAACATTATTTTCTAGAAGTGAAAAGGATTCGGAATAGTCCTGAATCCAGTTTCTTATTTTATTCTGATGGGGACTTGTCATTCGAGCCATTGTAGTTGTAAAATCATAAATAGTTGTAACAAGGAGACTTTAGGAATGTTACAACAAAAAAAAACTAAACTACATATACAATCAATAGAACGTACGCTAAGACAATAAAGGCGTTAATTCAAGGCTAAGGAAAGTTTCTAAAATATGAATTTTAATAATTGAATTGAATAAACGATGTTTGAATAAACATATGGAAATAAAGTATATACAATAAAAAAGAGATAACATAAATCATTAATAGTTGTTTTAAATACAAACTAAAGAAAAATGAACAAAATCCCAAACAGTAAATAAAATAACTAGAGCGGCGTCACATAATACATTTACAATGGTGACGGCACTGATATCGTTTATTCATCGCCGCTAGATACAAGGTCACCTAAAATGTGGGCCTATCTGTTTATTACATTCTATATAAATGTGTATTAAATATTGTACTCTCTTTTTACAATTCTAAAAATCAGGGATACTTATACATGCCAAAAATTACTATTGTATGGTAGAAGCTAAATATATGTGTGATGGATTCTAACATTTTAGTTATTTTCTTTACCCTTAAAATGAGGAAGTACGATGGAAATCTAAGTCCACGTATATATTGGTTTTCGTCGACGAAACGTGAAAATCTAATCCGTTTCCTTGGTTTCCTTGACGTAATTAAATTTGTTAATTAATGAAAAATTTAAAAATTAAATAAGCATATAAGTATTAAAAGTGATTCATTCCTAAGGAAGACCCTGTGGTGTAATGGTTAGCACACCTCTCCGAAGAACGGGAGATGTTGGGTTCGTGTCCTTACCGGGGTTAAAAATTTTTCATTAATTAAAAGATTTAACCAAGGAAATCACGAATTTTCTAGCGCCACGTAGTTTCGAAAATAAAATCTATTTCTTAAATTTTGTGGTAAAATTAAGTTAACGCCAAATTTTATTTGAATTTATTTTTTTGTTTTTTAAACAGAAACTATTGGACATCTACTAAATACCACCTACGAAAAATGTCACGAAGTATAAATATTAAGAAAAAGGAATAGCATATTATTTGTATCTATAACAGTAAAATTAAGTGACGAAAAAATGACGACACGATATGGAAAACACATGGAAATAATCGGTTGCTGTCGTTTCTGGTAAATGATGAAGAATATTTTTAACTATAGCTTATTGAAACAACATTAATTCTTTTATATTTTGTTAAACCGTTTGCTAAATCAAACATAGCTCCGGACTAAAATGCATTTTAAAATGTAGAGCAATTCGTCATCTAATTATCTACAAATGTAACTCTGTTTAAAATATATAATTTATTATGTATTTCTATATTCATATGTACAGAATAAAACTAACTTAAGAAAATTTCTTACACTTCATAAATTTCTACTGATAAGTGATAATGTGGTTATATATGTATGTATGTATATAATAAATAAAATCGTATGTATGTGTGATGGTATTGGGTATGAGGATTTATTCCAGTATACTGAATTGTTTGTAGCTAATACTTGTAAAACTGTCATCTACTTGTTAAAAAAAAATGCATATAGTTATTTACAATCAACTTACGCTATAAGAACTGCAAATTGTAAAAGACAACATTCCATGACTAACAATGGTAAATAAACACAGTCTTTCTAGTCGAGAAAAATTAAACAAATGACTACATTATCCAAATCTTTTGACGTTAGAGATCAGCTGAAATATTTTTTCTGCGGACATATTTGTTAAAGTAATCTGGTCTCCAACATTTACAAGATCCTGGAATCAAGAACCAATCGTAATAGAGACGGACTTGGAAACATCCTAGGTTGTCAACTCCGTCACAGTGCGTTGGTTTTTGAGTTGAGGTGGAGTCTACAGGAGCAGCTTGAAGACCTGCGCGCTTGTGTAAGTACTGTTGGTAATTCTACAATACATAATCGTTTTGGTAACGTGATATAATGAAATTCTAACACGCAAATTACTTGAAAATCTTGTACAGATGGTGGTTGAGAAGCACTAACTGGACTTCTTTGAGGATTGCCCAGATCGGAATTGGATAAAACTGTATCAGGGTAATATATTTCAGCAACTAAAAGACTCGACCATCGCGGGGAAGACAAACAACCCCCATCCAAATAATGACACCGGGACTGTAAACACCTACGAAATACGTAATGTAATGTTATTTTAACTGCTGAAAATTCAGGGTTAGTACAAAGTCTCGGAAAGATCGAATAACTCTGTTGTTTGAAAAGTACTTTTTTTAAAATTTTGGTGTGGACATATATTTAAAAATAACGAATTTATTAGAACATCCTTTTTGCCTCCGATTTGACAGAAAATGTTTCACACAAATTATGAATTAACTCGGAACAGCCGTTTCGAAGACACGTGGGTCTTCATTTTCAGCCGCATACCGATTGATGTGAGAGAACACATATTAAATCTAACAAACTCGCTCTATCCCTACTCTTCAAGAAAAATATATACAAGTACCTACTTTTTCTGCTTAAAACGAAAACCAAGCTAAAATAAAATATAAGGAGAAAAAAAAAGAAAAAAGGCGGAAAAGGTTACCACGAAATGTAAGACATACTTCCACCCTAATAAAAATCGAGTAAGACAACGGTTATGTCCTTTCTATCCATCAAATTTGTGTTCTTTCCGCCTATACTTCTAAACTAAAGAATAAACATGCGGAATATACGGAAGCATCGACGTCTCTTGTTATTGTAGCACAAACCATAAATCAAATGACCGCCTTACCGTAATAAATCGAAAAGACAGGAAAAGTGTAAAGGTCCCTTAACTTTATTGATTAGGTTTGCATTCTTATTTGTGTAAATAGTCTCATAGGCGTCCAGTTCAAACGGCAAATTCATGCTTTTAATCAATTTAAGGTTTTCTAATTTAATATTATGCCCGGTTTCATTTATGTGTGCTACACTTGACGCTTCTATCTTCTCGTACCTGTAACACCTCATGTGTTCATTAAAAAATGTAGCTATTTACAACGGTTACTCTTCTATAGAGGTCGATCGCATGCTTGGGAATGTCCAAAATAGGCTTTATGTTAAAAATTCCACGACCTTAATCCCAGCAGTAATCCGCGATAAGAAGTTTGTGAAACTTCCCTTCCACAAAGTATCGAAAGGTGTTAGTACAGTTTTTAAGGGACAAGCGATGAACGTATGTTTCAGTTCGCGAAATATACTCAAAAATTTTCTTGGCAATCTAAAAAATAAACCGGACATGAAAGGTCGGGAATTTACAAAATTGCATGTGGTGATTGTGATAAAGCCTAACAAACGTCAAACAAAACGAGCAATGGGTACTAGATTCAATGAACACATCAGGTGTTACAGGTACGGGAAGATAGAAGCGTCAAGTAGCATAACACATAAACGAAACCGGGCATAATATTAAATTAGAAAACCTGAAATTGATTAAAAACGTGCATTCGCCGCTTGAACTGGACGCCTATGAGACTATTTACAAAAATAAGAATGCAAACCTAATTAATAAAGAGAAAGGACCTTTACACTTTTCCTGTCTTCTCAATTTTTACGGTAAAGCGGTCATTTGATTTATGGCTTGTGCTACAAGCAGACGTCGATCTTTCCGTATATTCCGCATGTGTTTATTCTTTAATTTAGGGGTATAGGTGGAAAGAACACAAATTTGACGGATAGAAAGGACATAACCGTTGTCTCACTCAATTTTTATTAGGGTGGGATTGCCATTTGTCTTGCATTTCGTGGTGACAAGACCTTTTCCGCCTTTTGCTCCTTATTTTATTTTAGCTTGGTTTTAGTTTTAAGCGGCAAAAGTAGGTACTTGTATATATATTTTTTGAAGAGTAGAGATAGAGCGGGTTTGTTAGATTTAATATATGTTCTCTCACATCAATCGGTGTGTTCGAAACGGCTGTTCCGGGTTAATTAATAATTTGTGTGGTGCGGAGTGCGCCGAGACTATTGTTGTTTGAAATACCAACATGTTTATTTTTATCAACATAAATGCAATACAAAAGAAAAACTACACCCGCATTTTACTGTAACTTTTTAGATTGTTATCACAACATTTCTATCAATAAAAATAAACGTGGATATTTCTGAAAATAGTTTTTAGTCTACTTCCGAAAATGTAACAATGGGTGCCCCATTAAAAAATAAATAGGAAGCATTTCCTATCAAACCAGATGCGAAAAAATGCGAAAATGTTATATAAAGTTGTTATACCGTTCCGGGACTTTGTTCTAACTCTGTATAGTAATAAATTTATCGTAAAAAAATTAACAATTTACCTAGTAACTTCAACAGTTTGCGTAAAATATCCTTCATATGGAATTTGGACCACATATCGCCAAATGCCTTGGTAATTCTTGGCGAATACAGGAGTTGCGTATTCAACTTTAGCAGGACACGGAGTAGGAGGTCCTTCATACCTGACAGGGGCATCGTCCCTTCTCTCCAGCGGTAATTGCGCTGTTGATTGCGACGAAGAAGTGATTGATTCACCATTTATAGCCTTGTACAACATGCAAAAAACACCACCTTGATCACAGAATTTTTTTCCTTGACGTTCTTGCTGTTCCACCACTAATTGAGATTTATCTTTGAGAGATGCTGTACTGTTTTTAGCTATAGATCGCTTAACACGGTCATTAGCTTGATATGACGTTATTCTAAAATCATTATGATGTATTACAACCATATCTATGAAAACATTTAAACTTTGATACATAATTATTCTTAATTTAATTGAATAATGATAGCAGGTTCTGTGGGGAAGTATGGCAAACACCACAGTATCGACACACGCACTCACGCCTGATGAGTTTATTACAGTAAAACGTTTGTGTTTTGTGTTGTTTTATGTTGCAGGCCAGCATCTATTCCTTTAGTTTCGAGCATTTCGCATGTTTTTAGTTTAGGGTAGGCGATAAAAGTAGGTACCTGTAAATATCTTTTAAAGTAGGGATAGAACGAGGGTGTTAGAATTAAAATCTTTTTCTCAACTTCATCATTCGGTCATACGGTTGACAATGGAAATCCGCGAATTTCCCAAATAATTATTCCGAATTAATTAAATATTTTGTGCGATGTGGACTGTATCGATACCTTACAATTTCATAACGCATTGAGTGAAAATTGAAATTTTAGTATTTTTTTAAAGGAAGGATATATGTATTTTTATAAATTTTGAAAAATCATTTATCTCGATAATATATAAGCTCTAAAAAGAAGCCTTAAGATAAGTAATAAAGAAATTAAGGTGAATTTTAATGTCATTCTAATGTCACGCTCTCATTACGCGAAAATCACACCAGTCTAGTTCCTAAACGAAAACAGATGTTATTATCGCTAAGTACAAAAAATCTAGCAAATCTTTTCGCTCATTTACTTGCTAAAAATATTTTTCTACTACCGGCTAGGTAAGTTAATCATTACTGCCCTGATTGAAGGGATGCAAGTGCAATTTACATTGCCATCTGACACCTATTGCTATATTAATGTATTATTCTAGAGTTTGTTAAAAAGGTGGTACCGGCAGTGGCGCACCGCATAAAAGTAGGTACGTAATATACAATATTAGTGAAAAATAATATTGTTACCTTTTCCTGTCGTCTTGATGTCCACTGTGGCAATTGGCAACCGTCCTGGTAAGTTCCGTAGAATTGCAACATCACCAACGCTTCCATTGTCGATTCATTCAGCCGTCGACGGTGTTGTGAATACATTGTCGTATACTTCGAAAATGATCGTTCGACATCCAGTGAAGTAAGATTTGCAAATGTCAGATATTCCTTTTCCTCACATGGGCACTCTTGATTTTCAGTTATAGACCGAACCTTTTGTAAATCGGGATTTTTCGTTAAAATTGCACCAAATTTTTGAGCAACATCGGCTCCTATAGTGTTCGTCAAGTTTTCTAGAGCGGCTTGTAAATCGTTTATGCAATTTAATGCGTCTCGTGCAGATAAGTGACTGTTTTCTAATTACTCAATAGCTTGTGCAACTTCAGAATAGTTCATGGAAATTTCATCTATTTGTTGTTGAACGTCCGAATTGGAAAAAAGTTGCTGACTATCTCGAACTGCTGCAGAATCATTTGAATCAAGTTTCAAGATGACATTTTTCACTTGTAAAAAATATTTCTGATAGTAAGATACTGCCTGGAGCCATGTTGGTGGTAATTTCGGACACAATTGTTTGAATACACTGATGCGTTTGGGAGATTTGATGAACACTTTTTTGGTAGATGCTATTAACTTATCCACCATCGGATACTTCTTTCGAATGGTTTCTGCTACGAGGTGACATGCGTGTATGAGGCATGTTATGTGAGAAAGAGTCGGAAAGCATATTTTCAACATCCTACCAACTCTCAGCATTGTTGCGGCTCCGTCAGTAACGAACATTGTGACTTGGGTTCCTGTGATACAAAATTCTCTCAACGAATCTTTTATTATCTTGACAACGGTTTCTGCATTAGTTTTCTGAATCCTTTTACTGGATAACAACAATGAAGCTGGTGGACAATCACGTTTTAAAGGACGCGCTACAACATGAATGACGCTGTGTTTCAGAGCATCAGTTGTTTCATCCACACATAGGCAGATTATCTTATTTCTCAACTCGTCTTTTATACATTCCTTTACTGTACCTTGCACACGTGGCAAATTGTATCGTAATTGCATAGATGTTGGCAGCTTCCATGAGGGAACATACTTAGCCCAAAAAAGACGATCATTAGATACTAGATGTGGGATGTTGCACACACTTAACATATAAATAAAATGATATAAAGATTGCCAGTATGGAATATTGTTTCTTAAACTCAATACATGACTTTTACTTTTACAATGTTTTCAAATTTATCACGATTTAGCAATCCGCTATTGCATATTGTGCAGTAAATATACGGACTTCTATATTCTAATCCAGGGAAATGCCTGAGATATTTGTTCACATTCGAAGGGAACGTTACACCCTTTGGGCGTCCCATCTCCGCGTACTTATTTGGCGTGTAGCGTGCAACGTACGGTCGCTTTGAACTCTCTCGCGGTATTGTCGAGATCGAATACGAGTTGAAAATTATCCCTACCCACGCCGCTACCGCTACGCTGCTGCCATCCGGTACCACCTTTTTAATAAACTCTAATTATTACTTTACGTACAATTCCATTACATCCCGCTGTCAGTGGCAACTAAGGTAAATCACACTTGCGTCAGGGTAGTAATGATTGACTTACGTAGCCTGCAGTAGAAAATGGTTATTTATGCCATAAGGGACGTAAGTGTACTAATTTGAGAAAAAAATCTTGACAGATCCAAAGTTCAATTCTGCAATTTATACATCTTTCATTGAGCATTACCAACGTAAATCAGTTTTAATATAAGCAGCTTTTTATAATTTTCAACTGTGCTCCAAAAATCTAGTCCCACCTCGAATTCATCAAAATTATTTTTTCCAGTAAAACGTATTTTGTTGTGATACGTTCGAAGACTTTGCTGTAGTGTTAGGACACAAAGTCGTAACTGTTATGGTGTTAGTCAGGAGATTGACTCCTGCTCATAGTATGGAAGTATCATATTTATTTTGGCTATGGAGTGTTGATTTCCATCATATTTCTTCTGTTACTTGTCTTAAGCCCACAATTTATAAAAATGACTTCAATTACTGTAAATACTCAAATTTGATTCTCCACAATGCATTATGCTGTTTTTTTTTTCAATTACATCTTAGTCAGCAATAGTAACACTACTACGTTGCTAATTTAGCCTAGATGGTGATACTGAAGCTATAATTTGGAACATCCCGTACCTACAATTCTACAACGTTTTCAAAATATTTTTCGAATTAGCTTTTTAATTCTTAATCTTAAGTTATTCAATGTAAGAAAAAAAGATTACTTTGAAAATGAATTGAAGATGTTCTAGAGTTTACGGCACGTTAAAATAAAAACAACATGTCCGATGTCTAGCCCACAAAAAGTTAAATTTAGAAAGTACCTTTTCTTTTTGAATTCTTAGAAAATTTGAAACATGAGCAAAAATCGTAAACATAATTTTTCCGAGATAATTCAAGAAGCTTTGCAGATATTCGACATAATATATTCTCAATTGTCGTTAAATTTAGCAACTTTGTAAAGTTTAAAATTACAGTTCATGTATTCATTCCCTACAATAAGCAAAATCCCTATAGTACGCGCGACAAATTCAGAACACTTCGTACTTACGTGTTTTGAGCAAAAGATTCGTCCTGAAGTTGTGCAACTTTGGGCATGGTTTCATCCGCTTTCAGAATCGGTAACGTTCGACTCAAATATTTCAAGGTCATATTGCGTATAATTTCACTGTAACAAAACAGGTAACAAAGGTAAGTAGCAAGGCGACACAGTTTTCCAAAATCAAGGTCGCGTTACATGAAACGATTAATTCCATAACACCGAAACATCTGCATTATGATATTAACATGGACAAAAATTCATTCTTTCTTGAAATTTGGGTGGCTATTTTAAGAGCAAAATTGAAAATTTTTGCGGAAGGTGTATAATCCCCATTATAACCCCATTATTCCCTAATATCATAATGAAATAAAGATATAGATTTACATAAGCGTTTAAAATCAACAGTTAGGAATTAGAGCCGTAATACATTATGTAATATAGTTACAAGTTAATATGGGCTTTACTTTTTGTTTTATTAGAAAGTATAACTTCTAAGCATATCCTTATTGCATCCATTTATAACTTCATACGACAGTCGCACTATTTTCATATATTTGGTTTATTTGATCTCGACTTCTATTCAAAAACCTGTTTATATTGTTTTCAAAAGAATCGATAACTTTATTATACTTCCTGTCTCTTGGAAGAAAGCATTACATAGTAGAAACAAGTTTCACACCTTTAAAAAACAAACTTTTGTTATCACTCACAATGGATACGGCGATCCCAAAACATTTTGCCCCATAGGATTTCGTGGAATAACACCTTTGTTAAGGTCACCACATAAATTAAATGGAGACGCGTGAGGTGCCTTCACGCCGTCTTCCCGACACTCTATAGAAGCAAAGGTGTACGGTGGAGGTCTTACTCTTGGCGGTTCTGCATTGGGGGCTTCTATGAAAGCATAATATCCTTCTGGAGGTTCGTCGCTGCTTTCGTTCGTAACAAGTCTTTCATCTGTCAATGTTCGTCCGCATATTCCTAGTAACTGAAAGAGAAGAATAATAAAATTATATAACAAGGTAATTATTTATTATTAAAAATATATAAAAGAGAAAGTTTGTCATATTAAACAACTGTGTTTAAAAATCTTTCTTCTTTGAATTGCTAACCCGCTAATGTAATTGTAAATAAGAAAAGTATACCTTCACAATAGAATAATGAAATGAATGACTCTAGTGTAGTGGATGGGATGTGAGTTCGAGGAATAACACATGTTATTTGTTTAGTCTCATGGTGTCATATTGTGTTATACCATATGCATTTATATTTAAGTTACTTTTACTAATCCATGTTAGTAATGTAATGTCACTAAACAACCGCGCGTGCGCAAGCACTAGATTACCTAGTTTCAGTCAAGTCTTATTTTTTCTATTTGTGTGTTAAGTCGTTGTATTATTGTTTAATGTTCTGCGTTATAGTAAACATTTATCAGATTGCGGCTTTTTTGGAGTTTATTTAAGTGAAAAGCGGACGCACATAGCAAAATGTCGAGTAGGGAGTGTGATAGATTTTGAACTTTATCAAAAACGAAACCGGCTAGAATACTTAAAATGTCACCGCTAAATCGTAATAAAAGCAATAGTGCTACATTAGGAAAGTTAAAGCCAAAGGAAACTTTCGGGGAAGACGAAAGTCGCTAAAACAACGATTCAAAGTATAATCGGAAAGATTAAAGAAGGGGGAAAGTTGCAGATAGAAAACAGTAAAAGACCGAGAAAGTTAATAAATGCGGATAAAAAGTTTTTACGAATACAAAGTTAAGGAAACCTTTTTACCAGAGTATTAGGCAGCTAATTGCAAAATGCAGCTGGTGCAATAGAGTCTTCGTCATGCATAAGAAAATGCCAGAAAAGGCTCATTTCGACAGTCACAATTTCCCCCCAGGCCGACTGGCCTTGGAGTCCGGATGTTAAATATAAAATATAAGTCCAGATAACGACGATCTTAGGGTTACTAGATAAAACTCCATCTTGCAATTTCTCCATTTGTCAATCGTCAAAATTAATGTAAACTTCTTCTAAAACAGACAACAGGGTATATTCAAAGGTTTTTCAAACATCATTCCGTAAATTAAATCTGTCCTAATGTTATTAAGTAAATCGTCAGTAAAATTCGTCATATTTATGTTGTCAGTGGTTCTTTTGAGCACAGAGTCGTCTAATTTCAGTCATCTGGTAGCCTTAACCGCATTCATTCTCTCGTGCTATTTCTATAAATAACTTCCTTTCATGGAAATGCATCATAAAATTTATATTTGGACAAAAATTATCAACATTTGCTGTGGAATCGAACAATTGCTATCGCGATTAAATAAAGCAGTAGAGGGATGCCAGAAATGTCATCAATTCTGATTCAGCTTTAGTCGAATCAACTTACGGTCTCAGTTTAAAGTGTACAATAGAGAAATTAAAGTATAATTTCAAAGAAGAAAAGGTTCGAGGTTAGAGCAATCAAATTCCTGTAAATGTCATAACAAACAGAGTGTTTATGTGACAGCTTCATTCGAATTCAAGGTTAGTTCACGTTTTAAATGTTAATATTCGTTAAATTTCAATTTGTTAATTTCAAAAGCCATAAGAAAATTGCCAAAAGTGTGCTCAGGAATACTCCCGATCCCACAAAGAATTTAGAATTTTAATTAAATAGCAAGAATCGAAATTTTAATAAAATTCCCCTGAGAGAACACATTTCAGTACATTCATAATTTGATACTGAAAAATAAAACAAGAATAAAAAGATATAATTCATAATAATAATAATATTCGTTTATTTGTAACTCAGTAAAAAAGCTCAGGTATATATGTACTTAAGATAAATGTCGTCAAAAAAAAGTAAAGAATACAGATTACAATAAAGTTTTGACTAAGTATTTACAATGGGGAAAATCTAAAAACATACTGCACTTCTTAAGAGTACAAAAAAAAAATGTTTTCAATGTGTAGAAACATTTAGACATTAATCAAACTCTTAACTTACTCCTGAAGTTGTGAACACTATGTGCTGACTTTAATTCATTCCAAAACGCATTAAATAATCTGCATCCCACAGCAAAAAAACTCTGTTGTTGTGTTTTGCAGTTGTATGCGGACTGGTTTATAAAATGTTTACTTCGAGTGGGATAATTATGAGTTAATTCATACTGTTTTATACTTGTAGATATACGAGCATAATTCTAAAATATAAATGAGGTTGGTGACCCTCCCAGCAACTTCATTTTTATAATTTCATCCCTACCCAAATCCTGAAACCCCGTCTTAGATAAAATTCGCACGGTGTACTTCTGCAGCATAAAGACACGATGCAAATCACTGTTATCCCAAATATATGAGAATAGAAGTTCGTATAATACAGATTCAGAAGAACCTCCTGACTACAGTAATTTGACATACTCATTGTTAGGACATTTAAAGCAGCAGCAGATTCACCATCTCTGTTTTATTATTGAGTCAACATGTTCCCTAGTATTAGTTGCTACAGAAGTTTGAAAAGCATCATAAATTCAATATCGATAATTTCCTGCGAAAAAATGTAATTCTTAAAACCAAAACAGTGTTGTTATAAAGAAGGAAAAAACCTTTTTGTGTTTTAGTATATCAATGTTACCTGTTCGGGTTAAATAAGTAATAAATAAATCGTCATTTAAATGATGTAAATAAATACTAAAAATAAATAATTTTTTACATTTTTTTAAGTAAGATCGAATGGATTTGATTCTCTTCTTGTCGGACCGAACGGGCTTAATGGGCTGAAGCTACATTTACAACCACAAAATTAGAAGCTCTAATATAGAGTTACAATTACTGTTTAAGGTATAACAAAGGTGTTTAAATGCGTTCCTTCACAATGTTTGAAATGAATAATCTTAATTTTGACAGAAACGGAGAAGTTTGTAAACTCCAAATTTCTACGTTCAATTAGTACGTATACCTAGAATTGACGCATGCGTTGTTTTGGAATAGCGCGAATGTGGTTCAGCAACATATCTTTGGGTAATGTTAAAACCATGTTGAAACGTACTGCGTAAGGATAATGATCGAGATTAGGTGAATTAGGTTAGGTTAGGTTTATTTGAAGTTTGAATATATTAATAGGTTTGTTTCCGCAGCGATTTAAAATCGTTAGAGCATGCGCATTATAAAATTAGTGTTCGTGCAGTTAAAACGCCAAACTCTGACTATTAGTTTGACGTAATTTGGCGTTCGTGCAGATCTCCAAATTAATTTCTAACCGTTTGAAGATTATCGTCCAGTGATCTATCAGACGCATGCGCATTGTTATATTGTGAAGTGAAAAGTTGTTATACATTTTTTTGTATATGTTCACACTTCACGCGTATTTTATTCATGTCTGTTAAATCAGCTTTAGTTTGCGCATGCGTAGATTAATCCAAATTAACCTCTGATCAAACTATCACAAATGGGCTGCAGAAACAAATCTAATATCGTTTTCATTGGCGTCTCCTAACCTGCTTGATAATACTGGGACTGTACACTATCGAATTAATTATAATGATGAATGTAGTTAATAGAGGACGCCACAAAAAATACAGGTTAATTGAAATTAGTGCGTATTGCATTAGCTGCTTTGATCCAAAGTACTGTACTGAACCGTTTTGTACGGTACAAATTTCAAGTGTGTGTTCCATTTAAAAAGAACGGATAGTTCCGAACCATACTTTTTTGAAATCCCCATTCCCCTCGGAAATTTGATACGTTCCGTACTGTTCTGTTGACGCATGCGCAAATATTTGATATTCTCCACATTATTATACTCACTGAGGTTAGGTTTAGAGTTATACCTGTGTTTATAATTCGAAATTTGATTTACATTACATAGTGGTCGTATCTATAGCGAATTTCTTTTTGTTTACATTTCTCAATATAGGAAGTTGGTTAGAATTATTATATTTATGTCTAGTGCGATAAATACACGTTCCTTTTAGTTCAGTACAGTACTCTGAGGAACGATACAGTACAGTTAACAAAACAAATGGAAAGCAGCTATTATGAATGATCAAAAATCGTAAATTACTCCGTTAATTAGCTTGCTTAATTGTAAGTATAAGTTGGAGGTTGTGAATGTAGCTTGACAACTAGCGAAGATGTGTGCCGGCTAGAGCTACCAGATGCGTCGGGCCGGATCGGGCTGGGCTAATAAAGTATCGGGCCAGACCGCACCGGGCCTACAAAAATCCATAAAATGCGCACCTCTAGCCAAGACTTCAATATAATAGAGCAACTTTTGGAATGTTTGGATAAAAGGGAAGGTAAGGTGTAAGACAGCTTAAGGGTATCGAGGAATATTTTAAAATATTAGGGAAGGAATGGCATAAGATTCCCATAAATCGTATTAGAAATTTATATAGCTACTCCGCTACCAAGACGAATATCTGCTGAATTTCAAGCAAAGGGCGACCATTGTATTAGATTGTATTTAGTTAGTTATAATTATTTTCTCATCTTTTATATGGTTAGCTTACTTTTAAAAAGTGGCATTATGTCATATTGTTTAAGGCAAAGTATTTCATATAAAACACACTACTAATGTACATATATTATTTAGCAATAACATTGGATAACTATCCAAACAGAAGACCACTTTTGCCTAAATTTTATAGGGTAAGTAATAAGGAAAATTATATGCCGTACCTAGTTCTTAATTGTAAATCGAAATTTATTATTTCAAAACAACTAAGAAGACGTTTATCAACCAAATTCTCGCTTTTCCATCAGATAATTATTGTATTAAAAAATATATTTAAATGCATCCGGAAGTACGTCCAAACTATCTGATAAGCAGATCTTTATACAGTTATAGCGGCGTTAACGGTAAGGAAATTCTTTAACACTGACACCAATTTACATAAACACAGTGAAATATACATACATAACTATAAAACATCAAGGAAGACGCAGTACTTGAAACTCGTTTCTAAGCTTCAATAATACGACGAATTTTATTTGGGCAAGAGCAACTTGAGTCTTGAAAATAATTTGAAACTTTCCCTAAAGTGTTGCACAATAGTAGGAGTAGATTACCGTGTAATAAAACGTATATAAACTAGTACATATAAAATGATGTTTTAAATTCCATTAACCTTATTCCGACTTCCTAGAAATGATCGACTGTGTAACACGACAAAGCTGAGCAAGGTTCATTAAATGGTTCACCGTGACATTGTACAAATGTTATTTTATCATTGCCCCGACGTTTTTACTAGACTACTACCCCACTTAGATGGTGTATATAAACTTACAAACAAGTAAACGATAATTATTAAGCTAGTTTATATACTAATCTATGAATTGATATTAATAAGAGTATAGAAATTCACAAATTTGAAAATTGGTAACATTGTTTTTATTAACGAAACATATCCAGTTTTGTAAATATATAACTTCCACTTTATTTTAAAAGTTTATTAATAGCAACATTTTTATACATTCACTGAAACATTCGAAGCTACAAAATCGTTGCTTACAAAATATATTTTAAATTTCCTCTGTTTTTATATAACAACAGATGAACTCCCCACTGCTGTCTGCGCATCTTTTGTATTTGATTATTAAAAAATCGCTAAAATGCATGGCATCTTAAAAGAAGAATCGACAACGGAAGTTATTATTCCTAATGTTCATATTTTACTTTGGCGCTATATTACACGAAATTAATTTAATTATTGTATTATTGAAGAGCTTGTTTAGCGATAACGTTCACGTAAATGTTCAACGCAAAACAAAAGGGTATATTCTACAGTACCGTACAATCGAATTAGGGCCACTATATAAATTTGAGTTTTAGCTTAATAAATAATACAAAATATAATACTTGCACTTTACACCATCAAAACTACACGTAAACTAACTTGAAGGAGGTAAAGCCAGTCTCCGATTACCGACCCTAAACGTACCTTGGATAGAAGGGAATGTTTGGTGGGGGTTATAGTAACGAGAATTTGATACCTACTTCAGAGGATTATCTCAAATACAATTAAAAACATTTTACTGTGGAAAATATTTAGAAATTTTGGTTATTATAATGTTAATAGCAAATATTTGTATAAAATCAAAGTGGCCCTAATTCGATTGCACGGTACTGTATATGCTATGATATATGGTACCAGTATACGAGGATGGTATAATAAATACCTGTGTTAAGGCAATGCAGTTGTTTTGCATTTACTAAGTTATTTTTCGACATAATTTCCTTATAGCTCTATACACTTAGTCCAGCGATGTTCCAACTTCTTTAAGCCATCCAAATAATAGGATTTATTGAACTCTTCATTTGACATAAGCCGTTTTCCGCCAAGCCATTTTTTCAAGTTTGGAAAAAGAACAAATTCACAGGGGACCAAATCTGATGGATGGGGCATCAACTCGTACCGTAATTTGACTCCTTTTGCTGTCGCAATTGCCGATGCGTTGGCCGGGATGTTATCGTGATGGTGGAGAATTTTTTTCTTCGATAGGTGGTGCCTTTTTCTCTTTAGTTCAGCGTCGAATCGATCTTATAAATCAGCATAGCACTGTCCCGTGATTGTCCTTCTCTTCTCCAAATTATCAATTAAAATTATACCTTGCGAATCCCAAAAAATCATCGCCATTACTTTTCCCGCTGGTGGAATCGTCTTCGCCTTCTTTGATGCATATTCGCCGGGAATAAATCCATTTTGCCGACTGATCTTTGGTTTCTGGCGTGTAGTGATGTATCTATGTCACATAACTCCGCAGAAATTCACTCGTATTGCGCTTAAACATGTCCAAACATTGCTTTGAAGTTATCACGGGATTCCATTTTTGATCAATCGTAGGCAGACGCAGCACCCATTTCGCCGATAACTTTCTTATACTCACTTTTTCGTGGAGGATGTTTTTCACACGTTCAATTGAGATGTTTACCATATTAGCAATCCCTTTAATTTTCACCCGGTAGTCCGCTAACACGATATCATAAACTTTATTGGTCATATCGTCCGTAGTCACCTCACTGGAACGCTCGGCTGCTTCTAATCAAAGAATAATGTTCACCCGCGGTTAAATTTATTAAACCAGTATCTAATTGTAATCATCGAAGGTGCATGGTCCTTATAAAGTACATCCAACTTCTCTTTGATTTCTGCACACGTTTTCTCATCCAAAAAAAAAGAAATAGAATCACTGATCGGTATTGTTCTTTTTCCATTATTCCACAAATACATAAACTTGCTCACTTTCAACAGCTCTCAAAACAACACTACTCGATGAATCTCTCCAAAATGTTGACACACGTTGACTAAAGGATAATTCTCACAGTCGGTAATACAGATTTTGACACACAGCGACATCTGTCTCAAAACAGAGGTACTTTTCATGCTATCCTCGTAGTTACGGTAATGGAATCGTAATGCTGAAATCGCTATTACTTACAATTTGTGCCGAGATAGTGTTCGAAAGGAAAGGAAGAGCTAAATAATTTCATTTTATGCCTAAATTATATTTGTAAAAGAAACATACCTGTAACAAACGAAATTAAGTAATCCACTCAAGATATTTGCAGCCAAAGCGACCAGATAACGACACACCAATCGCTGGTGTGTTTAAAAGCACGGGATTAAGATTTGAATTTTAAGGATTTTCAAAAGCCTTTTTCATGTAAAATAGTGAACTTTGTCTATCCTTATTCTTAAATAATCATTAAATAAAATTTCTATAGAAAAGAAAAGTCATGTATAGAATTCAAAAGCGATAGACTTACCAAAATACATGTTTTAGATAATTTGATACTGATATTAATAACTAGAGCGGGCGCTTTTTAAATTTCACGGATGATTTAAGTTGGTAATTTCGGCAATAAAGGATATATTTGTCTGTATTACGTTAAGAAATTGGGGTATATGCGTTACCAGCGATACTAGAAGTTCTCACGGCTTTTCGATTACGCTGTTTAGGGGATGTATCGCCATGCACGATATTAGCCTAAGCGGTAAAGGAATCGTTTTTTGCATTTCCTTTTTAAGTTTTGAAGAGCTTCCGGTTTAAAGAGGATGCCAGTCGTCAACTGAGGCCTTCTTCGCATCCTATTCGATTTTACTTTGGAAAAACGAACTTTCGAAGCAAAAACCAAATATGTAACGGAGCACCGTTTTCGTGAAAGATGTATTTGTGGTTAATATTTAATCGACTAATTATTATTATTTGTAATTGTACATGTATTTGGATGAAACTATGGTTGCAATGATACATTAATTGCAATTTTATTCGAAATTATGTTGAATTTCACGAGAACATTTACAGACATGCTATTCAACTAGGGTCTTGAATTTCCTATTATGTGGTGTTTTACCTAATTTATCTTTCCTATTATGTGGTGTTTTACCTAATCTATCATTACTTTTCCCACAATCATTTTTAAGTAGGGTATTTGTAGAACAAGTTATTATAATTGTTGCAATTCCTACACTGCTGTGAATATGACATTTACATATATCAGTATCCAAAATGGCTACCTTCAGTGATATAATTTAAAATATATTGTATTAAAACAGAACATTTATTACACACATTTAAAAACATCACTTCGTGTTCAAAAATAATTTTGTTAAATATAACGTAAAAATATAAAGCTATTTGAACAATAACATCTTCACGTTTTTTGTCAAATACAACGGACAGTTAGAAAATTGAGTTGGAATCGCATCTTTTTTAAGCTAGGATATTTTAAACTTACAGTTATAGTTTCACCGGTCCCTGAATCTGTAGTTGTTGAAAAATAAATAATATCTTCTTTTACAAAGTGTATCTCACAAACAAAACATACAAAACAGCCAACACCACAGTTTTGAGGTTATCCCGTTTTTATCGTTTCAGAAAAGGTTTTATCGCTTATACAACACTAGAAAAACATTGCAGGTATCACCAACAAAATACGGAAATATCACTACACAGTATTTTTTTAAATAAAACCAATATAATTTGGATAAACCAATTCAAAACGAAAAGATGGTCTCAGTGTGTAAACGCGTTTATATGGCCTATGTCAAAATAGGTCACAGCCTGCAGACGTCAAAGCGCGGAGCTTGGTATATGTCATTTATTACTGAAGCTATCAACTTAAATCATCCGTGAAATTTAAAAAGTGCCCGCTCTATTAATAACCCGTCAAGAATTTGTATATTTCCAATTAATATTTTTCAACAATTGTAATTTCCAGTAGGTAAACGATTCTGCACATTTCCATTGCACAAATATATTATAATAAATGTTTTCACTACATTTTCCTTTATCCTTTCTATTGCTAAGATTTTGACAATATTCAGTTCTAAACGTACTTGGTGTGTATGAAGTGCACGGTAAAGAAGCGGTAACTTATAATTTCATCTCTTGTTGAGCTTATTAGAAAATATTGTTCAAGGTTCAATGAAGTCGATTTAAATCAGTACTTTATAGTAAGGAATTTGTTTCAATAGGTCAGTGTACTTCGCGTAGGAAGTAATTCACGTTACTAACAACATGGTATCCACACTGATACCTGCACCTGTTTTGTAAGGAATGTACAGTTACGAATTGTTCATGATATTAATAAATGTCGTCAAAACTCACAAAAGGAATTCGGAAACCTACTTACATATATCTACATACACTGCAGACCATAAGTTTGAACTTACACATAAATAATTTAATGAATATATTGTAATACTGGAATAACATTGTACATATTATAGTCCGTCTAGAACATATCCGGGAAAGTAAAATGCGTCTAAACATTTATATAATATATTTTCTTAAGAAAGCAAACAATACTCAACAATGAATAATTATTACTATTTGTTAATACAACGTCCATTTTGTTCAATACATTTTATTAAATGATTAGTAGAGCCCGGTAACAGGGAGCCGTGCCATAGCCGTACCTGCCTAGTATACAAAAACAATAGTAAAAAAATAGAAAAAAAATAACAGAACTAATACATAATTATAATATGTAGTGAAACACTTACCCTTTTAAGCAGCCTTGACCACGGAACAGTAAAACTAGAAGCACCATTATCAGTATTAACATCATATGGATAAGAGTGGCAAAAAGTTGACACCATTAGATGTGCTTCCACAGTTGTCTCGGTGAGCGATGTTCGCCGTGGTGAGAAAATGAGTTTATATTTTGAAAAAGAGCGTTCAACATCTACCGATGTTATACATGCATGATTAAAATACTCTTTGTACTTAGTCAGTGGATTATTCGATACACCATCACAAATTTGTTTTAGTGTGCTAAAATCAGGATCTTTCTGTAGCACACTCTCGAACTTTTCTAAAACGCGATTATATTTTGCGTCATGTATAGTCAGTAGCTGTGTATGCACTCCGTCCATAATTTGCAGAGACTCCAATAGTGATAACGATCTATTTTGTAATTGGTCTATTGCGTCAGCTAATCCTTTATAGTAGCTACGAATATTTTTTAAATCTGTTTCAACGGAAATATCTTGAAATTTCGACTGGCTCTCCTTAATAGCTGCAGTTTCGGCAGGATTGAATTGTGCAACAACAGCTTTTACTATTTTGAAATGTTCAGCATAATAAAAAGGTGCCTGCAGCCATTTTCCCCAACGTGTAAGAATTGGCTCCGGTGGTTGACGAATACCAGGACACTCTGTGTGAAATGATCGTAGGCGTTTGGGAGATTTTAAAAATACTTTTTTGTGCTTGCTTTTAATGCATCTACTTCGAGAGAGCATTGTCGAATGGTTTCTGCCACAAGGTGTAAAGCATGCACTTTACACGTAACATGTAAACACTTGCAACCATGTTCAAGAAGAGAGCGGCCTACCGAACGCATTATCGCTGCGTCATCGCTCATAAACATCAACTTTATCTTTTGAAATTTGAAATTTTTCCAACGTACTAAGTACAACCTTTGTAATTGTTGCAGCAGTACACTCTTGTAGTCTTCAGCAACCTATTATCAGTAGTAATGTAGGTTTACTAGGGTCTAGTATGCGTACCATAATATTTACAATTGATTTTTTTTTACAGTCTGTTGCCTCGTCAACACATAACCAAAGAAACTGTTTTTTCGATATGCGTTTCATTTCCTTTTCTACGTCATCGCGTACAAGTGCAACATGCTTTCGTACCGTTTTCTCCGTTGGCAACCGCAACTCGGGATTGTATTTGTACCAAAAGTCCTTAAACGGTTGTTTATCGAGTAAGCCTAGAGGCAAATTACAGTTCATCAACATAAGAATTACATAAAAAAAATGCACTTCTCGGTGGCATGCACAATTTTCGTTTTCTATGCTGTGCGGAATTTACGTGTCTTGTACAGTTCCACGGGTGGAAGCATTATTTACGTAGAGACGTGAACACTACTGTATACATATAGGAATACTATAACATAATTATTTAACCGTACGAAAGTAACATAAAGAATATTTTACTATTATAGATTCATTTGAAGTGATTCTAAACATATGGCCTGCAGTGTATGTATGTACATACATATGTGTTCAATACCAAAATAAAATCAAGCATAATATGCATATCCACATAAAACAAAGGCATCAGATTGCATTTTAAGTATATTCAATTTGTCTCGGTTTAATTCTAGTGCCGCAGAGAAATGTAACTTACATAAAGTATAATTTCCTAAACGTTATAAACATTAATTGCATAAAACTAATTCATAATCATTAGTTAGTTTGTATGCCTTAAAGTTTCTTTCTTCGTGTAGGAACATTATACGTCAAAATATAATTATTGCTACTGATCTCGATCTGTAACATACTACCACCAAATTGGCTTTTAGCGTAGAAATTTCATAACATGCACTATAAACTTATTACATATTGCAATGAATAAATTGGTGAAATATATAAAATGTTTGTCCTTCAAATTAGCTAACAAGAAAGCACCAGTACCAGTACTTCTATTAATGTTACACTTCAGAAAGCTCTTGGTAAGTTTATTTTGCAAAAAAGTAAAATAAACTGGCGATTAATTTACAACACTGCACTTTTTTTATAAGTGAATACATAATTTTTATCAGCATCACCTTTCATTTCACTTGAAAGTATTTACAAAAATGTAGTTCTTTTTACCATACCTCTTAGATCTGTTCTTTATTAATACAATTGACAACCTCGCGCTGTTAAACGAAATATAAAGTAAGAGAAATTTATAGGTAATAGGTACTTATGTATTTTACGTAAATTAGCTTTTTCGTTTAATTTTAATCTGAAAAGTTTAAACACATACATCGTGTCCACCAATTTAGAGAAAAGGTTTTCAAATAAAAACGACTCGGAGGCAAATGCTGTACAACATTAAGTTATATCCAAGTATACAAGGTGTTTAGTTTCCGCTGCGCTCGATACAAGTTTAGTTTTCTAAATGGAATATCCTGTATATAATGACGATTTTAGATGTCTCTCTTCAATTCATGTCAACTTTCATCAATATTCCCCATACCTATCCATCTTAGATTTTGAGATAATTGAAATACTTTGGGATTTTTGCGAAATGTCGCTGTTTCTTTAACGCCCGATATCTTAAACGCCTTATACGTTAGGACGGTGATTCAAATTTTATTCGATTAGGAGTTTCAGACAATACATCGAAAAGTTTTTTACTGGAGTCTACAAAGTGGCCATGTTTGATTCGTACTATTTCAAACACTCTTTTCGCGATCTGGTAGAGAAATTGTAATAAATTTTTTTATGCAGATTACCCTATACCTAAAAAGTGTCGTTCTTTAGTAAATTAAATATGAAGTTATGCGTAAGTTTTTTGTTAAAATTCAGGGTGCTATGACGAAAAACTATACATTTTTGTTCAAAAAACACATCATCAGTAAAGCTGGCCACGAGCGGTACCGCGCAGTAGCGTAGAGTCGACCAGGCCTCGCGTTCCACTAGAGTTATTCTGCTAATAGAGATGTTTGCTGCCGCAAATAATTTCGCTCATCTTTTAAATAAAAATTAAATAACACGTGCTCAAATCACAAAGTGAATAATGTCTGTTAAATATCTGCAACATTAGATATGTTTCAACTGTTGTTTCGGCAAAACTAGTACGGCATGAGGAAAAAATGCGTTTATATGCAGAGAACGAACGTTCTACATATAGTGACGTAATATTTACATAAGTAAAATAATCTTTCAAATAACTTAACGATTCTGTTGACGCACCTTCACAAATGTGTCTTAATGTGCCAACACCAGAATTTTTCTCAAAAACACTTTCAAATTTTCCTAGAACAGAAACATTTTTTGCGTCTTCAATCGCGCATAGCTGTGCGTGAACGGCACCGCAGGATTTTGTAATTTTTCTATTGCATCTGCTAGCCCGAAGTAATTGTCGTGAATGATTTTTAAATCCATTTTAACCTGACTGTCTTGAAATTTCGACTGGTTTCTCTGGATAGCGGCAGCTTCCTTTGTATCGAATTGTAAAACCACGTTCTTAATATTGTCAAAATATTTATGATAATAAAACGCGGACTGCAACCATGTTCCCCAACGAGTTAGAATAGGTTCTGGTGGCTCTGGTATACGGGGGCACAGTCTGTGAAATTCGCGAATACGTTTCGGTGATTTGACAAATACTGCTTTGGTATGCGCTATTAAAGCGTCTACCTCAGGATAACATTTTCTGATACTATCCGCCACAAGATTGAGAGCATGAATTTTACACGTAATGTGTAACAAATTAGCAGAATGCTTTTTAAGAGACCGGCCTACAGAAAGCATGTTTGCAGCACCATCACTCACTAACATCAAGAGTTGGTTTGTTGAAAGTTCAAACTTGTCCAATGTATTTAACACTAACTTTGAAATTACTTCGGCAGTACACTGTTGTATTCGTTTGAAGACTAATGGAATTGAAGGTGCCGATTGATGAGGTTCCAATTTGCGTGCCATTACATTGCATGCCTGTAATGATGTTGCACGCCAACAAGAGACGATCCATTGTCAGAGCAATTCAGTGTAGATCTACACCATGCCGCACGGTTTCCTTTTTGAACTTACGAACAATCAAATGTTTGTGTAAAATAGTGTAAATTGCTTTCACACCAATCTTTAAAGTTGATTGAAAACTCTTGGCAGACATATTAATCCTCTTCAATCATGTTTCGTACAAGACCAATTTTCGTTTCAGTAACTACCGTTTTTGGCTTAGGAGTACGAAAGTTGTCATTTAAGGAAAATCGACAATGTTGAAATTCATTGTACCACCACTTTACGGTAGCTAAGGAACACGACTTGTCACCAAATACTCGATTGATTTCTTCAAGACATTCTTTACGGCTTAAGCCATGCTTGAAATTGTAAAAAAACGCAATGCTCTTTATTCAGTTGCATGATTTTTTGGGGAAAGGATTACTTTAAAATTAAAAATTTTAAAAACTCTAAAGTATATTTAACAACTTTCACTATAATTAAAGTTATAAACGACTTAAAATCTTAAGAAAAATTTGCTTTGCAGACATTTTGTTCAATATGTTCGCGCGCAGATGGCACAATTCTTCGTAACGATGTTCGACTTGGTAATTTGCACTCCGAATAGTTATTCCAAAAGCAGATAAATGGTTCTTTGTCTAGTAAATTAAACGGTATATTACATGCGATAAACGTAACGCATAAATTAAATATAAATTTTTCATTGTCTCGTGCGCAATTTCTTTTTGAGACATGCTTTTCACTATTTACGTGTCGTAGACAATGTTGTCTGGACCAACACATTAACAGGATTTTACAGATTACACATTTAATTTTAGCACATTCATATATTAATTGGAATTAATTGGAATTTCTGCAATAAATTTTCGAAGTTTGTCCGACCGCGGTCGTTTTGCTGACGAAATCATAATTTTTCTAGGACAGATAAACAATTGCGCAAATGACCGGCAGCGAAAATGTCCGTACTGCTCCGCAGACGAAGTAATACTACCGTTCCTCTCGGTCCGAACTGATTCTACGCCGATGCGAGGTACCGCTCGTGGCCAGCGTTAATCATCAGGCCAGCTACAAGGATATCCAATAAAAGAAAAATCACAATAATGGAAAAAAAAAACCTAAAGTTCATAATTAAAATTAGGAGCAAGTGAATGAACTAAGGAAAAAAAGCAAATTTACAGCATAATTAAATTATTTCTTTAACCGTATAATTAAATAGGGATTATTTTTATGTAGTTTAATAATTAATGAGTTAATATTCAAGTTTATTTGTCCCTTTTTCTTTATTATTATTTATTATATATTTAAAAAAACTATGGTAAAATTAGTACACGTAATAAAAAGAAACAATATCATAGGAGGTGAGGATATAGTAAAATACATTAGAGCACATACACTGAGGTGGTTTGGACACATTGAGAGAAGAGGGAAAGAAGCAGTGATTAGGAAGATAAAGGACTGGAAACCTACCGTAGACCAAAAGGACGACCAAAGGCAAGATGGGAAGATTAAGTAAGAAGAGACATAAAGAAACTAAAAATAGACAATTTAAACGTGATAATTCAAAACAGGAACGAATGGAATAGCGTAATCAGTACAATAAAGAATATCAACTTCTGAAGGAAATACTAGAGACCAAGCGGAGTAATTCACCGCAAATTTAAGAATTGAAGAGCTTCGTTGAAGCAGCTTTATTCCGGATGGAATGTTTAACCTATATATATATAATAAAAAAAAAAATATATTACATTAACCGGTATCTTTTGAAAATGTTTATGACACGTTGTACGTTAAAAGTTATATCGTTGTATGGGTAAGTATGGCCTCTGTATTCTGGTTTCTGTCGCTACTTTCTAGAACGGCATTACTATATCTCTTGGCACTAGGTGGCGCCAGAAAATATTTCAGTGCTGTTTTTGAAGATTAATGGCTTAAATGGAAAGATGAATAGCAATGTGGGCAGGAGCAAAAGCGTTAGTGCATTTCTCTTCTCACATCGTTTTCGCCGGGAACGATTCCATCAATACCATGAGTTATTTTATTAGCATTATCTTGGTTATTGTTTCTAGGCACTGTTTTCATACGTACTTCTACTTTTATTTCACTTATTTTTCACTTTTATTTGAACATTATTCTGTAGATAACCTCTACGTTAGCCTTTTTAAAATCACAAACAATGAGAGTAATTTGCTGCATTTTGTACGTTTATGTCGTACTGTTTTGAACAAGGTAAGTGCAATTAATAATGTACATATAAATATTATGCATTTCAAGAATTCTAAGTAAATAAATGCTTTTATTTAAGAAAATGAAACTATTGATTTATGAACTATTAAGAAAACTATTTACTATCCTTAAGAAAATATTGTTTTGTGTTATAACGGCCATTATACAAAGAATCGCTTTCTCCAAATTTTCTCCAAGATTTTCTTGAATCAAGTTAACAAATGTATTAAACAAAGAAATACCATTATTTCATTATAAGTATATACTTCTCTTAAGCGGAGAAAAAAACGCTAAGAAAATGTTTCTTTTGATTTAAAACAGTTATTGTATGGTGGATAATTGAAACAGTAATTGTCCTGAATTGAGGCGGACAGTCTTGATACAAGTTAACGTTTCTCTGTGTGTACACACCTACATATATATGTAGTCTATTCTGTAGAAAGATTTTTTATATCCAAATTCGTATCCTTCATTATAAAGAACTTTTCCTTAATTAGGGGTCAAATTTTGTGAAAAGTGAAAGCTAAATATTATTGCGCTCTTTTTGTCATTTCTTCTGCAACTATTAAGATAATTGCACCTGCAATTTAAATAAAATTTGTACCATAAATATTACAAAATACCTGACACCTCATTTTCTATAATCATCTATAATCTTCACCATCACTTAATTCGTATATAAAATTGCTGAGGCGTTTTATCCTATTTAGAATTTTTTTCACATTAGCACATAAGATATTATGACTTTATCACCTGTACGTTGTAAAATGTAAATATATTATGACTTTATCACCTTTACGTTGTAAAATGTAAATGTTCAAGAGGACAACAAGACACAACAAACAAGAGGAAAAACATTTTTACTATTGATTTTAAAATAAAGCGTAAAATCGACAGTTTTTGTCGAACAACCAAGATATACTATATTTTAAAAACAGCCAAAATCTGAATCCCACCTGTAACTTCGACTTCATCCAATAGCCCTATTATTATTTTCTAAAAAAAAAAAAATTCGGGACACTCTTATCAAATTGTTGATATTTGCAACGGTTTACGAAAACGTCGAAAATATTACATCCTGTATTCATTAAAACTGGATTATTAATACGAAATAACTGATTGCTGATTTTATTTTGATTTCTTTTCCCACTTTTTTATTATATGTAATTTATTGAATGTATTCATGTGTCTGACTAATGTGTTATTTATTTACACTGTGTTTTCGTTTTATACATTTTATACTTTTTGTTTTATACAGTTGACATATTCGACGCATCATATTGCAATAACGAATAAAAAACTATCTATCTATCTATCTGATTACTCAATCTCCCACGTTTAGCTATATATAAAATGAAAAACAGATTCTCACTGTAAAATTTTATTGTCTCGGTGGTAATCGAGGTAATTACATTGTACCACTTCCTACTTCCACCTTCAGCGATTGTTTTATTTGTATTACTATTATGTAAGATGAATTTTCCACTTCCCGAAAGACGGAAAGCTTTTCATATTGCAAATGATTACTTTTACTAATTCGTAATTAACTATAATAAACAAATAAGGTCTAATGCGACGATAAAACTGAGGTTTTATGTATCTAATGTCACTGGTTTTAGGTGCAAAAATACCGAATCACCAATAACTTTCTTCTCAAAAGCAGAATACAATTTCTAATTAAAATTAATAAACCTATACAGCGCCACTCGCGACGATAGCCTATTAGACATATCTCTGAAATTTTGGAGGACGATATTATGGATAAGGATCTATTTCATTAAAATATTTTCATGGCACTCTTGATTACATCGGATCAAATAGAATATATATATATATATACAAGGCACGTCCAGAAACTAAGTTCCGTTCGGTAATAAAAACAAAACGAGTACAGATACAGAAAAACTATTTATTGCAAAAAAAAACTACAAGCCTTAAAGTATATTTCTGCATAGCTCCCACCATTTTGTAGGCACTTGTCATAGCGCGGCACAGGTTTTTGTATGCCTTCCTCATAAAACGTTGCCACCTGTGTTGTCAAACATGTTCTTTGAGCTCTTCATCGTTGTTGAATTTTTGACCATCAAGGAACGTTTTCAGGTGCAAAAAGAGATGGAAGTCGCTAGGGGCGAGGTCAGGACTGTACGGAGGGTGGTCAAACAGGGTCCAGCCAAAGTCCTGTGAGAGTTGTTGTGTTTTGTTCGCAGTGTGAGGTCGGGCACTGTTTGTGAGCATTCCTCGGCGCTTAATCTGTATTGCGCGACGCAGTTTCCTAAGCGTCTCATAGTAAACATTTCCATTGATTGTTTCATCTCGCGGTAAAAATGCACCAGTAAAATGCCGTGTCTATCCCAAAGAACTGTGCACGTGATTTTTCGAGGTGTCAAGATTTGCTTGGTTGATTTCCTGGTGATGAAGTGTGTTTCCATTCCATTAATTGTCGTTTCGATTCAAGGGTTTCATAAACGATCCAAGTTTTATGTCCGGTCACTATCTTGTTTAGAAAATCATCACCGTCTACGTTGTAACGTGTCAAAAAATCAAGTGTACTGCCCTGACACTGCTTCTTGTGTTGCTCTGTAAGAGCTTTCGGGACCCAATGAGCCCACAGTTTTCGAAAATTCAGTTTTTCAAAATATTTTTGTTGCTGGACTCTACCATATTAATCACAGTCATGACCTATAGATATAGATTAGATTAAATAAACCAAAGTCTACAATGTTAACCCTGCTGCTTTTTGTTGGAAAATGAATTAATCTTATGAATTTCTTTAAATAACTCGGGAATAACTGAATTTAAGCATAGGAAGCAACCTGTATTTTACGTTTGCTTTTTGGAGTAGAATGTGTAGAAACGATCAGAAGTAAGGGTTGCCATGTTTGGATTGAATTTTTGGAACATTTTGTAGGTAATTCGTACGGATTTCTGATTTATCTACACAACTAACGCGGAAGAAATGATATTTATGTTTCAATTGAAGTTCGCGTCTGTCAAATTTTTCGGAAAAATATTACTTTTTCAAAGTTTGTAAGTGTATCTTAGACCCATATGTATATAGAATATTCTGTATGAAAACTTAACATCCGTTTCCGATATAATCAATATTTTTAAGAAATAAATCATTATCCATAATATCTAGAGTTTGTTAAAAAGGTGGTACCGGATGGCAGTAGCGTAGCGGTAGCGGCGTGGGTAGGGGTAATTTTCAATTCGTAGTCGATCTCGACAGTACCGCGGGAGAGTTCAAAGCGACAGTACGTTGCACGCTGCACGCCAAATAAGTACGCGGAGATGGGACGCCCAAAGGGTGTAACGTTCCCTTCGGATGTGAATAATTATCTCAAGCATTTCCCTGGATTAGAATATAGAAGTTCGCATATTTATTGCACAATATACAATAGCGGATTGCTAAGTCGCAATAGGTTTGAATGTAGAAAACATTGTAAAAGTAAACGTCACGCATTGAATTTAAGAAACAGTATTCCATACTGGCAATTTTTATATGATTTTATTTTTATGTTAAGGGTGTGCAACATCCCACAACATCTAGTATCTAATAAACACTTTCGTATTTTTTGGGCGTTGGTACGTTCCCTCATGGAAGCTGCCAACATCTACGCAATTACGATACAATTTGCCACGTGTGCAAGGTACAGTAAAGAAATGTATAAAAGACGAGTTGAGAAATAAGAAAATCTGCCTATGTGTGGATGAAACAACTGATTCTCAGAAACACAGCGTCATTCATGTTGTGGCGCGTCCTTTAAAACGTGATGGTCCACCAGCTCCATTGTTGTTATCCAGTAAAAGGATTCAGAAAACTAATGCAGAAACCGTTGTCAAGATAATAAAAGATTCGTTGAGAGAATTTTGTATCACAGGGACCCAAGTCACAATGTTCGTTACTGACGGAGCCGCAACAATGCTGAGAGTTGGTACGATGTTGAAAATATGCTTTCCGACTCTTCTTCACATAACATGTCTCATACACGCATGTCACCTCGTAGCAGAAACCATTCGAAAGAAGTATCCGATGGTGGATAAGTTAATAGCATCTACCCAAAAAGTGTTCATGAAATCTCCCAAACACATCCGTGTATTCAAAGAATTGTGCCCGAAATTACCACCACCACCTCAGTCTGTAATAACGCGATGGGGAACATGGCTCCAGGTAGTATCACAAAACAGTCACTTATCTGCACGAGACGCATTAAATTGCATAAACAATTTACAAGCCGCTCTAGAAAACTTGACGAACACTATAGAAGTCGATGTTGCTCAAAAATTTGGTGCAATTTTAATGAAAAATCCCGATTTACAAAAGGTTCGGTCTATAACTGAAAATCAAGAGTGCCCAGATGAGGAAAAGGAATATCTGACATTTGCAAATCTTACTTCACTGGATGTCGAACGATCATTTTCGAAGTATACGACAATGTATTCACAACACCGTCGACGGCTGAATGAATCGACAATGGAAGCGTTGCTGATGTTGCAATTCTACGCAGCTTACCAGGGCGGTTGCCAATTGCCACAGTGGACATCAAGACGACAGGAAAAGGTAACAATATTATTTTTCACTAAGGTTTCAAAAAGATATTTTAATTATTGAGATACATCTATTAGGCCATTGATTCAATGACTGTATGTCTGTATGTACTCGACATATTAGTAAAATATTCCGACGCAATACCAGTTATTTTATTAAGAGAGACAGTCCTATTGTACTGTAATATTTATTTAGAAAATCATTATTGTTGGACAGTAATGTTTCGTCGTACCAATTTCATACTTCCAAAATGTTCTTTAGTCGCCAACAAAATGCACCCACACTTGAGTTAGATTTTACAAAAAATGATTCGCATTATTATCGCAATCTTAGCATCACATCTTAGCATCACTATAGTAAAGTATAGCTATAAATGTTTTTTTTTTATATTCATTCAATTTTGTTTGTTAATATGTACAGCCTCGGCCAATAAAACGGAGCATGAATAGATTTTTGCAAATCTATTAAAAGTGCTCGTTGCTTTAATATCAGTCAAAAAATAATGAAGTATTACTCTGGGAGCTTTAATATTAGTGAAAAGACAAATAAACTTGAAACATAAACAATTCTAAAAATCAAAGTCGGTTATACAAACGTATAGCTTCAATGTTCAGTAGTACTGGCGTTTCAGTTGCGTACGAGCTGTTAAATCAGGCACTACCAAAGAGTAAGTGTTTTTTTATAAATATTTATAATTATTATGGCCAAAATATGGCGACAGTCAAGTGAACCTATAAGAGAATACAAATTGTGATTTTGACTTTTACAGGAATCTCGCAAATTAAAATTGCTCCAAGGTTCACATCGTGCTATTCAGTTAGTCAAAAATAGGTATATTATTGGATTTTATAAAAATAAGCCAGAAAACGTCTCAAAATAACAAGAGTCAGAGAGGATCGTCTATTAGAGCGACTTTCTCTGCGGGATAGGAGGAAAACTTCTTTGCAGGTGTCTGCAAAAATTACTGCAGAAGGCGAGTTTAACAATTTCGGCTAGAACGATTAGAAGATGCCTAAATAGTGCAGGATTAAAAGGTTGTAAGGAACTGGAAAAGGGTATTGTGGTCTGACGAAACGAATATAGAGGTAATTATTAAAAAGATATTGCTTTCAAACTCAATGGTATAATCACGATAATGCTAATTTTAAAGGATAAATATTGATTTTTATAAATATAGTACATCCATAGTACCTTCTTCAAGTTCTTCGCTACCACACAGACACGAAAATGGATTTCATCGTCTGTCAATGTCGAGACCTAAATCCAATCGAACATTTGTTTCATTTTACGAAAACTCAACTAAAGGGTCATATACATTCTTCAAAAACACTACTTGAAGTGTAGGTTCATTAAAGTCCAAGGAGGTCATACACACATTAATGTACATGTAGAATTTTAAATGCAGTCACCATTGTAAATTTGTTTCAATAAGGTTTTAAGTTTTGCATAATTTAAGGTGCTCCGTTTTTTGCCAAAGCTGTATAAGAACTTTTTAATAAGCAATATTTTCCCTCGGTAAAGAAATCACACAACTGTTTTCTATAATAACGTAACGTATAGAAGCAAACTGATGTTTTTTAAAACAGTTACACTCGTTGGATGAAACGGTTTCTGTACCGTTTAACATAATTTAAGTTGTTTAATGTATCCAATTTGAAGCAATAAAGTTTTATTTATGTTAGTCTATTAAGCTCCATAAATTTTCGCCAAAAGATTTGATACTTAATAGACTAAATTAACTAATTTATAAACTAATTACGATACGAAAGGTAATGTGGAACTTCAGTTATTCGACCTAGTAAGGGAACAAATAACCAAAACTGTTCGGTAACGTGAAATTTACTGCTCAATTAACTGTGGACATATATACTAATAAATAGAGCCATGCAATTAAGAAAATAAATGATAAACTATGTATAAAACAAAATGTATGTGAACGTGGTCAATTGTTCAATTTGCATCATAGCAAGAGAAAATTTTATTAAAACAAAAGAAATCTATATACGGAGTATAATATTTGTTATTACTCAATTGGTATGTATTAGGAACTTACTAGTCTGCACTCTATATGTACTTGTTAAAAAGCATAACAAGAGAAGCATACATAACTATAATTAATAACTTATCTTTTTAATCTTAAGTATAGATGGAAATGTATCGTAAATAATTATGATTATATAATAATTCGTTTGTACCTTAGGTGTGTAAGGTGGTTAGTTATACCTTCTTCATGCTCTACATACTCATTGCGGCAATACATATATCCAAGATTTTATAGGAATAGTTGGGTAGTATTATATTAGATACGAATAAGTACCTATATTTTAATATTAAAGAATTTACTATTTTTCTTTTATTAATTTCGTTTATGAAATCATTCAAAACATTCAATCATTCAAAATAAAAACAACCGTATAATACTACTTAAATAATTTACTTTAGCTGCAATTGATATGCTAGTTTGTACTTATAAACCTAGACTGTGTACAATAAAGTACGAAATAAAATCATTATTTCCCAATTTGAAAATATTTTGAAAAAATCCTCTAAGTCGATTTTTATTTTCAACTGCTGTGTGCAGAAATCGATTCTCGCTTTGTCAGCGTCCGCTTGTTTATTTTTCATTCAGTTTAGGAAACGAGAGCGCGCGTTGTGTTTTGTGTTACGTGTTATTCGTTATAAATATATAATTATTAATTGAAAATGTGTAATGTGAACAAGGCTAAAAAACGACCCTTTGCTTATCTGTGACTTTCCCGATTTGTTCCACGACTGTGCTAAAATAGTTTGTAAAGTGTGCGAAAAACATTTGATGTGCTGGGACAAGGCAGACAGGAACAAACATGCAAATACCGAAAAACACAGAAATAGAGTGTCTTTATCTTCGATTTACTTGTCATGATGATAACATATATATATGGTTATTGTTTTTTTATTTGAATCTATTAGGTTTTAACAGCACTAGCGATGTTATCTCATCATTTTATTAAAATGTATCAAAAAGGTTCAATTCAACAGCTGACTGTAACAAGAACAGATTTACCTTTGCAATAATTGCTATGAGAATCGAAGAAGACCAAAGCAACCTATTGAAATTTCAAGAAATACATGTGGGTGGTTAAAATTTGGTAGCATCAATTTAGCTGTTTAGAAAAAAAGTTTTACCTCCTTTTTCGAAAAGCCTTGATTCAAGCATTCATTGGAACGAGCAAGAGAGTTGAATTAAATAATTTTTCAAACAATGAAAATGTTTGGAATACTGTTTTATTTTATGGTTTCCTTTTGTATAACAATTACTTTGTCTAAAGCTGGGTAAGCGTTAAGCTATGGACATTTTTCAAATTGTATTGTGAATAATTAGTTTTACCGCTGTACATATGAGTACAATTTTTTTTTTAATAAAACTAAGATCTTAATATCCATATACCGTGAGGGGCAAAAAGTATGCTCCAAACTGAAAACTTGTTTATTGTTAATATTTCAGAAAAATATCACTAAAATAAAAGTCCCTACATTCTTTGAAATATGTAAAGTTATATGTAAAATTATACATTCTGTATAGCACACATAATTTTAAAATGTTCGTAGGAGTAAAGCACCCTTATTTGTAGAAATATTGATTAATATTATAACTAGAAGTTATCTAAAATCGCAAATATTCACATTCAAAGAGCTATTAAAAAAGATTATCTATTTTTTCGGAATATTACCGACGTAGAAATAATTTGCAAATTAAATTTCGCCAGAATACATTATTGCTAGAGTAACCTAAACTTGCGGACTCGCATAGGCGTCGGTATTACGGGTTAATATAAGAATACGAAAAATTCATAAATAAACTAAACCGGTAGAGAAGCAGGGATGTAGTGTCGACCTTGAATATAAATCATGTTAAACCGCGCTGAGAGAGATTTCGTTTTAGTACCGGTTGAGCTGTTGCAGAGATTAGTCGAACGGTCAAGGTTATGTACTTACGTGTCGCTTTTGAAAATATAGCTGGTGTTTTTTGTGTGTTGTAGCATTATACCAAATACATAATTAGTGCATCGTTTCATATAGAACTAATATTTACATACCTAAGAAAACAATGCCTCGTAATAGATTTGCTACTAATGTACATAAGTATGTGTCACTTTTTCCCCATTTAAAATATGACGGTAGTGCAGTTTTTTTCTTAATATGCAATGTTCGTCTGGCTGCATTGGACAGAACTGATTGCCAGAGGCATGTCAATGGTATTAAGCATATGAGAAATGCAAGAACTGAAATACCTTATACACTATTCCTCATACATTTATTAATTATGTTTACCTCTTGTAATCTTCCGTTGCCGTTGGTGAGAAAAGCAGCTTTTAAAACGTTTTGGCGGCAATACGTTCCAAAGTACCCATTACCCTCACAAACACAATTACAGAATCATTTGCCGCGAATGAAAGAGATGCTAGAAAATGTGTGTAAACGTGATTTGTGTTCCAAAAAAATATGGATTACCGTGGATGAGACGACCGATATAAAGAAAAACAGTATTGTGAATGTAATAGCTCGCGTTTTATCTAGCGAGAACACAGCATCTCGATATTTGTTAGCTTGCAAACGTGTTCAACAATGTACCGCTGAAAATATTCAAAAAGTGATAATGAACGCTTTGAAAAAATTTGAAATTGCCCAAGATCAAGTTGTGATGATTTTGACAGATATTGCAGCGACGATGTTAAGTGTTGGGCGATCCTTAAAACATATATTTCCTAACTTAATACATATAACTTGCGTGCTGCATGCTTTGCATTTAGTTGGTGAAGTTGTTCGACAACATTACGGAAACGTTGATCGGATGATTAAATCTCCTAAACGTTTAACAGAACTTCGTAAATTTTGTCCAGGTATTCCAGAACCTCCTGAACCAATTTTAACGCGATGGGGTACTTGGCTAACAGCAGCTTCTTACTATTTGATCCATTTTCAACAAATTCAATCAGTTATAATGCGATTTAACCGGAATGAATCCAAAGCAATTAGAGAAAGTCAAAGAGAATTTCAAATTCCTCAACTTTTAGAAGATTTAACAACAATATGTACCAATTATACAGTATTACTAGATGCCATCAGAAAACTACAATGTACTGAATTGTCATTGCAGGAATCATTAGACATAGTGGAGAGTGTAGAAAATAAATTACACACATTAAATGATACGCCAGGATTATGCGCTAGTCAAAAGTTGGCAGATGTTTTAAGGAAAAATCCCGATTTTAATACTTTAGAGGCCGTTTATAATAAGTGTAAGAATAGTGAACTTTTAAGTGATTTTGAAAAACAGTTTCTACGTGCAAATGTAACTTCCTTAGATGTGGAGATATCGTTTTCTATGTGTAAGAATATTTTTTCTTGTCGACGCACAAGGTTTAAAGAAGTAACTGTGGAAACATATGCAATGATGCAAGTTTACAGTAGTTCACATCCTGATGCCTCTAATTTGTTGAATAATTAGCAAGTAAGTTTATTTATGAATTTTTCGTATTCTTATATTAACCCGTAATACCGACGCCTATGCGAGTCCGCAAGTTTTGGTTACTCTAATTATTGCCCACAATAATTGGTAAATAATTTATAATTTTAGAAATATTTTATGGTTTACTGGCAATACTGTAAAATGTGCTTTTTTTGGTGTGAAACAATTTTTTCAAATAAAATAAAGTTGCTTTGAAAACTTCTTTTTAAAATATCTTAAAATACATAACTTCATGGCTAACAGTTTCTTATCATAAAATAACTAAACTATTTGAAAAAATATAAATTCTCTTTGAAAATTGATGTTTGTACACAAAATGAGATTATATATTACTTTTAGTTACAATTTTAATCGATATTTTTTGGAACATTTTAGAATTTCACCTATTTCTGTTAAACCGAAAGTGTAATTTTACTTATGACTGACTAAAATTTAATTTTGAAGAATCTTCCTGAAATATTAACAATTAAAAAAGTTTTAAAATTGGTGCGTATTTTTTGTTTCACGCGGTACGTACACACAGTGTATTTTGTAGTTGAAAATAATTACCTGTATATTTTTTTGATTAAATATTTAACATACATAACTATTTAGTTTCAAATAGTTACTATTGCATGATAAATGAACATAACAGTGGCTAATAACTAGTAACTTTCTTAGTATTTCAAACAGGTATAATAATCTTACTTCTTTTCTTATTTCATTTCAATTTATTTAGTGATGTTTTATGGATTTTGTTCCCGTTCATGTATATGTTTAAACAATGTTAAATTATATATCTGTGAGTACTTACGAATATTAAACACGTCTTCATCCTCGTCGATTCCTTTGTAATTCAGCCAGGAAATGTGTTATATATGTATAATAGTCCTCGAACTTTTTTAATACTTTCGACAACAAACTGTTACAACAGTATTATACGTTACGCTTGCTTCAATATTACGGTACAAAATATGTAAGTCAAGACGTTCGGTTGGATCCGAAGGCAACGATCCGTGGACTATTTGAATTTAACGAAGTGAAATACCACCTAGCTGAGCACACACTGCATTATAAGTTGTGCACTTCTTTTGGTTACCCCAGGCCCCAGAAGTAGAAGTCGATGGCGTGTTAACGGGATTCACATAGTTCCTTCTCGAACTGGGCAATCCGATTTGTGTTGAATTATTATAGATCACATGAGCATATTATGCTGCATGTATGCGTATGTTGTATCTAGTTTGCGTACAATACGCCAGGACAGCTTTTCCGCTTTCTTTTCCCCTCATTCGTTTATTTTCTTAAACATCATTAACACGCTTAGGACACCTCATTTTACATTAAGTTACGAAATTATTTCAAAAATTTGAATTAATGATGAATTTGTTTTGATTCACGCAAAAAAAAACTTCATCTCCCAGAAGTGGCAATCTAATTTATCATTTTCTCATCGTGATTTTAAAGAGTTTCTTTTACTAGTAAACCTTATTCGTTTGGGCTGCACTTCAATGATGTAGAGTGATTCGACCAAAAATATTTATTTACCATTCAATCCCATTTTGATTGGAAGATGTGTGAACAGATCAAAGCACTTAGAGTAATAAAAGCAGTTGTTTACATTTAAGAGTGAGACGCACATAAAACTAAAATATTTACATCAAACCCTCTCAGAGGCGGGATAAAGCAGGATTGAACTGTGTCGATTCTAATCGTAACTCGTCGTATTTCAATCGTAATTTCAGTATGTGCCTGTGCCACAAGGTTGGTATTCTAAAGGTTGTCTCAGTAGTTCCTATCTTGTAATACTTGATCGAAAGTTTGTAGGCGGAGGGGTGAAGGACGCATATTTTAATGTCATTGGTAGTAATATATAGATATTAGTTTGTAACGTTTAAATTGATGGATCTCATATGTTCCATATCCTACTACCACTGACGTCATTGAGCACGTTATTTTTAAACTTAGACCACCTTTAGAGTAAATGTATTCTACCAACCTTGCCTGTGCCAGACATTTCATTGTTTACACTTCTAATCTTTAAGGGCCAGTTGTACCAGCCAAGTTCACCGGTTGGTCAACGTGAACTTCGGTTCAACAAGTTCAAGCTTGATCTGAGAGTCAATATCCCAGTCAACTGAACGCCCAAGATCGGTCGTTCAAGCCTAGTTCAAGTAGATTTCGACATAAAATATAACCTATAAACCATGTTGTGACATTTCACTTGAAATATAAGCATCTCTTTTTCTATTAACGTCATTCGCATGAAAATGAATGTTAGGGGAATTATCCGATGGTGAAGATTTTTTAAATCTAATGTTGTAATGCACCCCAGGCAACCAAAAACTTAGAAACCAGAAATTCGCCTAATCAATCCAAAATCGGGTGAGAATTTAGGGACAGATTTAGGTTATTCAAGCATGTATTATTTTAGGCGTTTTATTTCCTCCGTAAAATTTTTATTTTTGTTTACTGCTCCACTTTCATCATCATTTGTAGATTACTTTCTTTTTGGAGAATTTCTAATTTAATTTTGTTTTTTCAAGAGTTGTAATTTTATTTTAAATTTTTAATTGTGCTCTTCTAAAAAAATATTTTTTGTAGCTCTCCCAATTCCTTTTTTGCCTGCCCATACATCATATGTTGAGATATCAAAAACACAAATTAGGTCTATTATAAACATACAACATTTCCATGTTACCAACCGCTATAGAGAAGGGATCCGTTGACTAAGGTTTCATTTCTGCTTGTACAACGCATACCTCATTGAACTAGCGTCATCTATGATCTGCAGATCATTTGGACCGAGAGTTAACTAGAGTTGGTACAACCGGCACTACGGCTGCGATTCTAGTGGAGCTGCAATACTCGAAGAGCGGCGAGTTAGCAAAATAAACCAATCAGTGAAAGTAGCACCTTTCCGTACCGCGCACTGATTGGCTTGTTTTGCCAACTTATCGGGTATCGCAGCTCCACTATAAATGCACACTTAAAACCAATCGTACAATTTTATCGTATTGTGTATTATTATTAGTGCATCTCAAGTGTAGTCTCACTATAAATGTTTCAAGAAGTTTTTACTTTTTTTTACTGTACTTTTTTCTCTTTCACGTATTCATTATTTTATAGTTTATTTTTGTCTTATTATAGTTTAAGATTTTATAAACTTATGTACGTTGTACAAAATATATCTATCTATGTGGAAATTAATTATTTTTTCTTGTGCATCTTTTTTTTACGAACAAATAAAATAAATGTCTAACAGTTTGATAGAAGAACGATTTTGCAAAAATTGATTACATCACGTTTTCGATATAGGATATTGCATACAAAGTATATAAGAATTTTTCCATCGAATTAAAAGTTACATTTACTTGAGGGGGGTGCTATCAGAAAAAATCTACTTTTGCTAATTTTGTCCTTTCAAAATTTGATTCTAAAATTTAAACACCTGTACAGTATTTTCAATCTATTGACACAGCTATTAATAATACTGTTGTGGATTTTATTACACGAAAATAAGTAGGCACGCTGACTATGAAAAGAGGTTTCTAATGTTAAACAACAATATATCACAATAGAAAAAGAATGAAATAGACGTTCTTCAATACAAACAAAACAATTGTTAGATTACATGTATCGTTATACAACTGTATACAACCTACTAAACTTTAAAAGTAACACGGTTGCGTACAAAGCACGCAATGTTGAATGTCAGTCTAGTTGCATATGGACAAGGCGCGGAATATCATTATTGAATATCAATTTCAACAAAGACGGACCTTCTACCTTAGTTTAACCCTTTTAACGAAATAATTCTTCCGTAACTAGCATAGTTTATTTATAACAAATAAGTAATCTAAGTGAATTGTGCAATTGTCATTTTTTTTGAAAAAAATCAATTTTCTTTTTTTCTGCAAAATAGTAAAATTTAAGTATTGGTAATTGTATGCAATATTGTTTCAGAATTTTTAAAGGAATCCAAATTTGTGGTAAAATAATAGGCATTGTATTTAAAATAGAAAGTTAATCCACTTCCGGCATAACCGGAAGTAATATATATTCAAAAATATTTTAAATAATCTTTTTATATAATCGAATATCTATAGGTTTGTTTGTGTCTTGTCCGGGTTAGTTCTAGAGTGTAATAGGATTATGATCACGTGATCGTTGTGATTGCTCAGAACTATTCTAAATGGGTACAAACGAACTGTACAAATTGGGATTTGTATAGTATACATAACCTAAAAGATTGAGGATGGTGGCAATTGGCAATCACGATGGCATTAAAAAATCCTTATTATTTATTAATTGTTGTATTTCACTTTCAATGATTACAAGGGACGTCATTTTGTATGAATATCAAGTAAAGTTGGGTTAGGCAAATAATATAATGACAGCTGCAATGAACTGCACAAACTTACTCCACCTACTGAGGAGGTGTACGTTTTTGCAGTTCAAAACAGTCGGAAGCTGCCCAACATATACAAACGAACATCGGACTGCCAGTTCTTTTTACAAACGAACCTGCAATTTAGAAATTCGAGCTACTCTGTATTGCACTAATTGACAAACGAACAAACCGTATGTTTGCAGAATGCAGATTTGCTATTCCACTGACTTCTTGAAATACTTTTGCCCTAAATCAAAACTCCGTATATACCCTATGCAGTGTTTTTCAATAACATAAGAATTAGGCCAAATGTATTGTGTTTAGGCCATTTGACCGGTTGACAGTTCGCAATTGACAGTTCTTTAATATAAAAACAAACAAGTACATGCATTACTTGTTACAAATAATGTATTTACCCTTTTTCTATGTATTTTAGTAAAATAAAATATGTGAAACGTATAAAAATACTTAGTGATAGACGTTATTAGATCTTTAAGGTTGCATCTAGATTCATCGAAAAGAATTAACAATTGGTAAGAGAGAAAAGGATTTAACATAGACATGATATACTTTACTTAAACATAAATAGGATTAAATTCCACTTTGTAAAAATAGGATTCTCTATTTGAAGTAGTCAGACTACCTTGTCCGCAAGAGAACTACTAATTATGTAGATTTGTATCGAATTCCACCTCAACTGTCTAATCTTATCTTCCATACAAAAATATCGTTTGTAAGTTATATTTCTATCATCCACCTTTGATAATTACATAATCTCTTTAAGGTAACCTTTATCTTACTAAGATTAATTTTTCATCATGCAGAAATATGAAAAGTTAGAGAAAATTGGTGAAGGTACATATGGTACAGTATTTAAAGCTAAAAACAGAGAATCTCATGAAATTGTAGCATTAAAACGAGTAAGACTTGACGATGATGATGAAGGTGTACCTTCTTCGGCCTTACGAGAAATATGCTTGTTAAAAGAATTAAAACATAAAAATATTGTGCGATTATATGATGTATTGCATAGTGACAAGAAATTAACACTTGTGTTTGAACATTGTGATCAAGATTTAAAGAAGTATTTCGATAGTCTGAATGGTGATATAGACCTCGATGTTGTAAAGTCTTTTATGTATCAATTATTAAGAGGTCTTGCATTTTGTCATTCCCATAATGTGCTGCACAGAGATTTGAAGCCCCAAAATTTGTTAATAAACAAGAATGGTGAATTAAAATTAGCAGATTTTGGATTAGCTAGAGCCTTTGGTATACCAGTAAAATGCTATTCTGCAGAAGTTGTAACGTTATGGTATCGACCACCAGATGTACTGTTTGGGGCAAAATTGTACACTACATCAATTGATATGTGGTCAGCTGGCTGTATATTTGCAGAATTAGCAAATGCAGGTATTATTTTGATAATGCATTGTATACCATATAGTTATTTTATCCATTCTAGGTCGTCCATTATTTCCTGGCTCAGATGTAGACGACCAATTAAGAAGGATTTTTAAGTTATTAGGCACTCCAACTGAAGAAACATGGAATGGAATGTCAACATTACCAGATTACAAGCCATTTCCACTCTACCAACCCAATATGAGTTTATCGCAGGTAAACAATAATACAATATCTTGATATTTAAAAAAAATAGATTATTTTCATAGCTTATTTATACTAATTAATTTTTCTATTTTCAAGCAATTTTTGTGTAAAACATTACAAATTTCATTATACCATAACAGAGAGTATATAAAGTCGGGCAGCCTAACTATCGATGCACGTCATGTATCTATGACGTCACACTACCAACTATAAAATACGAATTTGTCATTTTCTACAATACATGTCAATTGAGTTGTAATCAGTAGTTTAATATATAAATAATTATAGATTAATATGATCAAAAATAATCAATTAATTATTTTGAAGCCCCTATTATCAATTAACGCAATTCGACTTTCTTACAATAAAAATAGCAAGGAATAAAATTTATGTCACTTATAAATCCATTTAACACACCATTATCTGGACACATCTGTTCCAAATGCTTCCTCCTTATTCTTACAAATTTCTAACGGGTATCTTTGTGCTTTCTCGGTAACTTTTGTTGGTCTTCCTTTGCTTTTCTCGCAATTTTTCGTATTACCGTTAATTTCTCTCAATTTTTTGACGACAAACTTTTGATTATATGTCACTACCAATTAATTGCTAGGACTCCTATATAATATTGCATAGCAAACATCATAATTCTGAAATTTGTGTTAGTTTTAAAGCAAATTTTCTTCTTTCACAATTCCCTCGCCAATTAAGGCGCCGAGTTAATTTTTCGCCCATTCTTTCCATTCACTTCTTACTGCCAGTCCCTTCATAAATTTTAGCGTTTTTCCGCTCTTATTTCCAATTCCGTTTATTCTCCGTATCCAAATTTTCCTTGCCCTTCCTTTCTCTTAGTTCCTGTCCTTGCAACTATCACTCTTTTGACTAATCCCTTCTGATTAATTCTAGTTATATGTACATACCAATTCAATTGTTGATTTTCTATTTTATTCATTACAAGTTTTTGTTCTAGTGCTACTCTAATCTCTTCGTTCTTAGTTCTACTCACTTTAGTGACTCCAATTGTCTTTTCTCAAATACTTCACTTCAACTGCATTTATTGGAGATTCATGTTTTTGTTGTAAAACCCATATTTCACACCCATAAGTGATCGCTGGTATCGTTATACTGTTATATATCCTTAATTTAGTTTTCTGATCTAACTCTTTTTTTCCCAATACTGTTTTTTTAATACTATAATAAATATTTGTTGCTTTTCTTAATTTATTTATATCCAAATCCTCTTTCCCGTCGGTTGATATTATACTTTGTAAGTATTCAAAGTTAGTTCAATTTTCATTCCGTCTAGTTCCAAAGTTGTTTTTCCTTGATTTCCTTTTTGGTTGATGATCATGTATTTTGTCTTTCCGTTTTTCTGTTTTTGTAGTTCTTCCTGCAAAAATATATAATAGGTTTTGTATTTTATCGCGTGTGTCTGCTATTAAGACAATGTTGTCTGCATATAGTAAGGAGCCAATTGTTAAATTTATACTTACTTGACCCAGACCCCATTACCATTACCATTGCAGGGGAGTTGAGTTGAGTTTTACATATCACCTCTTACAAATTTGTTCCATTGCTCTCTGTCCAGAGCGATCTTTTTTGCACTATTTCAGTCGCTGTTTTTACTATTCAATGCACTCACAATCACATCATTCCGCTCCTTCCTTGGCCTTCCTCTACCATTTTTCTTGACTCTAACTTACCAAACTACTTTTGCCATTCTGTTTTCTTTTGGTATAGTCTCTGTATTCCATACTGTTTTACAAATATTTATTACCCATTCCTTTTTTCAAAAATGCTAAATTATTAACAATTTATCCCTGATTATTTGTTTCGATAAAATTAATAAAAACTATTTATTTGATAGGTTGTCCCAAAATTAGGAAATAGAGGAAGAGATTTATTGCAAAAGTTGCTTGTTTGCAATCCAACACAAAGGATGTCTGCTGATGACGCAATGTCCCATGCATACTTCAGTGATTTAAATTTAGGAGTAAAAAGTGAGAGATGTTAGTGATATTACATACAATTTCTAATAAGAATAAAATATATACTTTCCAAATGCTTACTATTTTAAATCCGATGAATTGTTAACTCTAACAAGCTATTGGATATTCCGTATAATGCGGAATTACTAAAAAAAGAATCATGGGATTTCAAAAAGCTATATTACACATGTGATCTTACACTGTAAAAATCTACTATACCGGGTGTGCCATTTTAATCTTAACAGCGAAATACCTCCAGAAATATGAATCCTACAAAACAGTTTGTCATACCATTGTTCGTCTCATCGGGGGCCACAAAATGACGATTTTGTTTTCAACATAGATGGCGCTGTAATCAGTGAGAACAAGGTAGCTTTATTTTTTTTATGGAAATCCCTTTTCTTATTACATATTGCATTTCTACGCTGAAAAGTAACTTTTGTTTGAAACATTCTTTTCTTAATTTCGTAGATGGCACTGTAATTGGTGAAAAAGGTTACCTTTATTTATTTTAATGGAAACCCCTATTTTGCATTTTATCAAATTTCCGTGATATGTTGTTTTCCGATTAGCCAATAAAGCCAACAACAACTGAAGGACTGTGATGGGTACAACATGTTAATAATATAATTTCCGCGCCACCAATGTCAGCAACATTAGGTGAATTCTTAGACCACATTATTGCTTTTGCCAGGAGTATTAATGGTAACGTACAGGAGCATGCGCAAACCAAATTAGACTGTCGGCGCCGTTTAGCTCACATCCAGCATTTGTAAAATAGCTTCCTAAAATTCAATGATTCATTTGAAGTGACTCTGTATATAGTAACAATATTAATTTAATGTGATGTGCGTCTACTTATATGTATATATTTTTTATATTTATTGATACTAAGTCTAGTCAATCTATTTCCCTCTGTTTTATATATGTATTTTAATAAATTGTGTTATAAAATAAATCTAGACCTTTTTACAATTCCTAGATATTTTCATTCTTGTTATATGTAGGGACTTGAAAATAGCTATTAAAATATTGGCTCAAATACCTACATTACTGAAAGAGGTCCCTCGATGTCCTCAAAAAGCTAGGCATTAATTAATTGATTATTAATACAAAATATTTCTTCGATGTATAGGTACTTCAGAATCGAAACATACAGAGTTCATCCAAGAATCACTAACAAACTTAAGAAGGGTAGAACATTCTAAAGTAAAGACGTTTTCTTCCTATATCAGAATTAAAGGTTGTTGATATGTATCATAAATTCTTTGAATTGTACTACAAAAAATTCATACATTAACAAAATTGCATAACTAAAGTATTACTGCGCCTATGACCAAGGCGAGGCATAGCGCTGCCCACCCTTTCTTTTTAGATCTATTTAGGCCTGTCAGTCATCCGATCTGCTGGCAGGAGAGCTCGGTCACAAGCTTGATTGTGTGCGATATAAGTAAATAATGAACATTTGCACATCACTCCTCGACTTATGACTTCTATTCAGAATAAATATTTAATGTTGTACATTTGCGAAAAAACTGCTAAAAGTTTGTTGATGTGTTTTAGGCAACCTTTCTTTACCTCAACTGAAAGAAAGTATTAGTAGTATATTAGTATGAATAAACATTCTGTTTTATTTGCACCAGAACTACGTACAATGTATTAAGTTCGTCTTTAGTTCCTTGACACTCATTATTTTTATTCGAGATGTAAATTATAGATTTTTAGGGCCGTTTGACCGTTATCACCGATATATAAGGCCCGACAGCTCTTCGATGCCGTCACGCTGTTTAAGCGATGTATCGTTTTTTTTTTGCCTTTTTTTAAAGCTTTGAAGGGCTTCCGGTTTAAAGAGGATGCCAGTCGTCAACTGAGCCCTTCTTCGCATCCCATTCGATTTTATTTTGGAAAAACGAGTCGAAAAGCCAGTCGAAATTTCAAGATAGTCAGGTTAAAATGGATTTAAAAATCATTCACGACAATTACTTCGGGCTAGCAGGTGCAATAGAAAAATTACAAAATCCTGCGGTGCCGTTAGAAGAATCTCTACAAATAGTGCAACATGTTCACGCACAGCTATGCGCGATCGAAGACGCAAAAAATGTTTCTGTTCTAGAAAAATTTGAAAGTGTTTTTGAGAAAAATTCTGATTTTGGCACATTAAGACACATTTGTGAAGGTGCGTCAACAGAATCGTTAAGTTATTTGAAAGATTATTTTACTTACGCAAATATTACGTCACTAGATGTAGAACGTTCGTTCTCTGCATATAAACGCATTTTGTCCTCATACCGTACTAGTTTTGCCGAAACAACAGTTGAAACATATCTAATGTTGCAGATATTATTCACTTTGTGATTTCACGGAGGACTCTTAAAATGGTAAGTGTTTGAGCATGTGTTATTTAATTTTTATTTAAAAGATGAGCGAAATTATTTGCGGCAGCAAACATCTCTATTAGCAGAATAACTCTAGTGGAACGCGAGGCCTGGTCGACTCCACGCTACTGCGCGGTACCGCTCGTGGCCAGCTTTAATGATGATACAAAAGTAAACTTGGACGACTGGCAAGCGACGAAGTAATACCAGGAGCATAAACAAGGGTCACCGTATAGGTTTTACTGCGAAAACAAGGCTAAACAGCTTTGACGTCAGCAAGCTGTGGTGTATTTTGAAGTACGCCGTCGATCAGCCATAAACGCGTTTATACGTTCTGACTGTCTTTGCCTTTTGAATTGGTTTATCCAAATTATATTGGTTTTATTTTAAAAAATACTATGTAGTGATATTTCCGTACTTTGTTGGTGATATCTGTATTGTTTTTCTAGTGTTGTATAAGCGATAAAACCTTTTCTGAAACGATAAAAATGAGGTAACCTAACCTAACATGGCGTCGGCTGTTTTGTGTTTTCTTTGAGTTACATTTTATAAATAAAAGAAGATATTATTTATTCCAACTCAATTCCCTAACTGTCCGTTGTATTTGACAAAAAACGTGAAGATGTTATTGTTCAAATAGTTTTATATTCTTACGTTATATTTAACAAAATTATTTTTAAACACGAAGAGATGTTTTTAAATGTGTGTAACAAACGTTCTCTTTTTAATACAATATATTTTAAATTATATCACCGAACGTAGCCATTTTGGATACTGATATATGTAAATATAACAATTATAATAACTTGTTCTACAAATACCCTACTTAAAAATTATTGTGGGAAAAATAATGATTGATTAGCTAAAACACCACATAATAGGAAAGATAGATTAAGTAAAATACCACATAATAAGAAATTAAAGACCCTGGTTAAATAGCATATGTCTGTAAATTTTCTCGTGAAATTGAACAAAATTTCAAATAAAATTGCAATTACTGTATAATTTAAACCTTAGTTTCGTCCAAATACATATACAATTACAAATAATAATAATTAGTCGATTAAATATTAACCTCAAATACATCTTTCACGGAAACGGTGCTCGGTTACGTTGGTTTTTGCTTTGAAACTTCGTTTTTCCAAAATAAAATCGAGTGGGATGCGAAAAAGGGCTCAGTTGACGACTGGCATCCTCTTTAAACCGCAAGCCCTTCAAAACTTAAAGAAGAAATGCAAAAAAAAAACGATTCCTTTACTGTTTAGGCTAATATCATGCATACATGCGATACATCCTCTAAACAGCGTGACGTCATCGAAGAGCCTTAGACCTTCTAGTTTCGGTGGTAACGGTACCGTCCACGTTTACTTTTGTGCCATTGTACATAAAAAGTATGAAATTGTGTAGAGAATCATGTACCGTGTTAAACCGTCCTTAGGCACAATTACCCGTTAATAAGCACGAAAAATTTTAATCTAACGAATCTAGTAACTTTCGGAGGGTATGGCTATTCAACTAATTCTATCATGATTAAAGCGATGCATTTTTCTTATTATAAAAATCAGGTTTCAAAATGAAACAAACATGTTGTTTAAGAATATTTATTTATTATCAGCGTACTAAGCATAACATGTATTTTCAGGATTGAGGATTGAAAGTACGAGCCTAAGTACCACCACATTAAAATTATATACTTGGGCGTGTGTTTTTGTGGCACACGTAGTACATTAATTGCATGGCAATTACATATTTCCTATATCGAAATATATCTACGCAGATTGATTTAAATTTGTCGTTGAAATTTAATCAACGGTAAAGTAATTTGAAAATCATTCTTCAGCTTTACTAATTCCACCGAGGCAAAAATCTCATACGATGTTTCTATTGCACCAGCATATTTTTTAAAATTTCACGTCTTATTAAAAGGTTTTAAATTTGTTTGATTAAGGAAAATCATAAAGTATCGTTCGTGACCGGTATTAGAAGATAATCATAGTTTAAACACCACCTGACAGCAATTTTTGGAGTTAAATGAATAACATTAAAATTATTTTAATAAAAAAATGTGATGTCAATATTTTATTTACGTCAAGTGCTGTAGAAAAAATTATTGATATTGCAATGATTGCCAAAAACAATTACAAGAGGAGCCACCTCTCAGTAGTTTTGCATCAAAGTAATTAAGATATACTTCTCATACTAGCTTTATATTTCTAGTTAAAAATATAATAATAAACATTTTTATTGCTGAAAGACATGTTTGTTCTGAAAAAAAGTTCGCGTTAACCGTATATATAGGAACATATATTGAGCATTACATATCTTAAATAAGTACGAAAATGAAGCCAAAAAACGGTTGCGCTATATATAATTATCTTTGTCTAACAGCGAACTTGCTGTTTAGTACGCTTGCGTTAAATGAGAAATTTTACATTATACATTAGCGCGATATTTAAAAAATGTGGAACGTGATAATTTTATTAGTAGCAAGTATTAGTATTATATTTGGTACAGTATTGTACTTTGTATACAATTTTTTCAGGTTTACAATGTGTAAACATGTTAAATAATAAAATGGTTGGACGATGTGTTTATACTTTTTACGCTTTACGAAAAATTGTTATAATTATTTGCATTGATAAAATTAAAATAGAAGCTTATCAAGGAGTAAATACGGTGAAAGGTGGGGTAAATTATATTATCCACCTATTACTTTTTATTGAATGTTCTCAGATAAAACAAATCAAGCAGAAATATTAGGATATTGTGCTAACTCCATACCAAGTAACTAAAAGGAAGACAATGTATGGATTAAATGATAGTAAATTTGCTTATTTTGCAATAATATTAACATTTTATGTTGCAATTTACTACTTTTGTTATAGTCTATAATACAAAAAAAAAACTATTGCATATTTGGATTTTTATAAAAAGTTCGATACGTTGCATTAAAGGAATATTTTATTAAAATAAAAACACAATTGACTAAACAACACTAAACTCAATAAAAAAGAGGAATTCTGTTTAAATAAAAAATAACTGAACAACACAAAATTAAAATAAATGTATTATGTTAAATGACACAAGATGCAAAACATAACCAAATGAATGAAAATGTATATAACCTATCAAAACTAATCCTATCGAAGCTTTTCACGCACGCGCATACAATCTTAGGTACATTGTTAGACAAAGAAGAATACTTCTATTTCATTTTCTGGCTACATATTTCCAAATCTATGCGCAATATATGTTCCTATATATATGGCGTTAACAGACTAAAGGAGAATTGATATCAATGATACCAACTTTGTACAGTACAACTTTGCATCAAAATATATTAAAAAAAGCTATATCGGGTGCATAAAAAGTATTGTACCAATTAGATTTGCGTACAAATCGTCTGACACATAACACGTTGACCACCGCAATGTTAAAAAATGTGATCTCGGGGCCACCTTCTTTTTGTTTGGAAATTTGCTGAATGTCACATAAAATAATTATATTTTATATTTGTTAAGCGTGAATCACATGTATACTGCGCAGAATGAGAATTTTCAGCCCAAGCGGTAACAACGTGGCTAGAATTTCACACAAATTCAAACTTGAATATAAATAAATATTTAGCACCATTGTTGTTTTATTCAACATTAGAAATTGCCTTAAATCAGGTAAAAATAAAACCACTATAACAGACCTGTACATGTAGTTGAAATTTTGCCGCGACAACTATATAAACTTGTTTGCCAGGACTCATTTCTATTGCTTGTAGCTATTTCACTTAGAGCCTTTTCGCATTGGTTACTGATGACCGTCACCAGTAAAAATACATTTATTCAAATTGAAGCGTTCAGACTAGGTCACTACGGTATCCGAAGCGATCACGGTGTTCGAAGCGGTCACGGTATCCGAAGCGCCCACGGTGCCCGAAGCGCCCATGGTGTCCGAAGCGGTCACGGTGTCCGAAGCAGTCACGGTGTCTCGGCAGCTGCCGAGTCGCGTAACCGGTGACGGAGACAAACACCGTATTTCTGTCATAGTCACTGCTAGAAATACGTTACGTTTAATGAAACCTTTCAAATTGAGACACTAGCGGTGACGATCACTCTACAGTTTGACCAACTGTTCTAGTAGAAAATAAATAAAAATGTATTTAGATTTAGATATTAACATAGAATTTATAACGGAAGTAGGGAGGCTGTTTGGGATTCCAAATGTAAGTACAGAAATAAAGTGGTAAAGAAAAACGCTTGGGAACAAATTATAGTAAAAATTTGTGCTTAACTTTAATGAAAAAGATGAAACCGAAAAAAATACAATATTGGTAATTTAACATTTTTAATTAATGGGTAATCCTGCAAATTACGGTTCGTAATATAACCCTAAATACCGTACGTGCAAATATAAATGTTATAATAATATTTTTTATTACACAGCCTCAAATCATCAAACAGGGTATGAAACAAGCCTTTCTCAACCCGACTAGATAATAAGGCGTTTCATTATTATTCGTTTTCATCTGTCTAGAAGGACCACTAGTAGTAGTTCGACATCTGAATCCGTTTTTAATACTCTCTACAGATGTTTATAGTACCAATAGGTTGGTAATAACAGTTGTGACCTAAGTGCGTGCCCCGTAAGTGACCGAAAAAAGTCGGTGTAAATCTTATTTGATTCTACGACGGTCAACGTGTTCAATTTGACATTTGGTGGGCTTTCATAAAAGCTGTTCTTCACGTGAGATTCTTTTGTTTGGTGCAATAGACGTTTTCAGAATGCTATCCTCTAGGAAAGAGAATGTAAGTTGGGTTACATAGGCGCCAACTTGATAAGTAGGTAACCGCATTTCAGATTGTAAGGATGTATATTATATATAACATTAAATGTTATTTACAACTTCACTTTGGTTCTACGCCAATGACGCCTTTTAGCATTGTATCTGATCCTATTACCAGTTCTCATTCGTATCCACTGAGGGATAGGTCTATTTTGCTTCAATTTATTTGCTAGCTTTCGCTTGATTATAAACGTCTCGTGGGCTGACATTGTGACTGGTTCTGACCGAGCAGAGAAAATATTATATATTTATTTATTAAACGATATAAAGATTCGTCCGTTCCAAATCGCAGCAATTTATTTACTAATCTATTTCGAAGGATGTATGATTCACAAATAGGCACACGCCACGAAACTCGATGCTCATGTATTGCAAACAAGAATTGCGTTCTTTACTCTAGGCATGAGGCGTAAGGTTGTCCAAAACAACCAAAAAATAGCGAAAAACAATTCGATAATGCTACTTAATATAGTTCTTTTAAAGTAAGTATAACAAAAACTTTTGAAATTTTCTATTATTTTTATATGATTTTGTCGTTTTCATCCAGATTTAGAAAACAAAATAGTGATTAGTTTTCTAAAAACTAAGTAAAGAAACAAAGCATATAAATAAAATAAAAACAATGTGTTTAACGTTTCATGAGTAACGGACTGGATGAAGACCTCATGTTGAATGTCCTTGGTCTTAAACTTTCTATCAATGGGCTTCTTCTTCTGGAGACATTTAAAGAGTTCGGTATATATTGACAAGACAACTTGTAGAGTTAGAAACTTGAATTAGGAACGTGACAACAAATATCAAAGAACCCTTCCAGCACTCACCGGAATACATATAAACATAGTTTACCTCTGCCAGGAAGTTAATGGGCAACATTTCGAGTAATTGTTATCTATTTTCTTGTTTGTTGAAATTTGAAAAGTGTTTTTAGTTTTTTTTTTTTAATTGTTACTTTATTTTTCGCTAATTTTTATTATTTTACATTAAACAATTTTTAATATTCCTTTGTTTTGAATCTCATGTCTAAAGTTAATTTTTTATGATCAGTTTAACCACACCAAATGCTAAATCTCAATAAACAGTTTGTATGTAATTCTCCTTGGTGCAATAGCTTTCACACGCCCGAAATACCTCTAATGCTTGAAATAGTCGTTACTATTACATCTGCATACACTTCAAATTAACTAACTAACAATAGTTACACCATCTTTGTTTATAAACAGGAAGAAATAATTCTTGTTTGTGATGTACAAGTCCGACTAGTGGCTTCCATCATACATATATTATCAATCAATCACGCGTATAAAACATTGTTTAGTTAATATTAATGAATACAAACAGTCAATTTATATATTAAAACCATTTCAAGTTGTATTTCTTTTCTAAAATATTAATATTATGAAATAAAAACTGACATCAAAGGTTTAACTGTGCAATATAAATAGATTAAAATGTTATATTGGTGTCATATGCCATTAGGTATATTAAATCAAATACGATTGTACGAACTATAGATTTTGAATTAAAATATAAAATTATTGAAGTTATTGCCGGTAATGCGGGTTTATACCACATCTTTCAAACTCCTTTCTATGTGAAGATACCATATCATACACAAGGACACCAAAATTCAGTCTTGTCATTTACAAATGTTGAACCCCACGACAATACAATATGATGTTAAATAGATTCATACGCCCCTTATTGCATTTCAAGTATTAGTTATACTTTAAAAGGGCTTTATCTTCCAAAAATAATGCACAAGCTATGCCCGATACGTAAGTACACATTGTATTTTGGCTGTATAGCTATTACGCATCTCGTATTTACAAATATACAATTTCCTTTAAGTTATTAATCCACATTGATGAATATTTGCATTAAACATTGCCTTAAATTGTATTTAACGAAAAGGTATTTGAAAACAATTGGTGGTACCAGAAAATTAAGTAATTTCATAAGAAAAATAAATTATGAGGATTAATATCTTAATCTTAAACAACAAACGAATATTAACAATATTATATACATATAACAGTAATAAGCACATATTAAACAAACTTTTTAATTTGCTGCAGCGCAAATCAGTGCAATACAGGAATCATAATTCATTTTTATGAAATTGTAACCAAGACACATGTTTCAGTCCCAATAAAAGCGTCATTTAAATTAACAAGAATAAAAGTGAATCAAACAAACACGTTTTGATTATTGAAAAGAAGCAACAACGTGAACACGACATCTTATAATTTATTTGATGCGTATTAGTAAGATTTTCATAAAAAAGAAAACCAAACATGGTACCAGTTTAATGAAATTGAGAATTCATTTCAACTTTCAGTCATCTCGTGTTGTAGTACAGCAGTTTTCTGTTTTTCAATATATTTTTTTCTTGCAAGTTGGATCATATGCTCTTTGCGTTTGTGTAACATTCTTTCTCGTTCAGACGGTGATTTGGAAAATCGTCCAGCGAAATTACCAGTTTCTTCTCTAAAATTGTAAAGAAATTTTAGTAAAATGGATATTATTCATAAGTGAAGCGGGGCATTTGGGGCCCACCTAAATTTATCTGTTGATGCTAACAATTTGTTTTGTAGTACCTGGAATTACACAGAAACGTTATAATATAAAGCACTCGAAGCACCATTTAAATCTTTTTCAATTCTGAAAAAAAATGCTTAGATTGCGCTAGATCATAATTGTCAAATTGATATGTTAAGACACACGAATTAAATCTCAAAATTCAGTGATTCATGTGCTTGAATAAAGACATGTATCAAATGGCAAAGTTGACAGTGTTAGAAAAATGAAAACTGATACCAAAATTAAGTGAAGGACAACCGGAGATAAGTGCTTATAAAGCGGCAGAGTATGTGAGGGTGTATAGGTTATGGACAAATATAAAGCAGGGAACATTTAGCATTCAAAGAAAACCAGGTACTGGCAAAACAAAAGGAAGAAACGATCAGAAAATAAAACTAAATTGTAAAAATGACCAAAAAGAAATGTGTTACAATAGTAAAAATTGGAAGTCTAATGTATCAGATAAAACAATATTCAGTGCTGAAGCAAAACAATAGCGTTTCTGTAAAATGGACGCTTGAGAATGTTGACTTTAAGTTACTTCAAGCTTGGTGGAGAGAAAGACATTATAAAATGATGAATAGAGCAACGCAAACTGCGCTGCAAGCCAGTGGTGGACGCATAAAAGTTTACACAAAATAAATTAAATGTGATATGTGCTCAAACACTTACCGTTTTAAGAGTCCTCCGTGAAATCACAAAGTGGATAATGTCTATTTAATATTTGTAACATTAGATATGTTTCTAAAGTTGTTTCGGCAAAGTGGGTGCGGCGTAAAGAAAAAGTGTTTTTGTATGCCGAAAACGAACGTTCTACATCTAGTGACGTTATATTTGCGCAAATAAAATAATCTTTCAAATAACTTAACGGTTCTGTTGACGCGCCTTCACAAATTTGTCTTAATGTGCCAAAATCAGAGTCTTTATCTAAAACACTTTTAAACCTTTCTAAAACACAAACATTTCTCGCGTCTTCTATCGCGCATAGCTGTTGCACTATTTGCAAAGATTCCACTAACGACACCGAAGAATTTTGTAGTTTCTCTATCGCATCCGCTAGTCCCACGTAATTGTTCTGAATAATTTCCAAATCTATTTTAACTTGACTATCCTGAAATTTCAAGCGGCTTACCTTGACAGCCGCAGCTTCCTTTGGGTCGAATTCTAAAATCACGTTCTTTATATTCTCAAAATATTTAAGATAATAAAATGCAGCCTCTAACCATGTTCATCAACGAGTAAGAATAGGTTGTGGTGGTTCAGGAATACCGGGGCATAGTCTATGAAATTCACGAATACGTTTTGGGGATTTTACAAACACAGCTTTTGTATGTGCTATTAGAGCGTCTACCTCGGGATAACATTTTCTGATACTATCTGCTACGAAACTGAGAGTATGAATTTTACATGTAATATGCAACAAGTTAGCACAATGTTTTTTAAGAGATCGACCTACAGCAGGCATGTTTGCGGCACCATCACTCATAAACATCAACAGTTGATTTGTTGAAACTTTTCCAATGTATTTAACACCAACATTGAAATTACTTCGGCAATGCATTGTTGTATTCGTCTGGAAGCTAGTAAAATTGAGGGTGACGGTCGATGTGGTTCCATTGTGCGTACCATTACATTAACCACAGAATGTTTTTCACGATCTGTTGTTGCGTCCACACATAACCACAACTCCGATTTAATTCTTTTCTCGACATGCTCACGAGCAGACGGCACAACTCTCTGTAATGTTCTCTCACTTGGTAACTTAAAGTCCGAATATTCATTCCAAAACGAGACGTATGCTTTCTTCCTTAGTAAATGAAATGGTAAATTACATGCAATAAAGGTAACACGTAAATTAAATTTAAATTTGTCATAATCTCGTGTGGAATTTTTTTTTGAAACATGCCCTGCACTATTTACGTGCCGTAGACAATCACTTTTCGACCAACACATTACACCTATTTTACACACTATACATTGAATTTTAGCGCCATCACACTTTAAATCAGGCATTTCTGCAATAAATTCTCTTACTGTGTCCAACTTTGGTCGTTTTCGACGACAGCGTAGATGCATACACAACAGATCGGCTTTCGAGTCGCAGTTATACTGACGCTTATACCGAATTGTCCCGGCCGTGTTTATTTTGTGTAAACTTTTATGCGTCCGCCACTGGCTTGCAGCGCAGTTTGCGTTGCTCTAATGATGAATGCTATTTCTGTTTTGAAAACAGTAAGCTGACATCCAGTAAATACTATTTTGCCGCAAATAGAAAGAACGAACCACCCGATATTAAATTTAAATTACGAAAAAAAAATTGAAAAAAGGTTGTATGTTTGGATTGTCGTTTCAAAAAAAGGTGTTTCGGAACTCCATTTTGTTGAGGCTAATTGTGCATTATATGCTGAAGTATATGCCTATCAATGCATAGAACGTCGGCTAAAACCATTTATTGATAATAATTATGCTTCTGGGCGATATATCTCCTGGCATGCTGGAGCATGTTGCAATTATACTAAATTAACAGTGGATAAACTTCAACACTTGAATATAAAATATGTAGTAAAAGATGAAAATCCATCCAATGTACCGCAGCTGTGTTCTATACAGCGTTTATGGGCTAATTTGAAACAAAAAGTTTATACAGCTTCATAAAGCAGCTAAAGGGGCGCATACGTATGAAAATTCGAAAATTTGATGGTAATTATTGCAGTCTATTTACAAAATTTTGGAATAAAATAAACAGAGGTACTGAAGATGGACCACTAAGTATACTTAATTAAACATAAATTGTAATTAAATATAAATTTTGTAACATTTTTTATACAGTGAGATCCTAAAGTGTGCCCCCCTCTCCGCCCCGCTAACTTTTGAACGACAGAAGCTAGCGTTTTTAGAAAATATAGGTCGAATTCTATTTTTTGTGAACTGACTCTTTCCGTTATCGGCAGTTCAATTGTATTTCCGGTGTCACCGGAGGTGACGTCAACTTTCTTATTTTAAATAGAACATCCTGTATATTTTTACGCTTTTGGAAAGGTAACCGAAAGACGAATCCAACAATATCACATATGTTATACTTTAACTTAAGAAATATGATGATATGCAGCAATAAAGGTTTTGGTAATCTGTTTTTGCTGTTACGCAAAGCTGTGCTAGGAAATAGCGTCAAATTGTGTCTTGTGACGCCAGACTGATCTGAAGAGCTCGTTGCTAAGCAAAGTAATAATAGCAATTGCCAAACTGTCAAATCTCAATTCCAAAAGCGTAAATTATTATTTTTGTTTATTGTTATTGTATCCTGCATTTGTCATACGTTCCTTCTTTGTTCTCGTTATTATTTTCTCTCATTTTAACTTGTTTTGTTAATTGTCGTTATTTCCTTACTTTATCGAATTCTATTGCAATTAATTAATTATGGTAGGTTTATTTAAATTTGTTAGTTTTTGATAGACAATATGCCTACTTTCTAGGTGTTTTGTGTTGTTACTTTTATGATGGCATTGGCACGAACCATGGAAAATTGCTGGGTCAATTTTAATATTATGTAAATCTGGCAACAATTATCACCTTATTTACCGAGGTTGCGCAACAAATTGTACAATAATTTAAATCATATTATCTTCTGTTAAAGCAGTTCGCCCTGTAAATTTTATATTGTCCATCCTTATTTAACGCAAAAAAATATTTCCGGCTGTACAAGGACAGTGTTCATTATGTTTCACTTCGTAGTAATTGTTGCCAAATTCACCGAATATTAAAATTAGGTACTTGATGTTTATCTTACGGAGGCCATTATAAAATCAACAACTTAAAAAACTGAAACTTAAGCACATTGCCCATCAAAAACTAACAAATTTATACAAACCTGCCATAATTAATTAATTACAATAAAGTTCGATAAAGCAAAAGAGAAACAAAAATTAACAAAACAAGTTAAAATGAGATAAAATAATGCTCTTGGAATTGAGATTTGACAATTGGGCAATTATTATGATTACTTTGCTTAGCAACGAGCTCTTTAGAGCAGTCTGACGTCTCAAGAAACAATTTGGTGCTCTTTTCTAGCCAACTTTGCGTAATAACAAAAACAGAATACGAAAACCTTAATTGCTGCATATCGTCGTATTTCTTAAGTTAATGTGTAACATATGTGGTATCGTTGAATTTGCCTTTCAATTGCTTTTCCAAAAACATAAAAATATACAGGGTATTGTATTTAAAACACGAAAGTTAACGTCACTTCCGGTGACACCAGAAATACAATTGAACTGCCGATAGCGGCAAAATTTAGTTCACAGAAAATAGAAATCGACCTATTTTTTCTTCTAGGGGGGCACTTTAGAACAGCACTGTATGTTAACGTTAATAAAATCACTCCGAAAAATGGTGCCAATTTTAAGTTCGACTACGTTGTAGCATGTTTGGTACTTTCTACAGTAATCAAGACATACAAATTCAAAAACAAATGCAGAAGATATTGATGTAGCGTCGTGATAGTGTTAAAGTTTGACGTGTGTATAGTTTCGCATTACACTAATTTCACACTATCCTATATGAACGCCATATACCAATGATTAATCATCATATAAAAATTTTGAAGCTACGGTTAAGATGTACGCTTGTAAGAAAAGACTCCAAACCGAGAGCCATTCTGCAAGACAGCAGATGATTTTCAGTGCTCTGGCCAAAACGGAAAATTTAAGTGTCATCAGCAAGAACACTTGCTTGAAGTCATACGGCAAATAATCAAAACGATGTATCTAATTTCGCAATAAGTACAATGGACAGGCATTATCATTTATCAATGACGGATGCAAAAATATTTCTGCTGAGAACTGGCGATCAAAAGTATAATTAGTACTTGTACAGCTTTTTCCTACAACTTATTTTAGTAGAAGACATGTGGGAATGCTATAACTAGAGTGCGGATCGACGCGGTCCCCTGAATAATGCACGACGCGTCGAGACAGTAACCTATTCATAGCGTACAAATGAATTACACGGCAGCGCTATCAATATCAGCTTATTCTACTCGACCCGGTAGATGCGGTTATTGAACTAAACGCGTAGAAGTGAGCGACTGATAAATAAAAATCCAAGACGAGCATAAATACGTCTTCGCTTAACCGGTAATCGGTAGCGTACGACACTGTCCACGCGTCTGACTATATCGATAAAGTACCGCGTCGATCCGCACTTTAGCTATAACATATCATCTTCATCGAACTGGTCATCAAATATGCACACAACAAATGACAATGTATACTTACGTATCGCCACTTTCTGAGGTGACATCGTCCCAATTTTTGGCTGTAGAGGATGTACTCGGTTCCGGAAGGTTTTGCAATAAACTATTACTACCCGTTGGCTGCGGAAGAGGCATGGGTTCTCTATAAATTGGAGGAGCCACTAATCTCCCTTCAATGATATTCTCAACAGTGAGCTCAACGGATCTAGTTGCGCGTAAATCTTCCATTATGAGGGAGATAGGGATATGAGGAAACAGTTGTTGGACCTATAAGTTTGTGTAATGTATAAAAGAGTAAAAAATACGTCCCCCATTCTCTTACCTGTCGCGCATTTGCATCCAACTGCGAATTCGTTGCATTTATATCCGTCCTTAATGATTGAGCATGTGATACTTCCACAGAAAAACTGGGTAGCCAAGAAACATATCTTGAACCTTAAAAAAAATCGATTGAAATATTTGTATCATAGAAACTACAAGAAGTGATTTAAAGACTTTTATTTTAAAGTGAGACCTTTTACGTCTACAACGCAACACTTTGCTACGTTTTAAATGTAGCAAGTGAGGCTGATAAATTCGCAAAATCTCTTAAATAGATTTGTCAAAAAACTTATGGCTAAAAATACTGTTTGAATAATTTCTTTTTAATACAATGTTCATATTTAATGAATGCTGTATAATATTCTATTGAGCATGCCTGCTGTCCGGAACACATGCTAAGTAGAGCGGCGTCGAGTTATACGACTAAGATCGTCGTATTTTACACGGGATGCAGTTATGTAAATAAAGCTACGGAGCCCAGGACAGGCCAGCCCGGCCCATTCCGTATCTCTATTCCTTTCACAGTCGCATCGCGTATTCTATGTAAAATACGATGATCTTAGCCAGTGCCGTTGCACTCGGTAAGTCAGCAAGAGTGCCGGACAAAATATTTTCCTTCTATCTCCAATAATAACACTAATTAGAGTTAGGATTTTATGTAAAAAACATATAATGTGACCCATTTGAAATGGAAGCACTCCTATAGAACCTATATTTTACGCTAAAATGAATACATAGTGGATCAAAATCACAACATTTCAGAAGTTCATCTGAATTTTCTAGGATATACTATGATTATTTATCAAGTTCGAGTTCGAAAATAGTAAAATTTTATTAGCGATTTTTTATCATCAATCCGACTACACCACTGAATTCAGAAGGTCCTAGAGTGGTTTCACCCAAAATTTTATTGAAATTTATTTATTAATAAAAAAGTTACCAGAGAATCATTTCTCAAACTTTGCAGTCCATTATTTATAAATCCGCTTCTTACATATTCTGATCAAGGTATATTCAAATTTATAAAAAAAGACAACTAAAAATTAAGTAAGCAAACGTAATTGCTTATTTAGATTTATTTAAACAATTATCAAACCTAGATTGCAATCACTTAAATATTAATGAAGTCAATGAGCAATTATGCAGTAACCGTCAATGTCACAGCCAGCATTTGACTTGATTTATAAAACTATTAATATCGACGTCATAGCCTACTTTGGATTTCACTTAAATTACATGTATTTTTTGTACGAAATAACAATTACTACTGACAATTGAAACATTTTTCTAATGACACTGCAATACAAAAATGCACGAAATAATAGTAAAGCGAGACATAAAAAAATAAATGCATCCAGCTGTGGGCATTGCTTATTTCTTTAAAATTTATAATTTGGTAGATGTATTTATTACATTCACTTTTTTAATTGTGGTTAAATTTTTAGAAAGTGGTTATTTGCAATTGTGGTATTTAATAATAAATCTAGTTAATTTTAATTTTTTTTTTTTTAATAAATTTTGATCTACCTTGGTCAGTAGATGTAAGAAGCGGATTTATGAAATAATGCACGCTAAAGTTTGAAAAATGATTCTCTCGTAGCTTTTTTATTAATAAAAATATTTGAAATGTTGGTTGAAACCATTTTAGAAGCTTCCGAATTCAGCGATGTAGTCAGATTTTTAATAAAAAAATTCCTAATATAAATTTGCTATTTTCGAACTCGATAAATAATCATAGTATGCCTTGATCGGGTACTCTAAATCTGTGGCACTGGAACAGTGAAACAGTTCACTAAAGCCCTTACCACAATACTTAACTCATACTGGACGCACGTTTCGCATAGCCAAGCTATCATCATCAGCAGTAAAACTGAATTAACAAATTAAGTGAAAAACTAACCTTATATAGCAAATAAATTATGCAATATGTAAATTTAAAATAAGCATAGTAATCCTTAATTATACCTTAATTATATATATACCCAGCTACTTTAAGTGTTTCTTGATGAGCCGCTTCATTGCCCAGGACTATATAGTCCTAATTAAGATATAATTAAGGACTAATATGCTTATTTTAAATTTACATATTGCATAATTTATTCCCTATATAAGGTTAGTTTTTCACTTAGTTCGTTAATTCAGTTTTGCTGCTGATGATGATAGCTTGGCTATCGAAACGTGCATCCAGTACGAGTTAAGTATTTTGGTAAAGGCTTTAGTGAACTGTTTCATAGTATGCCTTGAAAATTTAGATGAACTGAAATTTTGTGCAGAAGTAGACCTTTTTGTCCACGATGTATTCAAAAAAATTGGTTCGATTTTAATATAAAATATAAGTTTTGCAAGGGTGTCTCCATTTCAAACGGACCACATTGTATTTCTTATTAACAAGAATACAAATGCAATATTTGAAATCTGTCCGAACTACATTGAAATAACGAGATAACAGTATAAAAAATAAACATTTTATTTTCTGCATAAAATTAAGATCCAGTAAATATATTTAACTTTCGTACATAAAGTGAATATTTTCTATTTTTTGAACATAAAATCATATATTTTGGCTATATCACTATACAGATTGAGAGTTGGTCCTATGGTCGCACCTAACTTGATCGGATAGATTCGGAGCGGGAGAGGGGATATTCATTCATTGCATTACCCAAATATGTATTATGTCACGGCTGTTAATTGTCAGTTATTTACAGTTGACGTTTGAGTTTTGATGTACGTATTGACATTGATTTTATCACAAATTTCTTTTGTTGCAACGAAAAGCTGTCCATTGTGTCACATACAATCGGCATAATATAAAAAAGGCAATACATCAAAACCAAAACGTCAACTTCAAGCAACTGACAGTTAAGAGCCGGGACATAACACATACTTCAGTAATGAACGAATATCCCCTCTCCCACTCCGAATATATCCGATCAAGATAGGGGCGACCATAGGACCAACTCTCAATCTGTATATTTATTATACCTATATTATATTGGCTATATATATATATTGGCGGAATATACTGTTGTCTCAGTTGTAGTTCAAAGCAAACGCATATTCGATAATCGTGGAATAGCCCAATTACTAGGGTTGTAATTCTTGTTGGCGAGACAGGATCGGATCCGTTGAAGTAGATCCGATCGGTGTAATCGGTCCATTTTGCGTTGTTTTAGGTGCCATAAAAATATAATTATGTCGAACGTGCGGAAAGGTAAAAAACCACCATTGATTGAAAAAGTGAATGAGTTTATCGGTGAATTTCCTGATTTATTTCACAATGGGGCAAAATAGTTTGTAAAGTTTGTTATATTGACATATTGTAGGGTTACCGCTAAAACCAGATAAGTCTACTTAATTTTTAGTTATCTATGCCTTTACATTCATAAACTTAAGTACTATCTACAGGCAAAACCAGATAAGTCCTAACATATGCCTTTGACCCAGTTATTTTATTGGATCGTAACATGTGAGTCTATTTACTAGTGATTCACGGTAACCGATCAAACGTTTATGATTAGTTTTCTCAATTTGAGCGATTGAGGACTTATCGGGTTCTTGCAGTAACCCCATGTAATATATTTTCTTTCGTAACTGAACATAAATTCTTGGCCTGACAGGCTTATACAGGTTCAAGCGTGGTCAAACTCTGTTGCGTCATAGTTGCACATATGCGAGGCCTACATTATATATATTATGGCTCGAAGAGTAGCAGTTTTTAGTAGCCAGCTAGACAACATGAAAATGTCTCAGGTAACGAAAATTGGGTACCGCGCTGTCATTAAATTTTTAACAAAAGAAGGGCATACGCCTAATCACATTAAACAACGTTTAGACGACGTTTATGGCGATTTATCTCCTTCATATTCCATAGTAAAAAAGTCACTGATAACGCTTCAAAAGATTTCAATTATTGAAGAAACGGTAGCAGATCGCCGTTTGAAAGTGAAGGAATTAGCTGTGATGCCTAACATTTTTGAAACAAGTATTCGCAGAATTCTCCATAACCATTTGGGTATGAATAAGATTAGTGCGAGATGGGTACCGCCATCTTCTTTCTGCTCTCCAACGTGAACGTCGTGTCGAATGTGCGCACTCGTTTTTAAACATGTGTGGAAAGGACCCGAAACCGATTATGGAGTCCATTATCACAGGAGATGAAACAATGGTTCTGTATTATGATCCTGTATCCAAAAGGGAAACAATGGAATGGCGACGACCCGATGAACCTCGTCCCAGAAAGGTGAAAATCGTTCGATCAACGAAAAAGGTGATGGCCACAATATTCTGGGATAGTGAGGGTTTTTCACTCATTGACTTTAAAGAGAGCAATACAACTGCCAACAGCACATATTATGCGTCTTTGTCGCATAAATTGAGGGACAATATTCGTGCAAAACGTCGAGGAAAATTGACAAAAGGTGTTCGATTATTGCATGACAATGCACCCATCCATACTGCCGCCATTTCACAAGTTACCATCCGCGAATGTGGCTTTTAAGAATTCGAACAAGTGATTATTACTTATTTTCTCATTTAAAGAAAGACCTTAGGGGACGTTGTTTTAAGGACGATAGTGAGTTGCAAGCAGCTGAAATACAACATTTTGAGGGAAAAACTTTAGATTATTTTTACAAGGGCATAGAATTATTAATTGATCGTTGTAATAAATGTATGAAAGTTAGGGGAAATTATATTCAAAAATAAAAATTGTTACATTTTACCAAGTTTATTTTTTCTATATCAGGCCGAGAACTTATGGCGCCTACCTGGTTTCTTATTTATTTTTTGAAAAAACGTGATATATTTATATGTATATATGTAACATTTTATGCCTAAAAATCCGAACTCTAATTAATGGTGATCGTTCTGATCGTTGAAATTGTGTTGCGTTAAATAAATAATTTAAATCACAAGTTTTATTTCGTATAAAAATTGAGCAGGGAAACTTACTCCCTAAACAAATACATTACCATCAAAATGAAAGAAGTGATTCAGTTGCCTCCTTGCAGGTTGAATAGTATCAGGTATATCCGATGGATTCGTTTGAGCAGTCATAGAAGAATGGATGCTTAATGTCGTACGACATGTTGGACAGGACGTATGTTGTTCTAACCATGATTGTAAACAAGTACTGCAATAGACAATGATCATTAAATAATATTATTTTAATCTAACAGAAAATTTGTTACTTATGGAATAGATGTGTACATGGTAATTTCCTTGCAGACTCCATTTTTTCCCAACAAATAGCACAATTATCTGAATTTTCTACTAGTTCCTCGGGTGAAGCCATTGGATAACTGTAATTAGTAAAAGAAATATTCTGATTTATCCGCATCAAATGAAAATAGGTTTTCTTTCATACTTCTGTTCAAGATGATTCCTAACTAGCAGGTAATTTCTGTGCTTCTTGTATCTATCTTGGATTTCTTGGAATAAGTATCTGAGTTGCATGCATATCACCAAACTAGCCATTGATAAAAATATATTACTCCAAAGTAGCATATGGAGATGATGTACAAAGTCTATTATAAGAGCTGTTAATTCGAAACCTAGTTCGATATAGTAAACGATCGGTCCTCGTTTCTCCCACATTTTAGTAGCATCATTTAAGCTTACAGCACCAGAGCCTTCTTGACGCATATCGTACAAGTGCAAACTGTATCGAAGAATTATATGTAACGTTCGTATACTAAGTAACACCACCTAAAACAAGATGAAGATTTTGAATGATTATATTAGCAAACGATATGTGGAAATTCAGAAATAGTTGTATACGATCTATCATAACCAAAAATTAATGCTAATGTGGTATTGGTGGAATCATTCTCGGCAAAAACAATGTAGCAGAGAAAAACAGCACTGAATATGTCTTTCGGCGACACCTGCCGCTGCGCCTAGGCACAGCACCACCTTGCGTCTGACAGCCTAGGAGCTGCCCGATAGGTGCTAGACATCTACACTCCGGTTTGTCTTGCTACCCTCTGGGACGGCGTGAGTGTGTCCCTTAGCGACAGGTGTCGCCGAGAGATATATTCAGTGCTGTTTTGGAGATTAGCAACATAAACTGAGAGGCAAACGCAAAAGTAACGGCAGGAAATTGTGCTCAGAACCACGCTGATGACGCCGGGTAGGCAGAAACATGTCCGTGTGTCGCGCTATTTTCTCTGCTACATTGTTTTTGCCGGGAACGATTCCACCAATACCATGAGTTATATTAGCATTAATTTTTGGTTATTATTACTAGGCATTCTTTCCACGTGTACAATCTATCATGTAATATACTAGGGGTCGGCAACCTTTTTTCAGTATAGAACTATTTTTCCTTAAATTTTTTTGCAAGATTTTACAAAGCGCCGCGAAGATGAAGATGAGCCTTGAAACTTTTCAGGGTAGGCTGAAAAGTTTCAAGGCTCAATATGAAGATGGCGTGACTCGTCAAAAATATTCTGGTAATATAATTGCGCATGCGTTGACATACTTTTGAAAATTTCACCCATTTTGGTCACTCAGTTGTTTGTATCGGTCGATTTTAGTGTTTCGATAAAAATGGAAAAAATCGAATCAAGCCGTCATCAAATTCTTGCATTTGAAAGGCAATACGTCTATATAAATTAATGCCGAGTTGGACGCTGTTTACGAGGACTCTGCGCCATCATTTGCCACGTTGAAATTTTGGGCAGCTGAAGTTAAACGTGGTCGTACCAACTTGCTTGACGATGAACGTTTGAAACGGCCACTACCGATAATATCGGAAAAGTTCACCAAATGGCGCTAGACGACCGTCGAATTAGAGTTGGAGATAACAGAGGCTGTGGGCACTTCGAAAGAACGTGTTTGTCATATATTAACTGAAGATCTGGGCATGAAAAAGCTAACCGCGCATTGGGTGTCGCGCTTGCTTACTCAGTACCAAAAAACGCATTCCAATGAACATTTCCAAAGTCCTGTTGAAGCAGTTTAAGCGAAATAAGTTCGAGTTTTAGCGTCGATTAATAACTGTAGATGAAATTTGGATACACCGGTACACTTTTGAAGCCCAGGCACTGTCGAAACGGGACTGCGAAGGGTGAATCGGCTCCGAAAAAGGCGAAGACTGTTCCAACGGCCGGGAAAGTGATGACGACTTTTTGGGATAGTCATTAAGATGTGTTAATCGACTATTTTTAAAAGGAGAACAATAACGGGGGCACACTACGCATTATTACTTGACAAGCTGAAGGCGGAAATTACGAAAAAGGGGTCGCATTTGAAGAAAAGGAAAGTTCTGTTCCACCAAGACAAAGTACCGTCTCACGCATGAGTGGCCACCATTGCAAAATCATGAATTGGGATTCGGATTGATAGACTACGCACCCTATCCACCAGATCTAACCCCCACCGACTTTTTCCGTTTCCTAGGCTCAAAGTTTTGCTCAGAGGACAGAGGTTTTCATTGAAGGCCATCACATTCCTAAACGCTTATTATATATATTTTCCTTTCACCATATTCCAATTTCCAACAGATTTAAATTTTGAATAAAATTTTTCATATTTTTTGAGAAATAAAACAGAATTTACCAAAACTTGTTTCTGAGTTAGGCTGGAAACTTTCCGGACTACCCTCGTATAGACAAATAATGTGTATCACTTTTATTCAATAATTTTATTTATTAATTATATTAACTACAATCATAACAAAGTGAACGTATAATCAAATTGTTAATGCGATTGTTGGATTGTCGCACGGAATTGTTCTGCGATTGGTTCATAATACAATGATTTTCTAGGATAATATCGTTGAATTGTGATATTGATTTACAGTTATCGAGGGCCAAGCCGATATTATTGAGAATAAAAAAATCTAATAGGCCATGAAAAACAAAACAAACGCTGTTGTTTAGGGCTCTCTGTTAGTAGAGGTTTAGTTGTTGTATTAGCAGTAATCATAATCGAAGTTTATAATCCTTTTAAGTGCTAATAGTGAAAAAATTGAATTAACTAGCGAGCATTTTCGAATCGTGATTTATTATTATTTCAAGCGCTTATGAGTGCAAGGAAAATTTAGATTCAACCGATGATATACAGACTTTGAATGCGACAGAAGTTTTGTTGATCGCCGTACGGCCGTCACCGAAGAAAATATTGAGTACCCGTTTAGTATTTCAAAAGAAGATTGGCTGGCGGGTCTACAAGAAGTCCAAGGTGAGAATGGCCAAATGTATTGTTGCTGGATATTTAAAATAAAATTCAAAAAAATGTATTTACCGTTTTTTTTTTTATTCTCAATAATATCAGCTTCGACCTCGTATTACTAAACGTCTGCTCACATTACTATGTACACCCAAAATTTGTCAAAATTCCAAATGCCATTACTTTAAGTTGATTGCAACTCTTAGGAGGGCTTTCTAGGTTTCAAATACTGTTTGATCCTCCTTTTTGGAATTCAAAATTTCCGTCCATTCATGTTGCATTTGTCTTTTTCTTCCCAAGTTTTCTAGTTCCACTTGCAAAGAAGTAAATTTTGAAGACCAAAGATTTTTTCATGTTAAGATCTTTTAATTAAATAAACAATTTTAAAATGTATAACATTACAGTACGTTTAAGCTAAATGTATTCTATCCTAAACATTTTAAACAAAAATTGCATACTCTCTATCTCACCTAGGTTTCCACGAATCAGATCTTTTTTGATAAGATAAGCTAAACATGAGTTTTGTTGTAAAAATCTCAACATCCTAAATATGTGCAGTATTGGTCGACATAACTATAGCAGCAATTCTAATCTACTAAATTTCGTTAAAAACGTATTGTTTGAATTAAATCATAAAAAACCGAAAAGTACTCGTTTTATTTATTTATTTTATTTTATTTTTTTTTTAAATGATTTATATGCTTGGACAAAATTATAGCAACGTGCAGAAAAACCAAATAAATTTACTTTTACTAACAAAAATAATAAAACTATTTTGTGAACTATTCTTTAATTACTTGTGTACTTCTATGGAGCATAAATTCCAACAGTTTATTAACGCCGTCATTATTTACGACTATTCAAGCTTCCTGTAGCTTTAGCATTTTCGTAAATTTTGCAACGAATTCTGCAGTCAATTTTCTCCCATCTCATTGGACGTTTTTAATAAATTAAATTTAGAGTCGCAATTGAAGCTTGTTCTTTTGCGCATGTCAGACATCAAGTTTAGGAGACCTGTTGCAAAGTGTAGTCAGCCTGATGAAACGTCGATAATAAGGGTTTCTTTCCCGGACGTCTACTATACAAGCAGCCCGGGCAAGTCTACTTAGAATTGTTGTAGCATCAACTTCAATTCCTCCATTTTCTTTCAAATTCCTAATATTTTTTGAGATGATAAGAAGTGTGCTAATTTGCCTTTATATCTGTTAAATTCCTTAATGATGTTCGAAATTGAACCGGGTCAATCACAAAACTGGACAGGCAAAAGGATAAAAGGCTACATAAATTTAATTCTTTATTTTCTTATTGCAAAATTTTCGGCTTTGAATAAAGCCTTGATCAGGGTGTAAAAATTAAATTAATATATCCAAAAATTAAAACATTTCGTTGTCAATCCGCCCTGATGACGACTTTTTTCAAAACCGAAAATGTGGCTATAAAAAGATAAAGAATTAAATTGTCTGACCAGTTTCCTGATTGATGGAGTCAAATTCCGAGCGTCATTAAGGAGTTTTATAGTTACAAGTTATGAGTACCCGTTACTTCCCCTTACGTTTATATCTGTTAAACACAAGACAAAATAATTGGACGGATGTATGGCGTAATTTTTCACGGATTCCACTTGCTTAATACCGTTAAGAAAGAAACGAATAGTTCTTTTTTCAATCGCGAAAATCGATTTATTGCGAGCCATTTGGTTGGGATAGTAAAGTGTCAATACAAATATTTTACAGTTAGGTTTAAAAATTCATAATTCGTCTTTGTGTTTAAAAGTCGAAAGTACCGTCAATCGGAATGAAGTTGATCGGCTGGGGTGAAATAGATGAAACCGGGTTTTTCACATTTTTCAATGTGTATAGCAACAACGCGTAAATAATCAGCTGTTTTCTATTTACAATAGTATAGCCGACTAACGAACAACCGCGACCCCGGAGGTGCGAGTTTCTATAAATTATTAAAAATTAAAAAGCAACATTTTTGAATTTGTACAATATGTGAAAGCAAAAATTTTTACAGCTGAATATATTAAAACTGAGGCGGTTCTAACCACTCTAGATGACAAGGAATATACTTAATAAAGGCTGCCCACAAAAAAATGTGTAGTTTCAATTATAGCTTTTGTAAAAAAAGACATCCAATGACGGGGTGAAGTCGATCACATAGTTCTCGCCGAATTTTGTTTGGTTTTGAGGTTAGGTTTGAAGCAATTGATTGTATATGATTTTCTTAAATGAATTATGTTTGCTGTGGTGTAAAGTGTACTCGCATTTCCCATACAACGCTTTAGATAAACGTCAAAACGACCAAACATTTTAATTTTAAAGCATTTTATAAACAAACGTCTTAGAATCGCACAATAAATTTGTTATGCATAAAAGTAGCAAATATCGTCCCCATTCTAAACTACATATACTTTTTTGTAGATGACACTAAAATACATAAAGAAAATGGATGTTTATGGTAACCCATCATGTCAAACAGCTGATTAGCAGCAGGGTTTGACATGATGCAACCCAAAAGAAGCTCCGTGCGATAGAAAGCGAAACGTCGGTATATTGACACCTGACGCGGTTTCAATCTGGAAACTTTTCTGAAAAGAAAAATTAATGGCTACTAAAAGAGTCAATGTTTCTTTTTTATTAATATGCGTTATATTGCAGAATTTTAATGTTTCTATTATTTTTGGATATACACTACCGTTCATGGAAGTTCGGGCAAGCAAAAAAATGTACGAAAGTCAAAGAAAAGAGAAATATTAAATGGTCATGTATTTAATACTTACTTACATGATTTTACATATTTTCAAACACAAATTTATTAAAAAGAAAAAAATGTAATACAAATAATTTAAATCCGATTTTCATCGAAAAATCCACCTTTTGCCTTAAGGACTGCTGCCACTATTCTCGGCATCCGATTCACTAATTTAGCTAATGTTTCATTGGGTAAGCTTGTCCATAGCTCCTGGAGAATGGTCCACAAATGTTCCTTCGATTTTGTACACTTTTTCCTACATCCCCACATCGGTCTAATTCTTCCCATAACAACTTTATCGGGTTCAGATCGGGGACTGTGGCGGCCATTCCATAATTTTTAGGGTTCTTTCATTCTCTTCTTGCTGCAGGTAATCTGCGCACAATTTAGATTTATGTTTGGGGTCATTGTCCTGCATAAATTCAAATCCACGACCAATTAATCGGACTCCTGACGGTATGGCATTTTCCTCCAGGATTTTCCGATATTCTTCTTTTTCCATTATACCCTCAATTTTGAGCAAGTCCCCTGTTCCGATTAAGGAAAAACAACCCCAAACCATTACAGATCCGCCTCCATGCTTCACCGTAGGAACTATACACTCCCGTAACATTATTTCCCCTCTTGATCTGCGTACGAAAACTCTCCGTCTATTTCCAAAAACCCCAAACTTGGATTCGTCAGTCCACAAAACGTTTTTAAAATCGTCCACTGTCCAATCTCTATGCCTATTTCAGTCGTTTCAGCCTTTTCCTCTTCGGAGTAACGGTTTTCGACAAGCTACTCGCCCATGCAACCCAGCCTCTTTCAGCCGACGTTTCACAGTACTCACAGAAACTGCGTACCCTTCCGGATGCAAGGTAATAATAGCAGGTCGTTTTGAAACAGTTAGAGGCTTTCCACGGGGCATTTTAAGCAGTCAAACCGAAATTATTTTAATTTTCACTTGCACAACCACAGATACTTTCACAATAACAATCTCTTCAGAACTACTGCGTTTGCAAATGTTATAATACTTTATAAAGGGTATACGAATATTTCCAGGTAACACGAGTGAATCGGCTAACCGTCCTAGGGATTATTATAAAGCTTTATTGTCACTGTAATTATTGGGGATTTCCAACATAATTGTATATTTTATGATAACGGTCTTATAATAGACAAATACTACCTGGAAATTGGTAAAAGGCTTCCAGAAAAGGTTAGTTTTAATAATTCCTCACAGAAATGTACATTGTATAATTTTAAAATTTTTTCCTAAACAGTTAATATAATTCGTCAGCTTGCCCGAACTTCCATGAACAGTACTGTATGTATACTTTTTATTTCTGATTGATTGACTTCACTCTAAATCATTCTAAATGTGAGATTTATGTATTTTAGTATAGGTGATCGACTTCATCTCAAGTTCGGGGTGAAGGCGATCATTAATTAACCAAAAACTTTAACTTTATGCTCACCCTACAGCCCTAATCCAAGTGACCAATCGACAGCCTAAATATAAACGAAGTTATATTTTTAATTCCATTAAAATATAATGATTTGTTTTTCAGTTATCTGAAAAAATCGTAATTTTTGATCGACTTCATCCTGGTTGATGGTATATGCACTTATCTTACGTAATTATATATTTATGTATGTATAATATATATATATATATATATATATATATATATAAATATCACCTACCTCTGCTGTCATGAAAGCATATGTATTGAATCCACCAAAAAATCCTACAAAAGCTGAAACGAGAAACAGGAAACCGGACAGTGCAAATATGCACGCTAACAGTCCCATAAGTTTGACGTGACTCCATATTGGTGTCGTTGGTGAAAATGATAACTGTAAACATATTAGTTTTGAATATTGCATTGTGATAACCAATATAACCTCTTTTTCATATTTTTACAGGTGAAAGAACTATTGCATAAAGCAGGATTACTTTTCTACTTACGTATTCAAATCGATCTTTGCTGAGTTGGGATAACAGATGCAGAAATCCAAGGAGAGCAAACCAGGAACACCAAAGCAGCACTTCATCAATGTACTGAACGTTAATCACTCCGAATACGAATATAAATTTATAGAAAACGAAATTCCAAAATTTATCTTTCAGATGCTGTTGCTCAGAAACGCGAAGTTCGCCGAAAACAAACCTTTGAATGCATCTTCCTAATAGGATCAACCAACAAAATGCCATGTTTATCATTGTCTGAAACAAGAAGAAAGTTTTAAGAAAATTCAAATGATTATTACCATTATATAATGTTTGTGCACTGAAATCTCACAATTCGTTTTAATTGAGCGCGAAAGCATACATAGTCTTTCAAATTTCTATGCTGGAATAATCAAAATAATCCAAATTGCTGTCTAAATGTTCGGATGGATTAGCTCGTTTCACTTTATTTTTTAAATACGTCTTCCAAAGAAACAAAGTTGCTTCTATCATACATTTTATAACGTAATTTATGGGGTCGTGTAATTATTTTTATCATTTTATCAAAGTTTACAAGATGCATCTTCATAATACATTTCATTTTTTGGCATGGCAATGGATTTCATTTTCAAGTTCATAAATAATCCGATATATGATTAGGAAATTTTCTGCAATAACAAATTAGTATGTAAAGTTTATCAGAATTTTACTTAATCGTCGTAATCTATTTATCAACCTTGAATGTATAAATAGAATGTACAAAAAAATAATAGAACATTTGATTACTATATTCCAGATGCTATAATAACGTAAGCTCAGGTTCACAAAAACCGTATATTTTTGTGGTATAACTTAACTAAAAATTTTGTAAGGGGTCTTTCAATAAGAGATGTCATTTTAAATCAACAGAAAAACGCAATATTTTCGTAAAAAGTGGTTATATTTTTATTTTAATCCAAAGTACAATCTCTGAGGTTAGTGATGGAACACAATATCTGCCAAATGTCCGTCTTGGCTCTGTCTACAAACGGTCATTCTTTTGATGAAATTTTTCATCACGTTTTCGCATAATAGCGGCTGTATTTTGCCAATAGCAGCTCTAATATTGTCTTTGAGTGCTTGGATCGTTGCTGGAGTATTGGCATAAACTTTATCTTTAATATAGCCCCAAAGAAAAAAGTCTAATGGTGTTAAATCGCACCATCTCGACGGCCAATTGAAGTCTCCATTTCGAGAAATCACACGTCCAGGAAATTTTTCACGCAATAGAGCCATTGTTTCACGAGCTATGTGGTAGACGGTGCCGTCCTGCTGAAAATAAACGTCGTCCACATGCATAACATCAATTTCAGGCCAAAAAATGTCAGTCAACATCGTTCGGTAACGCAATCCATTCAACGGTCGAACCAGCAGCATTTTCGAAAAAGTATGGCCCGATTACACCGCCAGCCCAAAAACCGCACCAAACTGTCACTCGTTGTGGTTGTAGAGATTGTTCAACTATTTCCCTTGGGTTTTCGGAACCCTAGATGCGACAGTTTTGCTTGTTTACGTACCTAGACAGATGAAAATGAGCCTCATCACATTATCTTGTTCATGCATTCGCAGCACCCAATCAGCGAATGTACGGCGTTGTGCGTGACCTGCTGGCTTCAATTCTTGTGTCAACTGCAACTTATTCTCATGTAGGCCAAGATCTTTATGCAAAATGCGGTGCAAACTGGCTTGTGATATCCCCAATTCCTGTGATCGTCTCGAAATGGACAAACCTCGATTTTCAGCCACACTCTCAGCTACAGCGGTGATATTTTCAGCTGACCTGGCCGGACGAGCACGAGTTGGTGTCTTTACATCACTAACTTGTCCGAGACGTTCGAATTTATTGATTAAATTCACTATAGCTGTGCGGGAAGGCGCTTAATGATCAAAAGCAGTACGAACTTTACGAACCATTTCCGCAATATTTTCACCCTTTTTGTAGTGAATGTTCACTATTTCAATGCGTTGTGCGAGTGTGAATCGATCCATATCTGAAAATCTCCTAGATTTTACTTGTCAAATGTCATCGAAATTACAGTTGTATGTTAACAATTCAAAAATGGCGCGAAATTTAAAATGACACCTTTTGTTGACAGACCCATTATAAGAACTGTGAGCTCAAAGTAGATTTGAAAAATTATCGATAGGAAAACTGGAAGCGATTCCATATTTTTTGTAAGCAAAACATTATGTATACCACATACATCTGACACTGGCGTAGACAATATTGTGGACAATATCATATGATTATTGATATAATTGAAGGGACAAGTGGATGATGGGGTTAAGTCACATTTTAAAAAATTTATACTTTTTGTTGTAATGAATAAGTTTTATGAAAACTCAAATGTTTGACCATATAGTATTAATCCGCAACCCCTTCTTACTAATTAGCCTGCATTTGAAAATAATCGTTCAATAAAAGATGCCAACTAACTCTATTAAAACCTAATTTATTCAGAAACAGTTTTTTATAACATATCTCTTTCATTCACTTGCCCCTTCAATTGTGAACAGTATTTACATAAAGTACAGGTATTGCTTGCGCCACGAACAACGCACAATAGCAAGTTTTTATATAAGAGCGTAGACGTCGTATTTTTTGCAAAACAAAACTCAGGATTTTTAATTTTATACTAAGGATATTTGAAGACGTCGAAAAATGTTATTGAAAGAAATTGATTGTGGGTTAACGATTGTAGCATAATACTATTTCTCTGATATAAATCTATATCGTATTCATAAGAATCATTGTAACAGAAAAAAGTTCTAATAAAATTACTCCAGGGTCTAAAACCAAATACATCTATCGGTTGTACTATTGCCGTTATTTTTTTGGCTATATTTACAGTTATGTTTACAGTTTTATCTTCTGGCACCAATTTCTGAAGGTTGGCAACACAATGCCCATTCCATGGGGGTTATTCTGTAAGAATCGAGATATTTTCGACTGTCTCGCATGCGCTGTCGTGTCGCTTATGCACAGTCGCTCTAAAATAAAATTTGTGACATCAACCTGACACTTTATAGAAGTGTTGTGTTGTGGTGTTTATGTCGTTTTGTCGGTCGCAGTCGGGTATCGATAACGTTGAGTGTAGTATACACAAATGACGCAAACACGATTGGACACGAACAACAAAACCGATATCACTTTTCTAATGTAACACCTTGCAACGTACGTATCGAAAGCAATTGCAGCACACCATTAACATGTGCACTGTTGCAAAATAACACAATCAGAAAAGTACTATTGAAAATTTGACGTTTCGACAAGACATTGTGAAAAGCAACACTCATTATCCTTCCAGAATAACCCCTCCATGAATGATTCATGGAGGGGTTATTCTGGATTGAATCTAGAGAACACTGTTTGGTCCGACATTTTGGAAGAAAACATCTGTTAACCAGATTTCGAAATGAAGCTTTCTAGACATCGAAGAAATATACACATTTACGGGTTTAAACAATGATGGCGTAACTCAAGGCCTAGACGTATTCGTAGATTCATTTAATACCAAAAATAATTACGAAAGTCCGTCTGCATATACGGCTGATAAAATTGTGCAATTGCATATGTGTTGTAGAATGCAAAGATTGCGTAACACCTTCAACGGTTTTCTGACCCTTTACTGCTAAAGTATGACGGAGTAACTACTAAAGCTTGTGACTGCCTAAATTTGTTATACAGCACCGTTTTCTACGTAAAAGCGACTTTATTTTTGATAAATAAAAAACGAGATTATAACAAGAATGGGGGTACGAGGTACCAGATTCCCCGATATATATTTTTCCAGAAAATAATCATCCTAGAGACTATATAATATACTTCAAATTATAAAATTATGTTCTAAAAAAAATGTACATCTGTTATAGTTCCCGAGATATTTACAAAAATGTAAAAATCGTGCAAATCGGAGAGGGTTGAACGTATGTACCCCGATTCCCACTAAAAAACAAATCTGAAGTTTCGAGTTGCCGATGATTCCCTGATAGTGGATATTTTACAGTACCTTAAGCCAAGAGCTTATTAATATAAAAATAGATACAACTAACGTAAAATTATTAACAATGAGGAACAACATCCAAATTTCCTATCTGAACTTATAATGACATTTAAAATAACTTCTGCTCATGCTATTTTTAAGTTACTCTCTTAAACCTGAATTACATTATACTAGATTCGTCTTTTTTTCATGCTTATTTTAAGTATCTAGAATGTAACCTTCAATATAGTAACCATAAATTTAGAGTGCAGTGAAGGTATCAGCAAGTCGCATTACACATACTTCAAAGGACTATTCATAACGTCTGCCAACACAAATAAACATAGATAAACACAGATGATGGATACAAACAAAGTAGGTATGTTGGTAGGCATGGACGCTTGTGCGCATGAATAATTCATTTCTAGTACGAAATAGTTTCGGAATAGGACATGTTCTAGTTTTTCCAAAACCTCAATCATAAGTCGTCTGCAGTTATTGGTGAGGTAATCTACTTAGATTATTACTTAAGTAATTTGGGTTAGCATATCAATTATGTATGGATAAAAGGCCATTCAGAAATTCAATTTAATGAAAAAGTAGATATTTTAGCTAAGAACGCATGTGGGGAAGATATTTCCGAAGAGTGCCTTATCCCACACACGGATATTTTTGCAATTTTGAAGCGGAAGATGCATAGAGATTGGTAGACACTATATACCAACTCTTATATAAACAAAGCTACAAATTATCAACTGCTCTTCCCTAAAATCGGTGGACAGCGATGGTATAATAAAATCCATGTCAAAAAGAAAATGCTTGCTCAAATTCTAAGGATTGCATTTAATCATGGGAGGTTTCCGGTCCATCTGCACAGAATTAATTTGTCTGAGAACGACACTTGTAGGTTTTGTCGGAAGTAGTGTGGAAACATCAATCATCTCTTTCTAGGATGCGAAGTGCAGATAAATGAAATTAATAAACTAATAGATGATCTAGTAAAATTGAACATGCAACTCCCACTGAATGTTAATTACCTAATTGCCCAGGAAAATATCGATACACCAATATTACGTTTTGGAGATTGATCCTTTGTGTCTTTCCTGTGTGGGTTTTCCCTTTTTCCGTGGCCTACCTGTCTTTGTGTTTGACATGTTGGTCACTTGATCGGCCCCAGGTGTGAAGTATGTGTTCTGTTTGTCCTGGTGTCCGTTCGGGTGGCTAGGAAAGTATGTATGTGGCTAATGATTTCCAGTCGAGGACAATAACAATAATAATAATAATGTTCTAGTTTTGAAACTATATAGTATAGTATGCAACCATACACCATACTTTTTCAAACTTTTTTCTAGCAACTTTTCTAGTTACTATAAAAAGCATGAAAAAAAGACGAATCCAGTATAATGTAATTCAGGCTTTACGTAGGTAAGTAGTACTTTAGTCCTGATACAATTTCCTGTTTTCTCCATTTTTAATCACCCTGTAGCTTTAATTAATATTTTGACTATCGTAAAACAGTTTTTAAAATAAACAAAACTGTTTGTGAAGAATGATTGGAAATATAAAGTTTATACTAAGTTTATACTATGTATTTTATAATGGATTTAATTCGTCTGAATTTGTATCTAGCAGCGGTATCTCACAAGGATCCAATCTTGGTCCATTGATGTTCATTCTATACATAAACGACCTCTTAACATCCTTATCTTGCCATGTCCTCGCTTATGCCGACGATGTTAAACTGTTTTGTAATATTAACTGCCAACAAGATATCGAGAGTCTTCAGACGAGCATTAATATACTGACCGAGTGGTCAAAATACAATACACTGACATTAAATTCTAGTAAATGTCATTTTATGTGCTTCACGAGAAAAACAAATCCATATATCTCCACTTATCAAATCAACGATATTTCCATCGACAAGATTACCAGTCTTAAAGATCTAGGTGTCACTTTTGATCCAACTTTATCGTTTAACATACATATTGAACAAATTTGTTCATCTGCCTCTAAAATTATGGGTTTTCTTATGAGAACGTCCAAATACTTCAATGACGCACTAGTGCTAAAATCCCTTTATTTTGCATTTGTACTCTCGAAATTGGAGTATGCCTCTATTGTTTGGTATCCTTTCTATATGTCCCATCAAGCTCCAATTGAACGTGTTCAGCGTCGATTCCTCAAATTCTTGTCGTTCAAAGTTAATGGCGAATATCCGCCTTGGCATACTTCTTACAACACCCTTCTCGAATCGCATCAATTTCGTTCATTGTCATCCCGTCGTGATTACCATAGCGCCCGATTTTTACACAAATTATTAAATGATAGGATCGACTGTATGCAGCTGGTCTCCCACATAGGATTCAACGTACCTCGAATAGCATCTCGTTATGCTCCAACCATTACTATGCCGACACCGAGGACCAATCTTCGTTTGCGGTCGCCAATCTATCACATGATCAGGAACGCTGAGAAGATATTTAGTGATATTTTCACCGGAGAGTTGGCGCCATGATACACGAAACATAATAGTTTTTTGTATAGTTATGTCATGTTTTTAAATCAATATGTATTCTGTTCACAATGTGTATATTTGTCCTGTAATTGGGTTTACCTGTTGGACAATAAACATTATTATTATTCTTATTATTATTATAAGTTTAGTCCATCCGTGAACATTCAAACTTCTGGTTGTTAAAAATATAGCAGCATGTAACATAGTCTTTCACAGTCTACAGTATTGGAAAGTTAGAGCTCTAAGAACTTCTGCTGAATACCACTGACATTATACTATTTGTTAGCTAGAATACAATATTCAATTTTGGTAACAGATTTTCGTTTGTCCACAAAGGTTTTTGCACCCATAGCGAATATTTAGAAAACAAAATCAAACCAAACATTATTAGAATTAATAAGGATATACACGTGGAAAGAATGCCTAGTAATAATAACCAAAAAATTATATATATTAGCATTAATGTTTTTTAAGATACTCGCACTTATACAATAGACTGTAAGAATTGAAGTAATAGTAAATACAATCAAATAAAAACTCTGTTGTATTACATGCATACGTAAGCATGCCCATTGGTAATCTGGTATAAAGAAATGGATGAAAAATAAGTTCGGTTCTATCTTGGCTCTATTTTTTAGCATCAAAATTTGTTTTTTTTTTTAATTTCAACTATCCAATTTTTAATAGTAAATTCTAGTTTAGTCACTTGACTACTACGTAGACTAAAGTACAGTGTTATAAGGGGCTTTAGAACAAGATGCATAAGATTAACAAAGAGACAGTTATTGATTACGTGACTATGTGACTGGTCACATTTTCATTACTATTATCGATGATGCAATAGGTCTGTTTTTCCTCTACATTTGAACCGATCCTGAACCGTTCAGAATAGTTCACCAATGCAAATTATGGTGTAGCTGTATGTGATATTAAAGTCTGTAATACATACTTACAAGTGCGATTTTTTTAAACGGTTCCGAATCGGTTCAACCGTGGAAAAAAAACAAAGCCAATATGATCATTGAAAAAAACGTAATCGAGAGGACCATTTTTTAAAATTATTTTTTATGTTACAACTACATCGACAGTTAGTTAGATCCAAGATTGAAATTTCAAATTACGTTTGGCGTTTATTGACAACTTTGACAATTCAAATTACATTTGATATTTGTTGACGTATCTTATAAATTTTAAACTATGTTTACTACAGATCACCAAGGATTTATCATTGAAAGCTATTTTCGTAATGGACAAAAGCAACAGAATGTATGGATGAATTTCGTCTTTAATTTCCACATTTTGCAGTATCATATGTTGATTTATATCAACAAATTGTTTGCTGCAATATTGTGTAATAAACTAATTCATATCAAAAACAAGAAAAATTCTTATTCCAAATTCAAAAGCTGACAGGGCCTCTTCAATTTTTATATCAGCTTAACGTTTTTCTTTTCTTTTATTACTTAATAATCACAAAATCTAAATAAAACGTTGTAGAACCAAATTTGAAAACATATAACAAATGTACAAATAAGTTATTTTCGGTGCGTCATTAAATTTAGGTTAACTACGTCAGACACTAGTTACACGTAGCATCTTTTTGACCTATTTACTTATTTATTCATACAATGAGAAATTACAAATGGTGGTTTCGTCGCCACATGTTGTTCAATACAATTTCCTACGCTTACTCATTAATGAATAATTTGTATTGATATTGTATTTGTATGGATGGCGCTTAAAGTTGCTTTTCAATACCTTACACAATGTTACATTTACAAAAGAATACTTCCAGAGAATGCAACGTGTGTAATACTACATTTACAACTACTAAAATGTTTAACACTAAGCAATTTATTATTTTGGAATATGCAGTAGATGATTATTTATTTAACATACTAGGCGTCCAGTAGTTACGTGGATCAAACATAATTGCTTCCCTGCGCAATTTAGAGAAAAGTTTTCGGATATAAAACAAGTCCTGCACTACATAAAGTTATACATATTCAAGCATAAACACCGCAGTTTTTGCTGTACACGGTAAAAGTTTGCTTTTTTAAATAGAACAGCTGTATATGTGGAAAGAAATAATAACAAAGACCAAAAAATAAATGCCAATATAGCTCATGGTATTAGTGAAATCATTCCCGGCAAAAACAATGTAGCAGAGAAAATAGCGCTAACACATGGACATGTTTCTGCCTACTCGGCGTCATCAGCATGGTTCTGAGCACTATCTCCTGTCGCTATCATTGCGTTTGCCTCTCAGTTTATGTTGCTAATCTCCAAAGCAGCACTGAATATGTCTCTCGGCGACACCTATCGCCAAGAAACACAGTCACGCCGTCCCACAGGGTAGCAAGACAAACCGGAGTGTAGATGTCCACCACCTATCGGGCAGCTCCTGGGCTGCCAAACGCAAGGGGGCGTTGTGCCTAGGCACAGCGACATCTATACGTGCAAATGATTCCTCGGGCTTACCACGATGTATAGAAATACACGTGGAAAGAATGCCTAATAACAAAGGCCAAAAAATAAATGCCAATATAGCTCATGGTATTGGTGGAATCATTCCCGGCAAAAACAATGTAAGAGAGAAAATAGCGCTAACACATGGACATGTTTCTGCCTACTCGGCAATGATAGCGGCAGAAGATAGTGCTCAGAACCATGCTGATGACGCCGAGTAGGCAGAAACATGTCCATGTGTTAGCGCTATTTTCTCTGCTACATTGTTTTTGCCGGGAATGATTCCACCAATACCATGAGCTATATTGGCATTTATTTTTTGGTCGTAGCTGTATATTACTTTATTTTTATTAAATGTTGAGTGTAAAAACTATTTTATGCTGTAATACCAAGATCTACTCAAAAATACCACTAGTTTCTTGCATATAAATCGCAATTTATTATACAATGGTGAGCGAAAGCCTGGAAGCACCTATACACATCAGTCCAGATACGAACGAGATATTGCCTGATAAATCGCATCCAATCGCAGTATATCATAAGACGAGCAACGGTACGCACGCTTGTCCGCTCAATCGCGTAATATAATTCAACGTCTTCTGACAAAATGTGCAAATACAGAATTACCGCGTAATTTCTCTGTATTTTCAGATTATGTTAGAAAGCACAGTTATATTCATTTTGTTGCTGCTATACGATGTAGGAGAACGAAAAAGTAATTCTAAGTAAGAAAATAAACAACGATTCCTATAAAATTAAACTAAAGAAAATTAAATTCGATAATTATACACAATAAATTGAAATTCTAACAATATTACTTTATTAAGGGGAAAAATCTTCTGGCAATATTGAGCTTTGTAATTTTTGTATTTGTTGCGTTTCAAAATACGTTTCACAGTACTTCTAATAATACCGACGTTGTTTGAAAACACCATGTATATTTTTATATTACGATAGAGCACGATATTCCCATTTCAAAAATATATAATTTTCTACACCTTTCATGATTTTCTACGAAAATATTAATTTACATTTGTTAAATTTGGAAAACAATCAAGATTTCAGCTGCCGGGTGAAACACAAAAAATAGGCAACTCGTAATGTTCCACTTTTCTGTGAGGGTAGCAGCTCGACTGATGGCTTAACCTGCCAGTTGGTTCATTATTAACTGAAAGATATATTCATATTGAAATTGATTTCAGAGATATGTTCACTTTTACTTTATTATTGTGGTATTATTTTATCACGTCATAATATAATCATAACATATTGCAAATAAAACACGAAAACTCTAATTCTTTTCGTTATAGTTTACTATTTACTACAAAACTTGATAACCAAACTTTTACGCTTACGACGTTGTCAATTTACACTTCGAATTTACCGCTGTTTTTCCATCGGGTAAATTTCCTCCGTGTAATATGGACGCAGATCGTAGCGCTATTTACTGCAATCTTAACGTAAATGAACTATAGGTGTTAGGGGACTTTTGCCCAGCACTGTATGTATTTATGCGTTTAAGATAATGGTCATTAAAAAAACTCGTTTATATAACAATAAATGAAATAATCTCAGTTATCTTAAAAACTAAATTAGGTAGGTGCAGCGAATAAGGAAGATAAATAAATAAATCCAGTAATATACAAAATGTTCCATTAAAAAAAAAAAACTATCGTGTGCAAAATTAAACATTCTGTATACTTAATATAATTTTGTTTTACAAGAATTGCTTCTAAAAAGTTTTTATTTAAAAACTTTTTACTAAAGCGCTCGCAGAGGGACCTTCCGCGCACACACTAGGTGGATAGGCTGTATAATTGTTCTGATCTTAAGCTATTAATAAACCCCGTTTTGAAGCTAAGAAAATATAGGAACATGTCTCAAATAGTAAACAAAGTGAGCAATTAAATAAAAAAAAATTAAAGAAATAGAAGAAAACGTAAATTAATCCATTTTTACAACAACCAAAGATGCATAGTGGTTTTGTAAGAATCGTCAAATCTGAAGCTATAGATTAGATTAGATTTATTTGTATCTGTAGTGCAACGTGCATAGAATCAAAAGTACAATTATAAGTATAAAATAAATATAAAAGTGTAAATATCAAATAAACATAGAAACAAGACAAGGAACGGCATCAAGAAAACAAAGACATTAAAAAAGGAGGCTTTACTATATATTATTGATAATTAAGCTGTTAATATTTATGAGGGAAAGGACGCAAATATTTTTCGAAAGTGTTTAGTTTGAGGAAATTTCCGTCTTATAGTAACACCAATTGTGCAGTCTAAATCTCCTTTCCCTTTTATACTAGATATGACGTAATCAGATTTGTAACTGATGGAATGTTTCAGTTTCCGTGATATTGTGTATTGAATGATAACGCGTCATTGTACTTAATTTCTATGAATTTAGAATTGAAAAGTATCACAGATAAAATTACTGTCAGGGAGGTCAACTCGTATAAAAATTTTAACGTCTGTTGCTTCCTGAACATTGAGCACTCCAATTAGATGGATTTTGACGGCTTTTGATTTCCATGATTCAATAGGAAAGCTGCATGAAATTTTATTTACTTTGGAAGTTGTATGTAATGACTATTTAGGAACAAAGTTTGATGATTTTCCCCTATACTGTGGGATTACTCCATTTCGTTTGTTGTAGGTATGCTCCTTTTACAAATATGGCTTAGATATAAAATGAAATTATTTAGCTCTTCCTTTCCTTCCAAACACTACCTCGGTACTAAGTACCGATTTTAGCATTACGATTCCATTTAATTTCCATAACTATAAAGATACGGTATATCACAGCATATATTTTACTAATCTGAGATTTGTAAAATGAACATACTGTTTTGCTCTGCGTTGAACTGTCATGTGAATGTCAAATTATCGTTTTGTCAAAGATACAAATCATATTTTTCAGGTTAAATTAGTTTTTAATGTCAAAAATGACAATACAAATACAATTCTCACAAAAAAGCTAACCAAAAGCGCGCGCGTTTCACCTACGTTTGAAACGGCAGATTTGTTTTTCAATCTTTGTGATGAAAGTAGGACGTTAATATCAGTTTATCAAAACCCTTAATTTACTCATGACATTGAAAAGTGTGCAGGTTCTCTATTCTTATTAAATTATTTTTATACACGTATATATGTAAGCGAGCAACACAAAATAAAGACAGCAGGATCTGCTCATTGTATACAAAAATTACCATAAATCCGTTTGAGATAAGAAACGAGATAAAAGTCATGCATGAAACACCTTCACATTGCGTTGCTATCTTACATATTATGTATGTTGTAAAAATAAAACAGATAATACGATAAGTAAACGTAACAACTGGATTGCATTGCATAATATATAATATTAAAAATCACAGTATAATGTGATTGTGATTATGGCTGTACTGTAAATAATGTCACCAAGGTTATTGTACAGTAAAAAGCAATGAATGAAAATTAAATTTCTTCATTTACATTATACAAAATGAATCAATAAAATACCCGTATTCCGCCGTGTTCTAAGTATTGAAAAGAATTAGTAAGTCAAGCGATTAACTAATTCCAAAACAACAGGTATTTAGATAAAAAAATAATCTGGGGACAAAAAAAATTAGCCAATGAAATTCGTTAAAAGAAAAACATTCTCGCTAAAATCACATCTGACAATGTTATTATTTGAATTTTTAGTATTTGTACGTTATGATTAACGGATCACTCGGGTTAAGCAAACAGCAATAAGCTATTTAGCATTTGTTAAAGATAATGTTGTTTTATCACACTCATACTAAATTTGCACATCTGTTTTAGCATATAGCTGCACTTTTAAGGTGAATGAAATGTAATAACGATATTAATGTATATTGTTACTATTACATTAAATTATTATTATAATAGTACATTTTATAATAACAAAATACATTTGAAAATAAAATTGCTGGTGTTATGCAAGGCAAAAATATTATTCGTTATCGTATGTAAGATAAGAATACCAAACAAATTACCATTTCTCCAAATTGTATAATTAAAATTATTTGTTATGTGTCATCTACTGATATCTTGATAATAAAATCCAATTCTTTATAGTCGTAGATTCATAAAAAATCACATAAACGCATTTTTATTACCTATCTCTGTTTTAGAAATGAAACACGTAAAATTGATAGGTAGAAAAACAATGTAATTCAGATTCGAAGTCGAAATCGAAATCCAAAACAAGATTTAATACTTGCGGCTGTAAGTGTTAAGCCTGTTTTACACGCCGCGATTTATTGGCCAATTAATTGAACAAGTTCTTGGCCAAGAAATCGGTAGAACTACACGCTACAATAACTTGAAGAATTTTTTTGTAATCGTGAATACTGGTTTAGTTTCGTTAATAGTTGAATGGGGGAATTATTAAGTAAGAAATTTTCATCTGCTGATAAAAATAGATTGGCAATCTGCCTTTGTGAAATGTTTTGGCAGTTTTGGTATATGGACAGGTTAGCTTAGGTTGCTTCAATTTCGGTTACTTAATTCAAATTATCTATTATACGATGATTATCGTAAATTTTCGAAATTTATCCACATTACTTTAAACACACTAAACAGAATGTGTTGGTACATTTTTGTTACTAGGTTGGTATTAAAACAGCAAAGTTAGTGAGAAGTCGTCGGAAAATAGTGGCAAAAATAGAGCACGTTCTATTCAATTCAATTAATCGTACGATAAATTGTTCAAGAAGTCATACTGATTTTTGCTGTTTTACACGGTGCGATAAAATCGAAGATCAACTTGTTCAATTAATTGACCAATAAATCGCGGCGTATAATACGGGTTTTACAAGGTGAAAGAAAATGAAAAAAACTTTGTTTTACTCCGGTTTAGTATGTTATTTTCCAAATTCGATTTCGAGTTTGAAATTCTAATTTCTTTGCAGTATGAATTCGATATTTAACCCTAAAAAAAAATTCAGAATTCGAAAATGCAGCAATTACAAAGAAACGGCTTTTCTTCGTTCTTTTACGTTTTAAGTAAATATAAAACGTATGATGTAAAGAGCGTTAGCGTTAGCAGAATGTTTGAGTAAACAATTTGGCATTATTAGCTCATATTATAGACTCATTCGAATATTTTAGTAAATATCTTGAGCAGTTGAATGCATTCAGTTATTTTAAAAATAACATTGGGCCAGATTTTTAAAAATACATATGTAGTACTGAAATGTAACTACCTATGTGACAAATGACAATTCTACTATATTCTAACCAATTTTAACCCTACTTTATAGATAGACAATTGTTATTAAAAACAACGTACCCATACTGAAATTGGTTCCCTTATCATTACTGAAAAAATTTGATACATAAGTTGACCCAGAGATAACGTATTCGTATTATTGTGATGAGGCTGCCGTTCATTTTGTGCACCATTCCAATTTGGGTCTTTAATTGTCTGCACAGCAACATAAACACATGCACTTAATGCAACAACACTGACACACGTATAAGCTTGTAGTGTTGGAAGAGGTATTCGATCCAAAAAAATAAGTGGCATATTTGCATTTACTTCTTTAGTTTCAACAGAACCTAACCAAACTTGTCAAATGTCAGTGCCGCAACTTTTTTTATACAACGTTCTTCTTCAACTCAAGAAGTAAGGTGCATGATGTTTCTTAAAGATCACAGCACTTCGCAATTTATGTCACTTGTATCCGATGAGTAAAATACAATATATCGTTAACATATTTCACTAATCATTTTTGACGACCTTCAATAAACGAACTAAATCAAACAAAATAACTACGATGTAGCCACATGCAGTAAACACAAGTTTCTGGTAATTTTATATATTGATCATATGCCGCGCCAGTTGGTGAGTTGCTAGTACACGTCATTTATTTACAATTACAGAGATCTGTAATTACCAAGTACTAAAAACATAAACTAGATGGCGGGATTATTGTTTTTAATACGTAGGGCTTTTTATTCTTTTTATGAGAATAAAATTGTAATAATAAAACATATATACAGATCGTTATTTTGTTTATTTTATTACGTTTCGCATAAAGTACATAAAGCCAGCACTTGTACATGTTCGTACAAAATGCAGTCGCCTTGTACGCCTGCACGCAACAGCATTTTTCTAGTATGTTTACAGCTTATATAAAACATTCTTATTTCTTTTATTTTATGTACGAATGAAAAAATGTGAGCACCGTTAGGTCGTTTTTATTTAGGTTTGTTTCTGCAGGGATTTAAAATCATTTAAAATCGTCAGGGGCATGCGCATTACAAAAATAGTGTTCGTGCAATTAAAACGCCAAACTCCGACTATTAGTTTGACATAATTTGGCGTTCGTGCAGATCTCCAAATTAATTTCTAACCGTTTGCTGATAGTTGCTCCAGTTTGAAGTTTATCGTCCAGTGATCCATCAGACGCATGGGCATTGTTATATTGTGAAGTGAAAAGTTGTATTATAGGTTTTATAGGTTTTTTTGTATTCTTCACGCGTGTTTTATTCATGTCTGTGGTTTTGTTAAGAATTAACAGTTCCTTTAAGGTTGTAATAAATTTATAATTCTGTAAAAATATTTCGCGGTTATTTCTGTATTCGGTTACCTCTTGGAATATTTGAATGCAAGATAAATCTATTGTTTTCATCTACATATTTGAGTGTATTTTCTCACTTAAATTATGTAATAAAATGTAAAGAAACCGTGCGTGCAGTTAAATTGTTAAATCAATTTTAGTTCGCGCATACGTAGATTAATCCAAATTAACCTCTGATCAAACTATCACAGAAAGAAACCTAATGAAAGCAATCGTAGATTGCAATAAATATCTTACAGTTGTCATCACTGCGCATATTACAGTGTTGCAAACGAATTTAACCTACAATTCCTTTTGAAACGTGTGATAATTGCCCAGACTTTCCTAAATTCAAATTTTCGGCGACTTTAAGTTGTTAAAATAAAATATTTCAGCTTTGCTTAATTCCCTTTCGCGAAGATGTTAGTTATAATTTAATGATAATTTTGGTATAAGAATTGTTACCAAATATGGCAGCAAATATTTTCAAATTTAGGATCAGTTCCAAAGTATTTATTACGGGGCGTGTTTTTAAAGTAAGTAGGTACCGTTTTCAAATAAAACAAAAACAATTTTATGTTTACATGAATGCCTGTACCTTATTCTACTTTTCTACATAATTTCCACCAATATTGAGGCATTTATCGTATCATACAATCAGCTTTACAATCCCATCGTCATAGAAGTCTGCCGTATAGTAAATAATTTATTTACTATATAAGGTTAGTTTTTCACTTAGCTTGTTAGTTCAGTCTTGCTGCTGATGATGATAGCTTGGCTATCGAAACGTGCGTCCAGTACGAATTCAGTGTTGTGGTAAGGGTTTTAGTGAATTGTTTCAGTAAACATGAAACTGTCAAAAAAAATTAAGAAAATGCAGCTGTGCTAGAATGTTGAAAATTAGCAAATTGGTAAAAAACAAGCGCTCTTTCCTCCACGTTTTAGAAAATAAAACCAGATTTTATAGTTTTTTGAAAAAAATGTCAAATTTGATGGTTAAAAAGTCACGTGATTGCACGTGCATGTTATTTGATAAATTTTTTTAAACAAAAACAAATAGTAAAGCAAAATTGTTCATATTGATTAATAAACAAAATTCCCATGTGACACTGTATGTACATGTCAAAAAACAATATGTCGACGATTAATAAGTTTGTGTTTTATTTTATTTTAATAAATCTTAAACTGTTGCTTTTACACACTTTTTAAATTTCCTCTGTAGAATGGGAATTGACCCCTATTTAAATGTAAAAAACATTATTTCACGATATTTGGCGATTTTTTGGAAACAAACTCATGAAGCTTCTCATTTCTAATCTGGTAACAGTGCCTACACCTTGCGACGCCACTGACAAATGGTGTGAAATGTGAAACGCCGGTGTCAACAGATTTAAATGTGAATTCAGGAAGCCTCTACAGTAGGTTTGTTCGTTTGTCAATTAATGCAATACGGAGTAGCTCGAATTTCTAAATTGCGCGTTCGTTTGGAAAAAAAACCGGCATTCCGATGTTCGTTTGTATATGTTGGGCAGCTTCCGATAGTTTTGAACTGCAGAAAGTTACACCTCAGGAGGTGGAGTAAGTTTGTGCAGTTTAGTGCAGCTGTCATTATATTATTTGCCTAACCCAAGTTTACTTCATATTCATACAAAATGACGCCCGTTGCAATCATTGAAAGTGAAATACAACAATTAATAAATAATATGGATTTTTTAATGCTGTTGTGATTGCAATTGCCACCATTCTCAATCTTTTAGGTTATGTATATTATATAAATACAATTTGTACTGTTCGTTTGTATCCATTTAGAGTAGTTCTGAGCAATCAAAACGATCACGTGATCATATTCCTATCACACTCTAGACTAACGCGAGCAAGACAAACGAACAAGCCTAGTTTAACATGAAAATTGTAATGAAGCACTTTATTATGTATTTTATCACTATATTTAAGTGTAACAAAACGTCATCGCAGTATCGACATTTGAGTCAAACGTGATTAGTGGAATTACAAGTGTTTATTTACAATTTTCATGTCTATTTTAGAAATATTTGAATCTGTTGGGCGTTATTGTCATAGAAGTCTCCAGTATCTGTATAGTTTTATCAAGAACTGAAACAAGTTATTGATAAAATTAAAACAAAATGACAATATTTTTCATTTGTTTTGTAGTAAATTTTATGGGTATTATGAACACCTAATTTTATCTACAATTTTATTTATTCCTAATTTTATATATGTATACAATATGTCATATTTTTCGCTAACAACAAAGGTATTTTTACTATTGGTATATTAATTTATACTCCCGGTGTATCCTTATTTTAGGTACCGACTGTTCCCAATAATGATCGTGAAGGAGGCAAAAAGAGGATGAGAGGTTCTTTTAATGAAATAGCACCCAATATATCAAATACAAGTTTCATGCAAACTGACGTTGCCCAAATACGGCATCATATAAACATATATCGACAGCTATTTATTGAGAATGTATGATAACCTTTTACGTAAGCTGTTAGTATAGCTTGTAGTGGTGGTATATTTACACTGTGTTTTGCAATATTACTTTTTGTTAATGATCGTTTATGAAACTTACATTTTCATATTTATATATATTACGATAAACATAAAATTAAGAAACTTAACTGTTAGAAAGGTATATCTTTTTTGGTATAGAATAGTTGGTACAGAATCAAAGTTCTTTCAAATTTGTATAGCGATCAAGTGTTTTAATATTACTATTATTTGCGGTAAATGTTGCCTCAATTCTAGCCCCATTTTAAGTTTTCTATCATGATTAGTTTTAGGTGTTTTGTGTTTGCTAAAGCGAACACACAGGGCTGCATGCAGTTACATTATATCTCTGTTAACCAAAAAGATAACTCAACAAAGAAGTAACTATAGCTAACTTGGGAATTCAAATTTAAATAAAACTTTATAGGTTGATTTTGTAATTTTTTAATCTAATGTAATGCTACTTTGTGTCAATACCTCAAGTAGTACAAGTAATATAGGAAAAAAGACTAAGCGGCTCTTTAACTATCTTAAGATGAACCAGTGCTAACTACAAACAACACAGAGTATCGGCACACTCCTCACCACACAAAATATTATTAATTAATTCGGAACAGCTGTTTCAAAGGCTCACTGGGCCCCCATTTTCAACCGAGTTACCGAATAAATCTGAACGAAAAAACTAAAAACTTTTTCCTTAATTCTACCATGCATGTCTATCCCTCCTCTCGAGGAAAAAAGAAGGGTATATATATACAAATGTGTCTAAACATGTAACTGTGTATATCTATTTCCGAATACATGTTTAGAAACATTTGTACATATATACCCTTCTTTTTTCCTCGGGACGACGGATAGACATGCATGGTAGAATTAAGGAAAAAGTTTTTAGTTTTTTCGTTCAGATTTATTCGGTAACTCGGTTGAAAATGAGGGCCCAGTGAGCCTTTGAAACAGCTGTTCCGAATTAATTAATAATATTTTGTGTGGTGAGGAGTGTGCCAATACTCTGTGTTGTTTGTCATACTACCCCACAGTCCTTGCTATCATTATTAGTGCTAACTACTACGTTTTTAGAGGAACAACGCGCCAATCCTTTAATTTACTTCAAATTCTAAAACGTCCTGTAAAATTCTAATACTAATGGTAATCGGACACCTGGGCAGATATTAGCTTGTTTCATGTGGAAGAGTTTGATAACCCCAAGTATATAATTTTTGCTCTTAAATAACAATGAAACAATTGTTAAGAAATGCAATAGGTCATCTATCTTCCACAATTGCTGCAAATTAATACTACTATCATAAATTTAAATAATTAAAAAAAACACTAGATTTAAATATTATAGATATTCTAATTAATCACTTAAAAATCGTCCCCAATGAATTTTCAGTTCTTGAAAAATTTACTTCTACTTAGTAGTGAAGATGCCGGTTTACATACTTTACAGAAATGTTGTCATTCTTTACATACAACTAAAATACTGTAATTTTATACCTACTTAGTTACCTTACCGGGTAAGTGTGACTGCATTTTCGATTAGTGGATATTTGGCGAGCATTTTCCGGTTTTTGTGGCAGTATTTTTAAATCGATATTTTTTTAAACTCCCACTCCACTTTACACTTCCAATGTTTCAGAATTATTATATGCCATAAAAGATAAACATTTTTTAAAACAATGTCTGTAAGTTACACTTCTCCATCGAGTTTGGGCAAATATGATGAGTTGCAGTTGCAATACCTTTACTCATAATTTTAACTCAAGGGGCAAGGGCGAAAATTTAGACAAAATCCGATAACTCTCTTTTTTTTTAATTTTACATATCTTTATTAGCAAAAAAGTTACAAAATTTAAGCAATTATAAATGAAACGTATCAAAATAGACTCAAAATTGTAAATTTTGTCTTTTATCTTTAACTGGTTGAAGCAAAACTCTTATAATGTTTTCATCAACTACAGTGTCCATATCTTCAATTTCCGGCAGAGTAAAGGTGCTTTTCTCATTTATCGAATTTAACTAGCGATCCTTCTTCCTTTTTTGTAACCTGGCCAACAAAATGCTTAATGTTTTTTTTAGTGGTATATTCTACTAAGACTAATCTTCCTACTGCAATTTGGATTGTGTCCTCTTTTTCAAACACTTCAGGATCAATATTTTCGTCTGGGTCTATAAGTAGCGAGCCTTCCCTTCCTTCCTCAGAGGTTGAGCTACTAGAACTGTACCTAATTTTTGCTCTTTTTGTCTTATTGGGACTTTTTGGCTTATTTTTGATAATCTTCTTTTTCCCCTTATGCAAGCATAAGGGGAAAAAGAAGATTATCAAAAATCAAGTCTCTCCAATACCTTTTGGAGGTTATTACTTCTGCACCCATAGCAACTTTTCTTTCTCTTAGCTGAATAGCCATTTCTTTGGGTTTGCTTTATAGTATTGAAAAGTCAATTTCGGATCGGCAGGTGCAGTGGACGGTCCAGCGATGTCAACATCCGATCCTCTTTGGTGTTATTTCTTTGGATGGTGTCAATTACGTTTGCTTCGTTCGTTAAAGGTTGCTGATAAGATTTTTTTTATACCTTTTTAAGGCTTCTGGATCAAATTTATCATCTGAAACTACATAGCGATTAAAGGGGTGAATTTTCGCGTTCTAAATTCGTTTTTAAGTATTAGTAGGAAAAACTCAGTTTTTCCAATGAATTCAGTGAAGCCTTCTATAAGTGGAATGTTCACATGCATGCTAACACTTTATTATGTATTTTAACTGTGCCTATCGTATATTATTAGGACTGGTCTTGTTGGTCCCAATGCAAGAAGTAAGATTTTCTCAAAATAGCGAAAGGATATGTTCGTTTTCATCCAGCCATTGGGGCCCTAGCCAATCCATAAGTTGTCCTTGAACTGGGCTTTCCTCTTACCCCAACAACTTTATTTTGTAGGAATCTTGTGACAACAATGTTTCGCCAAGATTCCATATTAATTTTAGCTTGGCGAGGAGATTAAAGTCTTTTAAAATATTTTCTAGTAAAAGTAAATCAAAATATTCGTTTATGGCAAAGGGATCTGTTATGTTTTTTTCTAGAATATTCAACTGATTGAGATTTCTTCTGAGATGGTGCTTTTTCTGAAATTCCAAAATCGTTCATTTCCAGGCGTATTATTATTTTTCAATGGGGTTTTTATTTTATTTTTAGTGATAGAATCTGCAACGATGTTTAGGAGTTCTGTGCGAGACATACCAAATTCCCAACGCTCCATCGACTTAAGACGTTCAGCTAATCGTTTCTCATCTTCAATTTGGATGCCCAGACCTCTTCCTTGAGTTTTGCTCTTTAGACCGTAAGCTCTAGTCGCAGGGTAAAATAATTTCGTTTTAGGCATCTTGCATAATTTGTGTGCACGATATATAGTAATGAGACCCTTTTAATATTCAAAACGACAGTTCGAAGATCATTCTGAGGGTATTGTGAAACTCTGCGTTTTGCGCTTGTAGTTACTAACCATTGTGCTGTCTAAAAAGAAAATTTGATTTCAGTCCATTACAGTCCAGGAAACCCAAAATAACAGGTTCACACTTTCCCATTCAATACGGTCACACTTAACCCAAATTATGTGTTTAAATTATTCAAGGAAGAAGCATTTACATTTCAGATATTGGACAGTAAACTTTAGCCTCTAAACTCTGCTAAAAGAAATAGACTTACCGTAGATTTAACACTGATCACTAACCTGGGCAAATATGCGGTAACAGCCAGAGGCGTGGCGAGCCCATAAAAGTTTACACATAAAATAGAAGGTAAGAAATAAATTATAAAACGTGCTGAAACACTTACCGTTTTAAGTCTTCCGTGATATTACAAACTGGGTAACATCTGTTAAATATTTGGATCATTAGATATGTTTCCACAGCTGTTTCAGTCAAGTGAGTACGACGTGCAGAATAAATGTTTTTTAATGCCGAAAACGACCGTTTGACATCTAGCGATGTTATATTTGCATATTCAAAATAATCTTTGAAACAACTTAATCCATCTTCACACGCACCTTCACAAATTTGTCTTAATATAAGAAAATCGGAGTCTTACTCTGAAACACTTTCAAATTTTCGTATTATACACCAATTTGTTTCGCTTTCTACAGCGCGTAATGTGCGTGAACATCATTTACAATTTGAACAGAATCCACTAGCGACATCGGAACATTTTGCTATTTTTCTATCCCCTCCGCTAGTCCGAAGTAATTGTTGTGAATAGTTTGTAAATCTCTTTTAACCTGACTATCTTGAAATATTTTCTGGCTTTTCTTGATTGCTGCAGCTTCTGTCGGATGGAATTTTAAAACTACCTTCTTTACTTGGTCAAAATATTTGTTGTGTTCCCCAACGTGTAACAATCGGCTGTGGTGGTTTAGGTAAATCAGGACACAGTTTGTGAAATAGTCGGGTACGTTTCGGGGACTTTAGATACACTGCCCTTTTACTAGCAATCAATGTATTTACTAGTGCAAAACATGTAGGAATCGTTTGTGTCGCAAGATTTAGAGTATGGATTTTACACGTTACATGTAAGAAGTTACCACTGTGTTCTTTAGGAGATCTTTTGGAAGCAAGTAAGTAAGAAGTCGATGTGGTTCCATTATACGTACCATTACATTAACCACAGAATGTTTTTGACGATCTATTGTTTCGTCCACACATAACCACAGTTTTTTATCTTTCAATTCCGTTTTCATTCTTTTTTCTATATGTTCACGAGCAAATGGCACTATATTTCGTATCGATGTCCGACTAGGTAATTTACAGTCCGCATAATTATTCCAGAAGGAGACAAATGCTTCTTTGTCTAGTAAACGAAATGATAGATTACATAAAATAAGAGTAATACATAAATCAAATGTAAATTTTTCTTTGTCGCGTATGCCACTTTTTGCAGAAGAATGCTGTTTGCTTTCGATGTGACGTTGACAATGGCTTCTGGACACATTAAAGGGATTTTACAAACTAGACATTGGATTTTAGCGCCATCAAAAATTAAGTCCGGTATGTCCACTATAAAGTTTTTAACTGTGTCTGCCATTGGTCGTTTTCGCGACGTACCTATCTGCGACATTTTTAAAGCAAACATAAGCGTACAATTACGAAATAAGTTACGACAGCCTACATATACACAGAACTACTCGCATGCAGCATCGATTTAGTACTGACGCTGTGAACGCGTGAAATAAATAATCGCCGACTCCGCACCACATATCTACTACACTGACTGTTACCGCTGTTTGTCCAGACTACTGATCACGATTATTTTTAAAACAGAGTGCTTACTTATTCGACAAGTGAGATGCCAAAGTTTGGAAATCCGTGTCACTTTCGGTATTACCTAGGCGTCCTCCCTTTTACCCTATTAACATTTCCATTCACAAATATTCAGTTTCTGCTGATACCGAACAAGTTCAGATTGTAATCATTTATCATCATTTATTTAGATGATTGGTTACGTTGTGGTTACCCAAATTAAAATATTTTGTAAAAGGAGGACGCCTCAGGTTAGACAAATTTACCCAGGAATTAACTGATACTACCTCCTCTAAGATGGCGCTAAGATTAGTTCTTGGTTCTATGATTATTGATTTATGGCACATGTTCACATTTTATTCCAAAATCACACCTGAGTTTACAGTTTTAATTTTCTGTAGTTTAAAAATATCGTTGCATATTTACTTATATCAGTTAGTACAGCTACACATCTTCATATTAATTTAATTATAATTTTTTGTTGTTACTTTTTAATAAATAGTTGAGCGAAAAGAAAATTAAATGAGTACTGTGTTGCAGCACTCTGAAGCTGACACTTGTAACAGCGAACATGTGTATTCCCAATAGCTCAAAACCTGCATAAACCGCCCAAGCCTAATTACCATGTAGTGTCATTATTACAAATTTATGCTATGTAACTTTATTTACATAATTTTCCATATCGATTACCAACTCTTACATAATTAAAATTGACTTGCTGTTGAATGTTTCTCATTTTCAATGATTTTTCAAGTTTTTTGCAAATACAATTTACCAGTTAAATTACTCAAAGACATTTAAAGAAACCTTTCAATTAATATGAAATACAACCTGTTATAAATATACTGCCATAAAGCATTTGTATTTGGATATACCGTAAGAGCGAGCGTACTATGATCAGCCAGCATAATCGGCATTTTTCGGAAATACGAGAGCAAAGTCGTGTTTTACACGTGAGCATGAACGAATATGCCGTTTATAACGTGAGCAAGGTGTTTTCGGAAATGCAAAAGCGAAGTCGTGGTATGTACGTGAACGAATACACTGTTTATAATGTGAGTAAGGTGCACAAATGAATTTGCGTTTACGCAATTTTGTCAAGCAAGTGATATTCCACAGTGACATTCAACACAGCACACGTTTAGGTGCGCTAAGTTTGTGTAAAATCGGGTGATCATAGTACGGCCGCTCATACGGTATAACAATGTTAGAATATTACATACAAATCCATATCATATGGAAATGCTATTTTGTATTTATAATATTTTTTATTATTTCAGAAAATTAATAGGGATAATGCTTGGGACATTAAAATAATTGATGATGTAAATTATTTTGTAACAAACAGTTTAATCGATTCGGAGACGATGTTAGTTGCTGCAATGGCTTTAGATATCTGTGTAAAAGTCTATGCTTTCAAAGTGGAATATATAGAAAATGAGATAACAAACTTAATGTCTAATATCCAGTCCCATACACAGGGAAGAATAGGTGTGTAATATTAGTATATAAGTATATTCAACATGACAGTAAACCAACATTAATGAATACAAGCGTGTACACTGCAGGCCATAAGCTTGGAATCACTAGCGTCAACGGGCAGTGGCGGAGGTTCGATACAACCCTCAGTACAACTGCGAGTCTCTACCAGATCTGTTGTGTATACATGTACGCTGCCGTAAATACTATTTCGTAGTTCTACGTTTGCTTTAAAAATGTTGCCTACGTCGCGAAAACGACCAATGTTGGACAAAGTTACAGAATTTGTAGCAGAAATGCCTGACCTAAATTATGATGGCGTTAAATTCAATGTGTAGTTTGTAATATCCATTTAATGTGTTGGTCCAAAAGGGATTGTCTACGTCACGTAAATAGTAAACAACATTCTTAAAAAAAAATTGCGGACGACACTATGACAAATTTTAATTTAATTTATGTGTTACCTTTTATTGCATGTAATCTACCGTTTAATATACTAGGCAAGGAAGCATATGTCTTCTTTTGGAATAAATATTCGGACTGCAAATTACCAATTCGGGGATCGTTACAAAGAATTGTGCCATCTGCTCGTGAACATGTTGAAAAAAGAATTAAACCGGAGTTGAAAGATAAAAAACTGTGGTTATGTGTGGACGAAACAACAGATCGCAAAAAACATTCTGTGGTTAATGTAATGGTGCGTACAATGGAACCACATTAATCATCACCTTCAATTCTATTAGCTTCCAGACGAGTACAACAATGTACTGCCAAAGTAATTTCAAAGTTAGTGTTAAATACATTAGAAAAGTTTGAACTTTCAACAAACCAACTGTTGATGTTTATGAGTGATGGTGCCGCAAACATGCTTGCTGTAGATCGATCTCTTAAAAAACATTGTGCTATCTTGTTACATATTACGTGTAAAATTCATGCTTTCAGTCATGTGGCAGATAGTATTAGAAAATGTTATCCTGAGGTAGACGCTTTAATAGCGCATACAAAAGCAGTGTTTGTCAAATCTCCAAAACGTATTCGCAAATTTCACAGACTGTGTCCCCGTATGCCCGAGCCACCAGAACCTATTCTTACACGTTGGGGAACGTGGTCACAGGCCGCGTTTTATTATCATAAATATTTTGAGAATATTAAGAACGTGGTTTTACAATTCGATCCAAAGGAAGCTGCGGCTATCAAAGAGAGCCAGTCGAAATTTCAAGATAGTCAGGTTAAAACGGATTTAAAAACTATTTAGAACAATTACTTCGGACTAGTGGAGGCAATCGAAAAATTACGAAATCCTTCGGTGTCGTTAGTGGAATATCTGCAAATAGTGCAACATGTTCACGCACAGCTATGCGCGGTAGAAGACGCAGAAAATGTTTGTGTTCTACAAAGGTTTGAAAGTGTTTTAGAGAAAGATTCTGATTTTGGCACATTAAAGCAAATTTGTGAAGGTGCTTCAGCAGAGCCGTTAAGTTGTTCCAAAGATTATTTTAATTACGCAAATATAACGTCACTAGATGTAGAACGTTCGTTTTCTGCATATAAACACACTTTTTCCTCACGCCACACTCGGTTTGCCGAAACAACTATGGAAACATATCTAATGTTGCAGATATTTAACAGACATTATTCACTTTCTGATTTCACGGAAGACTCTTAAAACGGTAAGTGTTTGAGCACGTATTATATTTTATTTCTGATCATTTATTTTGTGTAAACTTTTATGCACCCGCCACTGACTGTTGGCGCAAATTGAGCAACTCTATTTATAATCTCATGAAGATATTGACAGATTTACACTTTTCATCAATATTATAAAAATGATGAATGCCCCAATTTTGTAAAAACTTCTCGGTTATTTCCATGATAGTACCTATTAAGTTTCTCCAGTAGCCTTTAGCGCTCTCTAAAGGAGGAATTAGGATGGTCACAGACCCCTTTGCTTCCCATTCTCATTCTTTTTTCTTGCCTTTGCGATCCAGCTACACCCAAATTTTGTTTTTTTTTTAATATTTTTTTCTTATGTATTTCTACATAAGCAGGGTTAGGCCTGTTTTATCCTATTCTGCCTCCCCCGATGTGGATGTCCAGCACTCCTTCCATATCTTCGGCGACCTTGCATGGGAACTTCTGCCCACGGGGTTTCAGAGTTTCGCTCTTTTCAGACTGCTATTGTCAGCTCTCCTCTCCACATATTTGTTCCATGCCTTTCTCCTTCGTCTGACCCACTTTGTTACGTTTTGTGTTACTCATCTGACGGAGTTCCTCATTTCTTACTCGGTCTAATAGTGTTTTCTCATCTTTGTTGCTCCCATCATTTCGGTTGTCCTCGACGTGTCTGCTCTCGTCTCTGCGGCATAAGTTAGTACTGGTCTTACTGCAGTTTTATAAATTCGTACTTTGCTCTCAATCGTAAGATATTTTTTTCCAGACCAGATTCTTCAATCGTCCTGCTCAACTTCTCCCCTTATGTCTCCAGCACTGGTTAATTCTGATCCTAGGTATATGAACTTGTTAACTTGTTCTATTATCTCTCCATTCATTTCCAGTTTACATCTTATAGGCTCCTTGGTTATCACCATACATTTGGTTTTTTTGTGTTTGTTCTAATGTTGAACTTGTTTGCTTGTTTGTGAAAATTATATAACAGTCGCTGGAAGTTATCTTCATTGTCCGATATCAGAACAGCGTCGTCGGCATAGCACACTGTGAAACTACGTATTACCTATTTTGTATCCGAGCGCTCTGTCGAGTGATACAATAATTTTGTCCATAATGAGATTAAACAGAAAGGGGCTTACGAATCACCCTGCCTTACCCCGGTGCCCACTCTCACTTCTTCGCTTATCAATTGTCCTACTTTGACAGTGTTTATTTACTTCCTGAACGGCCTTAATCAGTGTTGGATATTTTCGTTGATATTAGAAATGATTCTGGTGCAATTTTCATTTTCATCACCTGCTGCAATAACTGAGTCTGCAGAAAAACTATCGAATTAATTTTAAAAGTACAGGAACACAATATCGAGGGTATAGAGCGAGAACCCGATAAGTGAAAAAAAGTTAGTTCTGAGATAAATGCGATTAAAGAATTGACCAACTTTGAAAGTCATTTAAAGACAATGAATCGAAGATTTTAGTGAATGAATAGAAACAAAATAATCACAAGTTAGTACTGTTTTCTTGTGACATATTTTGGTTTAGTTAACAAAAATATTTTTAACAGAAAAATGAAAAATCAATTATTTATTGGGTTTTCCCTTTAGGCAAGATTTGAAGTTTTACATTTATTGTGTTTTACTTTTAATTTTATTTAACGGGTTTATTGTTATTATTATTAAATAGAAAATACAAGTAAGTTTTGTTGTAACTTTGTTTATTATAAAATATAGTCAATTCTCACTTTCTAATCAGATGGATTTCTTTTTTTTTATCTTCTTGGTTTGTGAACTATTCGCTAAACTTGATATAAGATGGTATCTAATAATAATGTCGCTATCGTATCAGAGGTTTCACTTGAGAAGTATTATTGTCTTGAAGGTCTTCATCCAAAACTGATCGTTCTAAGAGTGTAATCAACAATGTTTCACTTTGCGCGTTTTCAGGGTCTATAGATGATTCCGGTGAATATGTTGAATCTTGATCAGAAAAATCAGAACGATCACTCCTGAAAGAGTACTGATTGTCACTGACTAAGTGAATTACGTCCGTACCCTCAATTGCTGAGGGATTTACTTTATGTGAAGCAAGTTCTAGTTCCTTCTAGTCCTAGTTCTTTTACTCATCCCATACAACATATGTAACAAAAACACAATCACAAAATTAACTATACGAATAAAAGTTCGTGTTGGAAATCAACTTACACGAGAAATCAAGCGCACAGGAGGAATACGTTAAGGAGATTCGCTAAGCCCAATTATGTTAAGTTAATAACGGACAAACTAGTAGACGGCACAAAAATATTGGAAAGATACAGAATGAACAACAATAAAAAAAAACAATATGTTATGCGGACGATACAATATTAATAGCTAACATTGAAGATAATCTACAAAGACTACTCCATCAATTGGTGATAACAGCAAAGACATATAACATGGCAGTATCAACAGGCAAAACAAAGTCAATGGTAATATCAAGGGAACCCATCAGGTGTAAACTGGAAATTCAAGAGCAAATGATTGAACAAGTGATGGAATTCCAATATCTGGGAATTGACCTATCTAGCGACTGCAACATATACAATGAAGTAAGAAAACAAATGACGAAAGAATCTCGCATACCTGGATACCTGAGATACCTGGATACCTAAGAGATATCACGTAGAAAAATAAATACCGAAAGTAAAGTAAAGATCTACAAGACTATAGTTAGACCTGTCCTGACGTATGCAGCCGACACAAGAGCTGAAACAAGCAAAACAAAACAGTTACATACTTCGAACAACAGAAATGTCCACACTGAGAACAATTGTAGGAAAAACAAGAAAAGATAGAGTAAGAAACGGGGAAATCAGACGACAGTGTGAAGTAGAAGATAATAAAATTGACTAAAAGAAGAAAAAAATAATGGAACAACCACATAATACGTACCGAAGACATAGACTAATCAAAATAGCAAGAGACTCAAAACCAACTGGAAAAAAGAACCCTGGCAGACCACCGAAAAGATGGGCCGAAAGTTGGACAACAACATCTAGCAAGCCCCCCTAACACGTGAAGAAAAACAGGCATCAGCCTATAAAAGAAGAAGAAGAAGAAGAAATGAAAACAGTAGAAATACAACTAGTGCTAGCGCGACGAAGCTAAACGTGTCTGAACTTGCCGTCAAGTTTAAAGCTGCTTAAAATACACTTATGGAGTTTTCGCACACAATACCTACCAACTCTGGTGATTAGTAATATAAAGAGAAAATACTGTAATACTATTTACACGCTTATCAGATTGTTTGAAGTTGGAAACTAAATTTATGTTATTGGAAAAGTTGTTAACTGATTTTAACTGAATATTATTAGAAATATCTTCTTGAATACTAAAGATTATTAATTTTGAATATCAATTAACATAACCTAATAGCTTTTAACTTAAAATAATTTTTGTATTTATACAGAACTATCTACAAAGAAAATTCCTTAAGTATGTATATGGGTACTTGCCATAATAAATGTATTGAAACTTTAAAACGAATAAAGAATATCTTAGTCAACGCTACATATAGGTTTTTCAAAGTGCTGAAATAAATGCAGTACAAAAATACTGGATTTAACCTAGGCTTATTTCAACTACTTTGAGTTCAAAAATCACTTATCCGCGTTTACCATTAAAGGAGAGTAAGAAATTATGTACAATAGAGGTAAAACTAAATTGTTTGATTTTTTGGCACTTACTGGGTTTTCGGTTAATACCCTCGATATATTTTTACAACCAATTTTTTGGAATGTCTACTGAATTGTTTATTTTCTTTTCTTCGTTTAACTGACCTTGACCATCTTCAGACATTTATAGCGTGTCGTTCATGCTATGCGCAACTGTGATGTGACAGCGGTCTAATTGTTTTGGTAGTAGATACACGTTGATAAACAAATATGATTTAATGGCTACTCTGCGTATTTAACACTCTTATAAGATGGTTTTTGAACAACATTCCAACACCTCGACTGACTTAAAAGGATTATCTATAACATTAATTTTTCTATGTATTAATTTTTTGCAATTGAAATTAGTAACAGCTACCTTCTGATTTTTTTTTTCTATAGCTGCGGTTCCTGAAAAGATTAAAAATCTTGCATATAAGAGTAAAGCAAATAAGAAAAAGAGACGCATCAAAATGTATGTTGCCAAGGATGAGAAGAGTATTTTGTTAGAAAAAATTCCTAAAGTAGCTCCAATACATTTTATAGAAAATTTGGATTTGTATGCCAGTAATTTTGAAAATATGTCAACGATTAACACGCCAGTAAACCACTCTATGTATAAATTTGAGTTATTGTGAGGTTTGTGGAAAGATACAATTGCAAATATTTATCACTTTGCGTTTTCAAGGAATGATACCGACTGTGGATTTATTTCGTATAATGATCCTGATCCTACAATTCAAACAAAATTATTAGCACCAATGAATGTATCAATAAAACCAATAATAATTTGTCCAGAGTTTCATACTTTTAATTTTGACGAAGAGGGTGAGGATTATAATCGACCGCTGTAAGTATTTATACAATAAAATTATCGGTATTACCCAACGATGTGTCTCCTTAACAAGTGTTGACCCATTGAACGATCACCCCCAAGCAATTGGTGTAAATTATAATAGAAGTCAGGATACTGTACCTAATTTAGAAGAACATATGCATAGTTCGTTTCCAGGTATTTAATGAAGAGGAAAATGATAATTATCGTAGATTGTAGCGCAATTTGTTATAATTTTTAGATGACCCAAATGCGGAAGAAAACGATGAAACCATAAAAAGTCATTGCAGTAGTGGAAAGAAAATAGAAATAATAACTTCACTTTCTCCAACAGATGCATTTGTTGAGAATTTGATGTCACCCAACCCTCTTCTGGATGTAAATTGGATCGGACCGAATCACTGGAAGAATAAACTTGTTCGACTGTCGGGTATTACGTTTGCTAAATAACAAATAATACATGATAGATCCGTTGATAGACTTGGTTGAAGTTTTAAAGCAATCGACCACATCAATGTTAACAGATCTGTAGTATAAGTTTTTCTAAAGGCGAGAACACATACGCGGTGGAGGTCAAGGTTGGTAAAATGTATACATATATTCTAAAGGTTGTCTCAGTTCCTATCTTGCAATACTTGACCGAAAGTTTGTGGGCGAAGGGGTGAAGGACGCATATTTTGACGTCATTGGTAGTAATATATAGATATACTTGTTCGTAACAACGTTTAAATCGATGGATCTCATATGTTCTATATTCCACTACCACTGACGTCATTGCGCGTGCTATTTTTAAACTGTGTCCACCTTTAGAGTAAATGTATTCTACCAACCTTTGGTCGAGGTGGCTATGCGATTGTGGTAGCGGTCAGATAAAGAATACAGAAAGTAATGGAGATTTGCAAACATGTAGCGATTTGTCAAGAAATGCAACATTCTACCTAGTTCTAGATGGCCTTCAAACGGTGCGGGTTGCACTTGACCGCTGACCGCAACAATAGAAAAATTGGTAGAACATAAAAAGGTTGAAATGTTATAGATATGATTTATTTATATACAGCGTGTCCAGGTTAGTACGTGAGCGTAAGATGATACCTTCCCTGATCAATTTAGAGAAAAAGTTTTCAAATAAAAAATATTCGGAGACAAGTTCTTCATAACATAAAATTATGCTCATGTATACAGGATGTTCAGTTTCTGCTCCAAACGATAGAAGTTTCGGTTTTTTATATGTCCACTAAAGGCTAAAATCGCTGTTGCAACCGCCATCGCCACTGCGACAGCGTATAATTCATAATTAATATCTTCGTGTCTTCTTTTAGGCAATAAATAATATAATAACAAAAACACAAAGTGCATAAGTAGGCTTTGAAAATATGGCTGATTAAAAAAAAAAACAAGATAATTGAACGTAAGTTTATACATTTACAATGCAGAAAAAGTAATATATTACGCTGTTATTAATTGTCAAACGATAATTACTGACAAGCTGTACACCATCGGTATCCTGATCGAAAACAACCACATAATAAAACAAAAATAATGAAACATTTTGGTGTATTTTAAAATTAACCTAACTTCGATGGGAAATGCCGTAATTTGCGTTTTTTGTTATCGAGAAGTTATTTATTGAACAAACATTTATAAACGTTCGCAGTTGGTGTCATTCACAGTAGCCTCATTCAGGTAGTTTCTTGCAGCATCATTCGTTTGAATCGACGTTTCGCTATTCATACTACTCGCTTCTTTAGGATCTTCTTGTAATCTAAACTTTCTTCAGTCTATAGAGAGGATCTTTACGGTTTCGTTCAGGCTTGTGCACGTCTTCCGCTCTCGTTCTGGGTGGTTTGTCATTGGGAAGACGTATTTTCAGCATTTAACGTAAACAAAACACAAAGCCATTCTTTTGATTCACGGCAGGGAGGACACGAATCATTAATTTTTTGGGCGTAACCGTTTTCAGCGCTTTATAATAATACAAATAATATACTTTTACAATAATTTTTTTTTTTTTGTGATTTTGCACGAGAATGCTAAAGAAGAAAAAGATACAAGCAAATTCAGTACTGGAGTTGATAGTTGCTATAAAAGCAAATGATTTGCATGTAATAATAATAATATCGATTCTTTGATTGGATCATTTCCACGCTACTTATTTCTATATTGAAGTCTTGGTCGAATCCAAAACCTTCTATTCTGTTTAGTGCGCTTTTTTATACTTGAATCAATAATAATTACAGCAGCAACTGCTAAAAGTTGATCTTCATCACTTATTTTCAAAAATATAGTGAACGTAGTCACGTGTACCAATTCTTTGGCACGTACTCACTGTCTGTCTATATAGTGAGGTCGTTAGATAAACTTCTACAAAGCCGAAAGGCTTTGTCGAGCGGCATGATGGGGATGTGCCTTGGAATGTTGGATGTACAACCATCTGCTGAACCGGCTAGACTTTAAGTAAAAAATGTGCCAAAACCGTGAAGAACCTTCTTTTAAATATTATTTACATATTGGAAGAATTCATTAAAGCGTTCTTTTCCTGACTACATATTTTATGGACAAGATGTCCTGTGACATGATTGCCACAGCTTAAGGATGTTTTGCTCAAGCCAGTTCAAGTCAAAAATGTCTAATGAACATATGGCCAAAACTCTATCGTAACTTAGCTGGGGTAATTTAAAATCTGAAGGTAAAATCGAAGGTAATCTAAAATTAGTTAAAAAAGGTTTCTTTATTGCATTAATTGTTCAAAATGTCCACCCAATTGCTGTATACACGTTGTAGCTCTTCTCAGAACTGAAAAGATAGCACTGCTAATAGTCTCAGGATCAGAACGAATAATTTCTGCGGCAACATAATCGTAGCAACAAGTTGTAGGATTTTCTGCATAAACAAGACTTTTCGACTTTCCCCAAAGAAAATAATCGGGGATTTGGGTCTAGTGACCTTTCTGGCCAAAAGATACTTTTGCTTAAGAAAAGCTGTTACTTGTCTATCAAAGTGAGGGGGTGCGCCATCGTGTTGTATTAAGAGGAACGTCATCCAGTAACGTTGGAAGATAATTTTCCAGGAAATAAATAATGAACAGCCGTGAAACATTCTTCTAAACGAACCAACTGTCATCAATAATACCACACCAAACATTTACCGAAAATCTATTTTGGAGATGAGATTGGAGATGGCTTCATCACTAAACAATATTTTCCGACAAAGCCTTCGGTTTCTCAATAACCAGTGACTAAATTCAAGCCTTGCTGCGTGCTCGGCAACTTTTAAAGCTTGTACAGGTAAGATATGTTACAGGTGCAATCCGAAATTGTATAAACTTCTCCATACTCTCATGCGGCCTACGTTAAATCTGTTGAGTATTCTTCGGACACTAGTAGAAGATTGAGCGTCAACCATATTAAGTATTACTTCTTCTTAAGCAAGTTCTTGTTGCACGGGATGTTCAGAAGTAGCTGCAGGAAACTTGCCTGTTTCTCGTAAACCCCGATGGACATTGCAAAAAACTTTTCTACGAGGCATTCTACGAGTGGAAAATCGCCGACGATATTCAACTGCTGCTTGTCTGTTTCCATTATAGAATCCATAAATAATGTCCTTTAGAAATTATTAACTATTAATCATTACTTCTAATAATCCTTCTTTTTCATTACTCTCACGTTTAGAAATAAGAATGCTGCGTGTGGCAGTCTTGCAGTGCAGCATTCAACTATAGTGTTCGGGTTGTTTCCGACCTGCCGGTATACCGTTTATTTATTGTTTTTTCTACGTTTTTGTAGTGGTCTTTTTTATTTTGTTTGTTTTTTACAATGTTACTTTCTTCTTTTTTTGTATATATGTACATATATTTTTGACTTGTCATGTATGTCTTGATGATAAATAAACCATTCATTTATTCATCCTTTTTAGTATTCTCCTTATATTGTTAATCAGGTCATTCACATATGACAGCACGATGCTCTGGCTTCTGGAATTTACTAGACTTTCTTGTTACATAATGTATATTTCTGCTCGTATAGCCGTTATTGTTTGAAGTTTTTTCCACGTTATTTTTTTTTTCGAATAGATCTTTGCTGTTGAGGATTGTGTACAATGTTGCGTGTACCTTCTTTCCATATATTGCATACTATAGCTTACTTGTAGTTGATCAGTTCACTAATATGTTCAGGAATGGGAAGGTTCCATTTGTTTCTTTCCCCTCAAGGCTGGGTGTTGTTGATAAAGAGATTTAGAAAAGTACATAACTCAAACATAGAAAATGGATGCAGGCCAAACCAAACCTGAAAAAGCCTGTTGTAATAGTAACAGAAAATGAAACAAATCATCGTAGAATCAGTGTGGGTACGGAAGATCCTGGAGAATAGCGAAACCTCGGTTCAAATGAATGCTGCATGGTAAAACCCGAAAGATACTATGAACTCGCGAACTACTTGGTTATTACCTAATTGAAGATAATAAACTTTTTGACGTACTTTGCAGCATCCCAAGTTTCAGGAAAAGATAAAGAGAAAATAATTCACCCTAATAAGAAAAGGAGAATACTCACAGAAACAATAGAACCTATCAATTTGCGTGATTCTAACATTCCAAAAATCAATTTTCGACAAAAATGTAAACCAAAGGCTATAAAATTTGATATTAATAAGTAAAGCACTTGGTTCACATCTTTGAGTATAAATGTAATTAGATTTAATCGTAGATGCACCATGCCGCCAAAAATCTTTGATGATCTTGATCTTGATAAGGTGATAAATGCTTTTCTTCTAAGACAAAACTGTGGTGAAAAAGGTCAGTTGGATAATTTATATTCGTATGGGGATGATTTAGTTAATAGTTCGGAAGAGGTAATTAAGGAATAAGGCGAGGCACTTCCTGATTTCTAATGCATTGATAGCGATCAATATTTGCACTGCACACTTAGATCACGATATGCCTTGCCTTACTAATGAATTATACGGAAAGATTATGCATCTCTACTAAATTCTAGTGTACTAACGACGATACTTTACAAGAAGATCAAACATTTACAGCTCCGGATGTAGTACCTGAGGAGAACTGCTTAGAATATACAAGTGTTTCTACAGGATGTATTAATATGGTATGTATAGCAGTCTCAATTAGAGAAGTACACATTACGTCATCATTATCTACGCGAACAAAATTTGTCATTGCCGTAGATATGTTGAACACAATGAGGTGCTTACAAATCCAAAAAAAAAAAAAACGATTTTAAACTTTCGTAACATATCGAATGTAGTACAACGGTGAGTGTAGATACTATGATAAGAGATGTTAAATTCTATATTTTATAATTATTTATTTAGAACTATATCCAATTTCTCTAAACACCTCTAACCTCATCGGAAACAGTAACGGTAAGCTATGTACTAAAGTACGGTTCACCCCTTGAGTGATAATCGATTCGTCCGACTAAAAAAAGCCTGCGCATCTGACGTAATGCGTACTGCTCTAATATGTTTAAAAGAGTAGCATCTTAATACTGATTGAAGTCATAAATAAGATATTCAATGAAAAGGTTTAGAATTCTGTAAACTGTTTAATAACCCTGTTAATACACGTTGTTAACCTATCGAAATTGTAATGTGGTTCTTATATTTGTAGAATTTTATTTTCTGTTTCTGTTCCATCCTTGTATTATTGTCCTATTTATATTCTGGGTGTCCATGATAACATGAAGTACATATTGGAAACCGTTAGAGATACAAGGTCGGTTAAATGGGAAAAGTGCAATCCGGGATTACATTTTTAAAAATCCATTCCGTTACTGAGGTACCAGGTGAAAACCAAAAGTGTGCGTTTTTTAGAAAACACACTTTTGGTTTTCACCCTGTATCTCACCTTTTATAATTATCAAATCAGCACTCTATATCTTTTTCTAAATAATTTAAATTAATTTTTCCAATTTCTTGCTTTTTCATTCTTTGATTGCTCATATCCTGGAATTCTTTTGTATCCTTTCTCCCTTTTTTAATTCTTATACCTTTTTGATAAAGCTACCTTATCTTTATTTTTATCCGCAATTCCTTAAAATAAAAAAGATATCCACTACCTTTTCAGTAAACATCATTTCTCTTCACTCGCTGGTGTATACTAGTTACATATGCCAATGAGTTTTTATTCATAACCATTACTGAATCCTACTCTGTGTTCTATTTTTAGCAGGCTTTCCCCGACATTAGTGACATCTATGCTTCGTTGTGATGAGCCTTTTCTCACGGATCGATTCGTCAGAAACTCCACACTAGTGCTGGCAACAAATTCGATCTATCCGGATATTCGGATATCCGGATATTCGAATATCGGGATTCAGAATGCAATACAAAATCCGTATATTCGAATCTTTCTTCGTTATTGAGCCAACACGTCAGAGGGCACATCTTTTTATTTATTTCACACTCTTTCGAGTATTGCTCTAATTCATTTGCTTCTCTTTCTGGATTTGGTGGGAATAATATATCTATTGCTGTTGTAGATGTTGGTGCAGTGACAGTGCAAAATTCACTGTGGGAATCTGTATGCTCTGATTACTTTTGCCTTGAAAATTCCCAGTCGACGTAGTTGTAAGGTTAAACCGTGTTTTAAGTTCACTTTCTAAAGAATTTTTCAGTGTCGTCACAGTAGCTGAATTATTCGTACAATTTGTCAAGAAATTTAACATCGACGATATTATAGGCACTTTCAGAGATAAAGTAGGATACAAATCACCAGACATTACCGTTGTTGCCAATTCAAAAGGCTTCAACAAATCTCTTAAATTTTCCATTATCTCCCATTCGGATTGATATAATTCTAAAGCCAAAGCTGAATTTCTATTAATAACGGTACCATTATTTAGAACTGCTGCAATTGCTGACTTTCGTTTGCACAATCTATCAATCATATAATATGATGAATTCCAACGTGTTTTAATGTTTTGTATCATTTTTATGATTTGGTATTCCTAATTGTGTTTGAGCACTACGAAGTGCTACAGATGCTACACTGGAATGCTTGAAATGTGTTATAATTGCACCGCATTTATTAAGAATGCCTAGTACCATTTCTTATTCTAACGATTTATTTATACATAACTGCAATGTATGTGCAAAGCAACATACACTATGTTCTATATCTGCAATCCTCTTTACGGCGTTTACTATATTTGCTGCATTGTCGTGAACGACTGCATTTACTTTTCCCGTTAAATGCCATTCTTGTATGATGTCTTCTAAATTGTCCTTCAAATTAGCTGCTGTATGTCTTTCAGGAATATATTTCGTACACAAAGTTTTATGAATTGGCTCATAGTTCTCATTGATATAATGACATGTTACAGTAATATAAGTATCATTGTTCCGAGCGGTCCAGCAATCAGTAGTGAGTGATACGTATTCGCTGAGATTTCCCAGAGTGTTGACTAGTTGTTTTTGAATAAGATACATTGCGGATATGCGTGACTTAATAGTATTTTGAGACGGATCTCTAAACCCTTTACCTTCAATTATATTCAAGCTATGCATGTCAACTGCTATCATGTTAACAACGGCGTGTCTAATAAGCTCTTGATTTTTCTGAATCTTCGACTTTGGAAGAAAAACTTCTCGGATTTTCGGACTGTGGTTCCGCTGTATCAATTTGTATCGTATTTGAAGTTGTGCTTTGGGAATTAAATCGTGGATTACAAATCATATATTTATTAATGGAAAAAGTTAAATGCTGGACTGAAATTACTTACCGCTTTAGTTCTTTAGTGTTTAGTGCCCCGGCATGCTTTGTTTTTAATCTTTTTTTTTTTTTTTTTTTAATAATGATTTATTGTCATTGTTCATTGAACATGGACAGTGTCATTACATGAATAGATGTAAATATAAAGTAGATATAAAAGTATCAAATATATAAAATATAAAACTATAAAAAATATAAAATATAAAGGATATAGAATACAAAACAGCATAGAGTCTATGTATAAGTGATATCCATATATTCGTCCACACTATAGAATGTATTTTCTATAATAAGCTGTTTTAGTGCAGCTTTAAATTGCATGGCTGACTGTACATTTTTTATAAACGTAGGTAATTTGTTGTATAGTGTTATTGCTCTGTATCTATGACTCATTTCGTAGAGGCTTGTCTTATGTGTGGGTACAGCCAAATTTTGACAGTACCGTGTTTGCATGTTGTTGTAAATATCACTATTTTTACTAAAGCTATGTTTATTGTTTATGTAAAATTTTAGTATCTCAAAAATGTATAGACTGGGAAGTGTAAGTATCCTAAAGTCCTTAAAAAGTGGACGGCAGGATGTTAATGGTGTAACGCGCAACATGCACCTAATTCTTTTCTGCAGTATAAATAGCTGTCTACCTCCCACTGCTGATCTCCAGAAAATCAAACCATAGCTCAGACGGGACTCTACATACGCGAAGTAAAACTACCGCAACGAATGTATATTTACAACATTGCGTAAGTTTCTCGTACCATACAGTTCTGTCGACAACTTACTCTGCAATAAACTGCAATATTCACTATATTTTAACCCTTCGTCCACAACCAACCCCAAAAACTTGACCGAGTCACTTTCGGAAACCGAAATTATACCATATGTCAAAGGCATTACGATGCAAAGTGGACGATTTAAATTGAACCAAGGTTGTTTTGGCAATGTTCAGTGTTAGACAATTATTATCACACCAGTCAGACATCTGATTTACCAATGTCGCAGCTGAAATTGAAAGATCAGCATCATCCATATCTAAAACTATACAACTTGTGTCGTCTGCATATTGGGATAAGGTACAGTGTGTTAACGTTAGATAGAGGTCGTTAACATAAATTAAGAAGAGTGTTGGAGCCAAAACTGATCCCTGAGGAACACGCTTAGTTCTATCGCTTTGGAATAGGATGTTTTTGTAATATTATCCACGTCCGCTGTTACAGCAACCCTAGCAGTTCTACCACTCATGTAGGAGATGAACAGATCCCTGGGTACTCCATGTATACCAAAAGCCTCCAACTTACTAATCAGCAGCGAGTGATCAACAACATCGAATGCCTTCGACAGATCGAAAAATTTGTCCACGTATTTTTAAACGTTTTTCTTTACACGGATTTTTCAGGAACCAATCTACTGTGTAAAAACAGGTCTGGGTGTATATTGTAAATTGCCTCTCGAATAATGAATCCGGATATTCGAATATTAGTTTATTTGGATTTGTTGAATTTACGAGTATCCGGATAAGAATCCGTACATTCGAATAAAATCCGTATATTCGAATAAAATCCATATATTCGAATAAAATCCGGTTATTCGAATAAAATCCGGATATTCGAATAAAATCCGTTAATCCGGATATCCGTTTTCTGGAAATTCGAAAATCCGGATTAAGAAATTGACGGATTTTGGCAGCACTACTCCACACTTCTCTGTGACCTCGATTTTGCATTTATTTTCTAGAAATCGATAATATTTTTTCGATTTAGCAACGTATTGCTGTTAAATATGTCTAAATACTTGGCACGTACGCAGTACTACACCTATTGAAATCATTTTATTGTAGTACAGACTGATATACGCTGTGTTAATAGCTGTGTTCTTTTAAATGATATTGAAATATCAGTGAAGAGCTGAGCTGAATGGAGTAACTCAGGCAAACTCACTTTCAAAAAGAACGGAAGGCATTGCTGTGTCAAAATAAATTAAATATACATAATGTATCGTATAATTTTAGGTTTGTTCGCTCGGGCTGCACTTTTTACTGGGTGTAGTGTGAAATGACGTTACTAGAGTGGTCAGTCCAAGTAGGTGTATGGTTGTGACCTTGTTTGTTATATCTTACTCTGGTGTACACTAGTGTAGTTAGTGTAGGCCGAGGCAACAAAGCTTTTGTATTCAATAGTTTCTTGCTTCAGATCCTAATCGTTTTTCTTTCCTACTACCGGTTACATAAGTTAATCATTACTGCCCTGATTGAAGGTATATACCATTAGCTGCTTTCTATTTGATCCAACGTACTGTACTGAACCGTTCGTACGGTATAAATTTCAAATATGTGTGTCCCATTTGAAAAGAACGGATAGTTTCTACCCGTACTTTTTTTGAAATCCCCTTTCCCTTCGGGTCCCTACTGAATATTTGGCACATTCCGTATTGTTCTGTTGACGCATGCGCAAAACATAGGTTTATTGATATTCTCCACATTATTACACTCACTGAGGTTAGGTTTAGGGTTACACCTGTGCTCATAATTCGAAATTTGATTTACATTACATACTGGACTTATTTCGGCGAATTTCTTTTTGTTTACATTTCTCAATATATAAAGTTAGGTTAGAATGATTATATTTATGTACAGTGCAAAAAATGCATGTTCCATTTAGCTCACTGTCAGTACCGTTCAGTACAGTACTTTGAGGAACGATACGGTACGGTTAATAAAACAAATCGAAAGCAGCTATTGCTATTACAAAAATCTGAGAAAACTCGTATAAGCTCATTTTAACGTTTTTCCAGTCTTACCTTTACATCTAATCACTTTATTTTCAGTTGAGCTGGTTCACTTTCCAATCACTTGCAAGAGGACGCCTCTTGTATTATTTGTATACTTTCAAAAATAATTACTATCACAAAATTCCGAGTATAGCTGGTAAATGGGTAAAACTAATCTCTTAATTTAATTTAATTTTAAACTAATTGAAAAAACTGACATATATAAATTTACTGCACATGCTCAGAAAACACAAAAAAACTCATCAAACGTGTCCTCTTTTTACATATGCTTCATCGGTGCGGGGGGAAGCAAAAACTCTGAGGCGAGTGCGTAAAAACACGGTTATTGTTTATCTGCTTCTCCACTTTGAATTCTTGAATAGTGTTACTCCACTTATGATACGTTAAATTGCAGGATCTTTCCTATTGTTTATAATAGTATGTCTTTTATAAATATATTATTATTATGTAACGCATAAGAATAGAACAGTCCCCGCCCTCTATTGGTGAACAGTTTTAATATGATATTGACATAGCAAGAACATATTACAGTTACTCTAAGCCAAGCGCTAAGTTAGGTTATACTACCTTGTTTTAACTGCGTGATAAGTCAAATAATATCCACCAATACGAGTGCTATTAATTCTAAGAGGAAAAACCCCAAATACCCACCGGTTACAATAAATCATGTAATATACCTCAATTCAAATATTACAATTAAAAATTAATTTAACGTATTTAAAGACCCTTACATTGGTTGTTCCTGAAGTCAAAATATGTCCTACAAAAATATAATACTGATGCATAATTTGTATTTTAGGACGGTTTGCAAGGAAATTTTAAAAAGAATCTAGTTACTACAATCGTGGTTTTTGTACATCGTTATAACCTTCTTACAAATTAGCAAAAATGTGAATTATGTATCAGTGTTGCAATTTTTTGTAAATTGAATTGTTTTATGCGATAATCTTAAAAAAATATGGCGAAAATTGTTAAGTATACGAGCAATCTCTGTAGATACTAGATCAGGAATTCCCAACCTTTTGCTTGTAGCGCCCCCTTTTAAAAGAATGTTTTTCTTCAGCATGCAACATAATCATAATGCAAATAATTACACATAAATAACAACTATTAGACTAAGAATATGAACCAAAATATAGACAAATATGGTTTATTAGATTTATGTTGTATTTTTTGTACTATTATCGTTTTTAATTTTACAAATATAAACAAGTTTTCAGAAACGTACGCTTATTCATCATATAGTGTAATGTTCAATGTCGATTAATCTACCATGCATATTCGGCTAGCGACCCCTAATCGACCCTTTGACCATCATTGACCTTTAAAATTCCATCGATTCCCCATTGTATTAGATAACTACATTAAAAATAGTAAATATAATTCAGGCATTGGTAGCCAGTGGGCCGCGCTCCAAGTGCGACTCTCAAAAAATCATCGTACATATCTTCATAGTAGCGACAAGAATAGAGCTTATCAGGAGTTAGCGATCTAATCTAACGTAGTCACAATGTTTTCCAAACAGAAGCAGCAAAGTTGGAAAAAATATGCCCGAGGTCGTGCAGCACGACACTGAAGTTAAAAAAATCGTCAGAATCCCAGCAAAGTGAAGACTATAACGATTCTGATGTACGACGGTGTATTCGCATAATATAACTGTTTATTCTTGGAAAACAGACTGGCATTGAGAAGGAAAAGATGGTACTCTGCAAAATCCACTCACCGTTTTGCGTTATAATGCTCCAGCACATATTGCACAAACTGTAATTGACTTTTTGGAATTGGAAAGTGCTTTATCATTCTTACTACTCCCCGGATTTAAGTCCTACGATTTCGATTCGACTCCAAAGATGAAGGACGCAGTAGATTGTTCCATCCGCACCATCAATAGAACAGCCCTTGCCAACGGTATCGTACGCCTTCCACATCACTGTTTTAGAAAAGGGTGGTGATTATATTGAGGGATAATAAAGCCTAAAAAATTGTACATATTTTGTGTTTATAGAAAGTAAAAAGTGGCCATTATTAAAATTCATGGGGCATGAGTTATTATTACGCCTACGTTAGCGGAGCGTCTTAGGATGTTTTAATTTGGAATAGGAAAAACCGTACCCAGAGAGTTGCGAGCCTGGGGTTGGAACCCGGTACCCCGTTAGTAAGATGGTGGCGGAACATTTGAAGCCGTTCTCAAAAGACAAATTTGTGAAAGAGTACTTAATATATATGGCAACTATCTTGTGCCCCGAAAAGAGTAAAAAGTTCGCAGAAGTCAATTTGTCCCGAAGAACAATTACAAAAGGAATAAATGGAATGGCAGCAAGCATAAAAGTAAATATAAACGATCCTTAGCTGCTATTCGCCTACGTAAAATCTTTTCAGGACAAACTTCGGTTGTGGGAAAATTAGATTAAAAAGGGAAGGACATATCGTTTTTCTACATTAACTGCTCACAACAAATTTGCTAAGAACGTCCTTGCGGAAACACTATGTTCTTTAAGTTTACATCCAGTTTTCAGGATTTCCGTTCACGTGAATTTCAATTCCAAGTATTCGTAAACCCTTTGAACGTGGATGTGATGCAAGTGAAAATATGAAGTTAATGTTGAACTTTAGATAGATGATGTTCTGAGAAGTCATTTTCATAAAATAGATAAATACTCAAATTTGACAAATTTATGAAGCAAAATCTGCCTTTGACAGAATTTGCTGTGAGTATCTTATTTTTCAAAAATAGCTTTGACAAAATCAGAAGACATCGAAAATTATCGATGTTACGTAGTATAAGATATTATTTGTTTATTGCCATTTAATTTTAGTTAAATAAATAAATAAATACTATTATTGTTTTGGCTCACTTCACAAAAATGTTACCCATGCCTGATATAATTGGCACTCTGCAGTAGAAAAAGTGAGTAGAACGAATATTATTGCAATCGCGAAAATTTTTAAGATAGCCCCTATCGGCAATACTACAAGCTTCTAAACTGGGGTAGTCTCAACAATATCTCGCAATTGGCGACCAGATGGTGTATCACTTATCATCGTTCGTTAATAGCCTATAGTCGTATTAAAACATGTAACAAGATTTCCCATCACATTTAGCTGCTCGTTATGTTTTCCTACTCGATGTTGTCACCCGGTACACATATTTTTTGCTGCATGCTCCGATTTTTTGACCAAACTATTGGATTGTCAATACTAAACCAAAAATGTATTGATTTAAAGCGATTTTAAATTACTTTAAACCTGAAACTGTACACTGGTACATTTAATTTGCTGCAGGTGTGACAAAATACCTTTATGTTTATAGATAGACAAAACTAACATTCCATATGCTCGCCGAGCCAAAAGGGTGAACATGAGAAAATTAAAGACCATCGTTTTAAGTTGCATAATCGAAGATGACAACGCCAACATTATTCACAATGTAAGTACATATTTTTTTGATCACCTTGTATGAGTTAATGGGTGTTGGGCAGTTTGCATATCATTATATCAAAAACACATAATTTTTTATGTGTTTGATGATACATCATGGTAAGCCTATCGGAGTCACTTGCATATGCAGGTACCACAGCACTTTCTGTATTAAGGTACTCGAACTTAAAATTTGGACCATTTAAATCTCTCAGTTCTGAGAAAAATACTTAGATGGCGCCAGGTCATAATTGTGTCAAGCCCATTGAATTAAAGAACAACTAGAATGACTACCCAATGTTAAAAAGTCGGCCCGAAATGTTAGAACAGGTACGTTGCAGAGGGTGGTCACCCTTTTGTTGCACCTATTGCTTTTAATGAGAAAATCGGGAGTTGATATTTTAAAAGTGGTTGTATTATTTGTTTGAAATGATTATGCTTACTTAAAAATATATTTTAAGATAGATAAATGTTGTATAATTTTATGATAATTATGATTTGTCAAAAATATTTCGGATAAATAATATTTTCGATGTTCCAAAATGCTAAATAGTATGTTGTAAAGAAGGAAATAAGTATGACGTCTCGAAGTAATAGAAATTTCACAAATAAACTAAAATACATTAACGTAGCTATTAGAAAGAATAGCTTTATCTTCGGTAACCGTTTCAACTTAATGGAATCTTGTAATAAGTGCGAAAATAAAATAATTTCAATCTCCTAAGTGAACTTTGAGGGTTAATAATAATTGAATTTCATATCATTGGCTTTCATAAAGACGGGTAAAATAAAAACTGTTTATACAAGTAGAAATAGATTTATTAAATAATTAATAACATACCTACATAATAAACTACTACACTAAAAATAGTTATGGAGAGACTTCCCAATTTACATTTTTGAAACATTTTTAATTCATTTACAATACACATAATATATAAAATATTACAAACTAAAAAAATAACGTAATATTTAGATATTATAAAATAAAATAGTTTTAGTCGGCTTTTATGGAAGAGCTGCTTTGTTGCCTAAAATTCTTTGTATAATTTTTTTTGCGTTTGTGTAAATTTGTAACTCTGAATTGCCATTTGCAAAGAATTTTATAATTTGCACCTCATGGAAATCATTACAACTGTCCGTTACAGGATGTGGTACAAAAAGGTTTTTCGAAATTAAAGGGATAAAGTGCGAAAATACTGCAGAAACAGTTTTGACTGAAACTGTTTCTGGCTACACTGACCAGCAATAATAAGCGATTTATATATTTTTTCCGACAGCTGATTATTTTAAAAACGCCACTTGAAGGAATGCAAAGTTTCCCCTTTGCAACAAACGTTGTAAAGGAAGAAATTACATTTATTCAATTGCATAATTGTGATCATTTGTGTTTGCATCTAATACAATATTGCAGCAATATTCATAACCGAAATCTGAAATAATATTTTTATGTACTTACACTACACATGACTAAAACTTTTTTCAACAAAACAACCACAAAAAAAACATTTTTGTGGAGTTATGCATTGCATGGTAGAAGCTTTGGGCGTTTTAATCAATCTGTAGAAAAAAACAGACTTACTTATAATATTAGATGCCGTGATTTGGACTCCACACATTTTTGAAATTGTATGCACAACAACTTTTGACGATAAAGAATACTTGTTAAAGAATATTTGTTAGAAAATAATATAAATATTTTACAATGCTCCAAATTGGAAATAAGGAGCGCCGATATAGCAGCCTTCAAGATTGCGGTTGCTGAAAATATTTATGAAAGAATGTTTGAACCCGAACTGTGGCCTGTCAACGTTATAATCAGGCCTTATAAATTTCGAAATTTTCGGAAAGAAACGACGTCGTCTCCAAAGACGTAAAAGAAACACGAGAACTTCGAAATAACGAAAAGGGTACATCCAATTATACTTTATTACATCAAAACATACAAAGTTTACGAAGTAAGTGCAATGACTTACTGATTTTCGTTGAAAATTTGAAATCACCAGCAAATGCTATTGCATTAAGTGAGCATTGGTTGAAACCTAATGAAAATGCTGTTCCCGATGGATTCCAGATGGCTTCTTGCTTCACCAGAACATCTAAACTGCATGGTGGATCTTGTATACTAGTACCAACTGGAACCGAGTATGTTGAGCTTGAGTCCTTAAAAAAGAAAAGTAAGGAATTAGTATTAGAACGTAGCGCTATTAAAATTAAAAACCCAAAACTAGTTATTATTAATATTTATCGACCGCCGATAGGCAATGCAGAGGAATTTCTACAGATCTTGGATATTATCCTAGAAGAAGTTTCATTGGAAGATACAATATTACTAAGTGGCGACTTTAATATAGATCTAGTTAAGAGAGAAACACTTACGGAATCTTTTCTTGATATATTACGGTCCTATAATTTACTTCCAACCATCAATAGTCCCACGAGAGTTACCGATCGATCACAAACTCTGATAGATAATATTTTTACGAATTTAACAAATTATTCCAGTGATGTTATTATTTCTCCATTGTCTAATCATTATGCAGAAAGGATTTCCTTTGAGATTCAGAACGCAACAATAAGTGAAACTAGAAAGATCGAGATAAAAAAAATTCCAGATCACAAACTACACATAATTAAACGTGAGTTTGAAACAATGAATTGGACATCGGTTATGGCTAATTCCGAAGTAAACGAGTGCTATAATAATTTGATGGGAATACTCACTACAATAGTTGACAAGCACATAAACAAAAAAATTGTTGCGTTCTCAAATAAGCCGGAGAAAAGGTGGTTAACTGATAGAATCAAAAATATGTGTGTCATCAAAAGACAATTGTACGAAGAACTACAAAAGAATAAAATAGATAAAAATACGTACAATGTCTTTTGTGAACAACTGAAGCAGGAAATCGAGCAGTCACGAAGAGCTTCAAATACAGAACATATAAATAACTCCACTAACAAGTGTAAGGCAACGTGGGATGTTGTTAGACAGATTCGAGGATCTGTAAGGGAACAGTCGTTCGACTTAAGAGATCTCGGCGCTAATGACAGCAACAACAGACAGATCCTAAACAGTATTAATAGCCACTTTATAGATCTAGGTGAATACAGCAAACAAGACGACGAAATAATAACAGAAAAGGTTAAATACATACCTGAGTTTTTAGCGTTGTATTTGACGGACCACCATGAGGTAAGGAGCGTTATTGGTAGCCTCAATAATACTAAGGTGACTGACGAAGATGGAGTTCCAGTTTCCTTACTCAAGAGTTATGCCGAACATCTTGCACCTCCCCTGGTTCACATCAAATATAGTATTCCAAACTGGCAAGTTTCCTGAAAGGTTAAAATACTCTGTTGTTAGACCTATTCACAAGAAGGGAGATAGGGATGACATTGGTAATTATAGACCTATTGCACTGATGTCGAATATCTCCAAGGTTATAGAAAAAGTTTTATATGACAGAATGACAAAATTTATGATCAAACACGACGTCCTGCATTCAAATCAAAATGGATTCATAAAGAAACGATCTACTATGAGAGCGACTTTTCAACTGCTGGAGGAACTATTGATTGGAGTGGCCAACAAGGAAATTACCGCCTGCGCATTTATGGATTTATCGAAAGCGTTTGACTGCGTGCACCATCAGGTTCTCTTGCACAAATTGGAAGTAATGGGCGTCAGAGGCATGTCTTTAGAGTTGCTTGAGTCCTACTTAACAAGTCGGAAACAAGCGGTGGTAGCTTACGAAACAGCTGGTACAAAAATATCATCATCTTGGAGAACTATCCAGTTTGGTGTACCACAAGGTTCTATTCTCGGACCGCTCTTGTTTTTGCTATATATCAACGACTTACCGGAAGTCATTGACGGCTTGGCAATTCTTTATGCTGATGATACTTCATGCATCTTTAGAGAGAAAACATATGAAAAAATAAAAGAGGCTCTAGAGCAAAATCTTAGTTGCATGCAGAAATGGTGCGAAAGTAATAACTTAATGCTAAACGCAAACAATACAAATATTCTACCTTTTAAAATAGCGCCAGAAGAACTAGTAATCCAGTGTGGTGAAGAATTAATTTCTTGTGTGGACCATGCTCGCTCTCTTGATGTGGTGCTTGACAACGCTCTATCTTGGGGGCTCCATATTCGGGATCTCGCTGCAAAGTTGGGTAGTTTCTGCTACAGTCTGCGAGTGATTTCGCGAAGTTGAAATGTCGATACCGCATTAAATGTTTATCACGCATATGTCAAATCTCGGCTACAATACGGAATAATATTCTGAAGAAATGCAGCAAATTTCAACAGGATCTTCGTATTACAAAAAGCTTGCATAAGAGCCATCTTCCAACTAAAACCTAGGAAGTCATGCAAATCGGTATTTAGAGAAAATAATATACTTACCTTACTGTCCATGTATGTATTAACATCATCAATATTTGTGAAGCAGCACTATAATGACATTTTTAAGAAGTATGAAATAGATCACGAACGCAGCACTAGGTGCAAAGTTAATAATCAATTACTCCCGCCCCAAACACATTTGACTAAGATTCAGAAACAAGCTGTATGGCAGTGCATTAAAATATATCATCACTTACCACAGAAACTAAAGCAAATGCCATCAGTACAGTTTAAAATAACTTAAAATAACTAAAATACCTCTCTAGTCATACATTTTATACTATCAAACATTTTTTAAATGCACCGTGTGTGGTATAATTTTCTTTTATATTTATATACATGTATGTGTTTGATTGTACTATTTGTATTATGTTTATCGCTTATTTTTTATATTTACAATTTTTTATATTAACTAAGATGACGTATTCTATGCTATTGCATTATGGAATAAACGAATTTATTATTATTATTATTATTATTATTATTATTATTATTACCATTTTCTTACGAAAAACGCAAGTAAAATTGTTTTAATAACCTGAATACGTTAATCACTCGTAAGATCAAACGTGCTGAACAGAGAAGATAATACACCCTCTGCAACCGCACTATAACAATTTTGGCTCGCTATTTTGTCGCAGCTTGCGTTGGGGCGATCGTTTTAGTTGTTCTGTGTGGTCAAGCCGCACAAATTAAATGTTAAAATTCAGTGATTTGTGCGCCTGAATAGAAACATTTACCAAGTGGTAAAGTGGACAGAGTTAGAAAAATGAAAAGTGCATATAAAGCGGCAAACTATGTGAAATGTTATGGAATTAGTAAAGGGAAAGCGTATAGGCCATGTATAGGTGTATAGGTTATGGAAAAATATAAAGTAGGGAACATTTAGTATTAAAAAAAAAACAGGTACTGGAAAGACAAAAAGAAAGGCTAAATAATTGGTAAATAAACCTAATTGTAAAAATGGTCAAAAAGAAATGTGCTACAATGGTAAAAATTGGAAGGGGTTTAATGTGTCAGACCAAACAATATAAAGCGTTTGTGTAGAACGAATGCTCCAAAATCTATACCGGAGCAATAAGAACGGCAAATTTATCACTTGAGAATGTTGTTTGTAAGTCACTTCAAACTTGGTGGGTAGAAAGACATTATATTAGGTGATGAATCCTATTTCTGTTTTGAAAACAGTAAGCTGATATCCAGTAAATACTGTTTTGCTGCAAATAAAAAGAACGCATCACCTGATATTGAATTTAAATTACGAGAAACGCTTGAAAAAAAGTTGTGTTTGTTGGGGCTATTTGTGCATTAAATGCTCAACTATACACGTCGGTCCACATTTCACTTGGGGTGCGAGATATATTGTACGTAGCGCGATCTGGCATACTTGCCTTTATCCCTGCCGGCCAGCCTTGCCGCGCGCAACTACAGAGAGGCCTATCAGATGCATTCTTTGTCTTTCTGGGCATTCGTAAGGTTCTAAGAAGAGATCGTGTATTTCGAATACATTACGTTAGGTTATAAAATCGTAGATGGTAAAGATCCTTAATTGGTATTTTGGGAATTTCTGTAAACGCCAACAAATAGACGAACAGCCTGAAATCCATCCCTCTAATGCATCCCGAGCGGGAGGAGAGAGTGGGGGTTTGTTCGTTAATTGAAATGGGCAAACCTTGCTTTAACCGGCAAATTGCAGACGAAATCGGTGTTAGTAGAAATACTGTGAAACGTATTTTAAAACAAATACAAAAGTTACAAAGTTCAGAATTACAAAGGGATTTTGCCCCTTAATTAAATAACATTGTTAGAATTTAAATTGATTTTGTATAATTATCGAATTTATTTTTCTTTAGTTTAATTTTATAAGAATCGTTGTTTATTTTCCTACTTAGAATTGCTTTTTCGTTCTCCTACATCGCAAAGCAGTAACAAAATGAATATAAGAAACTGTACTTTCTAACATAATCTGAGAATACAGAAAAATTACCCAGTAATTCTGTATTAATACATTTTGTCAGAAGGCGATGAATTATAATATATACGTGATTGAGTGGACAAGCGTGCGTACCGCTGCTCGCTTTATGATATACTGCGATTGGATGCGATCTATCAGTGAGACTCGAATGCTCTGTTGCCATTCACAAAGGCAATATCCCGTTCGTATCTGGACCGACGTGTATGTCTATCAATGCATAGAACATCGGCCAAAACCATTTATTAATGTTAATTATGCTTCTGGACGATATATCTTCTGGCCTGAGGGTACAATTTGCCTTTATGCTAAATTAACAGTGGATAAACTTCAAGAGTGGAACACAAAATATGTACCAAATGATGAAAATCCACCCAATGTACCGAAGCTGTACCCTATACAGCGTTTTTGAGCTCAGTTGAAACAAAGAGTTTATACCGACAACTGATCAAGTTCAACAGATAAGAAGCTGAAGTGGCGCATGCGTATGAAAATCCGAGAATTTGATGGTAATTGTTATCGCTGCTGGAATGAAATAAACAGAGCTGCTGAAGATGGACCACTAAGACTTAGTGATCCACCTTTAAAGTATAATTTAGTGTACTTAATTAAATACACTAATACAAATTTTTTGTACGTTATTACAGAGTTTGCGGTAGCCCATTTTCCGTTACACTTTACAGCAACTTTTTAGGATTATAACGTAACATAAGCTAATTGTTAAAAACACGTTTGCGGAGCGTCAGAAAGTAAATCGCACAGCATCGTCGTTATTAACGAAAATATTATACGACTTTTGAAATTCGGGGTCAAATAATGTTACTTTCGTGAAATTTTGCAACGAATTCTGCATCATTTGTGTTCTAACCTCACACTGTGTATGTAGAATGTAACGGGTAAACCGTAGTCAATTGCACACAATTAGTTGTAATTTTATATTATTAATAAAATCATTCCGAAAAATGGTGCAAATTTTAAGTTCGACTATCTTACCATCTCGGGACAAGTGACCCAAGAGCTGCCCAAGAGATAGCTTGGGAACTGTATCTGGTTTTTGTCGCTGCTTTCGAGACGGCACACGTGTACCTCTTGGCACTAAACGGCGTTAGAAGATATGTTATTTGCTGTTTCGAAGGACAGTGATATAAGCTGAGAGACAAATAGCGGTATGAGGTAGAGAAGCATTCGGAGCAACGCTGATGACGCCGGGTTGGCAGAAACATGTCCGTTGGCTAGTGCTTTCTCTCACATTGCTTTTGCCATGAGTGATTCTATCAATACCTTGTATCTTTATTGTTAAAAATACGGATATATTAGTTTAGGTTACAATAGTTTCAGGATTCGATCAAGGAAAAACCTGTCAAACCGATAAAATTTACTGATGTACACAGGAAATTGCTACAAAAATTACCTCTCCAAATGAAAAACGAAATTTCAATCCCTGTGGTATTTTTGGCATTATTACATCTAGCAAACGAACATAATTTAATTATTTCTGGCTGTTCGTCTTTAAACGATGTTACCATAGAAAACCACTAAAAGATTTTGTTAGATATGTATGGCTATTACATATACATACATGTATAAAATTGCAACGTCGATGATTCAATATTAATTTACTTTATTGTTATTGTAATAAAATACAGCGTTGGCATATTTTAAAAAATATTAAAATATTTTGTATTAAAGAAATATTTTTCAGTTCTAAGATGTTTTGTTTTTTATTATTTATTGTTTTTACTCTGGGCGATTTTATTTATATTTCATTGAGATCAAAATCAAGTTAAGTTTGTTTAATGTTTACATCGGTTGTAATTATAATGGAAGGTCAACATTTATTGTGAATTTATATACAGGATGAGTCATATCTGCAAATCAGCATAAATTTTAAATCAACTTAAAAAATCCAAAACAAAACAACGTGTAACACAATACATATGTAAATCATATATATATATATATATATATATATTGATATTTTTTATGTAATTTCGAATCAACAGTTAAGAACAGCAGTGCCAGTATGTTTTGTTACTGTTGTCATGGTAACCAAACAATACTAAGAAACCACTTGGATGCAATGTCCAAATACAGGACGCGTTTAACTGTGAATATCTCTTTTACTTTTAATAGAATAGAATATAACTTTATTGTCCAACAGAAGTTCCAATTATAGGACAATGATAGATAAATTCATAACATAACAAAGTAGGTTTCCATACCTAAATTAAATTAACATATTAACACCAATTGAAAGTCAGTCCACCATAAGCCTATTACCATTACCTACGGCTGTAGGCATATAGAATGGCACACTATGGCGAGTCACCAAAACTGGCACATTGAAGCATATCTTGGACAGTAAATATGGGCAGTCAATATGGTTATTGAGTAGTTTACTCAGAAGTCGCACGCTTTGGAACTCTCTTCTCGTTGTAAGTGACTGCATATGCAATTGGTTCATAGTTTCGTCCAGATTAGAACCGTGTACGGGGTAATTACCAGTTGTTTTATAAATTATGAATTTCAAAAACCTTCGCTGAATCTGCTCCAACATGTGACAGTGCGTTGTATAAATTGGATACCATACGATGCTGCCATACTCCCTACAGGTTTAATACTAGACACAAATACTATTATACAAAAATGATTTCCTATACGGTGGATACAAAAAAATATATGGTTCCATTAAAAAAAAATTACATTTCTGGTGTTTGAATTTGGCAAGGTTTGGTGTTCAGTACTGAACACCCTGTATATCTCGAAGGCGTTTTAATGTCATATCTAGATAGATCTGGATTCGTTGAAGGAAATAGATATATCTACATTTAGGTAATCGAAAAGTTCTTCTTCTTGTCAGAAATTCCTTTTGTCCTCTCGAGCGTGCGGATCGAGGCGGTCCGTTTTCGATACAGTCGGACGCGTGGACAGTGTCGTGCACTACCGATAGCTATCGGTTAAGCAAAGACGTATTTATGTTCGTCTTAGATTTTTATATATCAGTCGCTCACTTCTGTGCGCTACTGCTGAGTGGAGTTTTACAAACGCATCCACCGGGTCGAGTAGGACAAATTGATATTGATAGCGCTGCCGCGTGATTCATTTGTACGCTATGAATGTCTGTCTCGACGTGTCGTGCACTATTCAGGGGACCGCGTCGATCCGCACTCTACTAATGACCGTTGTGGACACGTGTATCGTCCCGTCTGGTCTCGTTATGAAATGGTAGACACTGACAAGCATAAATGTCAAAGCAACAGACTCAATATGCTTGCCACCAGAATGAAAAATCAACTTATAAATGCGTCGTTTCTAATGGAAAACCCAGTATATATACTTTTGTATAAACTAAATGCGTACACTGCTGCTGAAAAATGTAATTCACTTAATGGTCCTACATGAATTCAGAATAAACCGGTATATAATGTTATTTTACTATCACACGCATTGATTTTTTAAAATATTTGTAAGAACACTGATTCAATGCTGTTACAGTATTATAACTTAATTATAACCATAAATAGGTGCTCATCGTATAAATTGTGCAAGAAAGCGCATGCGAATACGGTGAAACTAAATTAAGAACTAATTTTAATTTTAATTAACACCAACATTCTTTACTAAAAATGAAAATTATTACGGAAGATCAAGTTAATCCGAGACCAAAGAAAAAGAGAAACGTAAAATTAAAATAATACTAAATATATGGCTGGGAAAAGATTCATGCGGCTACTTATCGATTCCACCATAAAGAAACAAATCGAATTCTGACGACTTCTCTGACCTGATAGGATTTGATACCAAAGAGATAACATTCTGTTGTCAAGAAGCGTTTTTCATAAAGTTGGAAATGCGTGCGCAGTAGGTTCGATTGTGACAACTATAGTCACTTCTCTGACTCTAATCAACCACAATAATTTTTAAGGTCATTTCTTTTAACTCTGCCAGCAAAACGAGACGAACTATACGACATGGAATTAATTGGTTTGTCCCGCAACGCAAACGCACGATAGCAGCAGAAGAATCCAACGGGGTCAATTAAAACGAATATCGTACACGGACCGTTGTGATATGCGCAAAGCAGTTAAGTTCGGTTTGCGGCCAAAAAAAAAATCTCTCTTCTGACGTTGACGCTTTCGTGACCTTTGTTCAAGTGAATCATGGATGAGGAACAGGTACTTATGGTGTTGAATACCAACGAGCCTTCCGTAATCATAGATAATGCTACTGTCGAGCCGAATGATACCGGTAGGATATTGCACGTATTTTTGTATTGATTTAATTATTAATAACGTGTTTTGTTTATTAGTATGTTAATTGGTTTATACTGATAATATATAATACACATAGTAGATAAATTTGGTAGTTTTCATAATGACGTTTGTATTTTGTTTCACATCACCATTAATATTTTAAGAGAAGCGATTCTTTTTATATCTACGAACGTAACTAATAGTTTGTATTGGTAACTAATTTAAAATCATTGTTTTAAATTTACTTCTTTTAAATCGAGTTGCCTGTGTTTTTTATTATTAACGCTTTAATTATGAAACAGTCGCTCAAGATTTTACACAATTAGTATTTCTGCTTCGAATAAATTTATTAGATCGATGGCTACTTTCTCTCTTAAGTTTCTTTTGAATTTTCTTATTTATTTTGTTTAATAGTCGTAGAATTAAAACGCTTAACGCGCATGTGCGAATGAAAAGACACGTGCATTGTTAATGCATATAATATGCATCAAATATTTATAAATAACCCAAAAATAATCTCTAACTGTCAAACCGTAGACGTTTAATAATATAATGAAAGTGGTAAATGCACGCAGAAAAATGATTTCTTGCATCAAGAAAATAGATTGTCTTGCAAAAATCAGTTTCTATTCAAGAAAATAATTTTTATTTCAAGACTATAACAATGTATAATATAAGAAAATAATTTTCTTGAAATTTTATTTGAATTAAATAAATATTTTCTTAGGGTTAGAAAACAAAGAAATTCCAAGACAAAAAAATGTTTCTTCCAAGTAAATCATTTAGTTTTAAGTTAAGAAAATATTTATACGAGGGCGATTCGTAAAGTTCCGTTTGGTTATTAAAAAAAGAACACCAATATAGGAAGAAGTTTTTATTATATACAACTTAACGCTTACTACTTTCAGTGTTTTTCTATTAAGATTGAGACATTTATATGATGAACCAGTTTTTTAATGCCCTCTTCATATAACTCCGCCGCCTGTGAATTAAGCCATGCTGTAACACTGTCCTGCAGCTTTTCATCGCTCTCAAACCGTTGTGATCCAAGCCATTTCTTTATGTTGTGAATCGCCAATTTTCACGAATTTTCTCTTCGACATTACCCAAAAGTTCGTCCGTCACAACAGTTGGTCTTCCACTCCGTTCTTCATCATGGACATTAGTTCGTCCTTCTCAAAACATACGGCACCATCTTCTAACCACACTGTCACTCATGACTATTCTGGGCAAATATGCGGTAACAGCCAGAGGCGTAGCGAGCGCATAAAAGTTTACACATAAAATAGAAGGTAAGAAATAAATTATAAAACGTGCTGAAACACTTGCCGTTTTAAAAGTCTTCTGTGAAATCACAAACTGGGTAACATCTGCTAAATATTTGAATCATTAGATATGTTTCCACAGCTGTTTCAGTCAAGTGAGTACGTGTGGAATAAATGTTTTTTAATGTCGAAAACGACCGTTCGACATCTAGCGATCTTATATTTGCATATTTAAAATAATCTTTGAAATAACTTAATGCATCTTCACACGCACCTTCACAAATTTGTCTTAATATAAGAAAATCGGAGTTTTTCTCTAAAACACTTTCAAATTTTCGTATTACACACCAATTCCTTTCGTCTTCTGCAGCGCATAATTGTGCGTGAACATCATTCACAATTTGAACAAAAAGTATGGATTTTACACGTTACATGTAAGAAGTTACCACTGTGTTCTTTAAGAGATCGGCCCAAAGAACGCATGTTTGCGGCACCATCATTCATAAACATTAAAAGTTGCTTAGTTGAAACTTCAAATTTGTTCCAATGAGTTCAACACCACCTTTCTTTTGGAAGCAAGTAAGAAGGAGGATGACGGTCGATGCGGTTCCATTGTACGTACCATTACATTAACCACAGAATATTTTTGACGATCTGTTGTTTCGTCCACACACAACCACAGTTTTTTATCTTTTAATTCCGTTTTCATTCTATTTTCTATATGTTCACGAGCAAATGGCACTACATTTCGTATCGATGTCCGACTAGGTAATTTACAGTCCGCATATTTATTCCAGAAGGAGACAAATACTTCTTTGTCTAGTAAACTAAATGATAGATTACATAAAATAAGTAACACATAAATCAAATGTAAATTTTTCTTGGTCTCGTATGCCACCTTTTGCAGAAGAATTCTGTTTGCTTTCGATGTGACGTTGACAATGGCTTCTGGACCAACACATTAAAGGGATTTTACAAACTAGACATTGAATTTTAGCGCCATCAAAAATTAAGTCCGGCATGTCCACTATCAAGTTTTTAACTGTGTCTGCCATTGGTCGTTTTCGCGACGTACCTAATTGCGACATTTTTAAAGCAAACATAAGCGTACAATTACGAAATAAGTTACGACAGCCTATATATACACAGAACTACCCGCATACAGCATCGATTTAGTACTGACGCTGTGAACGTGTGAAATAAATAATCCCAACTCAGCACCACATATCTACTACACTGACTGCTACCGCTGTTTGTCCAGACTACTCATGACATTTTCATCGTAAAGTTCACAATGAATCTCAGCAGCCTTTATGTTCTTTGCACACAGGAATCGAATAACAGCACGCAGATCACAATCGGCGGGGTTTGTTGCAGCCATTTTAAACGACCAAAATTCCGCCATTTGCATTGCCAGACTACACCGCAGCGGACTACACTAGGCGGAAACGGAACTTACTTTACGAATCGCCCTCGTATAGATAGGAATGAAAAAACGATCTAGATCTCACAAAGTTCTATTGAGAAATTAGGCGACTGCTTTCGTCTTCAAAAAACACATCGTCAGGACAGCTACAAGAATATCCAATAAAAGAAAAATTACAATAATGGAAAAGAAACCTAAAATTAATAATTAAAAGTGAATTTATATGTTATAGTATAATGAAATTCTTTCTTTAATAGTGTAATTAAATGGGGATTATTTTTATGTAGTTTAATAATTAATGAGTTAATATTTAAGTTTATTTATCCTTTTTTAAAATATATATGTAAAAAAAGTATTGTCAAATTAGTACACGTGGCAAATAGTAATAAAAAGAAAGAAATATTACATTAACCGGTATCTTTTGAAAATGTTTATGAAACGTTGTACGTTACAGATTATATCATTGTATGGGTAAGTGTGACATCTGTATTCCGGTTTCTATCGCTTTTATGTAGGACGATATGACAATATTTCTTGCTAATAGGTGGTACCGTACCTGGAAATATTTCAGTGCTGTTTTTGAAGATTAGGGGTATAAACTGAGCCAACAATGTAGGCAAGTGCAAAAAGCGTTAGTGCTTTTCTCTTGTCACATTGTTTTTGCCGGGAGTGACTTTATTAATAACATGAGCTATTTATAATTAGCATTATCTTAGTTATTGTTTCTATGCAATTTTTTCATGTGTACCTCTACATTAACTTTACTTTTGTTTGAACATTATTCTGTAGATAACCTTTACCTTAACCTTTTTAAAATTACAAGCAATGAGAATAATTGACTGCATTATGTACGGATATAAATAATATGCATTTCAAGAATTCTAAGTAAATAAATGCTTTATTTTAAGAAAATGAAATATTTATGAACAATACCTAAACGCTTTTTGGAATTAAAAAAAACTATTTACTATCTTTAAGAAAATATTGTTTTGTGTTATAGTTTACTTATACCAAGAATCGCTTTCTTCAAATTTTCTGCAAGATTTTCTTGAATCTAGTTAACAAACGTCTTAAACAAAGAAATATTACAAGTATTTACAACTCTTAAGCAGAGAAAGAAACGCTAAGAAAATATTTCTTTTGATGTAAAACAGTTATTGTATTGTGGATAATTGAAACAGTAACGGTCCTGAATTAAGGCGGACAGCTTTGATACAAGTAAACGATTCTCTACGTGCATATACTTACAACGATACTGATACGCCGCACTATAGGACCGCTGCGTAAAAACCTGACCAAAAATGATTTTTATGGAATTCAACATATTGCTTTGATTTATTTTTATTTAGTATAGCTAACATATTGAAATTTGTTAACCCATACATTTTTTTGTTTTCTTTTTAACCATTTGTCAAATAATCGACTATGAGTTTAGCGCATAAAGCGTGGTTTTGTACGCTAAGAATTCTGAGCGTTGTTTAATTAAAAAATAAACCGCTTAAAAGTGATTATCTCATACAATGTTCTACACCAACAGAAAGGGTGTTTTATATACTTTCTTTGAAATTTTAGTTTTATTTAAATAAATGTCTATTTTTTATGTACTGCAATTGAGTAGGAGCATGTTAGAATTCTATTTCTAAAGTTGTCCTAAGGTTTTAGTTATCAGGGTTTGTCCCAGTAAAAATTTTTGGTTCAAAAGACAGAAAATTGTATGCATTATGCGATCCAGAAAAAAAAAACAGCTACCTGATTGCACTTTGTTGTTTTTTTTTCAGTAATACGGAATGCTGAGCTCAGAGTACATATAATATTATGTATGTGCTGTACTAACTTACGGTTTCTTAAGTTGCTACGTCCTGAATATTGTTTGTATTTTTTACGCTTTTTTTTAACTAACTGTAAGTTTTTAAGCCATATTATGTATTTCGAAATTCTTACCCCTCAATAATAATAATTATTAGAACAAATTACAATTGTGTTTGTTGCATATCTAATTTACTAATAATGTATAACTGGCTTACAGTATAGAAATTCTAAATACACAATTTATGTATTTCGATTCCAAAGGATATTTTTGTGGTTTCTTGATAACTAAATAACATTTAAAAAAACTGCAAAATATTTTTAATAACATGCTGTTGACGTAAAAATAAAAACAACTTGCTTATTGGAACTATCAAAACCATATCTAAACTCAAAGTCAATACATTTGATGATGATAGGTTTTTATAAATATTGTTTTCTTATCAATACCATTATTTTTGTTTGCTTGAATATTTCTATACCTATATAAAGTGAATGCAATATACCTACATTTGTGCATTGGTTATTTGAAATTCTACAGTATAGAATACATATTTGATTGTTTTACTAGAATATTTTACAATGAGTTCTTTTAATATTATTAAACGAGACTTATGTCTGGCTTTCATTGAACATGGAAAGCATATATCTGCAGCAGAAAGATATATCAAAGACACGTTTAATCTTTCTGAGAGTAATTTATCTTGTGTAATTGTGAAGATACAAAAATATTTGCTACTTGAATTTAAAATCCGATGGAATAAAGCAGGAAGAATAAAAACAAAATTTTTGGAGACCAATCGACAATGGTTAGATGGTGAGTTTTCCGTATCATTTGAAGAAGCTGATGATTCTTCAGTACCTGAACATAAACGAGGACGACCATGTAAGTCATATGAAGAATCGGCGGAAGTGACACAACATAGAAAAGCAATAAGATTATTTCGTGAATCAGGGTTAGACCACATCCATCAATCCTACATTCAAGGGCTGCGTTCACTTGGTGAAACAACAGAAGCATTAATTGTACGAGAGTTACGCTTAACATCATTAGAAACTAAGGAGTTTATCTATCAAATTAAGCATATTAATTAGTACTTATTTGGTTGTGGTAGAGTATTTCTTTATGACAAAATTACAGAGTGTCTGTTCTATATATTTAATTTGATTTTAACTAAACCTACATTTATCCGTGTTAAATTTAATATTGTGAGATCTAGCTGTTTCTAAAACTCTTTTTAGTCGCTCATCAAAGCACATTTGACATATGTGTTTCGTTTCACAGCCACCTATTGGTCAAGGTTGGTAGAATACATCTACTCTAAAGCTGGTCTCAGTTTAAAAATTGCGTGCGTCTGACGTCAGTGGTAGTGCAATATAGAACATATGAGTTCCATCAATTTAAACGTTGCTACGAACAAGTACATACTAGGCTACGTAAGGATTTATTTACAGCCACGAGTCCCATGCATATATCGAATAATGTTGTCGTTTATGCTAGGAGCGTCCTTGATTTGCTTCGCGCGCTCCCCACCTTATACTTTCATAGCGGACAAACGTTGTAACACTGTCCATAACTTTAGCGGTTCACTTTACTACGGAACTTACGAACGCCGTATATCTAATTAATATATTTGGCTGCCGTCGGCAATTATGAAATCTATAATTTTTTATTGGAATTTTCCGACGTAATTAATTACTAAAAAAAGCCGTCCACGGCGAGGAATCGAACCCCAGCCGGGTAGGTCTGATATCCACTACGCCACGCGGACTGTGGAAGATCCGTTCACTCTTTAAGCCTAGATGTTACTTATTTGCAAATACATCGTAGTATATCGACAGACAATTTGAATTTTTAGATGACAAGTACATCAAATATAATTAATATATTTGGCTTCCGTCGGCAATTATGAAATCTATAATTTTTTCTTGGAATTTTCCGACGTAATTAATTACTGAAATTTTTTTTTTTAATATATATACAGCAAGAGCGAGCGTACTATGCTCACCCAATTTTACCCGGACTCAGCGCATCTAAACGTGTACTGTCATTTTGCTTGTAAAAATTACGTGAAGACAAATTCAGCACCTTGTTCACAAGAATGCCGATTACACAAGGTGATTATCGCATGCTCGCTAGTACGGTATATTATTAATCTACAACTCCTTCTTACTAATCAAGCCAACCGCATTTGAAAAATGCCGATTATGCTAGGTGAGCATAGTATGGTCGTTCGTACGGTATATCTATACAGTGCGGACCTAAGGTGATCCACCCCGTTCTCCTTCTCCCACGCTAACCTTTGAATGACAGAAGCTAGCGTTTTTAGAAAAAAATAGGTCGATTTCTATTTTTTCTGAACTAACTTTTTGCCGTTATCGGCAGCTGAATTGTATTTTCGATCTCACCGGAAGTGACGTCAACTTTTTTATTTTTAATAGAACGCTCGGTATATTTGTACGTTTCTGGAGAAGTAATCGAAAGGAGAATCCAACGACACCACATATATAGAGCAACGCAACTGCGCTGAAAGCTAGTGGCGGACGCATAAAAGTTTACACAAAATAAATTAAATGTGATACGTGCTTAAACACTTACCGTTTGAAGAGTCCTCCATGAAATCACAAAGTGGATAATGTCTATTTAATATTTGTAACATTAGATATGTTTCCAAAGTTGTTTCGGCAAAGTGAGTGCGGCGTGAAGAAAAAGTGTTTTTGTATGCCGACAACGAACGTTCTACATCTAGTTACGTTATATTTGCATAAGTAAAATAATCTTTCAAATAACTTAACGGTTCTGTTGACGCACCTTCACAAATTTGTCTTAATGTGCCAAAATCAGAGTCTTTATCTAAAACACTTTCAAACCTTTCTAAAACACAAACATTTCTTGCGTCTACTATCGCGCATAGCTGTGCGTGAACATGTTGCACTATTTGCAAAGATTCCACTAACGACACCGAAGAATTTTGTAGTTTTTCTATCGCATCCGCTAGTCCCACGTAATTCTTCTGAATAATTTCCAAATCTGTTTTAACTTGACTATCCTGAAATTTCAAGCGGCTTACCTTGACAGCTGCAGCTTCCTTTGGGTCGAATTCTAAAATCACGTTCTCTATATTCTCAAAATATTTAAGATAATAAAATGCAGCCTCTAACCATGTTCCCCAATAAGTGAGAATAGGTTGTGGTGGTTCAGGAATACCGGGGCATAGTCTATGAAATTCCCGAATATGGTGATTTTACAAACACAGCTTTTGTATGTGCTATTAGAGCGTCTACCTCGGGATAACATTTTCTGATACTATCTGCTACGAGACTGAGAGTATGAATTTTACATGTAATATGCAACAAGTTAGCACAATGTTTTTTAAGAGATCGACCTACAGCAAGCATGTTTGCGGCTCTATCACTCATAAACATCAACAGTTGATTTGTTGAAAGTTCAAACTTTTCCAATGTATTTCACACGAACATTGAAATTACTTCGGTAGTGCATTGTTGTATTCGTCTGGAAGCTAGTAAGATTGTGCGTACCATTATATTAACCACAGAATGTTTTTTACTATCTGTTGTTTCGTCCACACGTAACCACAGTTTTTTATCTTGCAACTCCGATTTAATTCTTTTCTCGACATGCTCACGAGCAGACGGCACAACTCTCTGTAATGTTCTCTCACTTGGTAACTTAAAGTCCGAATATTCATTCCAAAACGAGACGTATGCTTTCTTCCTTAGTAAATGGAATGGTAAATTACATGCAATAAACACATAAATTAAATTTAAATTTGTCATAATCTCGTGTGGAATTTTTTTTTGAAACATGCCCTGCACTATTTACGTGCCATAGACAATCACTTTTCGACCAACACATTAAATCTATTTTAAACATTAGAAATTGAATTTTAGCGCCATCACACTTTAAATCAGGCATTTCTGCAATAAATTCTCTTATTGTGTCCAACTTTGGTCGTTTTCGCGACGTAGGAAACATTTTCAAAACAAACGTAGAACTACGATATAGTATACGACAGCGTAGATGCATACACAACAGATCGGCTTTCGAGTCGCAGTTATACTGACGCTTATACCGAATTGTCCCGGCCGTGTTTATTTTGTGTAAACTTTTATGCGTCCGCCACTGGCTTTCAGCGCAGTTTGCGTTGCTCTACACATATGTTATACTTTAACTTAAGAAATACTATATGATGGTATGCAGCAATAAAGGTTTTGGTAATCTGTTTTTGTTGTTACGCAAAGGTTTCTAGAGAAGAGCGCCAGATTGTTTCTTGTGCCGCCATATTGAACCGAAGAGCTCGTTACTGAGCAAAGTAATCATAACAGTTGCCAAACTGTCAAATCTCAATTCCAAAGGTGCAAATTATTCTTGTCGTTTATTGTTATTATATCCTGCATTTGTCATACGTTCCTTCTTTGTTCTCGTTATTGTTTTCTATCATTTTAACTTGTTTTGTTAATTGTTGTTATTTCTTTAATTTGTCGAGCCTTATTGCAATTAATTAATTATAAGTTTGTTTATATGTGTTAGCATTTCATAAACAATATGTCTGTTTTTTAGGTTTTTATGATGGCTTTGGCAAGAATCATGCAGAATTGCTGGGTTAAATTTAATATTACGTAAATCTAACAATTGTCATCTTATTTGCCATGGTTGCGCAACAAATTGTACGATAATTTAAATCATATTATCTTCTGTTAAAGCAGTTCGCTCTGTAAATTTTATACTATCTATCCTTACTTAGCACAAAGTTATATTTCCGGCTGTACCAGGGCAGTGTTCATTATGTTCCACTTCGTGGTAATTGTTGCCAAATTCACCGAATATTAAAATTAGGTACTTGATGTTTATCTTGCGTGGTCCATGTGGAGGCCATTGTAAAATCAACAACATAAAAAACAATTAATTAATTATAATAAAGTTCGATAAAATAAGGGAGAAACAACAATTAACAAAACAAGTTAAAATGACGTAAAATAATAACGAGCACAAAGAACGAAAGTATGACAAATGCAGGTTATAATAACAATAAATAACGAACATAATTTACGCTTTTGGAATTGAGAAATTTGACAGTTTGGCAATTGTTATAATTACTTTGCTTAGGAACGAGCTCTTTAGATCAGTCTGGCGCCATAAGAAACAATTTGGCGTTCTTTCCTAGCCAACTTTGCGTCACAACAAAAACAAATTACTAAAACCTTTATTGCTGCATATTGTCATATTTCTTAAGTTAAAGTATAACATATGTGGTATCGTTGGATTCGCCTTTCGATTACATTACACAGAAACGTAAAAATATACAGGTGTTCTATTTAAAATAATAAAGTTGACGTCACTTCCGGTTTCACCGGAAATACAATTGAACTGCTAATAATGGCAAAAGTTAGTTTACAAAGATAAAAATCGACTTATTTTTTTCTAAAAACGATAGTTTCTGTCGTTCAAAAGTTAGCATGGGGACACACGCACACTTTAGGTCTGCGCTGTATATTACTACGAATGACGTCAAATTATGCGTCCTTCAACCCTCCGCCCACAAAGTTTCAGTCAAGTATTGCAAGATAGGAATTGAGACAACCTTTAGAATAAATACATTTTACCGACCTTGCCTATTGGTGGCTAATTTTTGTCTAGGACCATAATTAATTCCAACAATTTTAAATAAAATGATTAATAGAGTCGACATGCACAGTAAAAATAGTTACTTGCTTCAATTTACTGGTACTAAATAAAATTACGATTATCTTTGAAACCATAAAATGCCTTTTTAACAAGAACGCGATTGTATCTTCGCATAAATACCTATGTGTGTAAAGGTAAAATAAGGCAATTTAAAACGTAAGCATTGCCGATCAGGGCACATACATATTATGTACCTACGTGTCTTGACTGGCAGAAATAAACAAAAGCAATTCAATAATGAAATTACCAAATTACCATAGCTGCTCTGAAATCAGCCTAAGTAATCATCTATGACTAAAGTTGATTTATAAAATTACTAAATGCAGTTTGAATAAATACTGTAAAATTTACCATATTCAGTAATTTACTCGTTCATGCTATACGCGCTCTCTTTCTCTTTTAAGATGATGCGAACATACTACATATTTGTCGATAAGCAGTAGGTCACGGCACTTAACATGGAAACTTACAATAAATAAGCCTACATGTCGAATGTATAGTAACTTAACCGTACATTAATTGAATTTTGAAAAATGTATGATGATGTATCTACTTGCTGACTAAATATTTTTTAAATTTCGCGGACTATTAAGTTGATGGTTACGGGAATAGATTCGCCAATTCTTTAATGAGTTTCCTTCGTATAATAGAAATATGTGATTTATGTATTACATTTCTTAATCCATGTATAAATATAACTTTTAAAAGTCATCCTTATTACAAAACGATTGAATCAGTTCAATTTTTAATTATTTTATCGGAATAAAAGGTCATCGTGCTAACCTTAGACGGGGATTGTATTCGTTTTAAAAAGGCTGCCGAAGAACTTTTAGGTTATCAAAAAAGTTCTAACATTATAAAAAATTAACATATACCGTGCGTATTAAAAGATGTTTTGTCTTGTATTATAAATACATATGGTATTATAATCTATAATTAATTTTAGTTATTAAAACACTGTATCCTTAGCGTTTGCATATTAATCTTATGACATCTTTGGTTGATTTGCTATGTAAGTAAAGGCAAAAAAAGTGGGCAATGCCTAGTAAATAAGCAACACATTATCCAAGGACATTTTACAAGGATAGCTCAATCCTTATCTTGCAATGTAATCACTGATTACATTGCAAGATTGATTACGGTTACCAATGAGTCACACGACTGTGTGACGTCAGTTGCGTTCCATGGGCAACATGGCATCAAGTGTCATGTGATAAGTTGTGTTGTGATCGTTTTATTTCCTTTTTTCTTCTTTAAACACTTTTTATTACTTTGCATTATTATTTGTTTTAGTTATAAGTAAGGTTCGACAAACGAGTGCAACGTTAGAGGCGTATCGCGCAAAAGTAGGTACGTGAGATACAGTATTAAAAAATAATATATTCTTACCTTTTATTGACGTCTTGATGTCCACTGCGACAAAATACTACTGCTCCAAGACGTCAATAAAAGGTAAAAATATATTATTTTTTAATACTGGATCTCACGTACCTACTTTTGCGCGATACGCCTCTAACGTTGCACTCGTTTGTCGAACCTTAGTTATAAGTGGTAGTTAGTGCTAGTGATATAACCTACAAATTTGGCGGGTGTCTGTTTTCACGTGTCTATTAATGTACCGCGTTCGTAAGTTCCGTAGTAAAGTGAACTGCTAAAATATATGGATAGTGTTACAACGTTTGCCAGCTATGAAAGTATAAGGTGTGGAGCGCACGAAGCGAATCAAGGACGCTTCTAGCATAAGCGACAACATCATTCGATATATGCATGGAACTCGCGACTATAAATGAATCCTTACGTACCCTAGTATGTATGTTAACGGATAGTGATACATGTCGTTTCTATTAGGTGGTACGATTTATACATGGAGTACAATCAATCGCATTCACAACTCCTGGATAACCAAATTTTTCAAAAAATCCTCTTTTAGTTCTCTGTAAATCTTCATTGCCAGTATGGAATGACATTTCATTCATAAAATATGTCGTCACAACTGTGCACGCTTCTTCTACTGCACGACATATTTGAGGTTGACTCGCAATCCCTCGTTCGTATCTGGACCAACGTGTATAAGAAAATAGAATAACAAAAAATAAGAATGTTTGACAAATAATCTAAGGATAGAGGCATCTAATTTTTTATTACCTTTGATAACAGCTGATAAGTAACCGACATTAATCTATATTATTCACCAGGATGTGCATTTTATGCATGTCAGCGTGTTGGATTCAACAACCCTGGCAAGTTTCTATTAAGTAATTTTTTCGATATTCCAATAGAATTTTGTTTCTTTTAATTTGAACTACATGTATTAAAATGTTTAAAGCTAAGTTCACAAAAAAAGTAACATATATCATAAATACATTTACATTTGAAACCAATGCGTTGTATAATTTACAAACTGTTAAGTTGTAACGTAGTTATAACTATTCTCTGAAAGCTCATTGTACATCTGGTAAAATTTCCGATAAAAGTACCTACGTATTAAACCTAGCAATCTAGCATGTAACGATGAAGTAATTATGTAAAACAGGTATGTAAATTATAATTTTTTTATAAGAACATATATCCGTTTTATTATTTACGGAGTACCTAAATTTGTGCAAAAAATTCATTCCCTCTTCATTGTCGTTTTTTTGCAATAATGGATCTTAACTACACATTTCGTCAATTAAATAACACTTTATATTCTTTTATGTTCTTATAAGTTGGAAATTCTATAATTTTATTTATATTCTAAGTAAATGCAATTAGGAAATTCACAATTATTACAAGAGAGGAGAATTATGACTGAGCAAATTTAAGCGCTAAATGATTTTCTAGTCAAAAAGCAGCTTAGGTCACAGATTAGATAACTTACACGGAAAAAAATCACAATATTATAAGAAAAATTAGCACAAACTGTCATTAACACAATTATGTAAAGCGACCGCAGATTTTTGTTAATTATTACATGTTGTTACAGATAATACTTCAAAGTTATGGCCAAGTTTCTATTGTATTATTTCATATAAATGTATCATTTTTTCCAACAGTCTTTATATCGAAACGTGCAGGCCAAAATTGTGGCAATTTTTAACGTAAAACTTCCAAATTTTTTCAAAATAAATAATAGAAAATGTTAGTGAGTTTATAAATAAATTATCACTTATCTGTTTTCTGTACAGACGATTTCATTATCGAAGCCTACCTAAATGAATGACCAAATGTTTCCTGACCTAGGATTAGACTCAGATAGTATTGGTTATTCACCAATAGATGTCGCTACGAAAACTTAATTTTTTGCTAGTAAATCATCTGGTTTTATATAGTTTTTTCATCTGGTTTACAATTCTTTCACAATAAAGACTTCCGTGGTTTTGTTTTACTTTTTACTCCATATTTGTCGAATGTTTGGAGGTTCACATACCTGCGAACAGCACAGGTGTTGGTACTATTCTTGTGGGCTGATCAATGCTACCTGTAAATTGGGAAGCTGTTGGAGATATGAAAACATAAGAATAGTTATGGTTATTGCGTTTTGCTTGCTTTTTCAACCACTATAATTATACAGATTGTGAGAGTTCGTTCTATGGTCGCACTTATCTTGGTCGGATATATTCGGAGTCGGAGAGAAGATATTTGTTCATAACTGAAATATGTATTGTCACGGCTCTTAACTGTCAGTTGCTTAACGTTGACGTTTTGGTTTTGATGTATTACCTTCTTTTTATATTATACGTTGTAGGTTACATAATTGACAGCTTTTTAGATGATAAATTACCCATTTATTTGGAACCAACTAAATTTGAAAAAAAACTATTGGTTTTGAAACAGTACGCCGTACAGTAGTTAGAAATTTTGAAAATTATGGTTGTTTATATCCGTGTAAACAGAAAAGGGGTGCAGCATTAAATGAAGAACGGGATCTTTTAGTTTGTGCTGCAGTAGAAGGACAACTACAATTATCTTCTCGCAAAATAGCGGAGCAGTTAAACATTTCGGATTTCACTGTTCGTAAAATATAAAAAAAAATAAGTACCGTTCATTCAAATTAAACAAGGCTAATGACATTTTTTCCAAATATCGTAGACTGGAATTTTGTGAAAACTCTGGAGTGAAGTTCTTCGTCTACCTCAGGATAACATTTTCTGATACTATCCGCCACAAGATTGAGAGCATGAATTTTACACGTAATGTGTAACAAATTAGCAGAATGCTTTTTAAGAGACCGGCCTACAGAAAGCATGTTTGCAGCACCATCACTCACTAACATCAAGAGTTGGTTTGTTGAAAGTTCAAACTTGTCCAATGTATTTAACACTAACTTTGAAATTACTTCGGCAGTACACTGTTGTATTCGTTTGGAGACTAATAGAATTGAAGACGCCGATTGATGAGGTTTCAATTTGCGTGCCATTACATTTAGAACAAAATGTTTCTTCCGATCTGTTGTTTCGTCGACACATAACCACAATTTTTGATCTTTCAACTCCGATTTTATTTTTTGTTCAATATGTTCGCGCGCAGATGGCACAATTCTTCGTAACGATGTTCGACTTGGTAATTTGCACTCCGAATAGTTATTCCAAAAGCAGATAAATGGTTCCTTGTCTAGTAAATTAAACGGTATATTACATGCGATAAACGTAACGCATAAATTAAATATAAGTTTTTCATTGTCTCGTGCGCAATTTCTTTTTGAGACATGCTTTTCACTATTTACGTGTCGTAGACAATGTTGTCTGAACCAACACATTTACGGGATTTTACAGATTACACATTTAATTTTAGCACCTTCATATATTAAGTCTGGAATTTCTGCAATAAATTTTCCAAGTTTGTCCGACCGCGGTCGTTTTGCTGACGAAATCATAATTTTTCTAGGACAGATAAACAATTGTGCAAATGACCGGCAGCGAAAATGTCCGTACTGCTCCGCAGACGAAGTAATACTACCGTTCCTTTCGGTCCGAACTGATTCTACGCCGATGCGCGGTACCGCTCGTGGCTAGCGTTAATAATAATACAGTCGCGAATGGTTTAAATTGAAGGACGATAGTTAGTGAAAATTACAAAATACGCTGTTTTACTTGATTTTCTTTTACTTTGTATCTTGAAAAATACTTTATTACATTCATTACATGTTCGTTATTTCTTTTATACTTTTTATATTACCAACCTATATAAAACTAAACTTTGTATTATAGAAACTGCCAAATTTAAAATTTATACAAGATTCTTTTGTTGTAAGGAAAATTGTGTAGGGCCGACTCTCAGTCTGTATAAGAATACTGCATACATATTGTATTGTGCAATACAATCTTTAGAACAATATTGTTTCATTTTTTTTAGAACGTGTGTAACTAAAACTTGTACACTATCGTAGTAACCTTTGTAACAGATCATTGACTAAATTTTTCCAACAATAATGTATTTAATATAAATACAATCCGCTAAACATCGAATAGTAGGATTTGCCCAAGTTGTAGCCAGTCGTATATTCTCAAACAAATTGTAGTAAATTGTTCTGCAATTATTTGATTCTTTATAAAATTTTTTCCGTGTATGAGATTTTCGTATTAATTTAGTATTTTCTTCATAAATTAAACTATCGCTTATATTATTATATACTGTAAAATGAAATTTTATACTTACACCTCCTCATTGTACTTACTTCAGTAAGTAAGCTAATAAGTAATACAGCACAAACTTGCTATGACTCCCTTATAGAGAAAGCTAAGTTTATAGAGCCAAACAATAAGCAAACGAAAAAGTCAGGTGAATTTCTTTTCATTGGTAACAATGATGGATTTCCCCGGACGGTCACATCATTTCCGGATAACCGCAACATTCCCGGCCGGACGTTCCCGGACATGTCCGGGCAAATCCGGACGTCTGGTAACCCTGTCTACAGGCTCCAGTGAAAACTATAACAAAATGTATAGATTATCGCACTTACATAAGAACTACGGAAAATATCCATATTTACCTGCAGATGCTTGAAGGAGATAGAAACGTTCTAAAGAGAACGACTTTACAACTATAAATAATTTAACTAAATTTAACTGAAAATATAATAAAACTATGACGATGGGAACTCTTGACAATTGACAGTCTAGGTTGATAGTTACTGGTCGACATAAGTGCGACATCGCCACCGGAAATAAAGATAGCGTTATTGGTAGGCTTCTATGGATAGAAAAAAATACGCTGTTGCTACGGCTGCTATTAAATCTCTTACTGCATACGGGGTGGGGGTTAAAACGCTACCAGAACACTACCCATAGCCTTTTCATTGAGTGAGGTAGAAGTAAGTAGTAAAAATCAAGTTTTGATTGTATATTACTTCCATAAAGGGAACGAGACTTAACATACTTATAGATAGTGGACATTTGGTTTAGAGAAATATGGAAGAATGGATTATATTTTAATTATCACTAGAGCGGGCACTTTTTCAATTTCGCGGATGATTTAAGTTGGTAGTTCCGGCAATAAAGGATATATTGGTCTGTATTACGTTAAGAAATTGGCGTATATGTCATTTGTTGCTGGAACTACCAACTTAAATCATTCGCGAAATTTAAAAGGTGCCCGCTCTAATTATTACCTTTTTAGTTTTTAGATTTTTTTTAGTGAAACATCGAGAGTACTTTAATTGTATACAATGTATTGCTTATAATAGATTATATTTGTAGCAAAACATTTTTCTTTGAAAATATGTAAATCAATAATTTTGCATATATCTGCATTTCACAATTAATTTGTTTTCATGCTAGATTAACATTTAACCTTAATCCGATAACCATCTTATGCCTTTTTCCTTTTATATATAAAAATAACCTACATGTGCAGACTGTTTGCTAGTTCCGCAAATAAGTGGAAATTTATTGCAATTTTTTAAATTACAATTATGCACATGTAAACGTAGCGTGTGCTTGTTGTTAATATTAATATTATTAATATAAGTTAATATCCGAAGATGTCGGTGCAATCCTACTTGTACGTAAAAGATGTGTTTTGAAGGTTCGCGTAGCGTAATTGTTTGCATAACTATATGGACAACGGTATCTGAATAGAAGGAAACCAAATTCACTGACGTTCTAACGCCCGAGGCGTAGGTTTGAGGAGGGTAGAAGTATAAAATACACGAACGTCACAAGAAGAAAATGAGCAATAATCAGTGACGGATTTCGCACCCCAGACGCAATTCAATTTTGAGGCCCCCTTCTAAATATTTTCGCTATTCATACATCCTACAGTGTGTGTTCTATACGCGTATGTTTTTTACTCTGGTAGGCACCACACCGGTGGTCCAGAAAAAGTGACATAGGGGAATAACATTGAAAATTAACCAATGTAAAATTATAACTGCCTGACTGTATAAGGTTGTTGATGCTCAGATTGTATTAATTATGAAAATTGAAACTTGTTGGTACAATTATTATTAAGTTTCAATAGATAAAAGTGTTACACACACATCCATGGATATCAAAAATTTACTACTAATTTGTATTTAAAAAATCTAGTAATCTATGAATAATAAAAATTTATTTGTAAATTATTGTAATAGATTTCATTATTGTTTGGTAATAATGCAGGACATTCTGAACGTTTGTTATAATTAATTCCATTCCAAGTATTAGATTTTATCTTTTGGGTTTTCTGGTAATGCCCTGATTGATAAAGTGAATAGAAGAAATCAAATTTTTTGCTTCTGTAAATTGCCTTGAATATTATTATTAAATTTTTTCATGTATGGATGAGAGTATGTAATTAGAGATACTTTCATCAGTAGAGCCCGGTAACTGGTGAGCAATCGCAGCGGCGGTGTGACTGAGTTTTGGTGGGCGGGGAGGGCTGGTCGATTATGATACGACACGACAAATCATCATCACTCAGTTCAGTTTAGCATTGGATAGTGGATAGGGCATATTGATTTTATTGATATAGACGTAGTTATTGATTGTAGTTTTTAGTGAACATGTCGAAGGCTAAAAGGCGACCCTTTCGAGACATAGTAAATAAGTTTATTTCTGACTTTCCCGATTTATTTTACAACGGGAGTAAGATAGTTTGTAAAGTGTGCAAAATAGATTTGATGTCAAATAAGAAGTGGAACTGTACAAGACACGTAAATTCCGCACAGCATAGAAAACGAAAATTGGGCATGCCACCGAGAAGTGCATTTTTTTTTTTATAATTCTTATGTTGATAAACTGTAATTTGTCACTAGGCTTACTTGATAAACAACCGTTTAAGGACGTTTGGTACAAATACAATCCCGAGTTGCGGTTGCCAACGGAGAAAACGGCACGTAAGCATGTTGCATTTGTACGCGATGACGTGGAGAAGAAAATGAAACGCATATTGAAAAAACAGTTTCTTTGGTTATGTGTTGACGAGACAACAGACTGTAAAAAAATTAAATTGTAAATATTATGGTACGCATACTAGACCCTAGTAAACCTACATTACCACTGTTACTAACTAGCCGAAGACTACAATAGTGTACTGCTGCAGCAATTACGAAGGTTGTATTTAGTACGCTGAAAAAATTTCAAATTTCAAAAGATAAAGTGTTGATGTTTATGAGTGATGGCGCAGCGATAATGCGTTCGGTAGGTCGTTCTCTTCTTGAACATGGTTGCAAGTGTTTACATGTTACGTGTAAAGTGCATGTTTTACATCTTGTGGCAGAAACCATTCGACAATGCTCTCTCGAGGTAGATGCATTAATAGCAAGCACAAAAAAGTATTTTTGAAATCTCCCAAACGCCTACGATCATTTCACACAGAGTGTCCTTCGTCAACTACCGAGCCAATTCTTACACGTTGGGGAATATGGTTGCAGGCAGCTTTTTATTATGCTGAACATTTCAAAATAGTAAAAGCTGTTGTTGCACAATTCGATCCTGCCGAAGCTGCAGCTATTAAGGAGAGCCAGTCGAAATTTCAAGATATTTCCGTTGAAACAGATTTAAAAAATATTCGTAGCTACTATATAGGATTAGCTGACGCAATAGACCAATTACAAAATAGATCGTTATCATTATTGGAGCCTCTGCAAATTATGGACGGAGTGCATACACGGCTACTGACTAAACATGACGCAAAATATAATCGCGTTTTAGAAAAGTTCGAGAGTGTGCTACAGAAAGATCCGGATTTTAGCACACTAAAACAAATTCGTGATGGTGTATCGAATAATCCACTAAGTACAAAGAGTATTGTAATCATGCATGTATAACATCGGTAGATGTTGAACGGTCTTTTTCAAAATATACTCATTTTCTCACCACGGCGAACATCGCCCACCGAGACAACTGTGGAAACACATCTAATGGTGTCAACTTTTTGCAACTCTTATCCATATGATGTTAATACTGATAATGGTGCTTCTAGTTTTACTGTTCCGTAGCCAAGGCTGCTTAAAAGGATGAGTGTTTCACTACTTTTCACATATTATAATTATGTATTAGTTCTGTTATTTTTTTTCTATTTTCTTACTATTGTTTTTGTGTACTAGGCAGGTACGACTATGGCACGGCTCCTTGTTACCGGGCTCTATTCATCACTGAAAATGTCGGAATTAATTGCTATATCGATCTCTACAGAAGTGAGCAACGAGTAATGCTCCATATTCTGCGAGGATAGCAGGGATTGACTAGTGGCTATCACACAAGGGGAATTAAATGATGCTACTAACTACGTATATATACCACAATTTCAAATACAGTTACTACCTTCCACAGAGGTACGCTGATGAGCCGTAATACGGCGAAACGCGCGTCCGTACATGGTGGATGTTGGTAGCTTGTTTTATTATTATTAAATTTTTCGTTAAAAATAAAATTATTTAAGAAAATTTGTACCCTTTTTATACCTACTTTATGAAACACAAATCAGTATTAAAATTTAAAAAAGAATTATTTTTTATATTCATGGATTACTAGATTCTTTTGTTTTTAACATTTTTACCTATTGAAACGCAATAATAATACAACCTGAACATCAGCAAACCTTTAAATATAGCCAGGCAGTTGTAATTTCATGTTGGTTATTTTTCAAAGTTATTTTCTTATGTCTCACGTTTTTTGGATCGCCGGTACACGGATTCTTTAATAAAAATACATCAATCTATTTACCACTGTTTATTAAACATTAAAAATATATTGGAATATAATAATATCAATAAAAATTTCTTTTTCGGAATATTAAAAGCAGACTAAATTTATCAATTAGACTTTCATAATCAATTTTTAATTTTGGCGTCAGCTGCGGAAGATCAAGGTGCTATCGAAGAATCTCGCACTATTGCCCCACTCTGTATGTTCGAGTGCAGCCAATATTGCCATTATGGCAAGTGCTACAAGTGGATAAAGTTAATTTTTTTTATGAATTACGATTAAGTTTACTTGTTTTTTTTTTATATTCTGGGTCACTGCTGTATTTGTCGCGCATTAACTAAATTAAATGGGTAAAGGTTAACAACATTGCTTATACGTAACAGACACTTCTAAAAACATCGATAAGTACAGATTTATCAGAAAAGACAAAAACAATGACAGTAGAGGATGAAAGTGGGAAACACAATATAAAGATAGAGGGAAAATATATAGAACAAGTTAACATATTCAAGTACCTGGGAGGAACAATAAATAACAAAGGCAACTTAGAGGACGAAATTCAGAAAAGACTGGCAAAAACAGGACGACTTTACAACGCAATTAAAACTCCATTTTTAAGTAAGAAGGAAATTCCCACGGGAAAGTAAAGCCGAGGTAATTAAAAAAGATGTAAAACCAATACATGCGAATCATGGACAACAAATAGGAGACAAAGAAGTAAAGTGAACAGCATGGAGATGATGTTTCTGAGAAAAATAAAAGGCAAAACCAGACTGGACAGAATTAAAAACGAGACGTACAGAGAAGAGCTCAAAGTTGAAGCAATAAAAGAGACCATACAGCAGGGTCAATTAAGATGGTTTGGACACGTTATGAGAATGGAGGAGGCGAGATTGGCTAAAAAAAGTGTACGAACCGAAAGAAATAGGAAAAAAGAAAAGGGGGAGACCAAAAGTGGAACGTGGAAGTGAAAAATGCTATCGAGATGAGAGGGGTAAAATGGGAGCAGGCAAGAAAAATAACCAGGGACAGGAAAAGGTGGAGAGATTTCTGGAGAAAAAAATCACGGAGCTCAACTGCACAACCCTACACCTCATGGTAGAAGTGTTCTAAGGATTAAGTAAATAAGTAAGTACAGATTTATAATAGCCCTTTTACCTGAAACATAAGTGCAGCAAGTATGTGATACATACAAACTATAGGCACATATTTCTATTGTTATTAAGAAGACACTTTAAAATATTTAAGAGGACAATATGCACATTCTAAAAGTATTTTCAATTATAGGGAGTGTCTCAAAAAATAGTATCGATGGTCAGCTCATTTTTTTAATGGAACATTCCGCATATTCTTGCAGTTTTTTATGTCCATCGATGGGCCCTGCCCTATTCAAGTTGAAAATAGGTTGCCGAGTTACAATATTAAAAAGAAACAAATTGGATATTTCATACTTCTACTTGAAAAATCGCCACATTCGCAAACACGAAGTTCAACAAATAACTATTTCTTCTGAGGTTATGTAAAAGGATTGGTCTTTAAGGAACTACCAACAACAGCACAAAATATGCGCGAAAGAATTGTCAACGCCTTTCGAAGTGTAACAGCGGACATGGGCGGGTCCAAAGAGATTTTCTGGATAGAATAGATAAATGTTTGGAAAAGAATGGGCAACACTTCGAAATTTTTTCCTGTTTTTTTTTTACTTACTCTTCATCCTTACTCCGTAATTTTATTTGTTATTCAATTTGCGTTATTTAAAAAGGTCTTGTAGCGCCCTATTACTTTTTCTCTTTGTGTGTTTATTTTTAGTATTGTTCATTATGCTGGTTGCGTGCTCTGGTTGTCATTAAATTTATTTATTATTATTTAGCGACTTTTTGAACAAAATATATATTTTTATTTAATTAAAGTTCTTTCGTTAAATATCTCTAAAACGACCGCAGAGAGGTGTAAGGTACCCATGTATTAATTGATGTGGAATTTAATTTCCTGTAACATGGAAACATAATATACAAGATGTTCAATTTAAAATGATTGAGAAAAATAGCCGTGAAGTCCATATTGAAAAAATAATTTTGAACGCCCTATATAATATTGCAGCACGGATCTTACAAAAATGAAGCGCCGAAGCCCTAGCAGAAACAGAGTACAAATATTATTTGTTCAACTTCGTGTTTGTGAATGCGGCGATTTTTCAAGTAGAAGTATGATATAGCCAATTTGTTCCTTTTTAATATTGTAACTCGGTAACCTATGATTGGATGTTGCTAATATTTTTAACATGAATAGGGACCATCGATAGGCATAAAAGATTGCAAAAATATTCGGGGTGTTCCATTAAAAAAAATGAGCTGACCATCGATACTCTTTTTTGGGACGCTTTGTATAATTGAAAATAATTTTAGAATGTGCATATTGTCCTCTTAAATACTTTCTGAAAATTTTAACCTCATATCTTCAATAGCAACTGAGAAACAGAAGACCAACGCATTATTGCAGAACCCTGTATAATAATTTAATATTTGTATGGTTAATTTATATAAAATAAACTGTAATTATTACGTTACTAAATCATTAGCGTAAAACTATATGAATGTATAAGAAATGACACGTGCAGAAAACGGGTAAGCAATATGTTTTTTCCATTTCTTCTTCCTTGATCGTTATTCCTAGTAAACATCACTGAACCAATACTAAAATAGTCGCCCACAAATTAATTATAGCTCTATTACAGTTTTTACGGTGCTATTTTTTTATTTTATTCAGCCAGTGTATGAAGGTCATCATAATTTTTAATAATTTAATAATCTACCCATCATTGAGATTGTATAATGTCCTCTGCTTACATTCCAAATTTTATTTGAATTGTGATATGATAAACATGATAAGAAATGATAGTTAATACTTGTACAATTATAGATATCTATTAGCCATTATTTTTGTATGTGTATGTATCTGTATGGTAATTATGTTTATTTCGCATAATTTAATTTTACTTCTTATCTTGTGTAAGACGAAAAAGAGTTTCTATGCTAAGGAAAAGGTGTTCAGAATCTTACTACAATGTGCTATTCAACAAGGTGGATTTGACGTTGTGTCCTCAATGGTTTGCTACCTCAAATTCCTACAACTTGTTACCATGACTTGCAATTACGCGCAGTAGTCACACTTAGGAAAATCAACTTTTTAATGGGCATGTGTAAATGTAGCTTGTTGCTTGCTCACCACCAGATACTAGCAGGGGCCAAAATGTTAAATGGGAGAATTTTTGTTCGAGCTCTTATTGACTATAACTATCACGCAGTGTATGAAGTGTCCCGGTAAGAAGCTGGCGGCGCTATGTTACCCGTGTTTACTACCATTACTCACTAAGGAACTGTAATATCATCAAGGTTAGTGAACTTAAATCATCCGCGAAACATGATTAATTGTTTATAGTCTTCGTACATATACAGTATTATCTAAACAATCATAAATTACATAATTTACATTTTTATTACAAGTTCCTCCGCTCGCACATGTACCAAGAGTTAGTCAGAACCTCTCGGATCGCAAGTTCACAATCAGGGTGAAAGACTCTGGATGCCGGCGTGCCCCAGAGATCGTTACTTGCCCCATTATTGTTTAATATTTACATGACAGATTTGCCGACGACTGATAGAGTGAGATTGGCCACTTATGCGGACGACGCGGCGATCTACGCGATCCACCAAAAGGAAAAAATTTAAATGCTCTATTATCTAGAGAGATATCAACAATATGTCTGAGTGATGCAGTAGATAGCGGTTGAAGTTCAACTCGTCGAGGACCTTCGCCTTTCGATTTATCTGTAGGTATCTGAAGTTGGAACTCGTTAGGCGGTTACTATGTCATGAACACATCCAACGCACTAAGGTGAAGATTCAGAGAATGATCGTAGCAAATAGGCTACACGAAAGAAGAGGCGTATATACCTCTCCGTTCTACTACCAAAAATCTTGTATGGCACATCCCTCAGTACACTCTTTCGACAATTTAAATTTAATTAGATATCAATTAATGAAATTCTACGAGCATTAAAACTGGAAAAGAGAAAACTAACCTGGAATTATCACGACCCCATATACAATTCTGTGTTTATATATTACTTTCACCTCGTATTTATGGTACGATTTAAACGTTAAACGCTTGGAAAATGGGAACACAGCCAAACACGTGTTACCTGGATGAATATCTTGATTCAAAGTGAGAAATTAATTAGCGTCCTTTCACTTGTTTATTTCAATTACGATAGCGATTGTTTAAACACAGCAAATTTGCATAACTATTCTTATCGAAATATAATTTGATAATGCATTTCCAACGAATATTCTTATTTTTAAAAGTAGCATAATACATACCATGCGGTGACGCAACTGGAAGACTAAATCTATGCTACTCTATGACATATAACACCGCCAACAATTGTACAATAATAAAATATACTGACGTACAAGACGTTTACATGAAGAACGATATTTAATTTTCAAAATTACGCTAGAAATACCTCTAATTTATACTGTCACTTGTAGAAAAATATTCCATTGCAATTGAAGATTTAAGATGTGAGGAAAATGAACAGGAGAGACTTACCCGTTCATCTATATTCGTCGTTGACTGGACTTAAACTAATTCCCTAGCACCCCCGCTCCAGCGATAGGAGGCCTTAAAAGCTAATAGCCGCCAGAGGGATTTTGATGTTGAACGACATACTGAAATCGCTATACGTGCCGCTAATGACAGCTACGTTCGAAGTTGTAAATTATAACATTACAGTGCATATACATGTATGCAGAATCGATTACTAAAGCTGGCCACGAGCGGTACCGCGCAGTAGCGTAGAGTCGATCAGGCCTCGCGTTCCACTAGAGTTATTCTGCTAATAGAGATGTTTGCTGCCGCAAATAATTTCGCTCATCTTTTAAATAAAAATTAAATAACACGTGCTCAAACACTTACCATTTTAAGAGTCCTCCGTGAAATCACAAAGTGAATAATGTCTCTTAAATATCTGCAACATTAGATATGTTTCAACTGTTGTTTCGGCAAAACTAGTACGGCATGAGGAAAAAATGCGTTTATATGCAGAGAACGAACGTTCTACATCTAGTGACGTAATATTTGCGTAAGTAAAATAACCTTTCAAATAACTTAACGATTCTGTTGACGCATCTTCACAAATGTGTCTTAATGTGCCAAAATCAGAATTTTTCTCAAAAACACTTTCAAATTTTTCTAGAACAGAAACATTTTTTGCGTCTTCAATCGCGCATAGCTGTGCGTGAACATGTTGCACTATTTGTAGAGATTCTTCTAACGGCACCCCAGGATTTTGTAATTTTTCCTATTGCATCTGCTAGTCCGAAGTAAATGTCGTGAATGATTTTTAAATCCATTTTAACCTGACTATCTTGAAATTTCGACTCGCTTTTCTGGATAGCGGCAGCTTCCTTTGTATCGAATTGTAAAACTACGTTCTTAATATTGTAAAAATATTTATGATAATAAAACGCGGCCTGCAGCCATGTTCCCCAACGAGTTAGAATAGGTTCTGGTGGCTCTGGTATACGGGGGCACAGTCTGCGAAATTCGCGAATACGTTTCGGTGATTTGACAAATACTGCTTTGGTATGCGCTATTAAAGCGTCTACCTCAGGATAACATTTTCTGATACTATCCGCCACAAGATTGAGAGCATGAATTTTACACGTAATGTGTAACAAATTAGCAGAATGCTTTTTAAGAGACCGGCCTACAGAAAGCATGTTTGCAGCACCATCACTCACTAACATCAAGAGTTGGTTTGTTGAAAGTTCAAACTTGTCCAATGTATTTAACACTAGCTTTGAAATTACTTCGGCAGTACACTGTTGTATTCGTTTGGAGACTAATAGAATTGAAGGTGCCGATTGATGAGGTTCCAATTTGCGTGCCATTACATTAAGAACAGAATTTTTCTTCCGATCTGTTGTTTCGTCGACACATAACCACAATTTTTGATCTTTCAACTCCGATTTTATTTTTTGTTCAATATGTTCGCGCGCAGATGGCACAATTCTTCGTAACGATGTTCGACTTGGTAATTTGCACTCCGAATAGTTATTCCAAAAGCAAATAAATGGTTCCTTGTCTAGTAAATTAAACGGTATATTACATGCGATAAACGTAACGCATAAATTAAATATAAATTTTTCATTGTCTCGTGCGCAATTTCTTTTTGAGACATGCTTCTCACTATTTACGTGTCGTAGACAATGTTGTTTGGACCAACACATTAACAGGATTTTACAGATTACACATTTAATTTTAGCACCTTCATATATTAAGTCTAGAATTTCTGCAATAAATTTTCGAAGTTTGTCCGACCGCGGTCGTTTTGCTGACGAAATCATAATTTTTCTACCGTTCCTCTCGGTCCGAACTGATTCTACGTCGATGCGCGATACCGCTCGTGGCCAGCGTTACCGATTACTGTAATGAATATGGAAGCACCGTCTATCCTTACCTAAAGGATTATAGAACTATAGATTCAATTTGGAGTAAAGTAATTATAAAGAGAAAATAGTGACGTTCATACAGTGACGTTTGTGCTGATAACATTTTCGTTGGTGTACGTAATGCTGAACTCATGCAGCGAACCTATCCTAACCTTGATTTTGGGAATGACACTTTCCTTCAATATCTTGTTTTCCACTTGCAAAATCTGTTTTCCTTTGTACACACATTTTTTTATGAAAGAAACATTTTGTTGCATATGGAGTCTAGTATATAACAGAATTAGGACATTCCTTTTGTACATTGTAACCATACAGGTATAATTGCTAATAATGCATTGCAGGTTTATCTACCCATTCTCATTCACTTCTATTTTCGAAATATTTCAAAGGCATTAACAAAAAGATCCCAAATATTTTGAATCCAGATACCATTGAATATCTTGCACTAAAATTGTGAATATTCTTTTTTGCTTCTATAATGTTACATATGTCTATGTGAATGTGCCGCAAAATTGATAGCGTTTTTTTCATTCTTATTTATTCCTGAAACAAATGATCAAGTATTCAATATTTAGTAGTTGGTTCCACAACAGCTGCTCACTAATTACATATTGATCATAGTACAGGTTCTATTGGGGCGCATGTTGTGATCGGTATTATAATTAGTTCGTGTTTGTTGGAACTTTTATTACAAATATATAAAAAAGTCAAGTTTCCCGCTATTTTGGCGTAGTTCCCCGACAAGTTGAGTCGTCTATTAGGAAAAACCTATAATGGGCAGATATTACAATGTAGGCATACTAAAACGAAGTTGTTATGTATAGTTCTCATACTGAAAAAAAACGGGCAATACAAACAGATAATAAAGACGATGTTAATAAGCTTTTAATATCTGATGCATGCTAATTGCAGTATATTTTTGTACCTCTTATTAAAAATCTGGTTAAATAATAAAAGGTATAATACATTGTATTAAAAGATATTACTTCTCATAGCTCGTAATTTAAATTTTTTGTGTGTACAGTCATAGGGAATGTGTGACAACTTTAAAAGTCAAACAGTAAGACACAACATAGAAACATAGTTAAATGCATTGATGGCATTCGACTATGTAAGTAAGCAGTATGTGGTTTTGAAATCTAATGATGATTTGCAAAAAAAAGTAAGTTATCTAATCCGTGACTAAGCTGCTTTTTGATTAGATGATTTAACGCTTTCTGTTTTGTTTTCAATTTACTCATTGTCAGTCATAATTCTCTCTTATAGTAATTATTAGAGACGGGATTTTAGGACGTAAAAAACAGCTAAAAAGGCCCTTTTTTAGGCCTTAAAAACTATGTATTTAGGACGAAAAACTGTGATTTAGGCATGTTAGGCAAATACCTAAAAAAAACGGTAAACACAAAAATCATTTTATTTTAAAAAAACATGAATAAGAAGACGATATTTAATGTAATTTTAGGTACATTTCAGCCATAAAAAGAAATAAAACATACAAATTTTAACTAATAACTAAAATATGTAGATTCATTTGGTTTAAAATAATAAATAAATTAATTAATCGCCGTGTAACATGTCCTCAAATTTCGCGTTTGCGTAGCACACAAGATGTTTTTCCAAGTTGTCGTTAGTAAAATTTGTTCTTCGGTCGGAAAACAGCAGTTTGTACGAAGAAAATGAACGTTCTACGTCACACGAGGTTGTAGGACAAAACTTAAATATGGACCAGTCAGCTGTGGTATGAGCGGTAGCTTCAACTGCTTTGCCACTGAGCAGCTCAGCAAACTCGTTAACCGTTTTGAAACCTGGATTTTTCGAAATCACTGGGGCATTCTTGAGAGCTGCTTCGGCATTATTAATTACTGCAACAGAATCTGTAAGAGGAAGGCCGAATGTTTCTAATCTTTTGATGTTATCAATGAGAAATTTATAATGCGACTTGATGTATAAAAGATCGTTTTTGACATTTTGATTGGAAAAGTATTCTTGCGCTTGCTCAATACAGTTAGCTGAATCTTTGTCAAACGATATTACAACCTAAAACAAAAAGCGTTAAATAAAAACAATGTTACTTAAAAATTTTGCTAAAAAAGTACTTACTGATTTTATTGCTTCGAAATTATTAGCATAAAAAACTACCGCCTCTAACCAAGTTCCCCAACGTGTTAAGACAGGTTCGGGAGGCAAAGGGAGATCTGGCAGATTTTCTTTATACACTGCCACACGCAGTGGAGCTTTTAAAAAGACTCTCTTGGTATTTGAAATTAAACCATTAACATTAGCATATTGATTTCTTAGACATTCACACACCAAATTGAGTCCATGTGCAAAACATGTTAAATGATTAAGATTTTTATAAAAAATCTTCAAATTTGTACCACATTTGAACATATAAGCACCATCCGTGACTAAAAGCTTGACTTTTTCGTACTTAATTCCATCTGTTGGCCACAAAATACCTAAAATACGAGAGTTGCCTTTAACTTAAATATCTAGCATTAAATTTACAATATTATTCAAGTAAGTTTTTTGTATAATATATCTTACCTAATGCTTGGTTCACGAATCTTGCCATTGTATTGCAATTTGTTCTTTCAAGTTGCTTTGTAGCCAGTAAATACGGTTTTCCTGGTGTTTCAGAACAAAGCTTACCCACAATCATATTTGCCATAATACGACCTTTAGAGTCAGTCGTCTCATCTATAGATATCCAAATATCGTTGTTACCAACATCTTGCAGAAAGCGTTTTCAAACCCAATTCATTACGTAAAATATGAACTACTCGTTCCTAAGAGATGCCCACGGCTTCCTCAATTTCACGCACTTTTATTCGGCGATCTGCCAAAACCATGTCATGGATTTTGTCCACAATTTCTGGCGTGGTAGCCGTTTTCGGACGTCCTGAACGTGGTCCATCACTTGTATGCGTGCGGCCAAGCTTGAATTCCGAAATCCAAAAACTCACGGTGGAAAATGAAGACGATGAATCCCCAAGAACGGCATCTGATTTCCGTTGCGGTTTTCCTTTCCAAATAGAAAAATTTGATGACTGCTCGAACTTCGTTTTTATCCATAATTGAAAACACAAAAATGTACTTGACTTCAATGCTTGCCAAAACCAGACTATTTTACAGATCGATTTGACATTTGCAGTCAATTGATATGAAAGAGTTGCCAGCACAACGACATAAAGTATTTAGAAAAAAGCAACCCCCTAGCAGCGATTCCGAAAACTCGTCAATCTACCCTCGTGTAACATAAAAATTGAATTTTGCTGTAAGAAGAAAGATTATGTGAAATAGTAGGGTATATAAATTTTACATATTTATTTTTCATAAAGTTATAAGTAGAGCAATGCAACTGCGCTGAAAGCCAGTGGCGGACGCATAGAAGTTTACACAAAATAAATTAAATGTGATACGTGCTCAAACACTTACCGTTTTAAGAGTCCTTCGTGAAATCACAAAGTGGATAATGTCTATTTAATATTTGTAACATTAGATATGTTTCCAAAGTTGTTTCGGCAAAGTGAGTGCGGCGTGAAGAAAAAGTGTTTTTGTATGCCGAAAACGAACGTTCTACATCTAGTGACGTTATATTGGCGTAAGTAAAATAATCTTTCAAATAACTTAACGGTTCTGTTGACGCACCTTCACAAATTTGTCTTAATGTGCCAAAATCAGAGTCTTTATTTAAAACACTTTCAAACCTTTCTAAAACACAAACATTTCTTGCGTCTTCTATCGCGCATAGCTGCGCGTGAACATGTTGCACTATTTGCAAAGATTCCACTAACGACACCGAAGAATTTTGTAGTTTTTCTATCGCATCCGCTAGTCCCACGTAATTGTTCTGAATAATTTCCAAATCTGTTTTAACTTGACTATCCTGAAATTTCAAGTAGCTTACCTTGACAGCCGCAGCTTCCTTTGGGTCGAATTCTAAAATCACGCTCTTTATATTCTCAAAATATTTAAGATAATAAAATGCAGCTTCTAACCATGTTCCCCAACGAGTAAGAATAGGTTGTGGTGGTTCAGGAATACCGGGGCATAGTCTATGAAATTCCCGAATACGTTTTGGGGATTTTACAAACACAGCTTTTGTATGTGCTCTTAGAGCGTCTACCTCGGGATAACATTTTCTGATACTATCTGCTACGAGACTGAGAGTATGAATTTTACATGTAATGTGCAACAAGTTAGCACAATGTTTTTTAAGAGATCGATCTACAGCAAGCATGTTTGCGGCACCATCACTCATAAACATCAACAGTTGATTTGTTGACAGTTCAAACTTTTCCCATGTATTTAACACCAACATTGAAATTACTTCGGCAGTGCATTGTTGTATTCGTCTGGAAGCTAGTAAAATTGAGGGTGACGGTCGATGTGGTTCCATTGTGCGTACCATTACATTAACCACCGAATGTTTTTTACGATCTGTTGTTTCGTCCACACATAACCACAGTTTTTTATCTTGCAACTCCGATTTAATTCTTTTCTCGACATGCTAGCGAGCAGACGGCACAACTCTCTGTAATGTTCTCTCACTTGGTAACTTAAAGTCCGAATATTCATTCCAAAACGAGACGTATGCTTTCTTCCTTCGTAAATGAAATGGTAAATTACATGCAATAAACACATAAATTAAATTTAAATTTGTCATAATCTCGTGTGGAATTTTTTTTTGAAACATGCCCTGCACTATTTACGTGCCGTAGACAATCACTTTTCGACCAACACATTAAATCTATTTTACACACTACACATTGAATTTTAGCGCCATCACACTTTAAATCAGGCATTTCTGCAATAAATTCTCTTATTGTGTCCAACTTTGGTCGTTTTCGCGACGTAGGAAACATTTTCAAAACAAACGTAGAACTACGATATAGTATACGACAGCGTAGATGCACACACAACAGATCGGCTTTCGAGTCGCAGTTATACTGACGCTTATACCGAATTGTCCCGGCCGTGTTTATTTTGTGTAAACTTTTATGCGTCAGCCACTGGCTTTCAGGGCAGTTTGCGTTGCTCTAGTTATAAGGCTACACAAGAAAGGTAACATAATTAAAGTAAAAAAATAATAAAGAAGAAACGTAATACTAGAATCACATTAACTAATACTTGCAAAGTAATTGATGTTTTTCAAAATTTTCTATTAAAAATTTGTGGCGATTGTCGGTATACATATGTTTGAACACAGAAAAACTCATTTCTACGTCGACTGATGTCATAGGACAATGCTTGAATATTTGACATATTCGTGGATCTATATGTAGTTCGACATCCGCACTAAAATTACCATAAAAAATTTGAGAAACATTTTTCAGCTTTTTGTATCCTACATTCTTGTCAAGAACTGAAGCTAATTTTTTACATATCGTATTCCCTATCTTGCCCTTCACCATTTGGCATTTTTTTTTCAAAATCATTTACTAAGTTCACTGAATCAAGTAAGGACAAATTTTTGCTTTCGAGCTTCGCAATTGTCGTATCTACAAAATTGTAATTGGTTTTGATAAAAGTTAATTGTTGAGTTAATAATGATGACTTTAAAATACGCTTACTATTTTCAAGGGCAACGCACGAGTTGTCACATACTATAGGTTTGATTTCTCTGATTATTTACACGTTGATTTCGTGTAAATAATCAAGTACCCCATTTAGTTACAACCGATTGTGGCGGTAAGGGAATTCTTAAAGGTGCTTTAAGTTTGCATAAAACATTTCTAGATTGCCTACAGCCTTAACCATATAATTAGCTAGCATTCTCGGTTAATATTAACAAAAATTTTTCACATGGAATACTTTGGGTAGAAAAAATTAGATATGATTTAGTTGCGTATTCTTCGTGTAAAACACCTATAAGCAAATTTGCAATGTAACGATTAGAAGAGTCTGTTGTTTCATCAACTACAACATAAAAATAATTATTCCCAATAATATTACGTATTTCCGGTTAATCTGCTAATTGTAGGTAAACAAGTAAATATCAAGGAACATAATGTGATGGTTTTTCCAAATTACCTGACATTAATGCCGTTCGTTATAATAAATATCGTACGATATGAAAGTAAATGCAAATTTTTTAAAAATTGAATTATTTTCCTAAAAATGAAAATTTGTGAATGAATATGCAATTTTTAACAAAATATGAAACAAGTACGAGAAATATTCAACTTATGCAAAAAAATTCTTTGTTTACCCATATTTTAGTAGTAAATATGTTGAAATGAAAAAGGGTAGGCATACATGCAAAAAATACAAGATATGCATTTTTCATAAAGTCCGAAGCCTAGTGATAAAGTACGAAATGTGTAGTTAAGATCCAGATACATTTTAAGAATTTTAAGTAAAAAATGCTTTATTTTAAGAAAATTAATCTATTGATTTATGAACTGGAATTAAGATAATGTTTACATGTACGCATGAGGAAATCTAATTAGATATCCCCATTTGTACATTTTTGTCGAATAAATTACTGCAAACGCCTCTACAGAACTGAACAAATCGTATTGTTACAAATTCTGACGCGACAGTAGCCCCAACTACTGGCTTAAACCGCCATATGTTAATTAATTAATTGAAACGTAATGCCATCACCTATCCACCATCCATGGACGCGCGTTTCGATGTTATACATCTCATCAGCATAGCTTTGTGGAAGGTAATGGCATTTCAATATTTTAAATCGTATATATACGAAGTAGATGTTTACATGTACGCATGAGGAAATCTAATTAGATATCTTCATTTGTACATTTTTGTCGAGTAAATTACTGCAAACGCCTTTACAGAACTGAACAAATCGTATTGTTACAAATTCTGACGCGACAGTAGCCCCAACTACTGGCTTAAACCGCCATAGGCTAATTAATTAATTAAAACGTAAGAGAATGTAGTTACTATCCTTAAGAAAATATTGTTTTGTGTTATAATGGCTATTTATTTATACTAAGAATCGTTTTCTTCAAATTTTCTGCAAGATTTTCTTGAATCAAGTTAACAAATGTCTTAAACAAAGAAATACAATTATTTCATTAGTGTATACTTCTCTTAAGCGGAGAAAGAAACGCTAAGAAAATTTTTTTTTTGATTTAAAACAGTTATTGTATTGCGGATAATTGAAACAGTAATTATCTTTAATTAAGGCGGACAGCTTTGATACAAGTAAACGTTTCTCTGCGTGTATTTGTTCTAATTTCAGTTGTTTGTCGATGTTAAGTTTATCGCTTTACTATTCCAAAAATATACAGGAGTTTAAATGTCACTAACTGTACATAATGTTTATAGTTATAACTGTTATAAGGCTTGCTCTTTTTCTAAAAGAAGTACACAAATTAAACTTAATTAAGAAGAAGGTGACATTTAATAGAGCTAATTGAAATAGATAATTATTAGTAATTATACATATTATGATAAAATAGTAAAAACACGTAATTTAGTTTTGACTTACATTGAAAATATATGTATTTAAATTGAAAATCTGGTTTCTTTATAAAAGTAGATATTAGATAGGTTTTCATATATCTAGAGAAAAAATTTCTGATAAACATTCTTATTTAACCCTCCGGTTGCCGGGTGGTTTGAATTTCTCACTATTTGACGGGTGGGGTCCCAGAAGCCTTAACTTTTACGTCGCGTTTGGTGCTTAATCCCAACTAAATGTTTCTGATTTAGTGTTCACTTGTTACTTTCGATAGTTTTATGCTTCTGAGACGGAAAATGCTCAGTAGAAAAAAATTGGTCTAGATGTTATTATTTATTATACAAACCACAATAACAAAAAACCAATACCCACCTACAAACTTCCAAAAAGCAACGGAAGAAGAAATAAGACAAATTATACAAAAATTAAAACAAAGCACCAGGATTTGACGCAATCACCAACAAGATCTTAAAAGAAAACAAAGAAAAACTCACCCCGATTTTAGTAAATATAATAAACAAGATATTTCAGAATGGCATTTACCCAGACTACATCAAACAAACTATCATCAGACCCATACACAAAAACGGAGACAAAGAAAAAACCGAAAATTACAGGCCAATAGCACTACTATCAACTTTAAACAAAATCCTAGAAAAGTGTATCCAAACTAGAATATCCGCACACCTTACACAAAGCCAAATAATAAACGAGCAACAATATGCCTTCCAAAAAAATTCCGGAACAACATCAGCAGCCTTAGATATGATCAGTGAAGTGAGAACCAATTTAGAAAAAAAAAGAAACAGTAATAGCAATTGACATTGACATGAAAAAAGCTTTCGACGCAATCTGCAAAACCTACCTAATCCAAAAACTGCCATCCCTAGGAATACAAAATAAAGAACTAACACTAATAGAAACCTATATAAAAAACAGAAGCCAAACAACACAAATAAACGGCGAAAAAAGCAACCCACTCACCACTGAATACGGAATACACAAACGACCTCTTAGAAATAGCATTCAAAGGAAAAATCTTCGCGTATGCAGATGGCATATGCCTAATATACACAGGAACAAAACAAAAGACCCTACAAAACAGCATAAACGAAGACATCAATAAAATAGAAGACTGGTGCTACAACAACCTACTAACGATAAACCAAGACAAAACTAAATACATGATTTTCACACCAACAAAACAAAGACACAAATTCAACATAAAGATCAAAGACCAAGAAATAGATGAAGTACAACATATCAAATACCTGGGAATAACAATACAAAACAACCTAAAATGGGACAAGCACATAAACCAATTAGTAAAGACCAACACAAAAACCATAGCGGCACTAAATAAACTACGGAACATCCTCCCAAAAAACATGAGAAAACCAGTATACCACGCAATATTCACATCAAGAAACAACTATCTAATAAACATATGGAGCAACATAACTAAAAGAAACAAATACCATACAACGACAGCAGAACAAAATCCTAAAAATACTCTACTCATTAGACAAAAAACCCCAACCAATGAAGTATACAACAAAACACAAGAACCTGACATATAACAAAGGATAACACTAAATAACTTACTCTTATTATACAAAATAAAAAACAAACTAATAAAAACCAATATCAAATTCTCAATAAGCAATCAAATCCACACACACAACACCAGACAACATTTGCACCTAAAAACAGAAAGAACAAGGCAGAAGAACAACAAAATAGAACCAGAAATAAAAAACAAAAACTACACCAACTTAAAAAAAAACATAAAACAAAGGACTTTAAAAAACAACATCTAAATATAAAACACGAACGCGATCATAAGAAGGAAAAAAACCAACCAAGAAGAGCGACATAGAAAAATCAACCGAACAGCCCTCGATACCAATAACTCGAGACGGAAAACAACCCACTCTCGAGGCGAAGACAGAGGGCACAGCAATATTATATGTAAAAAAGTATACATATGTAAAAATACGTATACTATGTAGACATATATTTCAAAAATAAAATCTATTTCACATTAAAAAAAAAAAAAAAACGTTATATTTTTAACAATGTGTACGAGAAATGGTTATTTAAGAAATAGTAAAAGTCTAATACAAAGAAAAGTTGTTTAAATGTAATGTCATTAATGATACAGAAATCCTATTAAATCAAAAATGTGTTCATAATTCTAACAGTACACAAAATATTGGCTCTATAAAATAGTCACTGCAGTTTTTCTGCACAGTCAATACAGCACGGTTGTGTATGCTCTAGGCAAACGCAAACTTTGCAGAAATAACGTGGTTTTCCGTCCTTACAGTATTTGCACCTTTTTCGCGTGGAGGACGACGTCTGGGGTTGTTCTGTTGTAATCCCTGCCAATTCCCCTGCCAGTAATAGCGTTTTCCGTGGTAAGTTAGGCGTATTCGCGCGTATTTTCATAGTTTCGCGCACTAACTCTTTTCTAGAAAGACACGTCTGCTTTTTGAGGCATTAATTCCCCCTACATTTAACATGCCGAAGAAAACAACAAGCGGCCGCCGTCTTGTGTTACGAGCAAGATTGTAAGATGTAATCATCCTGTCAACTACATCAATCCCACTTTTCGTGCTATTATATTCGGTTTTTTATCTTCACCACTAGTTTCATCTATTTTGTCGTCGTAATGCATCGATGAAATAACCACGTTTTTTGATTTTTTTGGAACGTAAGAAGTCACTGCCATATCATTATGATATGCAAAAAACGAAGACTTTACAGGCCTCTCTTCGATGTTGGCAATTTTTTTCGGCAATGATTTTCGATTGGCTTGTATTGTACCAACCACTGTTAGTCGATGCTGACCTAACAATTCACTTACAACTTTCACACTAGTAAACCATCGGTCCATGCTTACATTTCTCTCAGTTCCTGAAATATGATCTAATGACAGCTGCAGCGGAATTATCTTGCTGAAACGGCCCTTCAGGTTGACGCCCTGCATATATTTCCATATGTGACGTATAAAATGTTCATGCATCCACTATGGAAAACACTTTTCTACCGTATTTGTTTGGTTTGTTGGGAATGTAGATTCTGAAGCTGCATCTTCCACGAAATCCTAGCAACATTTCATCTAGGGTCACGTACTCCCCCACAGAATAGTGTTTTTTAATTTGTTCGTTGAATTTTTCAAACGCTATTCTCACAGCGGCTCCAGTTTCTTTCGCTCCTCTCTTGTATCAGTGTTGTCGAAACGTAAACATTTCATCAGAAACTTCTATAAATTTTTTTAAATTCCTGAGTCTCTATATAGCTTCCTATCTTTAATGACACGGATTGGGTCTGTCAGGCCCAATGCCTTTGCAACACGCAAATGGCAGGGCTTACAATTTAAAAAGATACAACGCAAGTTGTTGTCATTAAAGATAGGAAGCTATATAAAGACCCAGGGATTTAAAAAAATATTTATAGAAGTTGCAGCAAGAACACGATTTTGCGAAACTTCATAGACCCAGCCCGTCAAACGGAGGGTTAATTGATTACCGAAAATATTTTAAAGTTGATGGCGTTGTATCCATTTATATTACATTGGAAATTGCTAAAATTACATTTTTTTTTGTCTCCACTGCATATGTTATTGAAACGAGTCCTATTTAGTTTTTGTTTGAAACGGAAATTATGAATAAATACATTAGAAATAAGATTAACTGCAAATAGTACAAGTAACTAAGCATAAATTATTTTGATTTGTATAAATCAAGCACGTAAAATTATTGATGTATAATCTTGATTAACTTACAATTAGATTACTGAGCTTGTTTATGCTAAACGATTATAGAAAGAGTGTATCAGTATACCACGCATAGTTATATATGTACATTACAAAAAAGTAAATGCTATGATAATAATCTTTAAAGCGCAACACTACTAGTCGTACATTTTTTATATGTTTAATCATGAAATAGGAAAATATTCCCGATATTTTGGTAACCACAATTAAAAGAATAGATATTACCAGCGATACGAAATATCAGGCTTCTTAATATAATTTATTATGTCTTTCATTTTCTAGTGACGGCTAGATTTAAAAAGCACGTACCAAGTATGAAAAAGTCCCATAATTGTAATAAAGCTCATTAGAGTTATAATGAAGCATATTAACATGGTGGAAAAGGTTATTAATTCACTTTTATTATCTAGGCTCTATTATCTATTTCTTTGCATATAGGGACAGCCAGATTTTTTAATAAGAAATATTATAATATTATTGTCATTTTTATGTAGTACAAACTATAATATTAGATTATAAAAATTGTATTCTAATTCAGTGTATATACATGTTATTAACAAGATCAAATAACTTTAATGCACAGTAATACTCTGAAGTTTACATAATACATATGTGGGCCCGATGAAAATCGTGTTAGTCGTGGTATAAATATAAATTTTGTTTAATTGGGACCGAGGACTAAAAAAAACAGTAGTTTAGAAGAATATTTTATAAAATTGCAATTCATATTAATATAAATTATTAAAAAAATAAATGAGTTACGTAAAAGTTAATTTGATGTCAGTGGCTTCATAAAATCTAACAAATTCGTTTGACGACAGTTTTCTTTTTTCTCGCAGAATTTCTTCTAAGCTAATAGCAAGCTAATATATTTTTTATTCCTTGTGTTGTATAGCTATAACTTCCTCGTAGGAGTCTATGTTTTCTAAAATTTTGAAGCCCCTTTCAATTGACCTAAGACCTTCTGTCAAGCTTGTAATTGTCATGTGCTTTTCTGGTGGATCTGAGTCGCATACTTCACTGACGTTTCGCTCGCGCCATTCTAGCAGTTCATCAATTGTCAGCTCCGGACTATGTGAATCCAATAGCTTGTTGACATCATCACCACTGACTTCTAAATCTAATTGCTTGGCAAGATTAACAACTTCTTCTATCACATGAACGATCTGACCAGTTTCTGGTGTTGTTTCTATCTCGTTTATGAAGAAAAAAAACCGACAAAGTTTCTTTCAGACACTATTCAATGCTTTTTAGAATCTTCCAATGATTCTTACGGCATCCAAAATATTGAATTATTTCCAAAAGTGTTTAACAGTCATCTCACTGTTTGCGCCACAGCTTCGTTTATAAGTGTAAACGATCGCCTCGTGTAATAAGCCTTGAATGTTTTAATGATTCCCTGGTCCATCGGTTGAAGCAAGCTGGTTGTGTTTGGCGGCAAAAACACAACTTTTACATGTGGATTGAAATCAATTAGGATGGATGGAGGGTGACCGGGTGCATTGTCAATTATAAGCATCACTTTAAATGGAATTTGTTTAGACATGCAATAACGTTCCACTTTTGGTATGAAGTGGTGACTAAGCCAGTCCTGAAAACCGGAAGCTGTTCCCCAAGTATTATAATTTGACTTACAAATCACTGATAAGATAATTTTAGATATATTTTTAAGGTTTGGGTTTTCGGAGCGGCAAATTAAGAAAGGTTTTAACTTGCAGTCACCGGCTGCATTCCCATCACTGTCAAACGGTTTTTAGGTAACTTAAAGCCTGGAAAGAGTTTTTCTTCGCGTACGGTAAAGGCTCTTTTAGGTATTTTCTTCCAGAACAGGCCAGTCTCATCCACGTTAAATTCAGTTTCACTGCTATAATCATCTTCTTCTATCATAGCCTTGAGTATCTCGGGAAAAGAAGATGCATTATCGACACTTACCGCCTCTCCTCTTTCCGCGATGCTGTGCGACTGGACCATGCATTACTTTTACTTGATTATCACACTATAACTTCAGCATTATTTCCATCTCAGCAATAATTCCAAGACGTTTACGAATTATGCTTGAGTTCAAAGATTTAGCATTTTTTACCGCACCGACAATTCTTTCTTTCTCTTTTATGATTGTCCTTACTGTGGATTCTGGCAGCTCAAATTTCTTTGCCAATTCACAAATTTTGCGTCCAAAAATTGTTCGTGCCCTTCACACCTCGAAGACAAGCTGAATAGCTTTGGCTTCACACTCAATTTTAATTGAGGTTATATTTGAAATTCAAAACCAGGTGAAAACAAAATGCTAAGGTTAGATATTTGTTTGGTTGACAGGCGTAGCGTATAAAGTTGTAGTTCTTCAGCGTTCCATTCGTAGACGGTCAGAGTACGATGCCATGGGGTTGTCAGGATCTGCACCTGACAATCCTAGGGGATTGTACTTGTGAAAGGAAAGCAACCATGTCTACCAAAAACTAACAAATTTGCACGAACTTACTGTAGTTCGATAAAGTTAAAATATAATGATTTGAGAGCTATTGAAAGAGAGCAAGTTTATGTATCTGTGGAATCATGGAAAACGAACAATACAAGTTAGTGATTCGATTGCTTTTTTTGGATGGGAAAACGTATGCAGAAATCAAAGAGGAGTTAGATGCAGTTTGTAAATACCATGCACCTTCGATGACTTCCATCATATACTGGTTTAATGAATGTAAGCGTGGCCGAACATCCGTCATTGATGAGGAACGGCCAAGTAGTCCCATTGAGGTGACTACCGACGATATGATCTCTAAAGTTTATGATATCGTGTTAGTAGACCGCCGCGCCGGGTGGAGATTAAAGAGATTACTAATATGGTAAACATCTCAATTGAACGTGTGCAAAACATCCTTCACGAAAAATTGAGTATGAGAAAGCTTGCTGGCATATTTAAACACAATACGTGTGAGTTTCTGCGGCGTTAGGTAACTGTAGATGAGACATGGATACATCACTACACGCTAGAAACCAAAGGTCAGTCGGCAAAATGGATTTTTTCCCGGCAAAGGTGCACTAAGGAAGGCGAAGACGATCAGCCGGAAAAGTTTTGGCGATGATTTTTTGGGATTCGCAAGGCAGAATCTTAATTGACCATTTGGGGTACTATGCTAATTTATTGGACCGATTCAACGCTGGACTAAAGAGAAACAAGTCTCACCTAGGGAAGAACAAAATTCTTTATCATGATAACGCCCCGGCAATTACGACAGCAAAACTAGTCCAGTTACGGCACTAATTGGTTCATCATATTAACCAGATTTGGTCTCCTGTGAATTCTTTCCTTTTCCGAACTTGAAAAAATGGTTTGGCGGAAAACAGTTCGCATCAAATGAAGAGGTCATTTCCGAATTTCTGTCAAATTCTCTCCTACCAACACTTTCCTTTGCGCGGAAATTTCAAATATTCTTATTAGATATCCATATATTATTTTTACCGAAAGGAAGCTGGTATTTAGTGGAAGATGAAACAGTTTAACTCTTGAAGAAACTTCTTCTGATAGCAGTTTAATTTCAAATATTCAAATAAAAATTTCAGGGTTTGTACATACAAGCAAGAAATAGTATTTAAAAATAGTTGCTTAAATTTATTATGCAACTAGTCTCTGTATGATTAATTGATTAATCATAGTATATTTATTAGGTACATTTCGAAATCAAATTCTTAACGTTTTTTTAACAGTACGTATTTATAGTTAGAAATGCGCTCACTGGTGCCGCATATAAACAGTGACTTATCTTGAGGTAAATACAGCATGAAGCACGAGGGAACGATGTAACTGTAGACATCATTTATACAATTACATATTAGTTTGGAAACATTACAAAAGCAATTATCGCAATACACGTCTTATCGTCGTAATTCTCAGATAAGAAGGAATCTCCAACATAAACCTCTCCCCACTACCGGCTGAAGTAATAACATCTTCATTTTCCTAATTCAATGCAGGCACCGGCTTTGTGTTGACCGAATCTTCTATTCTTAATTCTTAAGTTACCTGTAGCATAATAATATATAAATGTATCCATGAAGGAAGAGTTTTCGTTGTGTAACTATAAAGTAACCAGTGTCTATGGAACTATTTTCTTTCACGCTATCCAATGTTGGGTGTTTTGAGGAATAAGATGCCTTCGGCTTGCTGTTCATCCAGTCCTGCAGATGTTTCCATCTCTGATACGGAGGTTGATGGAACAGACTACCTCTTGAGCAGTACCATAAGATTGGATGAAAATTTTCTGCATGCACTCGGTAAGTTCGTATATTCTATTCACCTTAAAGGTTGCTACACTCAAATACTTTCCCTAAATATTATTATACGTTCACAAAATACAAACGTGTGTTAATATTGTAATCATTGCTAAAACAATGCTATATTGTTATTCTAATAAAGATAGATATCAATGTCTGATGTTGTTAAACCACGAAATAGATTTGCTCAAATACCTAGAGATTATTGTTTAACAACATCCATTGCAAATGTCCTTAAAGGTCCAGAACGTGTACTTCAGAATATCAAAAATAGTTTGCGTCCTTTTTGAGATGAACATTTGATAACTTCGCTCATTTATGCCAATCTTTTTCTTGATTGATTAATAATCATTTTACTTACTGATTATTAACTTTATAAAACATTATCCAATGATTGCATATAAAATGGTTCTTAGTTTTAGTTTGATTTTCTACAGCGGAGATATTTTTCACGAAACTTACCTCTTATTATGATTACATTACTGCGCATATTTTTATTTACATTAAAAAGTTTATTGAGAAAGTAATTTATGCACATCATGCTAACAACCATTTTTTTATCTATTACGGCAAATATGGGTATCTTTTAGTTATAACTTACAATTGTTTTTTGAATAAACTTACATATACGTACATGAGCATATATCATAAATTTGGCTTAGTTTTGACATATTTACAAGGAGCAATGGTATATGATTTTCATACAAGTGATGTTAGACTGTATATAAATTATATACTTTTAAGTACAACGGGATATACACTGATTTTTATTTCGGAGATATTTTCAAACACATATAGCCGCTTTATCAACATTATTCAACATCAAGGTCATTCGGGTCAATTTTGAAATGTCTAAGTTATCGTTAATAATGAGAGGTCTTTCGTGTTTCAAAATATTGTACATACACTTTTAATTAAAATTTATTTACGAAACTGCATGTGTGGTGGTTTTTTTATACTGTATGAATTATAGTTGTATTATGTATAACTAACTATGCAATGTTTTCGCATCAGTTGCCGATTCTTCTTGCTTTCTACGAATGATAAGCTGCAGCGGATGTAACATTCAGAAAAAAAATTACAATTGCTATTATTGCATGTAGAAACTATAAATAGTGAATTTTCTGCTTTACTTTTATGAAACCTACACTCAAAAACATAGATAATAGCAGGTATGAGAAATACTATACCTTTTAATACAATTTATTATACCTCCATTATTTAGGGACAGTCAGATCTATTAATAAGAGGTTTAACAATATACACAAGGGGAAAATGTGAAATTAGCTATATCTATATATGTACGGCGAGAGAGCGAGGAGGGGATTGAGTAGAATCCAATCGATTCGATGCGGGTCGCTAGTACGCTTGTAACAACGTTGGCACGTAGACCGACTGTGTGCAAGACTACATGTGTATATTTCTTAGTTTTTGAGATAATTGACATTATTTGAGATTTTTGCGAAATGTCGAAACGCGAAGATTTTTTTACAAGAAGACCATCGATATCGTTGCCACGTTTGATTCATGTTATTTCAATTTTTTTCATGGAATACCCAATATATTTTTATAAAATATAATAAAGAAGCTCTTCTACACGTAGAGAGACGTTTACTTGTATCAAAGCCGTCCGCCTTAATTCAAAACAATTACTGTGTCAATTATCCGCAATACAATAATTGTTATTAATATTTTCTTAGCGTTTCTTTCTTCGCTTAAGAGAAGTATATACGAGGTGTGGCAATTAAATAACCGGACTGGTGCTACTATCGGCAAACAGCGAGCACGCCACGACAGGGTTGAACATGTCTGTGCTTGAGCTCGATGAGCACGATTGTACGTCGCTCAGTCTCGCTGTAGCAATCGTCCGTTCAAGTCCTTACGCTAGCGTCGCGTCGGAAAAATGCAGAGTGTTCAGATCGAGCAACGAGTTAACCTCAAGTTTCTTGTGAAACACGAGGTTCCAACTACCCTTCGTGAACGAGTGAGAAGACGAAGACCCGATTTGTGGAAGAGCAAATCCTGGATGCTCCACCAAGACAATGCGCCAGCCCATTCCGCCTTGTCTGTGAATGCGTTCCTTGCGAAATCCGGCATCACTGTGTTGGACCAACCACCGTACTCGCCCGATCTGGCTCCCTGTGACTTTTTTTATTTCCTAAGGTAAAATCGGAGCTTAAGGGGACAAAATTTGACAGTGTGGAAGTGGTGAAATAGCTCCTGGTATTTATGGAATCACTACCGGCAAAAACAATATGAGAAGAGAAAAGCATTCAAGCTTCTTGCTCTTGGCTACATTGCTCTTATATCTCTCAGTTTATGTCACTAATCTTCAAAAACAGCAGTTGAAATATTTCCCAGCGCCACCTAGTGCCACTAGTTATAGCCATGCCGTCCTAGATAGTAGTGACGGAACTGGAATACAGACACCATACTTACCCGTACAATGATATAACCTTTAACGTACAACGTTTCGTAAACATTTTCAAAAGATACCGGTTAATGTAATATTTTTTTTCTTTTTATTACTATTCACCACGTGTACTAATTTAACTATACCTTTTAAATATATATTAAATAATAACAATAATAAAAGGGATAAACAAACTTAAATATTAACTCGTTAGCTATTAAATAACAAAAATAAACTCTATTCAATTACATTATTAAAGAAATAATTTAATTATACTGTAACATATAAAAAAACTTTTTCATTATTTTAATTATTCTTAATTCCCTCCTAATTTTCCTAATTTTAATTATTAACTTCAGGTTTTTTCTTCATTATTGTAATTTTTCTTTTATTGGATATCCTTGTAGCTGGGCCTCATGATTAGAGTTTGTTAAAAAGGTGGTACCGGCAGTGGCGCACCGCATAAAAGTAGGTACAATATTGGTGAAAAATAATATTGTTACCTTTTCCTGTCGTCTTGATGTCCACTGTGGCAATTGGCAACCGCCCTGGTAAGCTGCGTGCACTTGCAACATCAGCAACGCTTCCATTGTCGATTCATTCTGCCATCGGTGTTGTGAATACGTTGTCGTATACTTCGAAAATGATCGTTCGACATCCAGTGAAGTAAGATTTGCAAATGTCAAATATTCCTTTTCCTCATCTGGGACACTCTTGATTTTTCGTTAAAATTGTACCAAATTTTTGAGCAACATCGACTCCTATAGTGTTCGTCAAGTTTTCTAGAGCGGCTTGTAAATTGTTTATGCAATTTAATAGGTCTCATGCAGATAAGTGACCGTTTTCTAAAGCTCAATAGCTTGTGCAACTTCAGAATAGTTCATGGAAATTTAATCTATTTGTTGTTGAACGCCCGAATTGGAAAAAAAGTTGCTGACTATCTCGAACTGCTGCAGAATCATTTGAATCAAGTTTCAAGATGACATTTTTCACTTGTGAAAAATATTTCTGATAGTAAGATACTACCTGGAGCCATGTTCCCCACCGCATTATTACAGGCTGAGGTGGTGGTGGTAATTTCGGACACAATTGTTTGAATAGACGGATGTGTTTGGGAGATTTGATGAACACTTTTTTGGTAGATGCTATTAACTTATCCACCATCGGATACTTCTTTCGAATGGATTCTGCTACGAGGTGACATGCGTGTACGAGGCATGTTATGTGAAGAAGAGTCGGAAAGCATATTTTCAACATCCTACCAACTCTCAGCATTGTTGCGGCTCCGTCAGTAACGAACATTGTGACTTGGGTTCCTGTGATACAAAATTCTCTCAACGAATCTTTGATTATCTTGACAACGGTTTCTGCATTAGTTTTCTGAATCCTTTTACCGGATAACAACAATGAAGCTGGTGGACCATCACGTTTTAAAGGACGCGCTACCACATGAATGATGCTGTGTTTCTGAGCATCAGTTGTTTCATCCACACATAGGCAGATTTTCTTATTTCTCAACTCGTCTTTTATACATTCCTTTATTGTACCTTGCACACGTGGCAAATTGTATCGTAATTGCATAGATGTTGGCAGCTTCCATGAGGGAACGTACTTAGCCCAAAAAAGACGAAACTGTTCATTAGATATCTGATGTTGTGGGATGTTGCACACACTTAACATAAAAATAAAATCATATAAAAATTATTTATTTAATTCAAATAAAATTTCGAGAAAATTATTTTCTTTCACATTTTTATAGTCTTGAAATAAAAATATTTTCTTGAATAGAGCCTGATTTTTGCAAGAAAATCTATTTTCTTCGTGCATGAAACCATTTCTCTGCGTGTAGAATCTTTTTTGTAAACATTTCCCTATACCCCAAAAATGCGTCCTCCTTTAGTAAATTAAATATGAAGCTATGTGGATAAGTTTTTCGTTTAAAAGCGTAGGGTACTGTGATGAAATATTATAAACTTTTGTTTCGCTAAAGATATTTATTAAAGCAAATGTGTAAAAGTTATATTTTTTGGTACAATTTTATCACCTACTCGAAGTAACCACCATTTTCAAACATACATTGTTCAGTAGGTTAACCAGCATGTTATAAATAATAAATAGCGAAAGTAAGTACATTAATGCCAATTAGAATTCAATATTAAAGCAATAGATTTACTTAGCATCGCACACAAGTTTTTTCATCAGTAAGAAGTACAGTAAGAACATACTGAAAGTTCTTTAAAAAATTTCACACTGTATTTAAATAGAAATATTTATGAAAAAAACTTCCTGGATGAATTTCTTCAGACAATGCGTAACATGAGCATTACAGAAAATAGTACTCCCGAGATGTTAGTAAATGTTCGATAAAATACAAGGAATCGCATTACAGTTTGTATGAAGCAAAGTAGTGTAGATGTGAAATTGCTTGCATAGATTAAATTTTACGGTTTATTTTTAATGAATATCTTTAGAAAAACAAAAGTTTGTAGTATTTCGTCACAGCACTCTATGAATTTTAGCAAATAACTTATCCGCATAGCTTCATATTTAATTTACTAAAGAATGTCACATTTCAGGTATAGGAAAATGTACAAGGGATGTTTCCAAAGTTTTAGGAATTTAGCTCTACTTTAACTGAGTAAAACTTATTGGCTCATTATACGTCAGAAACAAATCTTGACACGTTTACGCAGCTATCCCGTACAATATTATTCGGTTTGCTTTTGTTGTTTGACCGATACTTTTTGATGTCCGTTCTTGATATTCTTGGACTCGTTATAGTCCCCGATTTATAACTAAGTATCTCCCTCTTCGGACCTTGCTCCGGCGATTATAGTTTTGATGTTAAATGTCGAAATGGATGGATTTACTTGTTGATATTGTCGTTTTTATATAGTGGGGACCTAAAGTGCCCCCCCCCCCATTCTAACTTTTGAATGATAAGCTAGCGTAGAAAACATAGGTCGATGTCTATTTTTTGTCAACTAACTTTTGCCGTGATCGGCAGTTCAATTATATTTTCGGTGTCACCGGAAGTGATGTCAACATTCTTATTTTAAATAGAATACCCTGTATATTTTTATATTTCTAGAAAGGTAATCGAAAGGCGAATTTAAAGACACCACATACGTTATACTTTAACTTAAGAAATATGACGATATGTAGCAATAAAGGTTTTGGTAATCTGTTTTTGCTGTTACGCAAAGTTGGCTAGGAAAGAGCGCCAAATTGTTTCTTGTGGCGCCAGACTGATGTGAAGAGCTTGTTACTAAGCAAAGTAATCATAACAATTGCGAAACTGTCAAATCTCAATTCCAAAGGCGTAATTATTCTTCGTGTTTATTATTATTATATCCCGCATTTGTCATACGTTCCTTCTTTGTTCTAGTTATTATTTTCTCTCATTTTAACGTTTGTTAATTATTGTTATTTCTTTAATTTAACGAACTATATTGTAATTAATTAATTATGGTAAGTTTGTTTAAATGTGTTAGTATTTGGTAGACAATATGTCTGTTTTTTAGGTTTTTATGATGGTTTCGGCAAGAACCATGCAAAATTGCTGGTTCAATTTTAATATTATGTAAATCTGGCAATAATTGTCACCTTATTTGCCATGGTTGCGCAACAAATTGTACAATAATTTAAATCATGTTATCTTCTGTTAAAGCAGTTCGCCCTACTATCTATCCCTACTTAGCCCAAAGTTTAAATATTTCTGGCTGTATAAGGGCAGTATTCATTATGTTCCACTTCGTTATAATTGTTGCCAAATTCAAGGTATATTAAAATTAGGTACTTGATGTTTACCTTACGTGGTCCATGCGGAGGCCATTGTAAAAATAACGACATAAAAAACTGAAACTTAAGCACATTGTCTATCAAAAACTAACAAATGTAAACAAACCTACCACAATTTAATTAATTACAATGAAGTACGATAAAGTAGAGGAGAACCAACAATTAACAAAACAAGTTAAAATGACGTAAAATAATAACGAGCACAAAGAACGAAAGTATGATAAATGCGGGTTACAATAACAATAAATAACAAGATTAATTTACGCTTTTGGAATTGAGATTTGACAGTTTGGCAATTGTTATGATTACTTTGTTTAGCAACGAGCTCTTTAGATCAACCTGGCGTCGTAAGAAACAATTTGGCGCCCTTTTCTAGCGAACGTTGCGTCATAACAAAAACAGATTTCCAAAACCTTTATTGAAACATATTGTAATATTTCTCAAGTTAAAGTATAACATATGTGGTATAGTTGGATTCGCCTGTCGATTAACTTTCCAGAAATGTAAAAATATACAGGATGTTCTATTTAAAATAAGAAGGTTGACGGCACTTCCGGTGACACCGGAAATAGATACAATTGAACTGCCCATAACGGAAAAAGTTAGTTAACAAAAAATTGACCTATTTTTTCTGAAAACGTTAGCTTCTGTCGTTCAAAAGTTAACAGGGGGGGGGGCGCACGGGGGCATTTTAGGTCTGCACTGTATAAATACTTTTATATTTACTTGAACTATGAATGAAATTATCGATTTTGAAAATTATTTTTGATCGAAAAATTGTTTATACTATCTCCATTTGTTTTTATCGTTTAGGGCCCCAGTTTAGTATCTGAATTAATAAAACTTGACTTTTTAAATCCATTTTTAAATTCCTTCCGGTCCCTTGGTAACGATGTTCAAATTTTGCAAGTACGGTAGAGTCAGGTACGGTATATTGAAAGTGGTTACCATGATCAAGATTTTTCTAAATTCATAACTGCATATGAATAGCAATTTGCCTATCCAAATACAATTACATATTTTTGATTTAAAGAAATATAATGAGATTTTTCGATACTAAAATTGGTTTGTAACTTTAACTATTGCTTACTGGACTTGTTTTTTAACGAAAATACTTCTTGTCTCCGTGTGTACGACGAAGAAAAAAAATCAAACTAGGGGAATATAGAGGGAAGAGGTCATCAGCACTGCTTTATTTCGTAGTAATGTAGAACTGAAAGTAGTTCAACTGTCAAAAGACAACACTTTTTAACAAAGGTAAATAAATGTCACAACAATATATTAAAAAGTGTGTACCAGATATTAAAAGGTAACATAATTGTAATAAAGCTTATTAAAATTATAATAAAGCTTATTAATATGGTGATAAAGGTTATTGACCCACTTCTATTTTCTATTTTGTATTAGATATTTTTTTGAGCGCGGAATTTTTAATTAGGGCAAATTGTAAACAGAGAGGATGTCGACAATCCAAAAATTATTCGATTGTTTATTTGTTTTGTTGGATTTCACACTATACCACCCGCCACATAAACATTCGTACGTACTGAATGTTGTTATTTAAGATAGAATGCTAGATATTAAGCTTGAGAGTGATAAGCTAACTCAAATATGTTATAAATATTATCTTTGATAATCGGACAAATTAATTATAGGACATATGACATATATTACAAAGCTACCTCCAAGCGATTTTATGAGGTAATATTGTACATATTTTGTGTACGATAGCCCACACATGAACACATATAATAAAGCGTTCGTTCACTATATAATCTAGTATGTATGTATGTATGTACATATGTATTTTGTATATTATGTTTATATACACCAACGTAACATTCACTATCTAATCTAAGCTAATGTTAACACAGTTTTTCTGATATTTTGATTTCTTCGTTTGTCAATATCGATATTACGACAGGTTCTCTAAAATGGGCAAAACCGTAATATAATATCTTTAAAAATTATTCAATATTTAAGTTACAAACTCAAGGGAATTGGGGAACGATGTTTACTGCTTTAAAGCGATATTCATGTTACATGCTGTTCTGTATCAACTCTGCCAAGGAAGATGCTGTAGGTGCTAATAATAATTAAATCTTGCTTATTTCTTCTATCCACCACAAGCTTACTTGTGCAATATCTTAGACTTACATACTGCTTATCTTGCAATCTAATGAAATACTTCATAATATTGGTGTCTCAATTAGAACTATAGGAATTGTATTTTTAATAAAACGCTTTAAAAGGCGATTACAAATTGAAAAGGATATCAGACATATGACCTGCTTGACTCATTCGTTTAGCGAAGTTACTTAATACATTGGCACATAGAGGTGGTTCCATTTCCTGAATAACACATTGAATGTTAACTTAGTTTGAGGTCGGTCTGTTGGTATACACTTCTTCTATTAAAAAACTTCGAAGCAAAAAGTCAGCTGGTGTTAAATCATACGATCTTGCAGAATTTCGCAAGATAATGCGATCTGAAAGTTAATCCATTAACGAAAAATATTAAATTAGTCAATAGTATTTATTTTATTTGATAGAAGTGACTGAAATGTACAGATCACGACTTGCAAAATGCAGTCAATATGCCAATTCATAAGAAAATTGTTGGAGCCATTCTCTAAAATATAAACTAATAAAAAGGTCAGAGAAGTAAAGTTACACTTCCGATTAATTAATTCTAACCAAAATCTTCGTGCTCGGTCTCATTGGAATATGCAAGTTGAACCACCTGTCATACATCGTATATGCATATGTGTCTTAATACAACAATGTTTTTGATTTATCATATTAACAGATAAAGCAAAGACACTGGTTTAATAAGAACATTTTATCGGTACTCAGGGGATCCCAAAACAGCTAAAGTATAAGTTCTCCCGAAAGTTATCCTAATGCGTAAAAATCGCTTACAAAAATACACGTAAGGTTATAAATTTTCGGTAAAATTACCCTATAATATAGGTAATAGAAAGGAATATAATCACTGTTGAAATCCCAATGAAATGTAAAAAATACAGAGAAAATTACTTAATAAAATACAATTTTGAATACCAAGTGGAAATTTTCCAAAAGTAACGGATAAATTCTATAAAATCATTGACAAAAATATTTCAGAAAAATGCTCGGAGACGTCGATTTTTATTTTTAAATTGCCATTCGGGCATGTAATTTTCAACCCCTCACTCCTTCGCCCCTAAGGGGTAGCAACCCCAACTTTAAAAATTGAAATAGTAAAGTACCCCTTGCAATACCTCGATTAATAGATTTTTTTATACTGAATATAACAAAAAAAAAATTGTTAAAATCAGTTGATAAATAACGGAGATTTTTAATGTATTCAAATAAGAAATTGACAAAGAACAAAATTTAAGTAAATTTATAAAAAATAATGGAAAATTATTATTATTATTCGAGAACCCACTACACCAGCCCACACATTAAGCTTTTGGGGATATTGTGTATTCGCTTCCATCATCCAATGCGGATTTTGGACCACCCAGTATCGTCAATTTTGTTTATTGACGGTACCATTCAAACAAAATGTTGCCTCATCAGAAAAGACGATATTTGTAATTAAGCAAGGATTTGCATTGGAGAGTTCCATCATTGTCTCACAAAATTGCATTCGTCGATCAAAGTCATCATCGGACAATTCTTGTACCAAGTGCATTTTGTACGGGTGAAATTTGTGCTTATGAAAAAGTCTGGAAACTGTATTTTTAAACGTATCAACATGTGAAGCGACCTCCATAAGGGTTGAATGTGGATTTTCTTGCACCATTAAAATGGCATCTAGTTGTCAGTTTTCATCTAAGGCCGATGGACGTCCGACCCTAGGCTTATTTCGTACATGTCCAAAATCTGGAAATTTGTTTTCAATTCTTCATGCGTCCGGCTTCTATTTCCAAACCCAATCATCATAAAAATTTTGATTCTTTCGGTTTCAGTAAGTCCCATTGCTCTTATTTCTTGATTCGTAAAAAAAATAACAAACTAAATTGTGTTTGACAGTAATAAACAAGTTCCAATTGTTTCTACGACATTGCTATGGCCGGTTCAACAACGTCTGCTCGAATATTGGCACTATTATTTGAATACATTTTGGTAAAAATCTCCATTATTTATCAACTGATTTTGACAATTTTCTTTGTTATATTCAGTACAAAAAATCTGTTAATCGAGGTATTGCAAGGGGTACTTTGCTATTTGAATTTTTTAAGTTGGGGTTGCTACCCCTTAGGGGTGAAGGGATGGAGGGTCGAAAATTACATGTCCGAATGGCAATTTAAAAATAAAAATCGACGTGTCCGAGCATTTTTCTGAAATATTTTTGTCAACGATTTTATAGAATTTATCCGTTACTTTAGGAAAGCTCTATATGGTAATTTTCGAATTATACTTAAAATTTTCCATTTGGGAAAATTTACACCAAAAATAGGAGGTAACAAATTTGCCTCCTATTTTTGGTGTAAAATTTTCCAAAAATTTTTTGTAGTGTAGATCATAGTCGCAATAGGTATTAATACAAGTTGGAAGCGATAACAGTCGCTAACCAAATATTTGATTATTTTAGCTAAATTTAGTCATTTAGTTGTCAATAAGCTTTTTTATGATAACACCGCAGAGCTACTAATATAATTGGCGAGATTAAGATATATGTAATGTAAGGTTTGTAATATTGATTTATAAATAGAGTAACCTAAACTTGCGGACTCGCATAGGCGTCGGTATTACGGGTTAATATAAGAATACGAAAAATTCATAAATAAACTAAACCGGTAGAGAAGCAGGCATGTAGTGTCGACCTTGAATATAAATCATGTTAAACCGCGCTGAGAGAGATTTCGTTTTAGTACCGGTTGAGCTGTTGCAGAGATTAGTCGAACGGTCAAGGTTATGTACTTACGTGTCGCTTTTGAAAATATAGCTGGTGTTTTTTGTGTGTTGTAGTATTATACCAAGTACATAATTAGTGTATCGTTTCATATAGAACTAATATTTACATACCTAAAAAAACAATGCCTCGTAATAGATTTGCTACTAATGTACATAAGTGTGTGTCACTTTTTCCCCATTTAAAATATGACGGTAGTGCAGTTTTTTGCTTAATATGCAATGTTCGTTTGGCTGCATTGGACAAAACTGATTGCCAGAGGCATGTCAATGGTATTAAGCATATGAGAAATGCAAGAACTGAAATACCTTATACACTATTCCTCATACATTTATTAATTATGTTTACCTCTTGTAATCTTCCGTTGTCGTTGGTGAGAAAAGCAGCTTTTAAAACGTTTTGGCGACAATACGTTCCAAAGTACCCATTACCCTCACAAACACAATTACAGAATCATTTGCCGCGAATGAAAGAGATGCTAGAAAATGTGTGTAAACGTGGTTTGTGTTCCAAAAAAATATGGATTACCGTGGATAAGACGACCGATATAAAGAAAAACAGTATTGTGAATGTAATAGCTCGCGTTTTATCTAGCGAGAACACAGCATCTCGATATTTGTTAGCTTGCAAACGTGTTCAACAATGTACCGCGGAAAATATTCAAAAAGTGATAATGAACGCTTTGAAAAAATTTAAAATTGCCCAAGATCAAGTTGTGATGATTGTGACAGATAGTGCAGCAACGATGTTAAGTGTTGGGCGATCCTTAAAACGTATATTTCCTAACTTAATACATATAACCTGCGTGCTGCATGCTTTGCATTTAGTTGGTGAAGTTGTTCGACAACATTACAGAAACGTTGATCGGATGATTGGAAGTGCTAAAGTACTGTTTCGTAAATCTCCTAAACGTTTAAAAGAATTTCGTAAATTTTGTCCAGGTATTCCAGAACCTCCTGAACCAATTTTAACGCGATGGGGTACTTGGCTAACAGCAGCTTCTTACTATTTGATCCGTTTTCAACAAATTCAATCAGTTATAATGCGATTTAATCGGAATGAATCCAAAGCAATTAGAGAAAGTCAAAGAGAATTTCAAATTCTTCAACTTTTAGAAGATTTAACAACAATATGTACTAATTATACAGTATTACTAGATGCCATCAGAAAACTACAATGTACTGAATTGTCATTGCAGGAATCATTAGACATAGTGGAGAGTGTAAAAAATAAATTACACACATTAAATGATACGCCAGGATTATGCTCTAGTCAAAAGTTGGCAGATGTTTTAAGGAAAAATCCCGATTTTAATACTTTAGAGGCCGTTTATAATAAGTGTAAGAATAGTGAACTTTTAAGTGATTTTGAAAAACAGTTTCTACATGCAAATGTAACTTCCTTAGATGTGGAGAGATCGTTTTCTATGTATAAGAATATTTTTTCTTGTCGACGCACAAGGTTTAAAGAAGTAACTGTGGAAACATATGCAATGATGCAAGTTTACAGTAGTTCACATCCTGATGCCTCTAATTTGTTGAATAATTAGCAAGTAAGTTTATTTATGAATTTTTCGTATTCTTATATTAACCCATAATACCGACGCCTATGCGAGTCCGCAAGGTTTGATTACTCTATTTATAAATCAGTACAAGACATTAAAAATGAAGACACGAATATTGACCAAGTTGTAAATATGTAATTGAAATAAGAATATAGTTAACAGAACACTAAAACAATATCTATACGAAGGAAGATATCCATTAAATAAAGATGTAACACGTGGTGCCCAACAACGTGCCTCCGAACGTAAGCAATTATTCTGTCTTTTTTCAATCAATATTATTATTTCCTGAAATTAAAATACGTTTTATCATTTGAAAGTGGTTCATCTATGTATATGTTGACTTGCCTCATAACTGATAACATGACCTTTTAGAAGCACGTTTTAAAATAATACTTTTTTCTTTATATCCTAAAACCAATGTAAAAAGAAAAAAAGAACAGTATAGTACTCATACCGGGCTGGACAATACTGCGAGATTTTTCAGTAGCATCCTTAGTATTGTTAAACCGAAAATAGACATGTATTGGTGTCACAATCTAAAACTGTTTTGACATATATGTGGACAAGGTGAACCAAAAGAATGTTACGTATCAAACTTATGGTTTCTAAACGGAACATCCTGTATGTTAGTACATACATACTTGGTTTCTACCGGAGAATCTAGGGTCACTTTGTATAGGATTACACACTACATCTAAACTCAATTGTTTTCGATACGAAAAATGGTTTTTGCAGTGCTCTGCCGAAATGACTGTAGTTTATACAAAATTTCATACTATGCTTTTCACTTCAGGTAATACGTAGAGCTTGTTAAAAAGGTTATACCGGCAGTGGCGCACCGCATAAAAGTAGGTACGTAATATACAATATTAGTGAAAAGTAATATTGTTACCTTTTCCTGTCGTCTGGATGTCCACTGTGGCAATTGGCAACCGCCCTGGTAAGCTGCGTAGAATTGCAACATCAGCAACGCTTCCATTGTCGATTCATTCAGCCGTCGACGGTGTTGTGAATACGTTGTCGTATACTTCGAAAATAATCGTTCGACATCCAGTGAAGTAAGATTTGCAAATGTCAGATATTTCGTTTCCTCATCTGGGCACTCTTGATTTTCAGTTATAGACCGAACTTTTTGTAAATCGGGATTTTTCGTTAAAATTGCACCAAATTTTTGAGCAACATCGACTCATATAGTATTCGTCAAGTTTCTAGAGCGGCTTGTAAATTGTTTATGCAATTTAAGGCGTCTCGTGCAGATAAGTGATTGTTTTCTAATTGCTCAATAGCTTGTGCAACTTCAGAATAGTTCATGGAAATTTCATTTATTTATTGTTGAACGTCCGAATTGGAAAAAAGTTGCTGACTACCTCGAATTGCTGCAGAATCATTTGAATCAAGCTTCAAGATGACATTTTTCACTTGTGAAAATATTTCTGATAGTAAGATACTGCCTGGAGCCATGTTCCCCATCGCGTTATTACAGGCTAAGGTGATGGTGGTAATTTCGGACACAATTGTTTGAATACACGGATGTGTTTGGGAGATTTGATGAACACTTTTTTGGTAGATGCTATTAACTTATCCACCATCGAATACTTCTTTCGAATGGTTTCTGCTACGAGGTGACATGCGTGTATGAGGCATGTTATGGGAAGAAGAGTCGGAAAGCATATTTTCAACATCCTACCAACTCTCAGCATTGTTGTGGCTCCGTCAGTAACGAACATTGTGACTTGGGTTCCTGTGATATAAAATTATCTCAACGAATCTTTTATTATCTCGACAACGGTTTCTGCATTAGTTTTCTGAATCCTTTTACTGGATAACAACAACGAAGCTGGTGGACCATCACGTTTTAAAGGACGCGCAACAACATGAATGACGCTGTGTTTCTGAGCATCAGTTATTTCATCCATACATAGGCAGATTTTCTTATCTCTCAACTCGTCTTTTATACATTCTTTTACTGTACCTTGCACACGTGGCAAATTGTATCGTAATTGCATAGATGTTGGCAACTTCCATGAGGGAACGTACTTAGCCCAAAAAAGACGAAAGTGTTATTATATTAGATACTAGATGTTGTGTCATATAAAAATTGCCAGTATGGAATACTGTTTCTTAAATTCAATACCATGACGTTTACTTTTACAATGTTTTCTACATTCAAACCTATCGCGACTTAGCAATCCGCTATTGCATATTGTGCAATAAATATGCGGACTTCTATATTCTAATCCAGGGAAATGCCTGAGATATTTATTCACATTCGAGGGGAACGTTACACCCTTTGGGCGTCCTCTCTCCGCGTACTTATTTGGCATGCAGCGCTTTGAACTCTCTCACGGTACTGTCGAGATCTACTACGAGTTGAAAATTACTCCCACCCACGCCGCTACCGCTACGCTGCTGCCATCCGGTACCGCCTTTTTAACAAACTCTAGTAATAAGTAACTTACAGGCCTAGAAATATTTCCACTTTTAGAAGGAAGGAACATCTTCATCATAGACCATCTCTTCCGAGTTGTCATTGCCATTATTTTAAATAGAACAGCTTTTATATCTTTAAAATTTTAAATAGTCAATGACATTTTGCTTTAATTATGTAAACATTCCCTGTACCCAAAGCTAGTCATTTTTGATATTTTGAATTTTCGAATTATTGTCCTTATCTCTTCAAAAACATACAGACAAAGAAAAGTTGCTAACCCCAAAATGGGGAAAGCTGTTGAAGCACCGAGGCATACAACCGACTTCCCACCAACCGTCCAGCTCCACCACTGCCAACGAAACCCAACCATCCCAACTCTCTCCATAAAATTAGGGGGGAGGAAGTTCGTACTTCTTCCAGCACTCTCTCTCTCCCAATTTTTTTTTACCGTCTTCTGTTTTGTTATTCTCTCTTCTATTGTATTGTGTCTTTGTAGTGTTATTTGTTAATTTAGTCCCTCCCAACTCTATCTCTTTCTAGCTGTAGTCTTCTCTGGTAAGCCGGGCAAGCAAAATCTTCAGCCGAATGTTCCCTTGGCCTGAAACTCAACCTCTTGCAATTCGGACACTCTAAGATCAACTCCGTGTACTTTCTCGTCTTATGTTTTCTCCCACATCTTGCGCAACATTCCTCCTCCCTGCAGATTCTTGAAGTGTGTCCAAAACCACAGCACTTAAAGCACATTAAGATGTCAATCTTCTCTTCTATAAAGATCGAAAGAAGATCCAAATAGAGCATACCTTTCCCCCGAACCATTATTGCGTCCCACGCCTCTCCGGAGACTGTTACCACCCAATTTTCCTTGGCCGGACTATGTCACGTTCTCGCATAAATGATTGAGAATTCCTCCTCCCATTCTTTCTTACTAATGCCCAATTGTGCGTTTTGTTTATATAAGTCTTCCTTTAGTTGTAATCCATTCCTTCCTTTTTCCACCCCAGTCAGCATCAATTGCGGTTTTTCAGTTTTAACATCTACTCTTTCCAAACTCGACATCCTGGAAATAGCTTCATCCAGTTTAGTTTTCTGTTCATAACTTCCGCATTGTAGTAGCAGATTCCCATCTCTTGTTTCCCTTATTTGCCTAAATCCACCCACTTCGGTTACAGCCAGTCTTTCAATCAGTTTACCCCTTATTTCCCTGCTGTTTACTCCTTCCTTTTTGCTCTTAATAATCGTGATTTTCTTCCACTCGTCTGTTTCAATTTCTCCTCTCCCTCTATATTCTTCCATTCTGTCCATTCCCCCTACGTCCTTCACTACAACTTGTGCCTACGTCTTCCTTTCTTCCCATCTGGTGCTAACGTCATTGTCTCCGTGTTCCCAGTCTCGTTCCTGATGTTGCCGATCCCGTGCTCCTGTCCCCTCTCGACTCTCCAATCTCTCCTGTCTCTCCCACCTCTCCTGTCTCTCCCTGCTTTCTTATCCCCCAAGCCTCATCTGCCTCTCCTCTCTCTCTTGTCTCCATGAAGGGAAAACTTCGCCTCGTCAGAAAAAAACGTGTTTGTATGTTTAATGAAATTTGCATTATTGTCTTATATTCTAATTATTTCCTCGCAGAATTGGATTTTTGTCTTCTCACAACCCCTGCACCAAATGCATTCTGTAAGAGTGGCATTTTGCTACTCGAAACAGTTCCTAATCCAACACCATAGTCCCTTGATATTTGTCTCAGAGTGACGTGAGGATTGTCTTCAGTTACCAAGAGGATGTTTAATTTAATTTCTACAGGTACTTGGGATGGTCTACCTTTAGGTAGATCCCTAACGTGACCAAACTTTCTGAAAATTTGCTTTCAATCTTACTTATTACAGTAGATTGGTTAATTGGTGGACGATCAAAATAAAATTCGTTAAATAAATTAACAACTTTTGCTTAAGTACATAATCGATCTTCGAAGCCAATCATCATAAGAATCTCTATTCCTTCTTTTTCAGTTAAACGCATTTTGAATTCAAGTAGATGTGCAAATTAGTTAATAAACATTTAAAACAGTTTCGACATATGGTTACTATCATTTTTTAATTATAGAGTTTATTTGCAGCCTTAGTCAAGTCATTGTTTGTGTTCATTTAATTTTTGCAACATCTCACAAACTATTTACAAGAAATCCGTATATGGGAGATTTGCTAAAAAACTTATTTAACCGTCTAACTAAATCTGTAAACATATACAGGATGTTGTATTTTAAATAACAATGTTACTATTACTCCCGCTCAAACTGAAAATAACATTAAATTGTGGTATAAGTAAAAAAACAGATAAATAAGAAATATAACTTGACATGTTCGACCTTTTTTATGAAGAAAAGGTTGCTACAATTTTATTGAAGTTATTCCTTTCTTCGTGAATTTGAAATTTATCTGATTCAAATGAAGATTAAGATTAACTCCTCCACATATGCATCAGCATAATAACATGCTAGCAATAACAACTATATAGAACACTTCAACGAATTATTTGTTTTGTGTCGTGTTGAAGTCTAATCAGAGACAAAGAGGATGGTGATTCATCAGTCTCCATCCGCAATTTCTCAAATGACACATTAATTATTAGATATGTATATGTCGACCTTCTGTAATTTACACGTAAATTTGATTCAGCAGTTTTTATTGTTAAACAAATGCCTATGCGGTTATATAACATTTTAACTAAGGAGTTTCCTAATTCGTAAGTATTGGTTATCAATGTTTATCGTTGGCAATATTAGTCATTCTTCTGTTCCACGTAATTTTATGCCTGAAAAGATTCATAAGCAACAATATATTATATCCAAAAGGATAATCTGTGAAATCGGCAATAATTTTGAATGTTAGTAATGATGATTTAAAAAGAGATCCATAAGTAGAAATTAAAATTTTATCTAAGGCAAAGAATGAGAAAAAAGCATTTAAAAATCATACGTTAACTATTAATTACGATTAAATATATGGCGATGAGTGTGATGATTAATGACCAAAACCTTTCGTAAATGTACAAAAGGCTGTCGTGACTCCTTGTATATAACTCTTGACGTTTAAAATGGTCATCTACGTTCTTAACTGATCCACTAGTTAGAGCTAACTTACTCAAACGACCAAATAAGCATTAGACGAACACATTTACTTTTTCTTCTAATATGAAGGAGTTTTGTGTGAATTCGATAGTTCCCGATCCACCATTATTTAACCGTGACAAGGAATATTAATAGCATTTTTGGATTTATCATTTGTTTGAGCTTGAATATTACTTGGTATAATTTACAAATGGTTTAAAAAGAATACGAGCGGAACCCTAAACATTTCCATAAATTACCACTAGATGGCATTTGCCCTATGTTTCAATATGATTTTTTACGATTTTAAATGCGGCCTAATTCAACAACAATACACCGATCGACTTTATTCTGCTTTTGGTGATGAAGCACCATCCAAAACCACAGTTTATGACTGGTTTGCAGAATTTAAGCATGGACGTACTAGTCTCAGTGACGAATTTCGTGAAGGTCGTCCATCTGCTGTTGTTCCGGCAAACATCGATGCTGTGCGAGAAATGATTGAAGCGGATCCACATGTGACATATCGAGAGATAGATGCATCCTTGGACATTGGTAAAAGTCAAATACAAACGATTTTACATGAGCATTTAGTAGTGAAGAAACTTTGCAGTCGTTGGATTACACATAATTTGACCGAAGCTCAAAAAATTGCTCGTAGGAGTTGATCCAAAAAAATCCTTAAAAAAATCAATCGCGGTGATTCTGCAAACGTATGCAGTATCGTAACAGGTGACGAAACTTGGATATATTCGTACGAATCAGAAACTAAACAACAATCGACTGTTTGGGTGTTCCAAAGTGAACCAAAACCAACAAAAGTTGTTCGTTCACGAAGTACCTAAAAAAAATGATTGCTTTTCTCTTCCGCAAAACTGGGCCAGTTGCTACCGTTGCTCTTGAGGACCGAAAAACAGTAAACGCTGATTGATATACAACAATTTGTTTGCCTGAAGTCTTCACTGAAATCAGAAAAAAAAAACAGAAATCAGCGCATCATCCTTCACCACACGACACAACGCCAGCTTTCACACAGCACATCGAACAGTCGATTATTTAAAGGAGAATAACATTGAATTAATGACTCAATTGTCCGTATTCGCCTGACTTATCATCTATTGACCTCTTCGTATTCCCTTTTGTCAAAAACAAAGTGCGTGGTGAGTGTTTTTTAATACCGCGAGAGGCCGTTGAAGCATTTAAAAGGCCTGTTTCTGAGATACCCACTTCAGAGTGGAATAAATATTTCGACAACTTGTTTCTTCGGATGCAAAAGTGTTTAAAACTTAAAGGCGAATATTTTGAGAAACAATAAAGTGATTTTTTTCTATAAAATATCTGTTTTTTTTCTTTTTTCGGAAATTTTTGGGGTTCCCCTTGTACACAGGAAAACGTTTTAATAGAAACTGTCAAGTTAAGGAGTCTCCGATCTTAACTGATTCTTCAGACCAGTAACCAGAGCCGCGCCATGCCATTAGGCAGATTGTGCATTGCACGGGGGCGTCTTTTTCGTAAGAAACCGAGGTGCAATAATAATAAATGGCTTAGACACCCCTCCTGGGGATTTCGCCGCTTCAGATGAAGGTTTCTAGATCCCTTATTAAGGGGAGGATCAGTCCCTGTTCCTTCCTATTCCACTCTTCCACATATCCTTCTCCACTCCGTTCTATCTTTGGCTTTTTCTTTTGCTTTATCGACCCCTATCCTCTTCACCGAGGTGCAATGAAGTTTCTAAAAACAGTACCACTAGGTATTACTGTATGAAGATTGTACAATGTGTCCACCTAGTATGGACGGAATTTAATTCCCTTCCTAAGCAATTTAGAGATAAGGTTTTCAAATAAAAAATATTTGGAGACAAATGTTTCATAACATAAAATTATACTCAAGTATACAGGGTGTTCAGTTTCCGCAGCGCACGATACAAGTTTGGTTTTTTAAATGAAACACCCGATTATATATATTATTACGATTTTAGATGCCCTTCTTCAGTTCATGTCAACCTTCATCAATATTCCCTATACTTATTTATCTCATTTTTTGAGATAATTGACATAATTTAAAATTTTTGCGAATTGCCACTGTTTCTTTAACGGCCGATATCTTAAACGCCTTACACGCTAGGGCGGTAATTCAAGTTTTATTCGCTTGAGTATTTCTTGCTATTTCAGACAATACACGGACAATAGAATGGAACACCCTGTATATTTTTCGACGATATGATAGAAAACTATTATAGATTTTTTTTATAAACATTTCCCTATACCTAAAATGTACCGTTTTGTAGTAAATTAATTATGAAGCTATGCAAATAATTTTTTTGCTAAACTGCATAAAGCCCTGCGACGAAATACTATAAACTTTGTTTTTCTAAAGAGATTCATTGAAAATAAAGCCTAAAATTTAATTGACGTATACAACTTCAACATCTATTTGAGGCGAACACCATATTTCTTCATACAAACTGTAATCCGATTCCTTATATTTTATTGAACATTTACTAACATCTCCGGGGTATTATTTTGTCTAATGTCCATATTATGTATTGTCTTAAGAAATTCATCCAGGAAGTTTTTCATAAACATTTCTATTTAGGTAAATTACGAATTTTTTTAAACATCTTTCAGTATGTTCTTATTATATTTTTTACTGCTGAAAAAACTTAAGTGTGTGATGCTTTAAATAAATCTATTGCTTTTATATTGAACTCTAATCAACATTTGTCTGGTTATTTTCGTTATTTATTATTTATACGTGCTGGTTAACTTACTAGACAACGTATGTAGGAAGATAATGATTACTTCCAGTAGATGATGGAATTGTGCCAAAAATGATAACATTTACACATTTGCTTCAATGAACATCTTCAGCCAAACAAAATTTTATAGTATTTCGACACAGCATTTTGTTTTCAAACGAAAAATTTATCTGCATAGTTTCGTATTTAATTTACTAAAGAAGGACGCACTTTAGGTATAGAGAAATGTCTACAAAAAAGATTCCCGAAGACCTGCTCTATTAGATTTTGTAAAAATAAACAGAGTGCTCCATTTAAAAAGAAGATAAGATAAGAAATAACATCAATCAAACTTGGCAACGATATCGATGACCTTCCTGTGGAATCTGGTTGATATAAAAAAAATTCTTGATGTCTTGCCGAAAGCTCTAAGAAATATTCAATCGAATAAAATTGAAATCACCGCTTTGGCATGTAAGGCGTTTAAGATATTGGTCGTTAAAGAAACTTCGTAAAAATCTCAAATTGTGTCTATTATCTCAAAAACTAAGATAGATGGGTATAGTGAATATTCAAAAAGGTTGACATGAATTGAAGAGGAGCATCCAAAAACGTAATAATATACAGGTGTTCCATTTAAAAAATCAAATTTGTATCGTGCGCAGATGAAACAAAGTATCATATAATATAGTATAGTAGAATATAATTTTATGTTATATTTGTCTCCGAATACATTTTGTTTGAAAGCCTTTTCTCTAAATTGCTCGGAAAAGGAATTATCTTCTGTCCACGTATTAGGTGGAGACGCTGTATACCTAGAATTCTTGTTTCACAATCTTAAAACTAGCAATTTTTTTCATTTTTGTTACTTTTTTAGTCTGACTGCTACGCTTTACAATAAACAATGAAATATATTTCAGTGCATCTTTTATTTCATTAATTCATAAAAAGTATACGACAATTCTCTATAGACCTATGATCTCGACATTTAATCATCAATTAGTGAGCAGTGATTCTTGGAAATAACCGGTTATTCCATTAACAGGTTATTTTGTCTAGATTAACTCAATGCGGTTAAACCTGTCCTTTGCAAAAACCTGTTAACCTATAGCCGATTATTTTGCAATAACCACCCATCCCTCCCCATCCTTGATTGTGGTACTAACAGTGAATGTTATTAGACGAGGTGCTAGCCGCGTCTGATAATGACTATGATCCGAATTACATAAAAAATTTTAAGCTTAAAAATAATATTATTTTATTATTAATGTTGAAATGAAATTTGCTAAAACTCAATGACGTTAAAAATATAAGGACATCTTAAAATTTCAAGCTAGCTGTTCCCGTATTTCTATAGCAACAAATACAGACTTTTTCACCATTACACTCCTAGGACTGCAATGATTTCATTGTAGTTCTTAGTCGATAAAATTCGCCATGATAATACTCAAATTAACTATAATCGTCTTAAAGTATGCTAGCACAAAAGATGGATTTATTTGAAAGGGCAATTTCAAAAGCAAATATTAAATAGTCTTTACATGAAAAACTTTTTGAGCAAGTGGGCGCGAAAAACTTTTTGGGCAAGTGCGCGCGAAAAACTTTTTGCACAAGGTCTGATACCCACGGCGCGGCACTGCCAGTAACAAATACATATACAGGCGATTCAAATTAACGGGCCGCTATTGCTACATCCGTTATTATTGGTCCTACGAAATCAGCGAAATTGACTAAATAGACTAAAAGATCAAAAAATTAATATTTTCATGTTTTTTTTATCTTTCTCTGCTGAATACACAATTGTATTGCCGAAATTTGTTATACAATTTTGCATAGTATCATGGAGTTGATTGTAAATGTAATAGAAAATACTCAAAAAACCAAAATAAAGGCTAATCTTCCTAAAACTCTTGGTGCATGCAACAAAAACGGCCAACACATCCTCCTTCTCCAATTGTGAAAATACCATAAATACCAAGAAGTTAATTACAACAAAATATGTAAGAGACAAAACAACAAATATATAAAACGAACTAATTTCAAGAGGAACGTACATACGTTATGTATTTTTTTGGCACTTTAAAGACTTAAACCATGTATTTATTTTCGGCCTACTATAATAGAAACTCAAAACCAGTGCAACTCTCTTACTTCACTTTAGAGCGATAGTCTATAAAGTTTTTATATCATAAATTGAATTACTTTTTTCAAAAGCATTACTCGTTTGCTTATATTTGTTACACGCAAGTCATTTAGGCCCAATAGTGATGACTTTCACTTTCTTACGATGCCTCATTCTCTCTCCAATTGTGTACTTTTTTTTGTGCAGGTTCTCTTGGATTTCGTCAATCCACCTTTCTTCCTTCCGTTGTTCTTCTATTCGGTATTCTCTCTTTGTGTCCCAATCATTACACCGTCACGGATTTGGCTGTGCTGGCTTCACTATAGATATTCTTTATTTCTTGGTTTGTTCTTTTGATGAAAATTTTTCTATCTTTCCTTCCTCCAAAAATCCGTCTTAAAATTTTCATTTCCGGTCTTTCGGATTTATTATATATTTTGCTCAATATTGCTTCGCCTATCGGATTCTCCTGCTTAATCCCTCTGCGCTCTTACACCTTCGAATTGGCCTGGTCTACTTCTCTGCTTCTGCTGGGGTCTTTCATGATTGTTGATCCCAGGTAGATGTGACTTCCTACACGTTCTAATTTGGTTCATTTATTTTTATGGGTAGATTCTTCCGTTATACCTTGATTTCTTGTACCGGCTCCATTTTCATATACTTTGCTTTGCCTTCGCTTATTTTAGATTTATTTCTACGGAAATTCTTAAACACTTGCATGCTTCTTTTAACTATTGTTATGATCTTGTGATTGTTGCTACATCATCTGCATAGGATAATATTTGCGGACCCTTAACGATCTGGATTACTACGCGATGAGGAGGAATAGTCTTATTGAAACTGTGAGATTTTGGCACCACTTTCTTATTTCCGTGTGTATTGAATTGATTTTCCTATTTCGTTGTACTCGTTATTTAATATGATTTTGTGGCGATGATAACATCAATCCACTTTCTAAGTTATTGTTTTTGCGAGCCAAGACTAATTGAATAACGATTAAGTAGGTGACATAGCCTTTTTTGTATCAACATTAGTAAGATTAGTTGCTAGGTGGTCGCAAGTGCATATATTAACCATGGATTAGGCCTAATAAACATTATCAGCATCAGACATGTTTTTGATACTGTTTGTTAAACCGAAATAATCCAGATAAATATTTTCCACTTTTCGATTTAACCTTGAATGGAGAATAGATGTGGTGCATTTGATATAATCATTTGTTATCATACGTATTTTAACGATAAATGATGTTTATTGAAACAACAGTAATTGATCAAAATCAAGATAAAACAGACCATAAAAAATATGTACTTGATATAATTTACCCGGTCACATGCCGTAAGTAGTTGTAGATACATGAAGTGCAGAAGAAAAATCTTATCAACGAAAGTTTCACCGAATACAATGTTTTAAGATCAACGAACGTTGTTTAAATATTACAAAATCAGTATTCCATCTCTACAGCATTAATTTTTAAGATTGTAGAGAATAGATTTCTCATAAAGAATAATAATATATTGGGTTCGGTTTAAATTATTCGAAACGATTTGCGCTAAAAGAATTGTTTAAACACATTGTAACGTCAATGGTCGTAAAATAAAATGTTATCAACAATATATGATAAACACATCATACGCATGGATATGATTTTCTTTATTGCCGTATGTATAATAAAACATAGGGTGTTTTTATTGCATAATATATCTGTGTGTCTACCATAATCAAGGACATAATAAATAAAATAATTACACCCTAAAAAAAGGGTTAAAATTACCCCAGAAGTAGGAGGCAACTTTCTCCTATCGTGTGTGAATTAAAAATATTGTCAGTTAAGCTGTTGTTTTTATTTTCACACAGTGGGGTCTTACAGTGCCCCCCTCCTCCCAAACTGTCCTTGCATTACGTAAATACGTATATAATTTATTAATTTGGAGCATTTTGTAGTTGAAGCTTTGGTGATATGTATGTAATAAAATCATTATTTTCATGTAATTATTAAAGTATTACTAAATTATTGTTAAATGATACCTATAAATCATATTGTCTTGTATTCTAAATACATTAATTTTAGTATTATTGCTTTTATTTATTAGTTTTACTAAAGTAATTACTAAAGATGTAGGGACAGAAGTGGCCTCGGCACTGCTGGGAATCGCTGAAGCAATGAATAGTACAGGAACCGCTTCCTTTGAGGCCATAATGGATCTCCCCCCGCTGGAGCTCTATGTGAAGGCGGGGGCTATGGCTACAAACCAACAGTTTGTGGCAACCCAAAACTAGACATGGAGGGCACACTAATACTACGGGGACGGTACTGGACGGGCCTTTGTTACAAATGCGACAGACAGTATGGCACCTGAAATTATCTTTACTGATAAATTGAAAATTTCAATACCGAATAGAGACAAGGCAAAGAGAAACTTCAATGCTTCTGATGACTGGTTTACGAGAAGACCGCAATCCGATCAGGGCACAGGAGCCGGTATTTGTGGACTGAGTCCTAGACAGCGGATATCCTTAAGCCTGGGAAAGCACGCAACGGTTTTTCAGGCAGAACTATTCGCAGTTGCAGCCTGTTCTGAACCTATTGCAAGAGAAGCTGGACGAGGAGGAAAATAAGCATAAGGACTGATAGTCAACATCTCCCTGAATTTTAATCTACATATTGACACAATTACGTGTAGAGCAATTAAGACACGTGGATTCATTAAATGACAAATCCACGACTTTGCGAATGTTATTGGACTTATCACTAACCTGGGCAAATATGCGGTAACAGCCAGAGGCGTGGCGAACGCATAAAAGTTTACACATAAAATAGAAGGTAAGAAATAAATTATAAAACGTGCTCAAACACTTACCGTTTTAAAAGTCTTCCGTGAAATCACAAACTGGGTAACATCTGTTAAATATTTGAATCATTAGATATGTTTCCACAACTGTATAAGTCAAGTGAGTACGACGTGAGGAATAAATGTTTTTTAATGCCGCAAATGACCGTTCGACATCTAGCGATGTTATATTTGCGTTGTTATATTGTTTCGCCTTCTGCAGCGCATAACTGTGCGTGAACATCATTCACAATTTGAACAGAATCCACTAGCGACATCGAAACATTTTGTAATTTTTCTATTCCCTCCGCTAGTCCGAAGTAATTGTTGTGAATAGTTTGTAAATCTCTTTTAACCTGACTATCTTGAATTATTTCCTGGCTTTTCTTGATTGCTGCAGCTTCTGTTGGATTTAATTTTAAAACTACCTTCTTTACTTGATCAAAATATTTGTTGTAGTAAAACGCAGCCTGCAAGTATGTTCCCCAACGTGTAACAATCGGCTGTGGTGGTTCAGGTAAATTAGGACACAGTTTGTGAAATAATCGGGTACGTTTCGGGGACTTTAGAAATACTGCCTTTGTACTAGCAATCATTTACTAGTGGAAAACATGTAGGAATCGTTTGTGCCGCAAGATTTAGAGTATGAATTTTACACGTTACATGTAAGAAGTTACCATTATGTTCTTTAAGAGATCGGCCCAAAGAACGCATGTTTACGGCACCATCACTCATAAACATTAAAAGTTGCTTAGTTGAAACTTCAAATTTGTTCAATGAGTTCAACACCACCTCTAAAATCTCATCGGCAGTACAATTTATAACTCATTTGGAAGCAAGTAAGAAGGAGGATGACGGTCGATGTGGATCCATTGTACGTACCATTACATTAACCACAGAATGTTTTTGACGATCTGTTGTTTCCTCTACTCACAACCACAGTTTTTTATCTTTCAATTCCGTTTTCATTCTTTTTCCTATATGTTCAGGAGCAAATGGCACTACATTTCGTATCGATATCCGACTAGGTAATTTACAGTCCGCATATTTATTCCAGAAGGAGACTAGTAAACGAAACGATAGATTACACAAAATAAGAGTAACACATAAATCAAATGTAAATTTTTCTTGGTCTCGTATGCCACTTTTTGCAGAAGAATGCTGTTTGCTTTCGATGTGACGTTGACCAACACATTAAAGGGATTTCACAAACTAGACATTGAATTTTAGCGCCATCAAAAATTAAGTGCGGCATGTCCACTATAAAGTTTTTAACTGTGTCTGCCATCGGTCGTTTTCGCGACGTACCTAACTGCGACATTTTTAAAGCAAACATAAGTGTACAATTACGAAAGAAGTTACGACAGCCTACATATACACAGAACTACTCGCATACAACATCGATTTAGTACTGACGCTGTAAACGTGTGAAATAAATAGTCGCCGACTCCGCACCACATATCTACTACACTGACTGTTACCGCTGTTTGCCCAGACTACTTATCACTCTATTTCAAAGATTAGTGCGTCTTATTCTGGAATACTGCTCTACGGTATGGAATCCATATAAGATTGAGAGGGTGCATAGGTAAAGATTTGTATCTTATTCTGAACGTTTAAACTTGGTGCATGTCCAATCTTTGTTTGCACGTCATAAAGTTGCCATATTTCGATATAAATTTTTACGTAACATAATAGAATGTCCTGATCTACTTTCTTAGTTCTACTTTCGAATACTTGGAGTGCATCCCCGAACTGATGATCTTCTGACTTGTTTTCCACAGAACCCCTTAAGAGTATAGCTGCAAGGGAACTAAATTGTTTTTTCTGTAATTGAATTTGAATGAAGCTTGGTACACAAATCTAATATGGTGGTAAATTTGTTATGATGCGGTCACTGAAACACGATTAGTTTAAAAACTAAAATAAAACATTATATTTGTTGTCCCCTGTGTTTAAACTATAAACTTAAACGAAAACCACTAAACAATGAGTCATTATATTTTTATTCAGCAACAAATTCATAAAATGGTTAATATGTAGATGCTGATAATAGAAAATCTCAATCTTCCAACTTCAAAAAATAGTTTTTATAATACCTAATCGATGAGTTTAAATTCCTTCTCAATATTTTTCTATAAAATCGTCACATAAAAATTGGACAAAATTCAAAACTTGTTGATACTTTGTAGTGGAGTTCATATATTGTCCTAGGTAGATAAGTATTATTGCACAAATAAATTTTTATTAAATAATGCGTAACATTGTAAAGCCCTTTTTATTATTTGAATGAAACTAATTTTAACTTTTACGACCTTCTGCGTATTACAATATCATCTTATCAAGATTCTTATCTGTACGTTATTAATTCACTTTTGGACATTTTAAAGTGCCCGGGTTATAAATATAAATACCAAACGGCTACATTTTTGATCACGTTTCCTTCAATAATGATGGGATTATGTTATTAATATGCGTTAATATCTTTATGAATGTTTAGACAATTATATTAATTATTATTAATTTGTTTTAAGCCATACAATTTAAGCGATGTGTGTGTCATTTGGTTTAATATTTTTAGTTGCAAAAACAGAGCTTATCAGTGGAGTTTCAAATAAATGAATTAAATTAAGTAAGCGTACATATTTCTAAAGATATTAAATGGTTGATTTCCTTGAAATAATATCTACATCACATACAAAACGTATTATAAATTAAAATGAAATAAAACTGTTGAGTTCTGTATATAATTAAGGCTTTTTGAAGTTAAACATGGTAATTCCGTGCACTTTGAGATCAGAGACGGTTGAAGGAATTGAAAACGTGTTAGAATTAACACACAGATTTTTATGTGCGTATACAAAGTAAACATCCAAGTTCTTGTTTTTCTAAAAAAAACATTTATATTTGCAATGTATTACCTTAATCCCTTACAAATTATCAATTAGGAAAGGCTTCTCACATGTGCTACTATACTTATTATTTCTTTTAGTTACAACTAGAGTAACCTAAACTTGCGGACTCGCATAGGCGTCGGTATTACGGGTTAATATAAGAATACGAAAATTTCATAAATAAACTAAACCGGTAGAGAAGCAGGCATTTAGTGTCGACCTTGAATATAAATCATGTTAAACCGCGCTGAGAGAGATTTCGTTTTAGTACCGGTTGAGCTGTTGCAGAGATTAGTCGAACGGTCAAGGTTATGTACTTACGTGTCCCTTTTGAAAATATAGCTGGTGTTTTTTGAGTGTTGTAGTATTATACCAAGTACATAATTAGTGTATCGTTTCGTATAGAATTAATATTTACATACCTAAGAAAACAATGCCTCGTAACAGATTTGCTACTAATGTACATAAGTATGTGTCACTTTTTCCCCATTTAAAATATGACGGTAGTGCAGTTTTTTGCTTAATATGCAATGTTCGTTTGGCTGCATTGGACAGAACTGATTGCCAGAGGCATGTCAATGGTATTAAGCATATGAGAACTGCAAGAACTGAAATACCTTATACACTATTCCTCATACATTTATTAATGATGTTTACCTCTTGTAATCTTCCGCTGTCGTTGGTGAGAAAAGCAGCTTTTAAAACGTTTTGGCGACAATACGTTCCAAAGTACCCATTACCCTCACAAACACAATTACAGAATCATTTGCCGCGAATGAAAGAGATGCTAGAAAATGTGTGTAAACGTGATTTGTGTTCCAAAAAAATATGGATTACCGTGGATGAGGCGACCGATATGAAGAAAAACAGTATTGTGAATGTAATAGCTCGCATTTTGTCTAGCAAGAACACAGCATCTCGATATTTGTTAGCTTGCAAACGTGTTCAACAATGTACCGTGGAAAATATTCAAAAAGTGATAATGAATACTTTGTAAAAATTTAAAATTGCCCAAGATCAAGTTGTGATGATTGTGACAGATAGTGCAGCAACGATGTTAAGTGTTGGGCGATCCTTAAAACATATATTTCCTAACTTAATACATATAACCTGCGTGCTGCATGCTTTGCATTTAGTTGGTGAAGTTGTTCGACAACATTACGGAAACGTTGATCGGATGATTGGAAGTACTAAAGCAGTGTTTCGTAAATCTCCTAAACGTTTAATTTTAACGCGATGGGGTACTTGGCTAACAGCAGCTTCTTACTATTTGATTCATTTTCAACAAATTCAATCAGTTATAATGCGATTTAATCGGAATGAATCCAAAGCAATTAGAGAAAGTCAAAGAGAATTTCAAATTCCTCAACTTTTAGAAGATTTAACAACAATATGTGCCAATTATACGGTATTACTAGATGCCATCAGAAAACTACAATGTACTGAATAGTCATTGCAGGAATCATTAGACATAGTGGAGAGTGTAAAAAATAAATTACACACATTAAATGATACGCCAGGATTATGCGCTAGTCAAAAGTTGGCAGATGTTTTAAGGAAAAATCCCGATTTTAATACTTTAGAAGCCGTTTATAATAAATGTAAGAATAGTGAACTTTTAAGTGATTTTGAAAAATAGTTTCTACATGCAAATGTAACTTCCTTAGATGTGGAGAGATCGTTTTCTATGTATAAGAATATTTTTTCTTGTCGACGCACAAGGTTTAAAGAAGTAACTGTGGAAACATATGCAATGATGCAAGTTTACAGTAGTTCACATCCTGATGCCTCTAATTTGTTGAATAATTAGCCGACGCCTATGCGAGTCCGCAAGTTTAGGTTACTCTAGTTATAACCATGTTGTACCTACTATAGAAGGTGCATATATCCATATTGTATCTTTTAGATTTGTATCTAAATTACATATACGGATCTGATATTTGCCCTGCTGTGATATTGGTTTTTGCCATTATTAAAATCAGGTTACGCTATCACACTTCATCACTATTTTTTACATTACGCATAAACTCTGGTATCAGATTCTTGTTTATCTTGTATTAAAGCTGATTAGGTGCAGTACAATGAAACAAATGATGATTACAGATACAGATATATGCGTATTCGTAAATGTCATGTAAGTATTTGGAATTTATTTTTATAGTCATGTATAATGTACGAGGGATGATCGTAAAATAAGGTTCCCAAAGCCCTACAGCAGCAATAAGGCGTGTTAGGCGAAATCCGACAACATTGGCGTGTGCAGCAGCTCTCCCACTCTATATACGTACCATTCCCGTCTCGCTACGCCGCTCAGTGTTGGCTAAGCAGCCGTCCGAGATGGAATTCCCGATTGTCGCTACCGCCAGGTGCAAAATTCGCGCTGTGATACGTTTTTTAAACGCGAAAGGGGTTTCACCTATAGACATTCATCGTCAATTAACCGAAGTTTATGGAGAAAAGTGTATAGCTGTTTAACACGTCCGCAAATGATGTAGGGAATTCACTGTAGGTCGGACGGAAATTCACGATGAAGAGCGGAGCGGAAGACCATCAGTTTCAGACGAAATCGTTGAAAAGGTCGAGAGCATACTGCTTGAAGATCGGAGGGTCACCATTCGTCAACTCGCTCTTCGGATTCCTGAGATTTCCAACACCACAATTGAAAAGATTTTGAGTGGCGGTAGAATTTTATGACATAGGTATACAGAAGTTGGAGCGCCGTCTGCAAAAATGCTTAGATAGAAATGGCGATTATGTCGAAAAATAGCTTAAGTTTTTACCTTTAAAACGATGTGTAATGTTAAGGAAATAAAGAATACTGTCCATTTTAAAAAAATATGGGAACCTTATTTTACGATCATCCCTCGTATTTAATAATCTTCGACTTAACTTTAAGGGCAAGAAATTCTAGTAAGTAACGAATTATCACGACCGCACGAATAACCAAACCTACATAGAAGTTGTAAATGCGACATTAAGGCCACCTTACGCAAAACTTTTTTCAGAGGAGCTTTAAGAAAACATTTTTCTCCAACAAGATAGCCTTCTCTGCCACAGCTCGAAAAACTAAATATTGGAAACATACAAATTGATTTCATCTTGTTAGCATGCTCAATTTCCAGACTTAAATCCAATCGAGCATTTGTGACACCTTGCGAAAACTCAACGAAAAGGTCTCGAACACTTTTCAAAAATACTACTTGAAGTCAAAATAAAAGAAGCGTGGAAAAATATTCCAGTGACATAGTGCGAAAAAATGCTTAAACGTATACAGGCAGTCATTAAAGCCCGAAAAGAATTTTATAATGTGGTCACCATTGTAAATATATCTCAATAAAGCATGAGGATAGACTGGAAACTGGCCACCAAATCCAATTTAACTCTACCCGCATCTTATCTCGCAATCCTCACTATTACGGTAGAAAAATCTGTGAATCAATAGAGATTTTCAAACATCCCAACAATTTAAATCACACGTGGAAATCCCATCTGATTAAATCTCCTAGCAACCGCCACGCTTCATCGACGCATGACGTTTCCGCTTCATCGACGCACAACATTTCCGCTTCATCGACGCCTAACATTTCCGCTTCATTGACGCATAACATTCCCGCTCTATTGACTCAAAACAAGCCCTATATAAACTCCTTCGGAATGAATAAATCCCCAGTCAGTATGCAGTAACAGCCCTGAAGATGTCCCATAGGAGTGTGGACGAAACGTGGCCAAAGCTGCGACAACAATCTTTTAGGTACATTAACTTTATTAACAACTTTGATTACTTTTTAATTATTCTGGATTGTTGCAGAAACCGCTAAAAATAGGTATAGGAAAATCTATATGGATTAACGCAGAATGTAATTCTGCATCACTTCTAGTCATAATATGTGGGGTGTTCTATTTAACAAAATCGAGAAAAATCATTTTAAAATGGGTAGGTAAAGTCAATACTTTCCTCATGACCAGCCAGTACATCCCGTGATAAAAACAATTTACTGACATCGCCACCCAATCTCAGCTAATTCACACAACAAATGTTATTGCTAAATTTGAAAGAGTTTGGACGTAGGAACATTTTCTTTGGAATATGCGAATTTTCAATTTTTTAACAGAAATAGTTGTAACTCGAAAACCACAAAACGGATTACTTTCGTAATGGTGTGTAGTCAGAGATCTTGTGTAAAAATGTACAGAGTGTTCCATTTAAAAAAATTAATTTTACTGTGCCGCCCTTTTTATAAAACATCCGCTATATCGGAATATGTTTTCTAAAGATGCATAATTAGCATTATATTACATCCCCAAAATATCAAATTGCTATCTAGCATACAGCCTCAGTAATAAAAGACGAACGTACTATTGCTGCAACCTGTAGAATAGTATTATTGTCCTATGTTTTGCTTGATCGCATTATTGCGAATAACGTCAATTTAAATATTGTACCATAATATAAACATATATAAATAGTATAAACATATACAAATTCTTAATTGTATCTATATTCAAAATTTATTAATGTATTCATCTTTTAACGTTTTGTTTAACGTAACCTTTCCTTTAGTAACGTTTTCGACCACGTCCCAGCATAGTATATTTACCCGCATAAAATTACGGCTTGTTTAAAGTAACTAACTTCATTTCTCATTGGTTAAGTAAGTGTGTGACGTAAATGAGCGGCAAGCGATTTTGATACTAAATCACCGAAGCGACATGAAGACACGTCACTGTCGCTATCAATAATTACTACCAGTAGGTGTTTTTAAAACTTTTGCTCATTATGTGACTGCGTTTGTTGCCGAGCAGGTTATTAACATGACTCGACAGTTTACTTTCATAAATAAGTGAGTCTACGATGTTGCTTTTATGTGAATTCGTCAGTTGAGTCGCGTGGCGTCTACTAAAGCAAGTGTTTCAACGACAGACGGTAAAAAAAAGGCAACGGAATTCAGTTCGAACTGTCAAAAGCGACACAGTTTTCCAACTGCAGAACGAAATAACATAATTATAGTTGTTCATTTGTCTGTGAAATTGCGTACGGTAGAAACATATGTGAAGTGTTTTGCATAACCTCGCATTCTTCCATAACTTTAAAGTCGTATGTAAATATTTTACGGATAAAAACAAAACGTAATATACAAAAAAGTGTATGTACATGAAAAACAGATTACAGTAGTCACGTGATAAGCTAAATATACGGGCCATATTGTGTGCTTCGCTCATCTTTCTATTTAATGATATGGGATTATATGAAGGTAAATATTGAAATTTCTTTTGGTGTATTTTAGGAGTTCAGAAATTTACAGATAGTGTTCGAGTTTGACGTATGAACATAACCTCATATAAAATGATGATAAAAGTGGTTTCTTGTTTTTATTATGACTTGTTTTTCTTTTTAGTCCGAGTGTAAAAATTTGTTTATAATAGTAAACAAATAAAATAATTGCTTTAAAAAACATGTTTCCCACAGGAATTTTATTTTCCTTCGCCTTAATGTTTGTTAATTTCAGAAAGGTTAAAAGGTAGATCAGTCACAGTAATTGAAAATATTCTTCAGAAAATTGGCTGATCATTTAGATGTCAATGCTTAAGTTACATAATTTGAACTGGTGACTTCTACCTTGCCAACATGTGAATTTGTAAAATTTTCTTTTTGAAGGTGCATTCTTTTAACTATTTCTTCCAACAATTTTCTATATTTACGCATTATTTATTTATAGCTGCATCTATGATATTTTATAAAGTTAATCAATAAATCACCATTACATTTATTAAAAGTAATGGTCAATTACATAGTTGCAATTAGATTAGGTATGTAATCTCTTTTCAAATTGTAAATATGGTCTAAAAGTGTTTATTTGATTATAATTATGATTTAGTGGTAGATTTGTATACTGAATTATTGATATTAAATAATTTTTTACTTTTACTATATATTCGTTACCATTTTTCAAAGATGATATTGCCACGAGCTGTCGAGGTCGCAGCAATGATAATTGTTAGACAACACGTTATCGTTCACAAAAATATGTTGAAACGTACATCTGTATTAATTACCTAACTAACTGGTTTTCATATGTTATTTTAAATTGTATATCTGTGACATTCAACGCAAATAATAATTATGTTGGCCTTGTATCCGTCACTAATTTTAATTGCTATTAAAAATATCAAACGTAAATACACTAGCAAGATTCCGAATAGGTGCAACCGTACATATGCAATTACGTTCTACGTACTCCATCTCCCAATAAGATTTTTCTAACTTTAATTGAATTGGAGCAATTTGGCTTAATTAGTTAATTAAATCTATCTATTTCTACTGCAACATTACGTTTAATTGGCAATATTATTTTACACTATGGTCTCACAAATAACAGATTTTTAGAGACAATTTCACTTTGAGAAACTAACATTCAAGTCGATAAAATGGTAAAATTATTCGTAATAAAACTTACAATTTGTAGTAGAATAACCTAGTCAGGATTTTTATGTCAGTAATATGAACTTTTCTCGAAATCTAGAAGGATAAATTTTCACATGGCACTTTCTTCCGATTTTGTTTTAATTTTTAGTAAGATAGTCGTATTTGTAAAACCGGAGATCTTCTTTTTCTGTATCCTTTAATAATCCTTAATTCATTCATTACTTGACTAGACATTTTATGCCGTGTTTATTACGTACAAAAAGGAAGTACGAGGTACGCGCCATCAATTCTCGGCCTGATACAGAACAATTTTTATTTTTCTATATAATCTCCCCTAACTTCAACATATTTATTACAACGATCAATTAATAATTCTATACCCTTGTAAAAATAATTTAAAGTTTTTCCCTTAAAATGTTGTATTATAGCTGCTTGTAACTTACTGTCGTCCTTAAACCGACGTTCCCTAAGGTCTTTCTTTAAATGAAAAAATAAATAATAATCACTTTGAGCCATGTCCGAACTTATACGGTGGATGCTCCAATTCTTGAAAGCCACATTCTCGGATGGCAGCTTGTGAAATGGCGGCAGTACGGACGGGTACATTGTCGTGCAATAATTGAACCCCTTTGACAATTTTCCTCGACGTTTTGCACGAATATTGTCCTTCAATTTATTTGGCAAAGACGCATATGCTGTTGACAGCTAATAGCATTTGTTCAATAATTTAAATGTTTTGAGGCGTTATCAATTCAATTGGCCGTGGCGCTCATCATCTAGTGATTCTTACTCCAAACGGAAACATTTTGCCCACTTTTTTACAGAGGAATATGAAGGAGATAAATCACCATAAACGCTGTCTAAACGTTGTTTAATCCGATTAGGTGTATGCCTTTCTTTTGTTAAAAATTTAATGACCGCGCGGTACTCAATTTTTGTTACCTGAGACATTTTCATGCACTAATCACGTTGTTTGGTTGGCTACTACTATTCTTCGAGCCATAATATATGTAGCGTAGGCCTCGCCATATTTCAACTATGACGCAACGGTGTTTGAACACGCTAGAACCTGTATAAGCCTGTCAGGCCGGGAAATTATGGCGCTTATCTCGTATTTATGAAGTATCTACGTTTTCAATAAAATAATATGCACCCATCAGTATGTAATGTTGCGATTACTAACATTTTATGTCGTCGAGTATAACGTTTAGGAGGTAACATTTTCATGTTTTGACCAGCATGACGTATGTGCAGTGTAAGGTGTTGGTACTTCTACCACTCGTTTATGAGTAGCATCAATGTTTTCATTTCGATACTATTTCGAGGAATAAATATCGATATGTTGACGGTATTGTTTCATCTCTAACGCCCCTTCGTAAGCAAGAATTTGTGTACTACTATACTCTTTGTTTCCGGGTTGGAACCTGTTCTTTGTCGCAGCTTTGACCGACGTTTCGTCCACTCTTATGTGAATGGATTGAAAATGTTACGCGGCAGGTTTAAACCTCCTAGCAGCCGCCACGCTTCATCGATGCATAACATTTCCGCTTCTTTGATGCATAACATTTCCGCTTCATCGACGCACAACGTTTCCGCTTCATCAACGCATAACATTTTCGCTCCATTAACCCAAAGCAAGCACTATATAAACCCCTCCGGAATGAATAAACCTTCAGTCAGTACAGCCCTGAAGATGTCCCATAAGAGTGTGGACAAAACGTCGGTCAAAGCTACGACAACGACACGGTTCCAACCCGGAAACAAAGAGTATAATATTATTGACGACCTCGGAAGCCTATGGACCAAATTTCTATACTATTTTGTAAAATTATTCAAGGACAGTAAATTGCAGCTTGGCCAATGTATACAGCGTGTCCTTCCCTGAGTAATTTAGAGAAGAAGCTTTGAAATAAAAAATATCTAGGCGCAAATGCTGCACAATACAAAATTATATTATATATAATAAATATACAGGATGTTCAGTTTCCGTAGCGCGCGATAGAAGTTTGGTTTTTAAAATGAAACACACACTTGTATATTATAACGTTTTTCGATGCTTCCCTTCAATTAATGTCAACTTGCATCAATATTCCCTATACCTTTCTATCTTGGTTTTTGAGATAATTGACATAATTTGAGATGTTTGCGAAATGCCGTTGTTTTCTTAACGACCTATATCTTAAACGCCTTACATGGTAGAGCGGTGATTCAAATTGTATTGGATTGAGTATTTCTAGGAGTTTTCGGTAATGCCAGGTTTGATTCGTGTTATTTTAAGTGTATTTAGTGGAATACTCGGTATATTTTTCAAGAATCTGATAAGAGAAATTGTTCTAAAAATGTTTATATAAGCATTTCCCTATACCTCAAATGCGACGAAAACTTTTGTTTTTATAAAGCTTCTTACCTATTTATTTAAAATAATTGTAAAATTTATGCATAATGCAATTTCAACAATTATTCGAAGTGATTTTCCTTCCTTTTTCCTTCATACAAACTGTAATGCGATTTCCTGTATTTTGTTGAACATTTACGAATATTTCGGGAGAAATATTTTGTGTAATGTCCACGTTACACTGCCTTAAGAAATTCATCCAGAAAGATTTTTCATAAACATTTCTATTTACTGAAATCGCGCACTTTTTCAACAATTATCAGTGTCTTTATTTTTAACTGCCGAAAACACTTAAGTGTGCCATGTTTTAAATAAATTTATTCGTTTTATGCTCAACTCCAATCAACATTTTCTATTTATTATTAAAGTTCGCAAAGTCGGTGCTAGGCCACGAGAGGCGGGTGATATTCCGGTAATACCATGCGCCATACGAATAAAAACATTTGTTACGCACATACCTAGAAGGGGAGAAACTTAACAATCGCGTAAAGAATATTAGCCTGCAGATATCATTTCGATTCATTCGACATTACCGTTATAGAAGCAAATATCAGCGAAGAGAAAATTTGTCAAAATTATTGGTTGGTGAACAATGTTCGAAAGATTGTTTCAAAATATTCAGACTTCAGATCTCGTGTGAGGTGTTTGGTTGGCAATGGGGATTCATTGATCAAGATCACAATGCGAAAAATATGTCAATAGCGCAAATCACAAATAGAAAAAGTGCGTAACCGAAACTATGCATCACTGCGGTCTAGATGTAAATGAATCAAGTAGTATTTTTCAAATCATCCAAACGAATTTGGCAATTTCATGAACGTTGTTCTAATATCCCAGAAACTCCACAGCCAGTTTTGATCCGATTGGGAACGTGGTTGTAAGCTGCGTTCTATTATTTTCAACATTTCCACCCACTCCGGTCCCCAATCTTGATACAAAAGAAGCTGCTGCCATCAAAGTAATTCAACTGAAATTTCAAAACTGTTAGGTTGAAATTGATTTACAAACGTGAGAAAGTACAAAGAAGGCTAGAAATCTTAAGTGACGAGAAAAGTGTATGGGTTAGAGTAGCATTTAATAGTGTATTACAAAAAAAATTATATAACAGTGGTCCTACAGACACGTTTATTTGTTTCGAAGCCCAATTATGCAAACATTACGGCATTATATGTCTAACAGTCGTTTTCGTTATATAAAAATATTTTTCACCGCTGCGAACAAGTGTCAAGGAAACGACAGTGGAAATGTACGTACGCCATCATTCGGTTGTTTAGTCGAACATATTCGGAATTTTAATATTTACTAGATAAGTGTTATAAATTCTTACTTAAACAAACTTACGCATTTCCCAGTGGGACCCTTATGATCAGGAACCGTGATTTGGGAACCTTATTTACGTGTTTGTTAACTTTCTAGATATTGTATGCAGGAAAGTGATGATTACTTTGAATAGTTGTTAGAATTGTTTAAATAGAGGATAACGTCTACACATAGTTTTTATTTTGCCTAGTAAAACATTCGAAAATGTACAAAATAATTTATTCTTTTGATTTAAGTTAGATTTACGTAAGGTTTCCAAAAAGAAAAATTCAATACACAGTGGCAATCTTTCCTGAGGTACATACACGTAAAAGATTGCATGAGTTTAACTATACATTTTTCCCCGTAGCCTTCTATTTTGACTTTCCACATTTTTGACAGAGATCAAAGAATTGCGTGCAGGTTTATTGCAACCAAAACTGGTGTCACACTCCGTACAAACGCTAAATCTCTTAATAGTATGATAAATTTATTCATGTAGATCAATTGGATATCGATGGTAACCTGAAATTTGAATCAGCTTCGCTCTAGTATGTTAGTAGTACCTAAATAATGGCTAACATTATTCATGAATAAATTGTAAAATCAACATTTTTTCTTACCTCTGTTTGAAACACATCAAAACAAAGTCGTAATCAATATCATGCAAATCATAGACAGCTGATAGCTTCGATTACTCTGACTTCGCTCTGTATGTATAATTCAGCAAAAGTGGCTCCTTATCTTTATGGTAATAAGCGGGATGGGGAGATCACGAATTATGATATTACTTGATTGTTCCACACGTTATTAGAGCCGGACTGTATTATTCGTCCAATTGTATTTTTCCGTTATGTATTGGAGGTGCTCAGATCAGCATCTTAAGCGAAGTCATTTGACAGCAACACTTAATTTGTGCATGCTTAAACTTTAAACTTGTTCGATAGCATCCCGATAAAATGATATGTAAACCAATATGCAATATTTGATTTCAGATATATGTACATATATGTAGAAGTATATAGGTACTTGTAGCGATTGATAAACTAAAATAAACAAATGCACACAAGTACGTATCCGCCTACATTTCTAGGTGGTTTCGCTGCTAAAATGTTATGTTCAAAATATTCTTGGCTTATGTTTGAAAAGTCGACATAATTCTCTTTTGTTAACTTGTTATTTGAATTGTCCGATTGTATTGTATTTTGTTTGGTAACCTCTGTAAGAAATTCCAAAGCACTGGCTTCTTTTTGTGTGTCCACCTAGTGCGTGGATGGAAGAAAATTCCTTTCTTGAGCATTTTAAAGAAAACGTTTTTAAACAAAAAATACCCGGTGACAAGTTCTGAACAACATAAAATTATGTTCAAGGATGTTTAGTTTCTGCTGCAAACGATACAAGTTACGTTTTTTACACAGAACACGCTGTATATTGTTACGTGTTTAGATGCTTCTCTTTCTTCATGTCAACTTTTACCAATATTCCCTATAATTTGATATTTTTTCGAAATTCCTTTCTTTAATGGCCGAAATCTTAAACGCCTTACACGCTAGAGCGGTGATTCAAATTTTATTTGATTAAGTATTTCTTGGAGTTTTCAGCAAGACGTCGACATTTTCTTATGTCAACTAGCGTCTACAAGATGGCCATCCAAATCGTTGCCATGTTTGATTCATTTATGTGTTTATTAAATAAATATATTGTAATGATAAATGTAGTTCTTAAAATAAAAAATTAAGTGAATCTCGGGTTAATGTTCTTGAAAATTATGTTTTGCGGGATCTACTAAATTTTTTTTTTGCTAATCGAAAAAGAATAAGAAAATGAAACAATTTTTAGCGTTCGAAAGAGATAGTAAGTTTTTATTTAGAGTAATTATATTTCTTTTGGACAGAAGCTATGGTAATCGACAGCTATTTAAATTTATTTATTAGGAATTTTAAATTTTAAAATTAATTTATTAAATTAAATTTTCTCTTTGTATTTGATTATTTGGCCAAATATTAAATTTCGGTATCTGCTGCACCCTGACGATCTTCGCATGTCTGTTCTTGATATCTTCTGCTCGTAGCAACACCCGATTTACAACCAAGCATCTCCCTCTTCGAATCTTACTTCGTAGATTACAATTTTGAATTTAAAATGTCGAAATGGATTTGTTTATTGAAGATCTTCAGTTTTTTTATAGAAATAATTGCATATTTACTTGAAATATGTATAAAATTATCGATGAATTTTTAAAATTATCTTCTTGTCGTAATTTGTTTATATCTCTCCATTTGTTTTTGTTTTTCAGAAGTCCAGTTTACTATTTGAATAATATAAAACATCATTCTTGACGTATAAATCCATTAAAAATGCCTTTCGTTTCCATTGTGACGCTGTCCAAAAGTGCATATACGGTAGTGTCAGGAACATTTAGTTACAGTGGTTACCATAAAAACGTTAATCAAATACGATATGATCACATAATTTTGATAGAAAGAAATATTATAAATTTCGTTACTTAATTTTGTTTCTAATATTATTTGTTGTTTACCGGACTCTTTTTTTTTTTCTAAACAAAACTTCATGTCTCCACGTGCCCATGTGTACGACAAAGAAGAAAAATCAAACTAGGGGGAATTGAAGGGAAAAGGTCAAACACCTCGTTAAGAAATGGAACTAAATGAGAAAATATAACAGTTTTCAACATAGGTAAATAAATATCACAACAATATATTCTATTCTATGTTATCTCAATTCTTTTAAATAGAACATAATGTAATTTTTCCAGAATCTGATAGAGAAACTGTTTAGATTTTTTTTTGTTAACATTTCCCTATTCCTAAAATGTGTGGTTCTTTAGTAAATTGCAAGGAAATACTATAAACTTTTGTTTCGCCAAAAATGATCATTAAAACTAATGTGCGGACGTTATTTTTTCGATACAATTCCAGCATATAATCGAAATAACCATTATTCTCCTACATACATATGTATGTATATTGCCTAAGAAGTTAGTAACCACGTAGAAATAATAAATAGCGAAAATAAATAGACCAATTTTGATTAGAGTTACACATAAAACGAATCGATTTATTTCAGGCATTCCACACTTAATTTTCAGCAGTAAAAGACAAAAAAGATTATACTGAAGGTAAACACAAGTGTTTATGAAAAAGCTTTCTGGATGAATTGTGTAATGTTAATAAATATTCATCAAAATACAATGAATCGCATTACAATTTGCACGAAGTAGGATGGTGTTCACTTCGAATGGATGTTGAAATTGTATCCATAAATTCATGTTTACAGATTATTTTTAAAGAATATCTTTAGAAAACCAAAGGTTCATACTTCCTCTGTCCGAGAATAGTTGCTACATTTCAATTTAATATTTGTCTAAACAAGACTTTATTGTTTCAACTAAAAACACACATTATTAACTTTGCACTACATTTATACTCAGTTATTTAAAAATTCTTGTCCGGTTTTAATTGCATTTTCGTCGCATTTAATGGATCCAATTGATGGAGCATTTCGTCTTAATAGCATTTTGTTTATGTGTTGCAATTTGTAGGTGTTACAACCTTTATGTAATAATGTACTTTCCATAGCTTTCTGGAAAGACAGAAATCCATTATCTAAGGTTTCCCAATTTGTATCCGAATAGGCCTTTTGTACTGCTTCAATCAGTTCGTCAATATTTTTTTGCGGTAAGTGATGCTGTATTGATTGAATGGAATTGAAAAATCTCAAATCCAACACATTAAAATCTAGGCTGTTTGGTGGCTGAGATTTCAATTGCATATCCCAATCGTCTTCAATAAACGCCTGCGTTAATGCAGCATCATTAGAATAGAGATGCGGTTTTGCATTGTCTTGCTGTATGTATATTGTACTTTTACGAGAACCAAGAAGCCATTTGTCGCGTAGTAAATTATGGTAGTAAATTATGCAGTATCATTTTCCTTATTTCTTCTTTATTGACAACTTCCACAGGTTGGGTTACTAAAGCTCCCTTTGGTCAATTCTTGGTATTTCTCTTAGCTGGTGAAGAAGACACAAATGGCCAAATCCCTAACTTCCCATCAATATAAGCTTTTCTGTGTGTATCCCAGCGTGGTCGAGCAACTGCTGCCATAAACATTACTTTGGTGATGAATCTTTTACTTTTACAGGGTCTATATGGACGATCTTCTTCGAGAATTATATAAAATCTTCTCTTAGCTTTAGTTAGATAGAACCGTTTCTCATCAATGTGTACATAATTGAGTAAATCCTCGAAATATCTAGATGGTAACAACAAATTCAAACAAAACTCAAAACGCTTCCGCATATTCTCTTTTGTCAACAACGGTTTAACAAAACTAGTAACTCTCTTAATTCCCTTTCCTTTTTTTAATCTGTCGTGCAATGTACTTTTTGGAACTTTACATGCGTAAGACAATGATATTAATGTGCTTCTTTTACAGAGAGGAATAGTAGCAAGATTTTCAATTTGTTGATTATAATCTTTTTCGTTACGACCACATTTCTTTTTACGAGAATCAACATTAATGGTTAAATTGTTAATTTGGCATTCTCGAGCCTGTTTCCATAGTTTAGAAATTGTTGAACGGGAACAGCAAAACTTACGCGCGGCGGCATTTATCGCACCCCTATTAAGTTTTTCGTCTTTGAAATTTTGCAATAAATAATGTAAAATTTGTTTACGTTCATTATTATTAAATTCTCAACACTTTTTTCCATCTGCTGGAGTATTTTGTAAAATACTATTAGCCATTTTGCAATAACAGCGGTTAAATTACAAATACACTAAAATTTGACGTTTGACAACTGCATCTCAAAGCAAGAGTGCAATTCCTACGTGACGTTTTGATTATCGCCCGCTTAGATTCAGATAGAAATGTAGCAACTATTCTCAGACAGAGGAAGTAGTATTTTGTTGTAGCACTATGCATTTTAGCAAAAAACTTATCTTACATAACTTCATATTTAAGTTATTAAAGAACGAAACATTTTAAGTATAGGGAAATGTTCATAAAAAATTCTAGATCACTTTATCAAATTCTTGAAAAATTTAAAGAAAGATGGGCACTTCGCGGAAATCTCAAATTATGTCAGTTATCTCAAAAACTAACAGTTGGTATAAGGAATAGTGATGAAAGTTGCTATGAATTGAAGAGAGGCATCCAAAAGCGTAATAATATACAGATGTACAGTTTAAAAACCCAACTTGTATCGTTTGTGCCGGGAAACTGAACACTGTATACGTGGACATAATTTTATGTGATGCAGATCTTGTCTTCGAACGCTTTTCATTTGAAAACTTTCTCTCTAAATTGCTCAGGAAATGAATTATCTTTTGCCCACGCACTAGGTGGACATCTTTGATCATCCCAGCTCAACGTCCTTGTTATAAAATATTTATTTGCAATTCTAGAGCTTTTATTTGATATTTGATACGGAATGTCTAAGCCGATTGGTGTAAGTATGTATTTACGTCGAGGATATTTATTCCATTCACGGCAATAGTAACCAGATAATGGATCTTTCATTGTTAATTATTTCACAGTATTTATCTGTGTTAAAAAGAATACATTGTTTATTGTTATACCTTATCTATCAATGAATGTATGCGCATACGTTTTACTGTTATCCGCAGTTTCTGTAAATGAAATCTTCATGATTCAGGTAAATTTATTTACAAATTAATTACACTAACAGAAACAATGCATAGTTACATATGTATGTATTGTACATACATGTTCAACGCTCACTTCTTGCCAGTCACTATGGAAGTTCTTGCTTGGACTTTGTACTTAAACTTCTGATTTCTGTTAGGCGATTTTTATTTTTTTTTCTTATGCTGCATGTATAACAATCTTTTTTTTTGTAAGTGGTACGATTAGTGATTTTTATTACTACTAAGGAAATGGGTGTCTCTGACAGAGTCTCGTGTGGTTTTGGTATGAATCATGCTTTATTTTGGTTAGAACATTAGTAAGAAATTACATGTATTTGACTCGTTGGTGCACATTGTGGTTTATATACGTACGTATGTATAAGATTTATTCAATTGACTAACCAAGTGCAACTTACCTGGATCAATTAAACGGTAAATTCCTAAGAAAATATTTACAAATATGAGCTAAATATATTCTTCGAAAAATAAATAAATAAGTATGTTTTCAGTCCAGATGTTGTTATTTATTTGCCATCTACCTCAAGGATCACAATATTTCATTCATTCATTTACTATTGTTATATTGATTTCCTCAAATATTTAAAGAAATGAAACCTAGGTATAGAGTGTGTTGAAAAATAGGAAAATATGCTATAATAAATGCAAAGGTAGTGCAAAATTTTTTATTATATATATAGTGATCCAATCAGTGAGGACTAGTAATGACGTAAATGGGAAGCCAAGGTCAAGGCTTCGATTGCTTCATGTATTTCCGTTGCATATCATATACATTGTACTTGACAAAAGAATACACCAGGAAATTGAAGCATTTTCCTTGACTTCTCACTTACGTCACCACCAGCCGTCATTGATCCAAATTAACGGGCCGCTATTCCTTTACTCACAAAAAATGGATAATACCATCAGGTATGAGAAGTAATACCTTTTAATATAATTTACTATACCATATTTTTTAATAAGAGGTATAACAATATATATTAAAAAGACAGATATTAAAAGGTAACATAATTGTAATAACTCTTATTAACATGGTAATAATAGTTATTTATCTCACACAGGACGTAAGCTTTAGTTTGCGGTTGAGGATGTTGTTTGCTACCGGCTCAAAATTTCGAAAAAATCAGCATTTTACGAAAATATTTGATATTTGGTTATAGAGATTCGGAAAATGAGATATTAGCTATATCGGTATCCCCTCCTCGCTCTCTCGTCGTACATACGAGGGAGCTCTCTCGCCGTACATGCGAGAGAGCGTGGAGGGGACTGAATGAAATTTGATCGATTCGATGCGAGTCGCGTATTAGTATGCTTGTGATAATATTGGGGTGTAGACCTACTGTATGCAAGCATGCACGTAATCATTTCAAGTCACGGTCGCCTGGAAATGAGAGTTTCGCATATTTATTTTGTTGTTGCTACGAAGCTTAGACGAAATTAATACGATATTCTAAAGACGAAAATAGAAACAGAAAAATGAATACTCTAGAAATTCGTACTAAGATCGTCCGCACATAAGGCAGTCTACCTCGTAACTAACTGCATCGGTAACCTTGAGCCATCTATTGCCCGCTTGAGAGCGAGGAAAGGGTAGCGATATGGCTAATTTCGCATTTTCCTAATCGGTATACTTCTATAATGATCAAAGTTGTCAATTCCTTTTATATATTGACACGTTTTACTATATTACTGTATTATTATTAGAGTTTGTTAAAAAGGTGGTACCGGCAGTGGCACACCGCATAAAAGTAGGTACGTAATATACAATATTAGTGAAAAATAATATTGTTACCGTTTCCTGTCGTTTTGATGTCCACTATGGCAATTGGCAACCGCCCTGGTAAACTGCGTAGAATTGTAACATCAGCAACGCTTCCATTGTCGATTCATTCAGCCGTCGACGGTGTTGTGAATACATTGTCGTATACTTCGAAAATGATCATTCGACATCCAGTGAAGTAAGATTTGCAAATGTCAGATATTCCTTTTCCTCATCTGGGCACTCTTGATTTTCAGTTATAGACCAAATCTTTTGTAAATCGGGATTTTTCGTTAAAATTGCACCAAATTTTTGAGCAACATCGACTCCTATAGTATTCGTCAAGTTTTCTAGAGCGGCTTGTAAATTGTTTATGCAATTTAATACGTCTCGTGCAGATAAGTGATTCTAGTTGCTCAATAGCTTGTGCAACTTCAGAATAGTTCATGGAAATTTCATCTATTTGTTGTTGAACGTCCGAATTGGAAAAAAAGTTGCTGACTATCTCGAACTGCTGCAGAATTATTTGAATCAAGTTTCAAGATGACATTTCACTTGTGAAAAATATTTCTGATAGTAAGATACTGCCTGGAGCCATGTTCCCCATCGCGTTATTACAGGCTGAGGTGGTGGTGGTAATTTCGGACACAATTGTTTGAATACGCGGATGTGTTTGGGAGATTTGATGAACATTTTTTTGGTAGATGCTATTAACTTATCCACCATCGGATACTTCATTCGAATGGTTTCTGCTACGAGGTGACATGCGTGTATGAGGCATGTTATGTGAAGAAGAGTCGGAAAGCATATTTTCAACATCCTACCAACTCTCAGCATTGTTGCGGCTCCGTCAGTAACGAACACTGTGACTTGGGTTCCTGTGATACAAAATTCTCTCAACGAATCTTTTATTATCTTGACAACGGTTTCTGTATTGGTTTTCTGAATCCTTTTACTGGATAACAATAATGAAGCTGGTGGACCATCACGTTTTAAAGGACGCGCTACAACATGAATGACGCTGTGTTTCTGAGCATCAGTTGTTTCATCCACACATAGGCAGATTTTCTTATTTCTCAACTCGTCTTTTATACATTCCTTTATTGTACCTTGCACACGTGGCAAATTGTATCTTAATTGCATAGATGTTGGCAGCTTCCATGAGGGAACGTACTTAGCCCAAAAAAGACGGAAGTGTTCATTAGATACTAAATGTTGTGGGATGTTACACACACTTAACATAAAAATAAAGTCATATAAAAATTGCATAGAATTGCAATGGAATACTGTTTCTTAAATTCAATACATGACGTTTACTTTTACAATGTTTTCTACATTCAAACCTATCGCGACTTAGCAATCCGCTATTGCATATTGCGCATTAAATATGCGGACTTCTATATTCTAATGCCTAAGGGAAATGCCTGAGATATTTATTCACATTCGAAGGGAACGTTACACCCTTTGGGCGTCCCATCTCCGCGTACTTATTTGGCGTGTAGCGTGCAACGCACTGTCGCTTTGAACTCTCTCGCGGTACTGTCGAGATCGACTACGAGTTGAAAATTACCCCTACCCACGCCGCTACCGCTACGCTACTGCCATCCGGTACCACCTTTTTAACAAACTCTAATTATTACTTTACGTCCCTAAGGACGTAAAGCGTATTCAATACTTTATTCAAGCCAAAGACATACATAATCTAATGTAGTTTCTTCTTAACTTAATAACTAGAATTTCAAGAATTAATTGTTATATTACCAAGAAAACATAATTAGTGTAGTATTCGTTTGTTCCAAGCACATATTTACTTTATTTTGTAATATTTTCGAGGAAATGTGTACACTTGTTTGAGTAAATTATTGATAACAGTTATTATTAAATATCATCATACTAAATAATTGTTCCAGTGACTTACTTGTTTCTATCGTGGTACACAGACAAAATAAATATTAACAGTAGTTTAATTTCAAAAATCACTATAACGAGAAAATGGTTGAGTTGATTTTGAATATGTTAGTAATTTGTTGTTTAGATTTTTTCCAAAAATTCAAAACTAAAATAATATGTAGGGCATTCCATTAACAGGACTGTAGAATAGTGACCCAAGTTATTCCGCTCTAAATGATTGGATTTTACAGAAAATTTATACAGTGCGGTCCTAAAGTGTTAATTAATTGTGGTAGGTGTGTTTAAATTTGTTACTTTTTGATATGCAATGTACCTAAGTTTTTTATGTTATTGATTTTATACTGGCCTCCGTATGGACTACGTAAGATAACCATAAAGTACCTAATTTTAATATTCGGTAAGTTTGGCAACAATTACCACAAAGTGGAACATAATGAACACTGCCCTTGTACAGCCGGAAATATTTGAACGCTAAGTGAGGATAGATAATGCAAAATTAGAGGGCGAACTGCTTTAACAGAAGATGATTTAGTGAAGAAATCTTTCTTTGCTTTAAAATCAATTTATCCTCACAGACATTTATTTGACATTGATACCAAAAAGCTTCTCTGCGAAACACTGGTGCTGTCACATTTCAACTATGGTGATGTGGTCTACACACATTGTATTACCCAAGCTGATTCCAAAAGAATTCAGAGAATATAGTAGAGTTTCATTTCGCTTAAAAGAGTCAAACACCCTCAATATGGTCAATAGAAGGAAGTTGCATTGTGTTGCTTTCTATTGGACAGTTTTGAAAAAAAAGAAACCCCCGTATTTGTTTTGCAGATTGCGAAATCGTTGCCAGGTGCACAGTGTTAATGTTCGTAACAAATCGTTTTTAACCATACCAAAACAGGCAAGAGATCTTCAAACGAAGTTTTTCATATAACGTTGCTAAAACACTGAACGGATATACATACATATGTTTGAGGATATTATTTCTAACACAACTTCTACAAATTGTCTAAAATTTAAAATTAAACACGCCTTGCTAGAAACGCAGTAACGTGGTGTTCGGTGCAGTCTTTCAGTTTAGGTTGATTACTTGCCACACACCTTATGTTTAACTTTATTTGTGTATTGTTTGTTATTGTTTTATTTTATTTCATTCAGTTATTATTATTTTTTTTTCAAAAATAGGCTATAGGTAGAACGCTAAATAACTTACTCTATATTTTGGCAGCGCGTTACTACATTAATTGTATAATTACATGTATAGTTAACTGGTTCCCATATTATTATAATGGTTCTCATATTATTATAATTGTACATTTGATCTTTGTCTGTCTGGTATGCCAATAAACTGTATTATTATTATTATATGATTGTTGCGGAACCATGGCAAATAAAGTGATAAATGTTGCTAAATTTACACAACATTAAAATTGATCCAGCAATTTTGCATGGTTCGTGCCGAAGCCATCATAAAAATAACAACGCAAAAAGCCTAAAATACAGACATATTGTCTATCAAAAACAAATTTAAACAAACCTACCATAATTAATTCACTGCAATAAAGTTTAATAAATTAAAGGATAAACAACAAATAACAAAACAACTTTAAAATGAGATAAAATAATAACGAGCACAAAGAACGAAAGTATGACAAATGCAGATTATAATAATAATAAATAACAAGAATAATTTACGCTTTTGGAATTGAGATTTGACAGTTTGGCAATTATCATGATTATTTTGCTTAGCAACGAACTCTTTAGATCACTCTGGCGTCACATGAAACAATTGGGCGCTCTTTCCTAGCCAACTTTGCATAAAACAAAAACAGTTTACCAAAACCTTTATTGCCGCATATCGTCACATTTCTTAAGTTAAAGTATAACATATGTGGTATTGTTGGATTCGCCTTTCGATGACCTTTTCAAAAATATAAAAATATGCAGGGTGTTCTATTTAAAATAAGAAAGTTGACGTCACAAATTGGAAATACAATTGAAATGCCGATAATGACAAAGGTTAGTACACAAAAAATAGAGATCGACCTATTTTCTCTAAAAACGCTAACTTCTGTCGTTTAAAAGTTAGCATGGGGGGCGACGCTTTAGGACCGCACTGCATAAACATATGTGACTAAAACCAATTGCAAAACTGCAAAGCATTTTACAAAAGTAGTAGCAAAATGCGCATAAACCAATTTGGCAATTTACCTATTGGGTCATTATTGAAGTAAAAGCGTAATATACATATGTCTAACCTGCGCTTCCGGACAAATACCGGTTCCTCCAAACGTAAACTTAAAAAAAAAAGCCCTAGTAAAAGCTTTAATTTTAGAACAATGGTGCCATATTATTTCATCTTTTAAAATTCAACCAGGATTCCAGAAAATGCAATAGTATATAACATGTTCCATTTAAAAAAACACAACTTTTGGAGATATCGCCTTCAGAGTGGAAAAAATGTTTCGAGAATTAGAATTTCGAACGCATGCAAAAGTGTATAAAACGATTTGTACCAAAAAATGTTTTTTCTTTCATTGCTTTTTTAAAAAAGGAATCTCGCACAACCTGCAAACGGTTATTAAATGTATCTTTATGAAGTATTTTTCCAACTTTGGAAAACTTCCACTAAATATTACAAATAAGAAACTAAATAAACAAGGCGAAATCTCAGGGCAAAGAAACAGAAAATAAACAGTATTCAAGTACAAAAATCTAATAAAGCAGAACCAAAAATATCTAAAAAAACAAAATAATAGTAAAATATGTGGATTAAGTGAAATAAGCATTATAAAACGCTGGATAATCATAATATATGATAGTAATAATATTAAATGTCAAAGAAATGTAAATTGTCACTTGGGTACGCTTGATGACGTGTAAAATGGCTGTCTACTTGATCTTCTACAAGACAGCTTTATAATTTGCCTATTTACTAATAGTATGGACTACTTGGCTGTCCCAAAATTACCGAAGCACCTATACAAGACGATATTGATACGTTATAGTCGACGAAAAGGGGAAGACATTAGCTGTTTTATGCTTGTATATACATAATGCGTATTTTACTGGTAACTGTGCTACTGAATGACCCCTTATGATAAACTCTCACGTGTTCAAGATAAATACTATTGTAGTGTAATTAAGTATACTTGCTGCAATATAGTGACCAACATAAAACACACAGAAAATGTACTTTGATTAAAATATTATTTCTTTTGCTTTTATAACTAATCATAAAATTTCCAACTTCAAATTCAATTATATCTTACCGCAGTTTAAAAAGGAATAACATGGTAAAGCAATCTCGAAAATAATCATTCCGCAAAAATATATATCAATTAGTCATACCGTTATAGTAATGTTGACGTCAAAATTTACTTATCAAACAGGAATTGCACTAAATGACATAACCACAATACCTTAATCATTAATTTTCTGTTCTTCGAAATTAATAGAAATGGCTTATGTCCACTTACGGGCGATAGTCGTACGGCTATGTCAGGCGGACGTGGGTCCTCGTCACCGAATAAAATTCTACGAATGTGGCGCTTGAAAATCGTTTAAAACACATAGTGGCCCGTGTGTTTTGGAATTTCAAAACGATGAAAGCGGATGGAAAAAACGAATTGTGTAGCAGGTTTTAGAAGTTCGAATTTTTGCGGAACACCTCTAACATTCATTAGATTCTTTCATGAACAGACTTTACTTCTGCCAAGAAGTCGACATGCAACGTTTTGAACATTTATTATACTTTTCTTGTTTATTAAAACTTAAAAAATGTTTTTCGTTTGAAATTGTTACTGTTAAAGGCTTCTTTCAGATCATTCTTGTTCTTTATGTTGATCGTTTAGTAACTTTCATTGCCTTCAAACAAAAGTGGTCTGCCAGATAAGAAGTTCATCTTACAAAATTAGAGGAATTCAATGGAATATTTGTTTGTTGATATGTTGCGCTAAAATGCAATATGGCAAGGTCACTACGTGATCCAGTATTCCATGAAAACCGCTTTCAGAGCCTTTCTTATAACGATACACGCACCAAGCAGGCTTCTGATGTCTTCCGATAATCTAGTTAAGAATGTTATCATCCTGACATGTGCAAATGATGTGCTTGCGCCTGTAAAATATTCCGAAATATTTATATACATTTTAGCTGCTGATTAATGATAAATAACATAATTAATACTTTTGTTTACTAGTAAACTTGGATTACTATAACCTTTAGGTAATTAGAGAGCGATCTTAATTGTAGATTTGATACTATATTTGATAACAAAATTCGTTTATGATTACTAAGGATACGCACAGAAATTTCGCATTTGAACTGGAAACTACCAAGATCGATGCTGAGGGGATCTTCAACGCGTTTCATCTATTTTTCCTGAAGTATTTAGTAACAATTATTCACAAAACTCCAATCATAGATATTTTATTGGTTGTCTAGACCAGTGTTTCCTAGCCTTTTGCTTTTGAGGACTGGTATATCATAAAAAAATCGCGGACCTGTTAAATAAATTAGTAAGAAATTGAAGCTTTTGTATAGTTTTTTAAGAAGGGTATTATTCCAGTTATAAAGAAAAATATAAATCCAAAAAGTTTTGGTATAATACGTCAGGAATGCCTAAGATAGAGGTTGGACCTGACTTTCTTTCATTTCCAAAGATACTTCACATCTTTCTAAAAAGGAACTCCGCAGTCTTCCAAAGATTCCTAAAGGCAGGCGAATTGTATCATACGCATTTTCTATTCATTGGTTGAGTTGTTCAAAGCCAGGTCTGAATAAAACCAATAATAGTAAATTGCTTCAGAGAAAAAAATGTCTAGAGATTTTCAATTATGAGATAAGCGGCCAATAACTAACCTGGGCAAATATGCAGTAACAGCCAGAGGTGTGGCGAGCGCATAAAAGTTTACACATAAAATAGAAGGTAAGAAATAAATTATAAAACGTGTTAAAACATTTACCGTTTTAAAAGTCTTCCGTGAAATCACAAACTGGGAAACATCTGTTAAATATTTGAATCATTAGATATGTTTCCGCAGCTGTTTCAGTCAAGTGAGTACGACGTGCAGAATAAATGTTTTTGATGCCGAAAACGACCGTTCGACATCCAGCGATGTTATATTTGCATATTTAAAATAATCTTTGAAACAACTTAATGCATCTTCACACGCACCTTCATAAATTTGTCTTAATATAAGAAAATCGGAGTCTCTCTGAAACACTTTCAAATTTTCGTATTACACACCAATTTGTTTCGCCTTCTACAGCGCATAACTGTGCGTGAACATCCTTCACAATTTGAACAGAATCCACTAGCGACATCGAAACATTTTGTAATTTTTCTATTCCCTCCGCTAGTCCGAAGTAATTGTTGTGAATAGTTTGTAAATCTCTTTTAACCTGACTATCTTGAAATATTTCCTGGCTTTTCTCGATTGCTGCAGTTTCTGTCGGATTGAATTTTAAAACTACCTTCTTTGCTTGATCAAAATATTTGTTGTAGTAAAACGGCCCTGCAATCATGTTCCCCAACGTGTAACAATCGGTTGTGGTGGTTCAGGTAAATCAGAACACAGTTTGTGAAATGGTCGGGTACGTTTCGGGGACTTTAGAAACACTGCCTTTGTACTAGCAATCAATGCATTTACTAGTGGAAAACATGTAGGAATCGTTTGTGCCGCAAGATTTAGAGTATGGATTTTACACGTTACATGTAAGAAGTTACCACTGTGTTCTTTAAAAGATCGGCCCAAAGAACGCATGTTTGCGGCACCATCACTCATAAACATTAAAAGCTGCTTAGTTGAAGCTTCAAATTTGTTCAATGAGCTCAACACCACCTTTAAAATGTCATCGGCAGTATAATTTATAATTCTTTTGGAAGCAAATAAGAAGGAGAATGACGGTCGATGTGGTTCCATTGTACGTATCATTACATTAACCACAGAATCTTTTTGACGATCTGTTGTTTCGTCCACACACAACCACAGTTTTTTATCTTTCAATTCCGTTTTCATTCTTTTTTCTATATGTTCACGAGCAAATGGCACTACATTTCGTACCGATGTCCGACTAGGTAATTTACAGTCCGCATATTTATTCCAGAAGGAGACAAATGCTTCTTTGTCTAGTAAACGAAACGATAGATTACATAAAATAAGAGTAACACATAAATCAAATGTAAATTTTTCTTGGTCTCGTATGCCACTTTTTGCAGAAGAATGCTGTTTGCTTTCGATGTGACGTCGACAATGGCTTCTGGACCAACACATTAAAGGGATTTTACAAACTAGACATTGAATTTTAGCGCCATCAAAAATTAAGTCCGGCATGTCCACTATAGAGTTTTTAACTGTGTCTGCCATTGGTCGTTTTCGCGACGTACCTAACTGCGACATTTTTAAAGCAAACATAAGCGTACACGTACGAAATAAGTTACGACAGCCTACATATACGCAGAACTACTCACATACAGCATCGATTTAGTACTGACGCTATGAACGCGTGAAATAAATAATCGCCGACACCGCACCACATATCTGCTATACTGACTGTTACCGCTGTTTGCCCAGACTAGTAGTAACTTTTAACACTTGCGTATGGAAAAATTGAAAATGAATTGTTTCAAAAAAACTGTATTTGAAGAACTTTTACTGTTGGAATTATACTTTTTCTGCTATTTTAAGATTAGGAGTTTTGATCGGTTTCCGGGTTAAAAGTGTTGGTTAATATTGAGAGATGAGTTCATAATAAAGTTCAAAATATAACCCTTTCACATGGAATTTAAGACGCATTTTCCGCATACCATCAAAAATGTCTGACAGACCGGAAACCAGCTATTGAGAAGGTAGATAAAACCCGGTTGGCTTGTGTTGAAATAGGTTTGTTTCTATGGGAATCCTATACCAACTAAAACGTATCCGATTGGTCGAACAAATTCACCAACCGTTTGATGACTCATTTCACGGTGTCCAATTGATTCTGACTGGTTTGTGTTTTTTGTGTTCGTTACAAATTAATAGATATGAGATTTGTTTGAATTCCATACCTCAGAATGGTTCCGAATCGTCAGGGAATTATGAATTCTTAGTAGTTGGACGCATGTCCGCCAATTCCATTTCTAACATCGGGCATATGTTCTAACGAATTTAAGATAGATAAGGTTCAACAAATGAGTGCAGCGTCAGAGGTGTATCGCGCAAAAGTAGCTATGTGAGATACAGTATTATTAAAAAATAATATATTCTTATGTCTTGATGTCCACTGCGACAAAATACACTGCCCCAAGACGTCAATAAAAGGTAAGAATATATTATTTTTGAATAATACTGTATCTCACGTACCTACTTTTTCGCGATACGCCTCTGACGTTGTACTCGTTTGTCGAACCTTAATGATAGAGAATTGTGTAATTTTGATAAAACCAAAACAACTAAGCTCCAAAAATTATCTTGGTGACAATCGAGCTTTATTAAGTTTTTTTTCCTAATTTGTGCGTAAAATAATGATGTCATAAAATAATGATGCTTAAGTTCCGTGGGAATTTCTGTTAGAACCTTCGGAATGGAATTTAAAATGCAAATTATGTTGGGTTCTAACAGCACGGTTCGAACAGCGCACTTGTGATAGCCATGCGTACTAGTTCCAGAACTGAAAGTTCGAACAAACCTAGGATGGAGCAGAAATGGAGTGGAGATTGTTTAGAAAGGCAACATGCTTTTACTGTCCCCACAAATGATTTTTTGCGAATGTTCCGGCTGTATAAAATTGCAATTAATTCGTTTCAAACTTTTTTAACAATATCTCTCCCGAGCGCAATGCCTTGTCACTAAACACGTAAATTGGAAAAGGTACTTCCAGAAAAGAAAAAGTTTCTTTATTATTGTGGTAACGCACTTAAGATGCTTCATATCAAGGTTGGTAGAATACATTTACTCTAAAGGTGGTCTCAGTTTAAAAATAGAGTGCGCAATGACGTTAGTGGTAGTGGAATATAGAACATATGAGATTCATCAATTTAAACGTAGTTACGAACAAGTATATCTATATTACTACCAATGACATCAAAATATGCGTGCTTCACCCGGTCAAGTATTGCAAGATAGGAACTGAGACAACCTTTAGAATACACACATTTTACCAACCTTGGCTTCATACGTCTTCACGAGGTTCTCGAAAATCGAACTTTTAGTCCTCAAATAAGCGTGTTCGATATATGTTGATAGGGGTTGCTGCAATTTAAAATACAGAAGAATTTGTAATTTAACAACGTTGTAGAACAATAAGTTCTACAACATGGAGATTGTAACACCAGGAAAGGGTGCGAATTTTTTTACCAAACTTGGCAGAAATGTACTATTCAACGGTAATAATTGATTATAATTTCAAAGAAAAAGAACAAAAGATTAACACAATTCAATTTTATTTTTACACATAATGTGTTGGTCAAAAAATTCGCAACCCTTCTTGGTGTTGCAATTTCCATTGACGTTCGTATTTAGTTTGTGTATCCTCTGTTTTTTTTCGTGAATATTTGTATCGAAAATAATACCGTTCCTACTATTACAGTAGTGTGCGAGTACAGTGTTGCCAAATGTATGTACATATGTTTCTTTCTAGTCGAGCCTGAAAACATTGAAAGCATGATGCAGCATTTTGGCATTAAAGCCATGTTCCAACACAAATCACAAACTAGTCAGAGTTAATCATACACTGTGAAATCAGTCAGAAAATAGGTTTCCTTTTTTTTACCAATTAAATCGCATCTGACTAGTTTGTAATTTCTGTTGGAACAAACCTTAACCCAACAAAGAATGTCGCTGCGTGTAGTTTTTGGACCAATTTATACACACCTTGTATATGAAGTTATTGACTGGGAGTGCACTTACATATATCGAAGTCACTCTTACTCCAACTTATCCTTACTTTTGCAAGTTTGGTAGTACCGTTATCCAAATTAAATTTCTTAATGTGGTATAATCGCAGCTTGGATATTGTGCTACCCAAAAATGTTCATTTATTATGTCTTTGCAGATATGTCATCGTTTTCAGACATAAATCAGGAATGCCAACCCAATGAACATAGTTACTTTTGTTTCTTAAGCAAATTGAGATTAGATTAAAGTATTAAAAATTACTTGTATAATCAATTTGTTGATTTAATATACATTACTTCGTCACAAACTATTCTTTTTATTAAGATTAAAAAAAATATTACGTATTTAGAATAATAAGTAGACAATATATGTAGATCCAATAAAATTTTATATTTACAATAATTCTTAAGTACTTGGAAGTTCTACTTTACGTTAAAGCGGTCCTTGGCACTTCCTATAGTTTCTTTGTGTGCAAGTGTAAACACAAACCAAGATTATACATTAACTACAATAAGAATAAAGGAATGATGACATATGAAAAGAGAGCAATAACATTGATAACATAAATATTTTTATTGTTACTGTTGCATGCCTCGTTTTCAAATATGTATGTTGTCATGCCTACACAGGTTTCAATTAGTTAATACTTTGAGGCTTAATACTTTAATTTATAAATGCTTTCGAAGCATGGTTTTGGTGTAGAAATTTTCAGAAAATACCTTTGGGTTCCGAAAGGTTACGCATTTAAGTATACCAAATCATATGTGTGTTTTATGAATAGTAACGAGAGTAAGACTGATACCATTGTAAGTGCTGGAACACTAGAAATTACATTTGGTTTTTCGTCAAATACAATTTGTTCAACTTGAAGTTTCGATATCTTTGCTTTACGCTTCCTTGAGACAATAAATTTTGCAACTGTTCCCTAGTAAGTTAGATACATACACTGCCGCTCATAAAATTTAATCGAATCGCGTAAAATTCAATAAAACATAGATCAATAAAACGAAACAGCTAAGCTGGATGGAGAAAATGCATTATATAACTGGGTAATTACTAACCATCTGTAAATGCAAAATTTATTAGAAAACACCAGATAATTGCAAACAATACAATTTTTTTGAAACCTAGCGATAAGCATTGGATATTGCAAATTGGAAAATAGGATTATTTTTATTTTACTAATTAATAACACTGTGCTCGAATTGGAGGTTTTTTTGCAACAAGCTGGACGCCCGGGGGGTGAACCTCATTCGAGTATGCTGAATCCTATGGTGCTAACCGTTTTTAAAAGTTAGCTCGCGTTTTCGGGCAATTCCAATTTCAATTTTTTTACCATTTATTGAATTTAAATCGATGGAAATCGATCGAATACACATCGATTAGAAACTATTTGAAAAAAAAATAAATCGATTCAGTTGATTTTTCAACGTTTTTCTTGATTTTTTTCATTTTTCATTCTCTGATTGCCTTGATTCTTCGGTATCGTCATCTTCTTTCAAACTGCTTTTTGACGAGTCGATAAACAATCGCCAATGATCGAAATTATATTCATTTTGTATCGTTAAAATCAAACCACCGATATCAGTGCAATATAAGCGAGTGAATTATTCTCAATGGATTTGAAAAAATTCGTAAAACGATGATGACGATTGATTGCTCCGTATATCCGAACATTTGCAAAATGTTCGTTTCTTTCAAGTCCTCTGCCAAAAGAATGAATTGTCGCTGTGATAGTTTCAGGCTTCTTATCATATTATTCAAATGACATTGCGAGATTGCATGGCGCAGTGACATTTGCTTCTTCGGTTTTCATAGTTTCTAATGCTGATGGCTCAGATTGTTCTGTTTAAATTGGTGTTGTTGGAACAGGAATTGTATTTGAATCCGGCGGCGGCAATTGGGTATATGTTGTTGGAATGTATTTCAAAAAAAACACTTTTTCTTCTGTTCATACCGTCAGGATAATTCACGCACGCATAACATTCAGCTGGATCATGTTCTCTTGGATCTATCCAAATCATCGGAACACCAAATGGTATAGCGGCTCCGGTTTTTGTCCATTTATTCAAATTCAAAACGCATGTTGTACAAACAATAGACAGCGTCTAATACACCAAAATTGAACATCGTGTAGTAATAAAATTTCTCACGTTAGAAGGAAAGACACGGTTTATAAAGACTCTGCGCTATTGTTAAACGTTGGTCAAAATTGTTTCGTTGGGCCTGAAAATCTTTTGAAAATGATGCACGCGAAGGAAGGCCCGTTGCTGTAGTGACACCAGAAAACATTAAATTGGTCGAGGAAGTCGTACTGAGTGATCGACGGCTGAAGGATATAGAGATAGGGGAACAAACAGCATTTGGGCATGACAAAAGTTGGCGCAAGATGGATCCCAAAACTGCTCAGCGCGGTTCAGAAGGAACAACGTGTCGAAGGTACCCGAAAGTTTCTTTAACTGTACGAGGCCGACAACACGACCATTAACCAAATAGTGACTGGGGATGAAACAATGGTTCTACATCATGAACCTTTGTTAAAAAGAGAAACGATGGAATGATAACGGAAGGCCGAAGCCATCCCTAAAAAGGCCAAGGTGATAAAAAGCATAAAAAAGGTGATGGCTACAATTTTTTGTGACAGCGAGGATCTTCTTAATCGACTTTAAAGAACTCAACAGTACAGTAAACGTAATACATTATGCCGACTTGCTACGTCAGTTAAGAAAAGCCGAGGAAAGCTGGGACGAGGTGTCTGACTCTTGCACAACAATGTTTCTGTTCACACAGCCACAATTGCGCCAGTGCGGATTCAAGGAACTTGATCACCCACCGTACAACCCCGACCTTGCCTCAAGTGACTACTTCTTATTTTTAAAATTAAAGTCGGAGCTAAGAAAGAGAAAATTTAACATGGATGAAGAGATCCATAGTTTTAGAGTATTTTGAGGACAGCCATAGTATTTTTATAGTGGTATCGAAGCGTTAGCGTTAAACGATCTAAGAAGTATATTGAAATAGCAGGAGATTATATTTGAAAAATAATAGAGATTTTTCTTGTACACGCCTTCTTTCTATGTTAGGCTGGACCGCATCTCGTATAAAGGCTTATTCCAGCAGAAATCGCAAACGAATGATGTCACTACGTATGGTTGGCTCTAACTAGTTTGTGATTTCTGTGGGAATAAAGTTATTATGGTTTGAGGTTGCTTTAGGGGTGGTTGAATTCACACATTATTTATAGAGCATTGACAAAGGACGTTTCTTTGAACATTATGTAAGTGCGAAGGACGCAAAATAATTGATGAAGGATTCGTGTTTCAATAGGACGACGATGCACACTGGAAAAGTAGTCAAGAAATTTGTTGAAGAACAAATTCAGGCGGGTATTCTTACATCAATGGAGTGGCCATCACAGAGTTCGGTTTGCAATCGAACTGATGTGGATCCATTTAGACCGAGAATTACAAAAATCACTCCCACTAGCTAACTAACACTTTGGAGAGCCTTATTAACTGCCTGGGACTATTGGAAAGAATACAAGGGAATAATAAACGCTACAGGGCAGTTTGGCATTTTTGTGACAAATTGTGTTGCGAGACAATACAATGTTAACGCTATTGAAAAGATAAATATATATATTTTTTTTATTGTACTGATTCCTTACATTTTTGAGTTACTCTATAAAACTTATGAGCAGTAGTGAGCATTTTTTGACAAGTGTATTATGAATCATAATGGAAAAGTTACAGTCTCTCGTGAGATTTATGTTCTCACGATCATATGAAGAAATGATCGTTTTGGAAACGAAACTTTGGAAGTTTATTTATAAATTATAACCTTAAAATCTATAAATTTCTGTTTAAATACAATGTGCTGCCACATAAATCTCCATTTTCTTTAATTTTTTCTGTTTTTATTTCAGAATTTATTTCGCTGATATCAGGACTATTAAAGAAAGGAATCTATATCGTTTATTGAAGCGCATATCTAATCATAAGGCATTGATATATGTATATAATTTATTAATATGTTATATGTATGTGAGCATGAATTAAAGAATCCAGAAAGTGCGATTACGGCACGTTGATCGTGCATGATGCACTCGTGTTTTTGCTTGACTTTTCTAACTAGATGAATCAAATAAAGGTTATCTAATTGTCAACGACAAGTGATTTGTTTGTATATACTAAAAAATTGAAATCCACCAGTTAATACAGTTCGAATGACATCGTAATTCTTAAGCATTTGTGTCTGCTCTTTCTTAGCGGTTCCTACCTCTACGGTATACATAAATTAAATAAGGAAGACATTTATAAAATTGGGTAGACAATTACATATACATGTATGTACATAATATAACAGCTATTTATTTGGAAGTAAATATCTATAAAATTACAAGAGTAAGATCGTAAGTGTTAATTGTTTGAAATTTTGCGGTTATTGTGGAGCGTTCTCAAATATTTGAAAATATAATAATATACAGGCTGTACATATGAAAGAGTATACGAGGTCTGTTGAAAATGTATCCGACCTGCCATGTTTCCCGCGAAAGTAATAAAGCGAATGCGATGATATTTGATAGGGAGTTGTGGAGTACCCTCGTGCACATGTGTGTAAAATATCCTGTGCGCAGCTCGTGATCTTCAGTGGGAAGTACGTGAGTGCGGTAGTGTGCTGGCGGCTCGTCGTGTTTGCAAATTTCACGAAATGACGGAACGACTGGAGCAGCGTTACTGCATCAAATTTTGTCAGAAGCTTGGTAATACTCAAACGGACACCATTCGGAAGATTCAGGAAGCTTTCGGCGACGATGCCATGGTTACTACACAAATCAAGGACTGATACAATCGGTTCAAAGATGGCAATCGACAGTGACGCACGTTCTGGCAGACCCTCAACAAGCCGAAACGACGAAACCATTCAGAAGGTTAACACTTTGATCCTGCAGGACCGTCGTATCACTATTAGAGAATTGTCAGACGAGGTTGGGATAAGCATTGGTTCCGTGCATGCCATTTTGAATGATGATTTGGGCTTCCGGAGAGTGTCCGCAAAATTCGTGCCGAAGTTGTTAACGGCGGAGCATAAGAAACTGCGTGCAGAAATTGCGCAGGACATGCTGGACGCGGCAAATGATGACCCAGACTTCATGAAGACCGTTATCACTGGTGATGAGTCGTGGGTTTAAGGGTACGCCCTGAAACAAAGGCGCAGTCTTCCCAATGAAAACATCCAACATCTCCGAGGCCACAGGAAGTACGGCAAGTCCGCAGAAACGTGAAAGTGATGCTGACAGTTTTTTTCGACTACCGTGGAGTGGTTCATCATGAGTACGCTCCTCACGGACAGACCGTTAACAAGGAGTACTACCAGCAAGTCCTCCGTTGTCTTCGTGATGCCGTGCGGCGCAAGAAACCGAATCCGTGGACAGCGGGAACTTGGCAGCTGCATCATGACAACGCACCGACGCATTCTTCTCATCTGATTCAGACTTTCTTGACCAAACACAGCATCCCAGTTGTTGGCTCTCTATGACTTCTGGCTGTTTCCCAAGTTGAAAATGCCCTTGAAAGGGAGAAGATTTGACACTCGGGAGGACATTATGCAGAATGCGACAAAGCAGCTGAACCGGCCTTCCAGAGATGCTTCCAACAGTGGTAGCAACGCTGGGTTAAGTGTGCATGGTCTCAAGGAGAGTATTTTGAAGGCGATTAAGCTTTCATATATGTAAGTGAACAGTTCGATTTTTTCCGGCCAAAGGTCGAATACATTTTGAACAGACCTCGTACATTGGAAAATTCTGAAAACTTGGTAACATACAGCCTACGTGTACTATTGAGCTAAACTAATTTCACTTATCTAAGACATCCAGTTGTACCGGAAGTAGCTGTTAACTTTGTTGGTTTAAATAGAACATTATTACATTTTTGAATTCCTAGTTCAATTTTAAGGTTTGTTTGGTATAACTATGTTGCTATTTTTAACCATATTTGAAATATTTGGATTTTTTTTAAATTTTTGACAGATGGGCGAGTGCATGTGAACTTTTATAACTGTGAAAGTGTTTAACTTGGAAAATTGAAATTTTGTAGCACTGTTGGCCGTATACGATAGGATTAGAAAACGAATAAATTTTTCGAAAACATTATACACCGTGTCTGACAATTATGATTAAACTTTCAAATGCAAAAAGTGTCAAAACTTAATTTTTTTTCAACTACCTATTTTTCTCTTTCTTATCAAATTGCTCTTACAAAAAACAAAAAAAAAATACTATACTCATCTAAAATGGATACTTTTCAAGATATTTAGGAAAATGTGGATTGTAACACGATTTTCTTAAAAAAAGAGTACCCAGCAATGAGAATGTAGTTTATGTAGTTTTTTAAAATGTCATCCAACTTTGGAGATATCCAAGTTAGTTATGACCATTATGGAATAGTCTAGCATCCATGAAAAATATATATTATTATCTACTATTAGTAGAATAGTAAGCAGTGTCAGCTCGTTTAAATTGTATCAAGGAAGATTATTTAAATTTGTTTATTATTATTTATTATTATTAGAGTGCGATAAAGTGATACCGAGAATATACGATATCCTTGCCGCTCGATATCCACAAAAACAGAAGCCGTCGCAAAAACACAGTTAAACGAAACTTCGAATCAGTCAACGCAAAAATTCTAAATTTTATTTAATATTTTTTTATGTTTCAAACTTTACCAGAGTAAACCCAGCTCTATCTAACTCCTCTTGAGTAAAGTTAGGGGTGCTAGTAATAGAAGCAATCAAAACTTAAAGAAAATCGTCAAGGTTAAACGTGTTGTATAACACTAAAGGTAAGTTATTTTGGGATCTCAGATAGACTAGGCCTCAATCATTGATTGATTGACCCCTAAACAGCATACTAAAAAAAAAATAGATAATACAAACAAAAATGATTTTTGAGCTATTGTTTTCGGCTATTTCCGTCGTTTGTGGAATAGGTATAATCCCACATTTCAACAGTGCGCCTCCTGCCCTTTTCAGGGTAGTCCTTAGAAGATCTATTTCTTGCCAAACTCATTCTTTGGGAAAGTATACATACACTATGTTAATTTGACTCAACTTGACAGTCAGTGATATCAGTTGGCAAACGTGACTTTCCTGTTTTTGCGAATAGCATAATCCCTGACACGGTGTCATTGCATCTCTTTTATCGTGGTTGTGGATTTCCAGCTTTTCCGCTTACTATTTTTATTGCTGACAAGTACAATTGGTAATCATTATAATCAAACATTCGGCCCTAGTCCGTTTCACTTATATATTAGCGAACGATGTCGTTAAAACTGACCTTGATTGATTTTTGTGTCGTTTGCTTCATCGGCTTTCTGTATCAAACTGCAATTTAACTATGTACGTAGTTAATTGCCATCGTTTACGTCTAAACGATCATATTTAACGAATCGTTTAATGTACGAGGTAGGCGCCATAAATTCTCGGCCTGATATAGAAAAAATAAACTTAGTAAAATATAACAATTTTTATTTTTCTATATAACCTTCTCTAACTTAAATATATTTATTACAGGGATCAATTAATAATTCTATGCCTTTGTAAAAATAATCTAAGGTTTTTCCCTCGAAATGTATTACAGCTGCTTGCAACTCATCATCGTCCTTAACACGACGTCCCCTGGGGTAGAGGATCATGATACAGAGCCATTGTTTCATCTCCAAAATCTGCTTCGGGTCGTCTCCATACATGTTTAAAAACCAGCGCGCACATTCGACCCGACGTTCACGTTGGAGAGCAGAAAAAAAGATTCGGTACCTTACCCATCTTACACTAATCTTATTCACACCCAAATCGTTATGGAGAATTCGGCGAATACTTGTTTCAGAATCACTGCTAATTCCTTCACTTTCAAACGACGATCTTCTAATACCATTTCTTCAATAATTGAAATGTTTTAAGGCGTTATCAGTTCAATTGGACGATCGGGCTCATAATCTTCAAGGGATTCTTGCCCCAAACGGAAACATTTTGCTCACTTTTTTACAGTGGAGGAGATAAATCACCACAAACACCGTCTAAACGTTGTTTAATGTGATTAGGTGTACGCCCTCCTTTTGTTAAAAATTTAATGACCGCGCGGTACTCAATTTTCATTACCTGAAATATTTTCATGCACTAGTCACATTGTCTGGCTGGCTACTAAAAACTACTACGCTCGAACCTGTATAATCCTGTCGGACCGAGAATTTATGGCGTCTACCTCGCAGGTTTTAAGTTATTAATAATCGAATGATATCTTTATGCTTTTATTATGCTGTGTTTTTCTAAGAAATAACTGAGAAATTCCACGAAAATGACATGATCAATTCATTTGAAATATCAGACGTAGAATTTATCAAATGTTCTAAATAGATAAACCTTTAGCCTGAAATTCAAGTTATCGGCCCCTTATTTATCAGCAGAGGTATTCTAATAGAATTAAAGGTTTGTTTATTTTATTTAAGAGGGGTACATTTTTAGAACGGTTTAGATTCTGACAGCATTGACATTCGTTGGTCATGAATCCTATCAGCATAATGTTGAACACATGTTGATTAATTTAGGAATTAGTTAACCATGTGTTAGTAAAATAATATGGCGGGTTACCGATGTTATGATGCAGTATATACTACATGAGTGAATTATATTTCTTCAAGAAGAGTAAAAAATAAATGGAATAACGCTGAAGTTTATATTAGGGATGAACATTACCAAACAAGTTTAATAATCGAACTAATTCATTCGAAGTCCATTACTTTACATGAATCAATACACTTACTTTTTTTTCATTTCGCGAACTCGTAATTCATTCTATAAGCTCGCTGCAATGTAGACCACAAATTAAAGAAGCTAAACACTCAGAGTAAATAAACAAGGGAAGCATCGGTAAATGGTTTTTCGAAAACGATGTAAATGGTAACGATTTCTCAGTCTATCCTTTTTCTTTCAATTCAATATTGTATCTCTATCTTGCAGTTAATAATAATAATAATAATAAGCTTTATTGCCCAACAGAGAAAATTCCAATTACTGGACAAGTAATTAATTAAACAAATTACAAAACGAGTACAAAAAACAAGTAAGAGTAACAAGTTACAAAAAATTATTAAAGTATAGAGCAGTGACTATCCTTATTGTATGTAAAGTATCGTGAAAAATATCACATTGCGAAGATATGAGATTAAAGTTTGTACAAGTCGCATGATTTTAAAAGAGCATTTGTTCGAGGAAACGGTAGATAAAACGTATTCGAATACCGGACACCAGAGCGTGGGATTATAAATTGTAATCTTTGAAGTAGTGCAGAGCAGTCAATGCAGCTATTACACATTATTTCCAGAGAAACACCAAACCGGAGGATATGCGCCGAAAGTTAAGAGAAAGTAAATTAAATCGGAACAACAGTAACATGTGATCAACGCCTCTCGGTGAGTACACTCCGTCTTGCCGGAACCAGAGGAGTTTAGCAAATCTGCGTTGGACCAATTCCAATTGGCGTTTATGCGTTAAATAGTAAGGGCACCATATGATGGACGCGTATTCCAGACGGGATCTAACAAGAGCGTAGTACAAAGATTTCAAGGCTACCTCATTGGTAAACTCTCTGCAATTTCGCACAATAAAGCCAAGAGATACTGATAATGTGTTGCGCAAAAGTGAATTTGCTATCAAACAAAATCCCTAGATCCTTAGTTAGTTCGACACGTTCGATGTTAACTTGATTAAGCTCATAGTTGAAAGTAATTGGCGTAGATGCACGTGTGAAAGAAATAACTTTACATTTACTGATATTCAGAGATAGATTATTTGATGTACACCATTTAGAAATATTTGTAAGATCGCTTTGCAAGAAGTAACAATCCTCGTAACAGGACACCTTACGATATAGCTTCAAATGGTCAGCGAATAGTAATGCATTAGACGATACACATGTACTTATATCGTTAATGAATAAGTTGAAAATCAAAGGTCCAAGATTCGACCTTTGAGGGACTCCCGAAGAGGCAATGTATTGACGAGAGCAGAAGCCATTATAAAAAATATATTGAAGTCTATTGAACAAATATGATTGAAACAGGTGCACAAGCGAATCACTAAACCCAAAAGACACAAGCATATATGGAATTAAAGAATGGTCAAGGCGGTCAAATGCTTTGGCAAAATCGGTATATAAGACATCAACTTGCACGCGAGAATCTATAGCATGAGATAAAAACTGAGTGAACTGACATAGATTAGTTACAGTAGATCTTTTCTCAGTAAAGCCGTGTTGGCAAGAAGAAATGCTGTTTTTAATGCAAGGATAAGTAGCAGTGTATAAGCATTGTTCAAACACTTTGGCAAAATTCGATAAAATAGCTATTGGGCGTTAAGACCACAAAACTTAATTCCATTTTAACTACTGAAAGAGACGATGTAGTTTTTTTTAATTAAGAATACGGAATAATAATAACATATATGTTAAACAGGACGAGATGGTATCGTTTAAAAAATCTAAGGATGATCGCCAAAATGTTTACGAAGTGATACAGAATAGGGCCGATTCTTTACCTCTACGTTTGGCGTACTTGTAACATTTAGGCGTTGCAGCCATGTCTTTTAGTTTCCTCTTTGTGCTGCGTACTTCCTTTTTGTAAGCATGTTGTGCTAAGCATGATTTTTTCCTTTTCCCTTTGCTTTTTAGTTTCCTATGTCCTTTAATTAACACCTGCAGAGGTCCGTTAGTTTTTCCATCGCCAAGAATATTACGTCATGAGTTAAACATCGTCTTGATCTATTAGAAAATATATATTAAAACTTTTATAGTCACTTTTATTGCGTTAATTATTAATTTTATTAGCAATTTTGATATTATTAATTTTAAAAATAATATGAGCCATTACTTGTATAATAATTTCTACAACATACAACCTTGGCCATATGTTATCGGCAGGTATCATTTTTGATGTTCCAGTAAAACGACTTAAAGTAAAATAAAAACCATTTATTGTATTGATATATACAGATAAAAATAAATATTTAGTTGCGCCCCCTCGAGCTTTGATTACCGCTTTAACTTTGTTGGGCATACTAGCCACTAATTTGTCGCAAACATCGGGCGATATTGCTGCCCATTCTTCGAATATTCTTTTTTCTAGGTCGTTTTTTGAAGTGTATTTATGCTTGCTGATATTGTTTTTCAACATCTTCCATAAATTCTGAATGGGAGTCAAATCCGGTGACTGCGACGGCCATTCTAACATCGGAATGTTGTTTTCCGTAAACCAACGCAGTGAGTCCCATAATTTATGGCAGGGTTGTTGGAAATAATATTGTTCTGTTTCATAGTCAAAGAATTTCACTATTGACGGTTCTAAAACCTCCTCCAACATTTCAATGTATCGCCTGCTGTTCATACGTCCGTCGCACACGAACGCTTCTCCTACGACTTGTGCAGTCATACACCCCCAAATCATTATACTACCCCCACCATGTTTTACGATAGGGATAATGCATTCAGGGTGAAACGCTTCTCCTCTCCTTCTTCTAACGAAGCGGGTGCCAGCTACACTGTAAGGACACAATAAGATAATTTATTGCAAAAATGCCTGATTTAAAGTGTGATGGCGCTAAAATTCAATGTGTAGTGTGTTTAATGTATTGGTCGAAAAGTGATTGTCTACGGCACGTAAATAGTGCAGGGCATGTTTCAAAAAAAATTCCACACGAGATTATGACAAATTTAAATTTAATTTATGTGTTTATTGCATGTAATTTACCATTTCATTTACTAAGGAAGAAAGCATACGTCTCGTTTTGGAATGAATATTCGGACTTTAAGTTACCAAGTGAGAGAACATTACAGAGAGTTGTGCCGTCTGCTCGTGAGCATGTCGAGAAAAGAATTAAATCGGAGTTGCAAGATAAAAAACTGTGGTTATGTGTGGACGAAACAACAGATCGTAAAAAAAAACATTCTGTGGTTAATGTAATGGTACGCACAATGGAACCACATCGACCGTCACCCTCAATTTGACTAGCTTCCAGACGAATACAACAATGCACTGCCGAAGTAACTTCAATGTTGGTGTTAAATACATTGGAAAAGTTTGAACTTTCAACAAATCAACTGTTGATGTTTATGAGTGATGGTGCCGCAAACATGCTTGCTGTAGGTCGATCTCTTAAAAAACATTGTGCTAACTTGTTGCATATTACATGTAAAATTCATACTCTCAGTCTCGTAGCAGATAGTATCAGAAAATGTTATCCCGAGGTAAACGCTCTAATAGCACATACAAAAGCTGTGTTTGTAAAATCCCCAAAACGCATTCGGGAATTTCATAGACTATGCCCCGGTATTCCTGAACCACCACAACCTATTCTTACTCGTTGGGGAACATGGTTAGAGACTGCATTTTATTATGTTAAATATTTTGAGAATATAAAGAACGTGATTTTAGAATTCGACCCAAAGGAAGCTGCGGCTGTCAAGGTAAGCCGCTTGAAATTTCAGGATAGTAAAGTTAAAACAGATTTGGAAATTATTCAGAACAATTACGTGGGACTAGCGGATGCGATAGAAAAACTACAAAATTCTTCGGTGTCGTTAGTGGAATCTTTGCAAATAGTGCAACATGTTCATGCACAGCTATGCGCGATAGAAGACGCAAGAAATGTTTGTGTTTTAGAAAGGTTTGAAAGCGTTTTAGATAATGACTCTGATTTTGGCACATTAAGACAAATTTGTGAAGGTGCATGTTAAGTTACTTGAAAGATTATTTTACTTACGCAAATATAACATCACTAGATGTAGAACGTTCGTTTTCGGCATACAAAAACACTTTTTCTTCACGCCGCACTCACTTTGCCGAAACAACTTTGGAAACATATCTAATGTTATAAATATTAAATAGACATTATCCACTTTTTGATTTCACGGAGGACTCTTAAAACGGTAAGTGTTTGAGCACGTATCACATTTAATTTATTTTGTGTAAACTTTTATGCGTCCGCCACTGGCTTTCAGCGCAGTTTGCGTTGCTCTAGTCGGAAATCCAATACATTTAACAAAGATTGTTGCCACTTGTGCTGAAACGTCCTTGATTTGCTACGCGCGCTCCCCACCTTATACTTTCATAGTGGGCAAACGTTGTAACACTGTCTACATATTTTAGCGGCTCATTTTAATACGAAACTTACGAACGCGGTATGTTTGGTACGTATAAAATTATTTTTATTGGATTGAACAGTTCATACAAGGAAAGGACAAAAATGAAACTAAAACTAAATTAATCGAAATATTAAATTAATCTAAATTAAACTAAAAAAATGTTTTGCAACAAAAACAAACGCTTTTAACACTCATCCTCCCTGTAAATAAATGGCCTAGCTTTCTTCTTTTAATGTGCCAAATGTCTTCCTCGTTTGGCAAATCTTCATGTTTTTTTGCTTTTTTTTGTAGTTGCACTAAAATCTCTCTATACGGAGCCAAGCAATTTGTTAGTTCTCTTTTAAACTTGGCGCCGCACACCGTTGAACCATCAAGTTGAAATGAAGTTCTAATTCTTGACCCAAATTAAGCCCTTTTTTCACATCAGATAAATTAAGATTTGGCACCCATTCGTTTTCCATCTACCAATGCATTTAAGGTAGATGCATCAATTAATTCTATCAATTCTTCTTCATTTAAACTTTCTTCCTGAAGTAGTTCTTCTACATCTTGATGGTTTACTGCAAATTCTTCATCGTTTAAACAAGGCGCAATGTTTACTATTTCTGTAATTGGGAGCGAAATATCATTTCTTGCTTGAACCATTTGAGGCAAAAGAGGTTTCCAACATGCATTAAGTGTTGTTGGTTTAATTTCCGCGCAAGCTATTGACACAGTTCTAATACAATCTAAAATAGAAAATTCCTTCCACACTTGAATAAGAGTTTTGTTTCCATCATTTTCTAATATGTCGAAAATGTTCGAAAAAGTTTGAATGACTCCTTGGTCCAAAGGTTGTATTAATGATGTGCAGTTAGGAAGAAGGAAAACGGTTTTCACATTTGAATGGTCCAGTTCCTTGTTGTGGCAACTAGCGTTATCAACAACCTCTTACTAAATTGCACTTAAAACAAATGACAAAGAGAGTAGCTGTGACAGCGGCAGTTCGGCAGCGCTATTGGATAAAGAAATTCACGCATATATGCAACAGCCAATCATATAGTCTGTTTTTTTCACTTATAAGGGAATTCCCGCGTTATAAGAGGGCTGTCGCAGTTTTATCGCCGCGTTATATGGAAACCGTGTTATAAGAGTACCGCATTATAGGAGGGTTGACTGTATTATATAATAGATATAAACGTGTGAATTCCGTAAAAAATACTATAGCACAAGAAGCATGGATTTTCGGACTTAAAAATTGCGTTGTCAACTTAAATCATCCTGAAACTGTAAGGAGTTTCGAGCATTTTTACGGCATGCGTGTACATATGTAAGATTGTTGCGAAAGACCTCATGAGATTTTTTCCTTAGATAACAATTCAGTAAATCCTAAATGTCCTAAAGTAAATAAATTAGTAGTTTATTGAATATATACAACTATATTGAAGAGTTTTATGTTGACTTCTATTTTACGTTTTTTTTTGCACGTGCATATGTAAATTCTATGACGCAAACGCCAGTAAAACGCTGCTACTACTTTAAGTAAATTTTAAATTGGCAATTATAGCAGAAATTAAATTACGAATTTTACTTCCATGTGTAGAACAAGTTAAACTAGTTTTCTTTTAATATCCTAAACACATATATTAAGGCTCGTGTAATATATGTAAACCAGTTGGAGAAGTAATTTGCGTTAGCCTTGACAGCGTGCCGGTAAAAACTAATTGCCAAAATATGTGTTGTAATGCATATAAGCTTACTGATTGTTGTTTTGGATACTTTAAATGAATAAAAATAATTTAGCCCTTTCATTATGGATTTATTTTTGAAAACATGTTCAAAATTTGCTGGTGTTCACTGTAAGTACACATTTTTGTGTATCCATATTTAAAGTGCTAAACATTTTATAAAATTAAACGAGCAAATCGAAGAAGATGACGACAATTATTAGTGAAAAGTCACATTTGAAACGACCTTCAAGCTACAGAGTACCAGTGCAAATAGATGTAGAAGCTTATGTGCGTTCAATGTACATATGTATAATCCGAATTACGTTTTTAAATAACTGTCTAAAATTACGTAACAAATATTTTATTACTAAAATAGTTTTGTAGCATACCTATATACCTATATCTCGACAAGTTTGCATAACTATTGCGTTATGTACTACAATATTATATTCTATGTCGTTTATGTTATATTGATTAGTTAATTCTTCATGCCTACATACACCAGTGCAGCCTATTATGACAACCTAAATTGAACATTATTGTAACAACTAAAACTGTTTGAAACTTGAAACCTGAATATACTGTATACAGCAGACGCTCGATAATGTGAACTAATTCAAACCGAGTGTGGTTCACATTATCGAAATGTTTACATTAGCGAACGTGATTTAAATAATAAATGATTTATTAAAAGAAACGTTTAATACATACATATTTATAACAAAATAAACAAATATTCTAACAGCGATAAGTATTTTTTAATTAGAAGAAAAATAGTTAACAATTTTAGTCTGCGTAAATTTGCACTTAGCATTGTCTTCCAATGCCTACGCCCGTAATTTACGAAGAACTAAAATATCCGTGTATGATACTTCTTTTCTTTCAGCCCAATCTAAAAGCTTGGTTAAAAACTTGTATAGCTTGCGCGTCAGTCACTACACTTCTGACTTCAATGGGATCGTCCTCATCGTTCTCACTGTCCATATCCTCCTCCTTATTAGCATCATTCGTCTACTTATCTTCGTTCCAAAAATTAATATCAGTTGGGGTACAAACAATGTTGGGATTCACTATTTTCAATAAATCAACAACATCAAATGACGCACTATGAACAATATCAACGTTGGATCGCAAACGTTCTCTAATTACGCTTAAGGGAACATCGTCTTCTTCATTATCTTCTTCATTGGTACAAAAGAGATTGTTCCAACATTTTTGAATAGTTTGCTGATTAAGTTCATTCCAGGCCATATGTAAATCTAAAACAGCTTCTCGTAATGTTACTTTTTTTAAAGCCTCAGATATGTTTTCAGGATTCTTTGACAAGACAGACGAAAGTAGAAACTTTCGATAGTATAGTTTGGTGAGTCTTATTATATTCTGATCCATGGGTTGAATTAATGATGTTACGTTGGGCGGCATGTACATGACAAAAATTGACCCATCCCCGCTCCTCAGTTGTTGCTCTGGAGGATGACTTGGTGCATTATCCAATAGTAACAACGCTTTTATTGGAAGCTTCTGTTGTTTTAGGAAACTTTTAACCTACAAATTGAAAACACATCTTCAAATTACGAATAGAGTATTTGTGATAATTGATTGTCATACCTGAGGGACAAAGCGCTTGTGGAACCATTTCAGGAATATACTGCTAGTCATCCAAGCGGTTTTTGAACATAATCAACAGGGATATTAAAATTTTTAAATGAGCGCGGATTTTTTGCTTTTCCAATTACCAATGGCTTTATTTTGTGTGAACCATTAGCATTAGTGAAGGCTAGAAACGTTATTCGTTGTTTCTCCGGCTTTCTGCCCGGAGCAGATTTTTCAAATGATGCAGTATAGGTTTTCTCTGGTAACATTTTCCAATAAAGACCACTTTCATCTGGGTTGTAAATTTGTTCCATTCTTAAATCTAGCTCTTTAATTGTTTTCATCAATTTTTCTTTGAATGGTTGTACTAATTGTGGTTGTGCTGATAATTTCTCACCAGAAATATAGACAGCAGTCGAATTCCATATCTTGTTTTGAATCGTTGTAGCCAGCCATCACTAGCTACGAAATTTTCAGTTTCTTTCAATTTTTCATTTAACAGTCTAGCCCTCTCTTTAAGTATTTCGCCACTAATTGGGACATGATTTTCCCGTTGTTTTAAAAACCACTTATACAGAGAATTTTCCATTTTAGGCGCCTTCGCATTTTTTTAAGTTTTTCTATTTCCCGGACCTCCAAATGTATTGCACGTTCTTTGTAAAATTTGTGTTTTCATACGCTTCATTTTACAGATTGTTGCTTTCGATACTCCATATTTTTTTGCTAACTGTGTCACTCGCGCACCTAGTGGAACTTCTATGATTTTTACTTTCTCACTCAATTTTAAACACTTTCTTTTATAGGATATGGATGCCATAGTCGTAAAAATGTATCAACGCGTGCAATGTATTCGCTTAAGTTCAAAAATGAAATACGTACGTATAAACATATCCTAAACCCTCATACGACTGACCGAGTTTGTCGTACTTTATCGCAGAGGTGAATCCCCTACATAAATCGGCAACTCCCCGACATAAATCGGGGCTTCACCGTCGCCAAGAGTTGTTTACGTCATCGAGCGTACATATTGTTTAGGTTATCGCGCGTTCCGTTTGATCCTATAGAACGAAGTTTGTGTTTACATTAGCGCAATGTTTGCATTATCCCGTGTTTACGTCATCGAGCGTCTGCTATACTTATATTGCAAGGTACATTGTGTTATTAACTTTCTCAATAGATTCATTAATTTTTTCCATTTCTAATATTTTATATTTTTTTGGTTCGTAGCCTACTGATGAACGTTTCAAAAATACTTGTGAATTAGAGTATTTTGATATGTCTACATTCTTGTACGTAGTAGGCACCATAAATTCTCGGCCTGATATAGAAAAAATAAACTTAATAATTTTTATTTTTCAATATAATCTCCCCTAACTTCAATACATTCATTACAACGATCAATTAGCAATTTTATACTCTTGTAAAAATAATCTAAAGTTTTTCCTTCAAAATGTTGTATTACAGTTTTCTGGGATGGGGTACATCGGGTCGCCGCCATTCCATTGATTCCTTTTTCGGTAGAGGATCATAATACAGAAGCATTGTTTCATCTTCTGTGACAATGGACCATAGACGTAACTAGGGCAGGGGAGACTTGGGGGCGCCTAGCCCCTCCAAGAATACAAGTACCCCCCCCCTCCCCCGATTCCTCAAATTGACAAAAAGACTTCTGAATAAAATTTAATGTCGCCATAAAAAAAATGATTAATGTTTAACTACAATATAAAAACGTATTCGTGGTTGGAGTATAGTATAATAAAAAATGCTGCTTTTTGTTTCGCTTGCCGGAATTTTGGAAAAGAAAATCTTGCAGAACATGAGTCTAACGCATTTACATCTGAAGAATTTACTAAGTAGAAAAAACTTAAAGAGAAGCTAGAAAAGCATAAGTCCTGCAACAATCATTTACAAAATATGAATAAATGGGCAAATTTCCAAAATTCACAAAAACAAGGAGACATTTCTATGCAGATGTCAACATTATATAAGAATTAAGTCCTGCAAAATCGCTATTACTTGAAATGTATTGCTGAGGTTGTTTTATTACTGGCCAGGCAAGGATTGGCTTATAGAGGCGATCGTGAGAATAAAGATTCCCGGAGAAAAGGAAACTTCAAGGAAAAATGCGATTTCCTAGCAAAGCACAATCCATCTTTCGAGAAGATATACAGAAACTCAAAAAATTACAGTAATCCAAAATGAATTTATTGAGATTATATCGTCCAACATTGAACAAAAAATAGTAGATGAATTAAAATCATGTGGAATGCTCTCAATAATGTGCGATGAAGCAAGATCATCTAAAAAAGAACAGTTATCACTTGAAAGTAAAAGAACGTTTTCTGAAATTTATAGACTGTTCACAGCAAGGGATGCAAGTTTCCTTGAGGATATAGTAATTAACCTCCTCAATGACTTAATTATTCAAAACCTGCATCTGATTAGCCAGCCTTACGATGGGGCAGCAGTGATGTCTGGAAATAAATCAGGTTTACAATCAAGAATTAAGGAGAAATATCCATGTGCAGAAGAAATTGCACGTTTCGCAGAGAAAAATGACATTTCGTTAGAATCACAGCTCAGAACTTCAAAAAGGAAGAAGAAATGGCCAGAAAGCCTTTCTTCATTTAGTAACTTCTTCAGTTGGTTCTGAGGGTAGTTCTGACTTAGACTTAACACCAAAAGAATACTGGAGGGTCAATTTCTTCTATAGGATTATTGATTTGATTACCGGGTTTCTCCAAACGCGGTTCTATCAGCAAACTCTCAGAATAGTCGGATCTGTGGACAAGTTTATGGCATTAGACTTTGTCGGTTCCCAAGTTTTCATAGATCATTATTCGGAGGAATTAAGCATGAATAAGAATAGTCTAAAAGCAGAAATGATCGTACTGAAAAATCTTATTCAGCAAAAGAATGAAATCATCTCTCATACGAGCATAAAAAAATTGTTGACTGAATCAATATATTTCCGAATGTTTTCAGGTTATACCAAGCTGCCTTTATTTTACTTGTTTCGTCGGCAACGTGTGAAAGATCTTTCTCGGCTTTGCGAAGAATTTCAAATTGGCTTCGATTGAAAATGGGACAAGAAAGGTTCACCAGTCTGTCTTTAATCTATATTGAGAGAGATATAAGAGTTGGTCTTGACGAAATCGTAGATATTTTTTATAAAACCACCAGGTTTCTCTCGTTGACCTTAAATAAAAGTTAGTGTTTCCTATACATCTAAAAATGTATATTTCAATATAATAAATAAATTTTTATAGAGATCAGGCGCTTTATTGCGCTTTTTTAAATCTATAATTTAATTTAAACCAATTTGGGTGGGTCAGGTTTTCAGCCCCCCCCCCCCCCCCAATTGTAACCCAGTTACGTCCCTGCAATGGACTCCAAAATCGGTTTTGGATCGTCTCTACACATGTTTAAAAACGAACGCGCTCATTCGACCCGACGTTCACGTTGAAGAGCAGGGCTAATACTTGCTTCAGAAATGTTAGACATCACTGCCAATTCCTTCACTTTCAAACGTCGATCTACTAATACCATTTCTTCAATAATTGAGTTGTTTTGAGGCGTTATCAATTGGCCGATCGGAGCGCTCATCATCTTCAAGGGATTCTTGCCCCAAACGGAAACATTTTGCCCACTTTTTTACACTAGAATATGAATTAGGTAAATCGCCATAAACGCCGTTTAAACGTTGTTTAATGTGATTAGGTGTATGCCCTTCTTTCGGTAAGAATTTAATGACCGTGCGGTACTAAATTTTCGTTACCCGAGACATTTTCATGCACTAGTTATCTGGCTGGCTACTAAAAACTACTACTCTTCGAGCCGTAATGTATATAGTGTAGGTCTCGCACATGTGTAACTATCGCGCAACGGAGTTTGAACACGCTCGAACCTGTAGGAGCCTGTCAGGCCGAGAATTTATGGCGCCTACCTCGTAAATATTAAGGCATGAACGTAACATGGAGTACATCGATCATAAGGACTTTGGTTTGCTTTGTATTTGAAAATATACCAATAAAATGTTTCTAGATATTATTTTAGCATTATTCTGTGTACAACAAGTATAGAAATGTTAATTTTTTTTTCATACATTTCACGTGATTTAATAAGTAATAAACTACCAAGCTCAGGTGGAGTACAATTAATATTATTACATTTAATATTGCCCATTTCTTAGATGTACTTTTAAATATGTACAAATAAAATATGGCAAACAAAAATATTTTTGGCACACTCCGCACCAAGCAAATTATTAATTAACTCGGAAAGGCCGTTTCAAAGACACGTGGGTTACCATACTACAATTTTTTAATTCAAACAATGTCAATGTGACAAACCTTCATCTCACACAAACTTAAATGTCCAATAGCTGTAAAAAAATACCGTAAAAGTACATTTTTAAGTCATAGAAATGCAAAATAGAAAAAAATAGATATAGAAAATTCGTTCCGCCTTCCGTTCGTTTTTCAAATTTCGAACGCGTACGACAAGATTCCATCTTATGAAACTTATTTTCTTATGTACTGTTTTATACTAGACAACAACAAAGCAATGTTAATTTTCTAGCGTTAGTTCCTTTCGAGTCATTGATCTGGCACATGACGTCGATATCCCGTAAGATTTTAAGAAATACGTATAGGGAAATCTTAATTAAACTTCTGTAGAATAACGTCAGCTATCAAAAAATGATAAAATATATAGGATACTCCATTCAATGTAAACAAATTGAAAATCACTTCCCGTATAATCAAAAGCAAGATGGTGATGTAAATATTCGTATCGAAAAGATCATTACGGAAAACCCCTACAAGCAAAGTTTCAGATTTCTATCACGAATACTTCTGGGTCAGATCTATGTTTTGATTTTAAATTCTTTCTTTAAAGTAGAAAAAAGTGATTTTAATACTATATTGTCCAATCTGTAATTTTACATGTGTTTATTTAAAAATGTCTATTTTCATTACAAAACGCCATAAATTCTATACATCCGTGTCATTGCATGGCCGTACCTTTGACCTTCACATTGTAATACAAGAAAATAGGAATTGTTAGCGTAATCTATGTAATGTTAGAATTTCCTTTCTTGTATTCCGTATTTGTTAATATGAAACTGGGCGAATGCATTTAGTATACAGCATAATTACTGTTTTGCTTATTATGTAGATATAAAGTCTGTGATTAGCGATTGCAAGCACGAATTACAAATTCTAAAATACCCAAAATGCTTGGGGGGACGGGAGCTGGGGTAATAAGAAACTGATGGGATAATAAGATACATAAAATATTTGTATCTATTTTTAATAAGCGAAGAAATAAAAGTGGCCTTCTCTTACAAAATTCTATATTGATTTACACAATGCTACTGGTTTCGTGCATTAAGCACATCCTCAGGCAAGAATTTGTTAAAACAGTAAAAATTGTCAACGAATGAAATTAAATGTTTTTAAACTTACTACACTTGTCTAGACTTAAAATAAGTATGTAAATCATTGAAAATTTTTGTTAAAATTATTGTAAAAGTGGACTATACACGACACATTAAAATTATGACAGTAAGTGTAATAAAAAATAAAATTAGAATTTTACAAGCCGAATACAGAACTCTATACGCTGACCGTAATCTTCTAGTTGTAATGCTTGGACGCGTTGAACGTGATAGGAATGTAACTGTTCACCATGTAGTGTTCGCCATACAGCTTTGAGAAAGACGAAACTGGGCTGCAATGCGTTTAGTGCTCAGGGTTGAGTTATCCAACACTGCATCAACTACATTTTCTTCGTTGTTTACATTATTTTCTCTAGCGTGATCACCTCGATTATTACGTGGAACAACAAGTGAGTCAGTTTTTCTGAGTCGTTGAAACGGCCGAAAACACTGTGAGAAAGTTGACGTCTGTCGGGATATCTTCGGCGATATTCTCTAGATGTGTGAAGACCGTTGCTATCACAGTACTTATACACATAGTTAAACAATATCTGTATATTCAGCTGCACTAAACTCATTTATTTTGAAAACTGCCAAATCAATTTTTTCACAAATTATGTTGTTGGACTTTTAAACATGGACTACTACATTACCTAATCTAAATTAAAAACTGCACTAAATTCATTCATCTCGAGAACTGACAATTTCATTTTGTCAAATTATGCTGTTCAACTTTTAAACGTAGGCTACTCGATGAGCTAATCTGTATGCCGACAATAACGATGTTAATCATTTTTAAATCAATAAAATTTAAATCTGTTGTAGCTCTGCAAATAGAAAAAAATGCCTATATTTATATAATATTTTTTGGTTTAAACGACTTCCTGAACAAGATATGAAAGCCTTTTAAACCTATTATAAATGACCCTGTATAATATTAGAAAAAACATCGACGAATAACATCGATAGCTTCAGCCATTCATGCAGGGGTCATATAGTTCGCTTTAACACCTTTTTCTGGTAGTTTGGAGGCATATTTAAGCGATTAAATTAACCTGGAATAACATTAAGCAAATAATTTAAAATACATGAAATGAAAGAATATCAAACAAAAAAAATACGTTTCCTATTACCCTAAGAATTTTATAAATTGGACTACATATAATTTTTCCTGCTTCCAGGTTTTTGAATAAAAGATTTTAAGTATTTCACTTCAAAGCCTTTTGGATTGCCCACAAACCCAAAAGAAAATACCTTACCAAAAGCAGGAGAACGCAACTTTTAAACTTTTAGTTCTGCACATGAATTTAGTTTCGATGAATATAGTTCTGTTAGTGTATTTTTACGAATGCAAAATTTGCAGGACAGCAATGGAACAAAAAATATTGAAATAGTATGCATATGTATAAACATTATAATTGAATGTGATTAATTTGTATGCAATTCCATGTGGTTTGCCTTATCATGATGAGTAATACTTTTTTCTTCTTCTCTGATATCTCCTTCAGTAAACGTGATTGTTACGAATTTGATGGTGGACTTTGGACTGTCAGAATAGAACCAAATTATTTTACGTCACGTGGTTATAAGTAATTATAAATAAATATAACGTTTATAGGAAAAATTCATGTTTCGTCATACTCTTGTAACTGCAAAATTATCAAAGGTCATTGAAATTTCTATGCAACTAAATGATTTATTTGATTCTGTATAATCAGAAATTAAAATAGTTGTAAAAATATAACGTTTTTATAAGGTTTAAGGAATTTTAAGAATTTTCTAAATTATTCAGCATGTCTACCATAGATGGTAATTGTATTTCTTTTGTTACAGATTCAGATATGACCATGGCTGGCAACAATACGCTAGCCACATCGCTAAATAGTAATGGTACAGCTGCAACCGCTGCTATTAGTCAACATTGTGCCATATGCGGAGATAGAGCTACGGGAAAACATTATGGAGCTGCTAGCTGCGATGGTTGCAAAGGCTTTTTTAGGAGATCGGTTAGGAAAAATCACTTATACACCTGCAGGTATCGAATAGCAATATTCTAAATTAGAAATGATTTCCTAGAATTCCCTTTGATGTATAACGAATATGTGTTCATATTTTTTTTTGTAACTTAGTAGAGTTTCTCAAGAGATATTCTTGCGTACACATCGAATGAAAGTACAAAGTACTGAAGTTAAAAGATCCATACTCTTGATCTCTAATAAATTCCTCGGACATTATTATTTCATCTTAAAATAACCATCCATAATTTTACGGCACGTGTTAGTTTTCAAATAAGGCTCCGTCAAGCGATCGTGTGGTCTAGTCAAAATTGTCAAGTGAATTGGCTAATGGTTGGATCGAATCATCTGATGGTAAAAATTCGTCAGGTTTGAAATTGCGCCTTTGTGGTCGAGAGCGTCAAGTAACAAGTTAACCTAACTCAAATATTTTGTAACCAGTCTCGAACCATACACGCAAAGAGACGTTTACTTGCATCAGAGCTGTCCGCCTTGATTCAAGACAGTTACTGTTTCAATTTTCTGTAATACAAAAACTGTTTAAAGTCAAAAGCGTTTCTTTCTCCGCTTAAGAGAAGTATATACGAGGACATTCCAGAAAATAGTACCCGTTTAAATATAATTAAAAGAAAAATGAAGGAAGGTAAATAATGATTTTATTTAAATGAAAGTAATACATTTACTCATTTTTCAATGTAGTCGCCGCCGTTGTTGAGACATTTGCTATATCTTGAAACCAGTTTCTTCATGCCTTCCGCGTAAACCTCTACCGCCAAAGTAGCCAGCCAATGCTGTACACCTGCTTTTAAGTCGTCATCACTTTGAAAACGTTCTCCTGACAAGAAATCCTTGAGTTTACTGAACAAATGATCAGTCACTTAGAACCAAGTCGGGGCTATACGCAGGGTGGTCAGAAACCTCCCACTTGAACTTCCGAAGAAGGTGAGTGGTCTTTCGAGCCGTGTGGGGACGAGCATTGTCATGTAGAAGAACAATGCCACTTGTCAGCATTCCCCGCCTCTTGTTTTGGATGGCCCTACGCAGCTTCTGAAGTGTTTCACAGTATGTGTCCGCATTGATGGTCGTCCATTGGGGCATGAAATCAACCAACAACAGACCTTTTCGGTCCCAGAACACTGAGGCCATAATCTTTTTCGTGGAAAACGACTGCTTAAACTTGCGCGGCCTTGTTGGAGATCGTGGATGGTGCCACTCCATGCGTCGATCTGCGCAGATGAAATCATCGACACGTTTCTTCAGATCGTCGGTGATAAGGGACGGGCGACCTGACCGTTCTTCATTGTGCACATTATCTTTTCCGTGTTTGAAATTTCGAACCCAGCGCCTTACAGATGACTCATCCATTGTTCCCGTACCATACACTTCAGTAATCCTGCGATGAATTTCGCTTGGACGGACGTTTTCTGCATTAAAAAGACGGATCGCACTTCGCATTTTGCGGGATTTTCTATCTTATGCGCAATTGTAAACAGTCACAAAACTCACACTACGCACCGGAAGAACTTCAACTCTTTTTTCCCGCAAAGCTACGATGTTACTGTTGATATCTGCGCCACTTTGCTTTTAATTGGATCAATCATCTGTATGACTAAGCGGGTACTATTTTTTTGAATGCCCTCGTACTTGTAATGAAATAATTGTATTTCTTTGTTTAAGATATTTGTTAACTTGTTTCAAGAAAACCTTGCAGAAAATTTGAAGAAAGTGATTCTTAATATAAGTAAATATCCCTACATAATGCAGTAAACTATTCACATTGCTTGTGATTTTAAAAAGGCTAAAGTGGAAGTTATCTACAGGATAATGTTCAAACAAAAGTGAACTTAATGTAGAAGTACTCATGAAAAAAGTGCCCAGAAACAATAACCAAGATAATGCTAATAAATCAATAGCTACTGGTATTGGTGGACATCACTACCGGCAGAAACAGTAAGAGAAGCTCTTACATCTCTCAGTTTATGCCACTAATCTTCAAAAACAGCAACTGAAATATTTCCTGGCGCCACCTAGTGCCAGTAGTTATAGTCATGCTGTCCTACATAGTAGTGACGACACCAGACTACAGATACTATACACTAATATAATCTTTAACGTTCAACTATTCATAAACATTTTCAAAAGATACCGGTTAATGTAATGTTGTTTTTTCTTTTTATTACTATTTACCACGTGTACTAATTTAACTATAGTTTTTTTAAATATATAGTAAATAATAATAATAAAAATGGGATAAATAAACTTAAATATTAACTCATTAATTATTAAACTACACAAAAATTTTTCATTAACTCATTCACTTACTCCTAATTTTAATTATTAACTTTAGGTTTTTCCTTTCCATTATTGTAATTTTTCTTTTATTGGATATCCTTATAGCTGGCCACTGGTCGCCTAATTTTTCAATAGAACTTTGTTGGATCTGAACCATTTTTTCATTCCTACCTTTAATATGAATATTCTTTTCTTGGGTTTCATAAGAAAATATTTATTTAATCCAAATACAATTTGAAGAAAATTATTTTTTTATATTATTCATTTTTATAGTCTTGAAATGAATATATTTTCTTGAACAGAGACTGATTTTTGCAAGAAAATCTCTTTTCTTGATGCAAGAAACCATTTCTCTGTGTGTAGAAGCTGTTTTACTTTGCTTTTGTTTAGAACGAAGTTATTAAGGCATTTTCATTTGTTTCTTGAGATTTGTATTTTACTTCTGTGTAATAAAATATTCTAGGTAATCTATTTTAAGATAGCAGCGGCATGACAGCAAAATTTGAATTGATAGCGATGTCTTAAATGTCAAAATTTGTGTACAGTAGCGGATAGAAATCACTTATCTTGTGGTTTTTTAATGATATAATCAATTATTAGTTGTAGTATTTAGCTATCTATAAATAAAAACAATATGTCTGGGAAAGTGTACACATTTACCACCAGGTAGCATGTTAACAATCTATGTATACAGTATGTCTACAAAATTACAATTTCCGCTAGAAACGACATCAATTGGGTTGTTTAAATGGAATATACTGTATATTGTTAAGCTTTTGGATGCCTCTTTTCAATTCATGTCAATATTCTCTATAACCATCTATCTTAGTTTTTGCGTAATTTGAGATTTTTGCGAATTTCCGCCGTTTCACTGCCGATATCTTAAACGCCTTACACGCTAGGGCGATAATTCAAATTTTTCGGCAATATATCGACATTTTTTTTTATATCAACTAACGTGTACAAGGTGGCCATTTTTGATGCTATTGACATTATTTAAATAGAACATTCTGTATCAGAATCTAATAGAGAAACTGTTTTCCCTATACCTAAAATGCGTCGTTCTTTAGTAAATTAAATAATTATACAGTGAAGTTTTTCGTTTATATCGTTTATCGTTATAAACGTGGTGTTGCGACGAAATACTATAAACTTTTGTTGCGCCAAAGATATTCAGTAAAACTAATGTGTAAACGTTTTTTGGTACAATTCCAGCATGTACTTGAAGTAACCATCATGTTGCTGCACGTTGCCAAGCAAGTTAACAAACACGCATTACAGTTTGTATGAAGGAAAATGGTGCCCACTTCGAATAGATGTTGAAATTGTGTGCATAAATTAAATTTTAGAGATTATTTTTGATTAATATCTTTAGAGAAACAAACATTTATAGAATTTCGTCGCAACATTATATGAATTAGTTAATTTACTTATTTTAATTTACTAAAGAACGACATATTTAGGTACAGGGTAATGTTAATAAAAATATTTAGAACAGCTTCTCTATCAGATTCTGGAAGAAAATGCGAGGTGTTCCATTAAAAAAAAATAGCATAAATGAAACATGGCAACGATTTCGACGGCCATCTTTAAATCTTCACTGTTGAAGAACAATTTAATCGGCAAAATGATCGAGTGTACGCCTCAGAAGCAGGTGTGGTCGCTACCCGTGTTCAAAGGGCTCATCATCCATCCTCAGTAATCGTTTGGTTAGGGGTATCTTATTATATAGGCTTACTTAATGTATTTTTTAGTGTTATTACTGTTGTATTTGTGTTTGTGTTGTGTGTGTTTTTGGACCATTTCCTATACTTTTGTAAGTCGTTGGAAATAAATTGTTATTATTATTATTATCTTATTTCGGACCAACTGAAGTTCATTTCTGTGAGAAAGGAGTGAAAACCAGTGCCCAAGCCTATCAAGAGACGGTCCTGGAAAAGATAGTAAAACCTCTAAGCCAGAGCTTATTCAAAAACCAAGATTGGGTCTTCCAGCAGAACTCTGCGCTTGCTCACAAGGCCAAAAGTACTCAGTGTTGGTTGAAGACTGGCCATCTTCTAGTCCCTCTGGATTATAAAATCTGGCAAGCTTTGGAGAAGAAAGCCTGCGCTAAATGCCATAGAAATTTGGACTAGCTAAAAGCATCTGTCAAGAAGGTAGTGGCGGAGATAGACATGGAGATGGTGCGCAATGCGATTGATGACTGGCCTCGCAGATTACGCCTGCATTACGAAACGAGGAGATCATTTTGAATAATTTTTTAATATCTTATTGAGAACACTATATTGGTCTATTTTATCAATAAAAGGTTCTTATTTTCTTTTCTGTTTTGTTTAATATAATGATAAAAGTTGTGACAGAACTTAGTGACCGACTAAGTAGCTAGGAATGAAACTAGCTGACGAGGGAACCTTGGACGAAGCAATAAAAGACCGAAACACTCAAGGAAGAAAAGCTATCTCGATAATGAATAGCATATTGTGGAATAAAAACATCTCGAAAAGAAGTAAAAGACAGGTTGTAAAAAGCATAGCCACGTATTTATTTTCCAAATACAAAAATACGCTAGTGGAAAAACTAAAATTGTGACCTTCGTCAATGTCAATGCTAATTTTGCAGGTATACCAACACAATCAGCACTTTTTGATCACACAGTATATAAAAATTACTCTGATTCTGGAATTTACATAAATTATATTAAATTCCAGTCCAGTATTAAGTACTAACAATTGAAATTAGAGAAAACTTGAGTTCCGTGAAAAAAAGAATTAAAAAATACACTTCAACGACGATGATGTGTTATGAATAGTCTGGGCAAACAGCGGTAACAGTCAGTGTAGTAGATATGTGGTGCGGAGTCGGCGATTATTTATTTTACGCGTTCATAGCGTCAACTAACTAAATCGATGCTGTATGCGAGTAGTTCTGTGTATATGTAGGCTAAATAAAATTTATAAAAATAAATTATCGCTCTGACATGTAAGACGTTTAAGATATGGACCGTTAAAAGATCACAAATTATCTCAAAAACTAAGATAGAGGGGGTATAGCGAATATTGAAGGAAGTTGACATTTAAAAAACCAAACTTATATCGTTTATAGCGGAAATCGAATACTCGTATACTTGGTCATAAGTGTATGTTGTGCAGAACTTATCTCCAAATGTTTTTTATTTGAAAAGTTTTTATTTAAATTGCCCAGGAAAAGAATTATCTTCCGCCCACGCACTAGGTGAACATGCTGTTTGGTACCAAGATACAAGTTTCTAGACTTAGAATCTGCATTTTTGCCAATTTGCCGATTTCTGCACTTATACACGTTCAGAGTTCAGACGAATCAAATTTTATAGCAAAAATAGCAAGGATATTCTTTTCAGATTGAAAATTGATGGATATCATAATCACAGTTTTTCATAATAATTTCGAAACTTGCCAAAATGTAGATACGATATTGTACTCAGATACTCCTAGTATGAATATAATTCGTAACAGTGCTACCCCATTATTAAAGACGTCTTTTTTACAGCAATAATTGTCACACTAAGGCCATGCTACAATTTACAACATATTTGTGTCGTGATTACTAACAACTAATGCATATTGTGTTATACATATGTCGAAAAGTAAAGCAATCTGAAATACTAATCAAATTTGAGATCGATTTAATTTAGTTTGTCAAGTCATTATTAGGAGTTCATCACTAATTGAAAAAAGAATTACCAGCAAGTAGTATCTTACAAGTGCACAGTTAAATTGAAAGGTCTTGGTTGGGTCAGGGTTATCCATTTGATGGGTTTCAAATCTCGATTCAATTACACAGGGCTGCGTTTTTATACCTTATTGAATGAGAAGTGTTGTTTTTAACTGAGCTTGGGTTATTTGGTGTCCCTGATTTCAAATCTGTATTTAGTTTCATTGTATCGCGTAAGGTTTTGTGCCAACGGCAAATCTGCATAAATGATATAATGCATATAAAATAGTATGTTTTTATAGTATTATATACATAAAATATATAAAAACGCACAATACTAATAAAAATAATACAAAAAACATAGCAAAACGAATATGAGGTACTCCTTGCTTTTCTTAGAAAATCCCTTTCTTTTGCCCAAAATGCTCCGTCTGTTTTCCGTTGGTTTTTTTCTTATACTCGGCCATAGGAACATCCCTTCTCAACATCCAGCAATACTCCGCAATCATGAAAGTATCACAACGCCCCTGATGCGTTTCTCATTTCTTTAATATCCTGGTGGAATGGGTCACCCTGCTCTTCACTGACATCACAAAGGTTAGCAGGAAAATAGTTCAAATGTGCATGTAAAAAGTGAGAAACTTATTGCTCATATTGCTACCTAATGTTTTAAATTTGTGCAGCATGTTCTCCATAATGTCCACATAATTTGGGTCTTCGTTAAAAGCTTTCCACGCACTTTGTTCATTACCAATTCAAACTCATCAATTTTCATTAGGGTTTCAATTTGAGGACCAACAAAGATACCTTCTGTAATCTTCACTTCTGATAGACCAAGAAATTTTTCACATAAGAATTGGAAACATCGACCTGTTTTGTCCAATTCTTTAACAAATTGCTTCATTATACCAAGTTTAACATGGAGTGGAGGTAATAATACTTATGCAGGATCAACTAGACTTTCACGCAAAATATTCTTGTTGCCATGTATTAAATGCTCTCTTATTGGCCAATTACTCCCGGGATTCCCTGTCGGTATTTCGCACAATTTTTAATACTGTAGTCACTGTAGCGGTGCTTTTCAAATTATAACCCACGGAAAAGGTGTTTTCCTGTGCCTCCAGCTCGGACAGGGCTCAGGGCGAGGTATGGCAGAGGTCCTTCAATGTTGAGATATATGATATGCACAAATAAGGGCGCCAGGAGCTCTTTTAAGAAAAGCGCCAAAAACTTTGTTGCACTATATAAATAGTTGTAAATTAGAGAAATAAACTTATAACAGTTTCTGCTATTTTCAAATCTTCCAGGTACAAGAACTTTGAGTACTTTACTGTTTTTTTTTTGTTTTATTTGTAAATAAATTACGCCACTGTCAAATCTTACGCCACATCCTTTGTTATAGTAATACATTGAATTTAATTATCTCATATTTTTCTCTGTTGAGATAAGTTATCCATGAAAAGTTTATAAAATTAACTGCAGTTATTTACTTCAATAACTCAAATTATAAAATAGTTTTATCAATAAAAATAGAATTGTTGTTATTGATTTCATAAGGCACAAATACGTTATCTACCAAAAACAAAGTTTTGTTATTGTGAATCATTTTTTATACAAATAACTATTTCAGACAAATTGCACATAAGCTGTGTAACTATCTGAGATAGTCTCGACTTTTTTATGTCTGCCTCATTTGATAAACAACCTTCTATTTTATGTTAAAATAACAGGCCTGCGGAAAATTTGTCTAATAACTTATTAGATAATTCATGATTTTCTGTTAGTTTTGACGTACTAATAACTAGAGACGGGATTTTAGGACGTAAAAAACAGCTAAAAAGGCCCTTTTTTAGGCCTTAAAAACTATGTATTTAGGACGAAAATCTGTGATTTAGGCATGTTAGGCAAATACTTAAAAAAAACGGTAAACACAAAAATCATTTTATTTTTAAAAAACGTGAATAAGAAGACGATATTTAATGTAATTTTAGGTACATTTCAGCCATAAAAAGAAATAAAACATACAAATTTTAACTAATAACTAAAATATGTAGATTCATTTGGTTTAAAATAATAAATAAATTAATTAATCGCCGTGTAACATGTCCTCAAATTTCGCGTTTGCGTAGCACACAAGATGTTTTTCCAAGTTGTCGTTAGTAAAATTTGTTCTTCGGTCGGAAAACAGCAGTTTGTACGAAGAAAATGAACGTTCTACGTCACACGAGGTTGTAGGACAAAACTTAAATATGGACCAGTCAGCTGTGGTATGAGCGGTAGCTTCAACTGCTTCGCCACTGAGCAGCTCAGCAAACTCTTTAACCGTTTTGAAACCTGGATTTTTCGAAATCACTTGGTTAAACTTTGACAAAATTATTTTGCCAACTTTTCCTGGGGCATTCTTGAGAGCTGCTTCGGAATTATTAATTACTGCAACAGAATCTGTAAGAGGAAGGCCGAATGTTTCTAATCTTTTGATGTTATCAATGAGAAATTTATAATGCGACTTGATGTATAAAAGATCGTCTTTGACATTTTGATTGATCTTATTTAAAAATGTTGCTAAAAAAGTACTTACTGATTTTATTGCTTCGAAATTATTAGCATAAAAAACTACCGCCTCTAACCAAGTTCCCCAACGTGTTAAGACAGGTTCGGGAGGCAAAGGGAGATCTGGCAGATTTTCTTTATACACTGCCACACGCAGTGGAGCTTTTAAAAAGACTCTCTTGGTATTTGAAATTAAACCATTAACATTAGCATATTGATTTCTTAGACATTCACACACCAAATTGAGTCCATGTGCAAAACATGTAAAATGATTAAGATTTGTATAAAAAATCTTCAAATTTGTACCACATTTGAGCATATAAGCACCATCCGTGACTAAAAGCTTGACTTTTTCGTACTTAATTCCATCTGTTGGCCACAAAATACCTAAAATACGAGAGTTGCCTTTAACTTAAATATCTAGCATTAAATTTACAATATTATTAAAGTAAGTTTTTTGCATAATATATCTTACCTAAAGCTTGGTTCACGAATCTTGCCATTGTATTGCAATTTGTTCTTTCAAGTTGCTTTGTAGCCAGTAAATACGGTTTTCCTGGTGTTTCAGAACAAAGCTTACCCACAATCATATTTGCCATAATACGACCTTTAGAGTCAGTCGTCTCATCTATAGATATCCAAATATCGTTGTTACCAACTTCTTCGCGAATAGTATTAATAGTCTTAAAAAATTAATAAAAATATTATAGGTGTAAACAAAATCTTAATGACACTCAAGTATGAAAATACATTTTTAAATTATTATTTATTATATTAATTACCTCATTGTAACATTTTGTTACATATGTTGTTCTTAAGGTTTTCACGCTTGCCACATTCTTGTTGCAGTATTTAGTGAGAAAATTTCGCAGTTTTGAATAGTTTAATCTGTCCAGAGGAATATTTGCAGACATAAAAGCGTCGCATAAATCTCGATTAAAAACGTCGATTTCTCTTAAATTAAATTAAAAAAGGCTATCAAACATTTTGGCTGCAGGCAGAAATACCCAAAAAATATCCTGGGCTGTGGGAAATTGCGAGAAAACTTTTGATAGGGTTTCCCTCGTCATACCTTGTCGAAAAAAGTTTTAGTGTCGTTACAAACCTATTAACAAAAAAAGGAGCAGATTGAACATCACAGAACGAGGAGATTTGCGGTTATTCCTCACAAAACTGAAGCCTAATATTGATAATTTGCTGTCAATCCATCCCTCCCATTAAAATTATTTTTTTTAATTGTTGATTTGCATTGTTGAAGTTACGTTACGTTATTCAAGTTTAATTTTAATTCTATTAAGTCTGTAATCATATTATTTTAATAAATAGAATACAAGAAAATATACTATTTTTCTTTTTATTTTTACCACTCCGAATTTAGGGTTGCAACTCAGCCGCGACGCAAATTTCCATCGTTAGATCTAATTTTCACATTTTTTTACGAGTTATGGGAATATGGTAGAAATGTAGCAGCAGGGGGTCCATCGAAACCAGTAAAATTTTGAAAGTGGTCTACGAGAAAAAAAAGTTTGGGAACCTCTGCTCTAGATGTTTTATCTCATAAACCTGAGCCCTCTCTGGCTGGGTCCCAGCTGGATCCTCGCACACAGTCTCCGGTTCACTGGTCCTGGGACTCCTTTAAGGTTCCGCCAGAACAGTGGGGTAATTCGAAATCGAGCCTTTTTTCCTTTCTCTTTTTGTTCCTTTTTTAAATACCCATTCAAGGTCCTTGTCTTAAAAGAAAAATTAAATCTATCGAAAATTTCATTCGGTCTAGGATATGCGTAAAAATCGTACGCAAATAAAAAAATTTAGAAGAAAAATGCAATGTTCCAACAAATAGAAATAAATATTCGTGCGCATACAGCGCCGTTCAAAATAAACAGACCGCGTAACAATAAAATTGTTACAAAATAAAGGCAAATTATTATTAGCACTATATAATAAAAACTATGTTGATTGTATAGAAAAAAAAACTGTGTTTGACAGAGACAAATGACGATTGGTTTCGTTATTAGTACGTCAAAACTAACAGAAAATCATCAATTATCTAATAAGTTATTAGACAAGTAGTAATAACAAATTTTCCGCAGGCCTGTTATTTTAACGTAAAATAGAAGGTTGTTTATCGAATGAGATAGACATAAAAAAGTCAAGTTGTCTGAAATAGTTATTTGTATAAAAAATAATGATTCACAATAACAAAACTTTGTTTTTGGTAGATAACGTATTTGTGCCTTATGAAATCAATAACAACAACTCTATTTTTATTGATAAAACTATTTTATAATTTGAGTTATTGAAGTAAATAACTGCAGTTATATAAACTTTTCATGTATAACTTATCTCAAAAGAGAAAAATATGAGATAATTAAATTCAATGTATTACTATAACAAAGGATGTGGCGTAAGATTTGACAGTGGCGTAATTTATTTGCAAATAAAACAAAAAAAAAACAGTAAAGTACACAAAGTTCTTGTACCTGGAAGATTTGAAAATAGCAGAAACTGTTATAAGTTTATTTCTCTAAATTACAACTATTTATATAGTAGTATAAACATTATTTTTCAATATAATCTCCCCGCACTGGAAGACACTTATTCTACCTATGTTCTAACATACTTACAGCTCCTGGCCATCGAATTAGGACACTTTTAAAAATATGATTTTGGGGTAAAATTTAATAAAACAGCTGGTAATGTTGGTAATATTATTATTTAATTACATATGTATGACATGCAAGTAAGTATAATTTGAACATATATTTACTAATATTTGCTTGTTCCTCCTCTGTTTTATTATTTCCTCAATCCTTTTTGGCATACTGCTAATCCAGCTTTTTATTACTTTTTTTTCTAATTTCTTCGCTATTGTGCCATACATCTTAAATATGTTGTTGTAATTCTTCCTTTGTATTTGAGTTTCGTGTACTTACGATGTTTTTCAAGACATTCCATATATTTTCAATTGTGTTTATTGGCTGGTGAATTGCCTGCCCAAGGTAGTACAAACAGATTTTTAAATTCAAGGTGTCGCATTACACTTTTTGCCCAATATACCAATATAAGGTACTAAATAGTTTTGTAAAACTTTTTATATTGTTTTTGTTCCATTCTTCCGTTAACGAAATATAGTGGTCCCCATCCTTCTGTCGTAATACACGACCCCATTAGAGATGGGAGGTGTTTAATAGATTTGATCGTACATGCTTCGTTATAACGCTCTGAAGGATGTCGTCGAACAAATTGATTTCTCTCCGTTAGCACTTCTAGCCGTGATTCGTCGCTATAAATAGTCTAGGAAAAAGTAAAAAATGTAGAGAACCATTAAGCGAACTATGAGGATGGATTTAACCAAAAATACAGATGATAAATGATACTTACCTTTCCCCAATCTTCAACTGTATATTTCTATATTCTCTAGCCCATTGAAATTGTGTCACTTTAATTTTAGATGTTAGTCTTGGCTTCTTTGCCGGACGTCTGCATTTCAAGCCTGCTTCATGAAGACGTCTACGAACTGTTCGGGCTGATATTTGTTTACCTCTCCACTAAGAATTTTATGAACACCTTTAGTGGATAAAAAGCGATGTTCTGTAGCCATTTGTACTATACGACGATCATCTCTTACAGTTGTTTTGCGTTTGCCGGCTCAGTATGTTCTGCCACTACTTGTATTAGGAATATTCTCCTTAATTAATTTTGCGATTCTCAGAACAATCTGATGTGATACACCCTCCTTTTGTGCAATTTCACGTTGAGAGAACTCTCCCGCAATTCCTGCTTTTTTCCCTGTGGTTATAACTTCTTCTTTCCCATTATGATAATAATAGACCGCGAAAATAGACGCACACAAATAAAATTAAAACTCTGAAATATAAGTTCTTTGAAAAATTGGTAAAAATACTGTTTTTATTTATATTTGCAATAATATTAACGAACTAATGAACGACACAATTCAAACTAAACATAATTACTGTAGGTACGAATGGCAACAGGCGTGATTCACAGGAGGTGGATAATCGGTTTATTGCACCCCTAAGCATTATTTTTTTAACCAGCAATTATCGGTGGCCATAATGTATTGTATGTAGGGTATTACTCAAACAACAATTATGCTTTTATAGATTTTCGAAATTAAGATTATATTTCATAAATATTCTTATAAATTTAATATTTCTGAAGTGGTCCTATTTCCATGGCCAAGAACTGTACACCTTTTAAAAAAAACCCACGGTTTTGATTAGAGAAAATTTCTGAAGCTGCTGTCATAACGTTGTCGTCGTTGTGAAATTGGGTTTCTTGAAGACTCTCTTTTAGTTTTGGAAATAAATAAAAATCACTAGGGGCCAGGTCGGGTGAGTATGATGGATGCTCCATCAGCTCGAAACCTGCATTGTAAGTTGCGTTTAAGGAAACAGGTTTTTGTGCACTGGAGCATTGTTCTGATGAAAGAGAATACGACGCGACAACTTTCCTTTTCTTTTTTCATTAATGCAAAGTTGATTAGTTAATGTGGCGTAATATTGATTCGAGCTACGTTCCAGGTAACCAATTAATGAAATTCCTTCAGCATCTCAGAAAATGATAGGTATTGGACCCTAAATTTAAGAGGTGATGGAGATCCTCGATACCGCCATTCCTTGCTTTGTTATTTAGATTCGGAATAGAAGTGGTGAGTCCACCTTTCGCCAACTGTAACAAACCGATCCAGAAAATGTTTTGGAAACAATGCTAAATTCGCTTTTGAAGTGGGGACTCTCATACGCTTTTGCTCGGGCGTCAACATTCGGGGCACCCATCCTTATAAATTCCCAAATAGTCAGGGATTCCAATTGTACCGTTTGAAATGTCCCTGCCAAACGTCTAGTAATTAACCGATGATCTTGTTCAATCAAGTCACAGACACGAACAATATTTTCTTCAATGCATACAGTTTGCGGTGACCGTCTTTTACATGTTCGCAAGTTGTTCTACCACATTGAAACTCCCGAGACCAATTCTTCACTACCTGAATGAAGAAGCATCATCTCCAAGTGCACTAATCATATCTTCTTGAATTTATTGTGGCATTAAACCTGTCTCCTGCAAATACTTAATAACAGCAGGAAGCATGTTTTTCTCCATTTTTTAACATCTTTGAGCAGCTTCTATTTTAACTTAACACACCCTGGTAACAAATGCAGCTTCAAAGATCAATGTTGGGTCTTTGTTTGGCAGATAATAACAAATGTTGTGTTATGGAAACTATTTCAACGCCTTCTATGTTAGAGACAATAAATACTATACATGTATGTGATCGAGGTTAGACACATTGAAAGAACTTTAGTTTTGTTGTTTTGTTTTTTTATGAAAATACTTTGCGTTATTGCAGTTCTTTCACTTGAACACTAACTCACTCAGTTGCTTAAGGTAATCTTTGTTGCTAAGAGACACTATCACTAGCCAACAACAACCTTTTTTCTTTTCTGCACGCTTGCTGATTTACAAATACACTTTGTATTTACATCTAGCCTGTTTAAACTACACCGAGGAAAATATATACCTAAAATAATAATATATATATAGTAAAATATGTGACAGCAACACTTTATCATAAATCCAACTATAATTATTGTTAGGGCAACTACATATTTTGTTAGATTAAATAAACCGGTTGTAATTCTTAGTATAAATTGTTCTTATTTTAAAAATGCAAGGATTGCTGTCCCAAGATTTGCTCTGTGTATAGTATTAAAAAACCTAACCTAAAAACTAAGATATTTAAAAAATTAAGTTCTGTATATTTCCAAGCAAAAAAAAAATAATATAATCAATTAATTACTTCAGAATTTTTGTTAATAAATGTACGGTTTATCGATGGAACATTTGCGTTGCATAATGTATACCCTATGCATTTTAAATTTCTACGAAATGAATTCTTTTATTATTCATAATGTGGTAATTGTATGTGACGTTCGTATCCTGTCTGACTTCTTGACCCTCATACGTAGAAGAGTTCCTTTCTTGTTCTCAAAATAATTCATTCGATACCAGTCATATTAGGAATATAACTTACTCAAAGAGAAAACTTTTGGTATTTGGCCACATAGTTTTGGTAGAATATAATTGTAGAAGTTAGTTCGAATATAATATAAAATTATTTCTATAATTTTCTATTTATTTCAAATATGAAGTTGTATTGATTTACGTTAGGTTTATAAAAAATGGAAAGTTAGTATTTATTTCAAAAATTTATTCTTTCAATCTTATTTTGAACATGATATGTAAAGCTTCATGGCTTGCAGTTGAAACATCCTTTAGCCTGTGAAGAATTTCAATTGAGATTTGTATCAATTTGTAATTCACATTAAAACAATATCGCCATTCTTCAAATTCATCGTTATTTCTTATTTAAAATCCTGTATAATCATTTTCAGTTTTTTGAAATTTTTAAGGGGGAGGTTACCCTTACTCTTATTTGAAAATAAAAACTTGCCACTTAACAAAAACGATGTTTTAATAACCTAGCAGCCGGTAATAATTTTTTACGCAGATGGTAAGCTGTACGCAGTGTTGCCAGCAAGAAGAATGTATTCATACCAAGTTTTAGTTTTAAACATATTAGATTTGACTTGCCTGCCTGCGTACTAGATGGCGTTACATTACGAAAGTTATTGTACAAACAATGGTAAAAGCAATATTAAGTGTTACCTTTAAAGGAAACAAAATCAGACTGGTTTTCTTGTAATTATAATTCCATTGCACAAATCAAAAGATATTGCTACAAAAATCAAATTCCATTAAATATAATTTATGGAGAATAAAACAAAACATTATTCTACAAACACAATAACCTTGAAGTTTTTCTTATGTATTCGATCAAATATTATAAAATGGCCTCTCAGACCAAGACTTGAGCAAATAGTTGAAGACTTTGAAAAGAAAACAAATATTTCCTTGACATTTCCTTGATTAAACAAATATTTGAAGTATTGTTGGGGTGATCGATAGCAATCACATTGAAATCCTAAAGCCAAAATGTAATCAGGAGTCATACTGCAACCGAAAAATAGTACATGGTACATTTTACAAGGAATTGTTAACCACGAGAAAAGCTTTATTAACGTTTACCAACCAATATAATTGTTAAAGTAGCGTTTTCCGCGTTTTTCCGTGTTTATTGCGCTAATGTACTTGAGAACTTGACGTTGCGCTGAACATACTGCCAATTTCTTCAGAAGCACTTTCTTTAATCTGTCCGTTACTCCGGTGAGGTACTTGTTCCTCTCTGGAATACTCTTGGTTTGCAAACATTCTACAGAAAAATAATCAGCTATGCGTACACACCATACATCGCCGGAGTAACGGACAGACTAAAGAAAGTGGCGGATATGGAAAATGTAAAAGTTAGATGCAACACAGTAAAGAGTATTGAACAGCCTTGTCTTCAAACAAGGTCCAGTTACCTCAGTTACAAGCTAAAGGAATCTACGAAATGCGTACAACAAGGATACATGAACAGTAATATTTGGAGATTGGCAATACACAATAGTAAACCACAAAAAGGACAGCCTATAATGGACCTAGCCGAACAGTGACAGATACAATCCAGCAAACCGGAGAGGATACGATTCAATGGAACGAGGCAACATCAAGGTCTACAATGGAAAATAGAAGATAACACCAGCTTCTAGAAACCGACGATTTTATAAAAAAATCTTTGTGCTGGCTTCTCACTAGTCCAATGGACGTTTAAGCAGTGACAGATAAAAAAGATTTATAATACGTAAGAAAAAAGTATCGAATATAAACAAGTCGAATACGAAAAATTAAAACTGAATATCAAAAAAAAGAGATGATAGATTTTATACTGTCTACTATGAACTGCCAAAAAAACTTTGGTACATAGTTAAGGTTATTAAGTTGAAATACATTCGTCAAAGTTACAATTAAATATCTAGAATAGTTAGAACAAAAAGATGCTTTCGTCTGGCCAAAGAGTGTCGACATTGATAAATCGGTCGACAAAAGATATATCTTTTACGGGCCGATAAACCTTCAAGGGGAAAACGAGTTCCACCTCAGAAGAAACGATAAAGTGAAAATAAAAAATTGTTTAGAAAAAAATAAACTGTTATTTAAGAAATAAATAAATACACTTTCTACCTAAATCTGTAATTTTATTTCACAAGCTTTCGGTTTGCTCTATTTTCAAATCAAACCAATGTGCATTAACGTTTATTATGCCCATCTCAGTATTCCTCCACCCTTTGGAGACCTCAGAGGACCACCAAGGAACCTCCGGAGACCACCATTTGCCTCTCTGGGGACTTCCTTGTACATAACTTTAGTTATGGTTTACCCCTCGCTTTATTCGTTTCTAGATTCCGAATATTTAAAATTTGTTCTTTGATATTTTAATATTTAACTCTGATAGGAATCCGTTGGTATATGTTTATAACTCTTAGGAGAAGTAACGGCTTCCTCTGAGAATTGAAGTTAATGCGAAACGTTATGGCATGCCACGGTACGAACTTAAACCAACCTCAAAAGTATAATACGTAGATAATATGTGCTTTCCTTTCACTGGAAATATGCGCTATTAGCTGCTCCGGCGCTTGGCTAGTTGCAATAGGCTTAACGCCTTGCGCCCAAAAATTTATCTTTCTCCTTACCCCTCGAAGACAAGCTGAATAACATCGTCTTCGTACCCAATTTTAATTGAGGTTATATTGTTATGTGCAAAATTCACAACCACGTCAAAACAAAGTGCTAAGGTCAGATAATTACAAGGGGACGGATTTAGAATCACAACCCTTAATAAACGTATATACGAATGATCTAATAAATTATTGGATAAATTTCAATCACCTTTATAATTACTTCCTTTTCTACAAAACTCAATTTTTTCATGTTTCTATGATTATAAAATAAGGTTATGTACGCGTTGGTATACACGACACTTGAGTAGCGTAGCGCACAGTGTTGCAGTTTATGATAGTTGAATAATAGTTGCTTTGTATTCCGTCATTTCTGCTCAACTAATAAAATTAATTTAATCAACTACTGAACGTCTTAAAGTTATAAGTAAGAAAGGATACGAATTTGTTGTTACTTTGAAATGTTACTAATATAGTCAAGATAAAGAATTTACACTTATTTTAATTCAGTCCTTACGACTCTGGGCATACTCTAGTAATCATATCATGACTAATAATTTTTTTTTAATTTTCATCGTTTAATTTCAAATAGTCGGTTCAAACATCCTTTGTATGTTGATTCTATACAAAAGTCATCTAAAATCCGTTTCATTTACAGGTTCAGTCGATGTTGTGTAGTAGATAAAGATAAAAGAAATCAGTGCAGATATTGTAGATTAAGGAAATGTTTTAAGGCTGGTATGAAGAAAGAGGGTAAGTCAGAAATGTGGAACCATATATGTAGCGCCAATTAACTTGATTTATATATTTTTGTTAGCTGTGCAGAACGAAAGGGACAGGATAAGTTGTAGGAGGCCAAGTTATGAGGAAAATACTCAAGGAAACGGCTTGTCCGTTAGCTCGCTATTAAATGCGGAAATGTTATCACGGCAAGTAGGTGCTGCGTTGGAGGTAATTTTTGTTTGATTTCTCAACTTCTAAAATCTATAACTGCTACTTCTTATATGTATAATAAAGTTTAAAATACCGTAAATGGTGAAAAACGCAGAGTAATACGGTGTCAAATACATATTTGTACTAGAGAAAGACCATTTTTTGATTCATTTATAAAATAACATCTGTTAGAACTTGTCACTGGTTTAGTAAATCATCACATTATCGCATTAGTACCCTAGAATCATATTATACACAATGTTTACACATATTTGCGCGTCGTAAATAGTCGTAATCTTGTAATAAATACGCCCGAAACAAATATGCGACCAGAAATGCATTTATCACTGCATACTGCGATAAGGTTGTGGTAGTAATTCTGTCTTATTGTTTGTTTAACATAAACAGTTGAATTTACTTAGAAAGAACCAGAACAGATAGAATCAATTAACTAAATCCTGCACGCGTAGTATATGTTAAGCCTGTCTTACACGCCACGATTTATGGGTCAATTAATTGAACAAGTTGATCTGCGATTTTATCGTACCGTATAAAACAGCAAAAATCGGTACGATTTCTTGAACAATTTATCGTACGATTAATTGAATTGAATAGAACATTTTTGCCACGATTTTGCGACGATTTCACACTAACTGTGCTGTTTTAATACCAACCTAGTAACAAAAAAATACGTACGAATTTTGTTTAGTGTTTTTAAAGTAAAATGAGGATAAATTTCGAAAATTTACGATAATAATGATGTAATAGATAATTTGAATTAAGTAACCGAAATTGAAGTAACCTAAGCTAATCTGTGCATATACCAAAACTGCCAAAACATTTGACAAAAGCAGATTGCCAATCTATTTTTTATAAATAGATGAAAATTTCCTATTTGATAATTCCCCTATTCAACTATTACCGAAACTAAAGGAGTATTCACGATCGCTAAAAAATTCTTCAATTTATTGTAGCGTGTAAAGGTAGCATAGTTCTGGCCAAGAACTTGTTCGATTAATTGGCCAATAAATCGTGACTTTAAAAAAGAATTAGGAAAATAATAGTTGATTAATAGTGATTATTTGCACAAGCTAAATGTTTAAATATACAGGGTAAGTCATCTCCAAGGGCTCAGAAGATTGTGCATTATTGAATGGAGAATTTTCAAAACGTTCTTTTTCTTGTTATGAGGTCTGATTGTGGCTATGGTTTAAAATGATGTTGAAAACATACAGGTGCCTCATAAGTTCGTAAATAATCTTTACTTGACTGTCGAACAGTACAAAAGTAAGAGTTTTAAATAACATAACTTGAAGTATAAGAAAAAGAAAAACACAAAAGTGAAATCAATCGCTGCTCTACCACTTATCCTATGGTAATTAAACATAAATTATTTGCTTAAAGGGATACTTATTCTTAAGATAAACCTAAATCTAATTAACCTAAATTTTGCAATGGCTTAAGAAATACACATAGGCAGGTTGAAACATATAAATGCAAAATAATAATAAAATTGCCTTCTTTGGCTTCAATGCATTTTCGGAGTCGCTTTCGAAAATTGCCAATGATGGGTCGCGCCCTCTTCCACCGTAATCTCATCCCAGGCGCACAACAGAGCCACTTTGAGCGCGTCAACGGCGGTGTGCCTTGTTCCCGAGATTTTTTGCTCCAAGATGGACTATACCGAAAAGTTTATTGGGTTCAAGTCGGGCGAGTTTGGCGGCTAAGCTTCCTTGCTCCAAAATTACGGAAACAACCCTTTATAGACGGCGATGGTGGATTGGGCGGAATGCGTTGGCGCCCACTCCTACTGAAGCGTGAATCCGTCGGCGCTGAAATGATGCATCGCCCACAGCTCAAGCACCTCCCGAAGAACCCGCTGCTGGTAGTTGGCGGCGTTGACCATTACCGAAACCGGAAAGTGGCTACAGCCCGATGGTTTTCGCGACTGTGGTCTTCTGCTAACCCTTCTGGAACAGCTGGCGATGATTCTGGCGATTGTGATACGGCTCGACGGTGAAAATCTCCTCGTCCGTGAAAAGTACTTTCTGCAAACGACCATCATTGACTAAGCGAAGCATTCGACGAGATTTTTGCAGTCGTTCTTCCTTTATTGCGTCGTTGAGGAAGCGGATGCGGGCTATCTTGTAACTACGGAGGTTCAGCTCCCTTTTGACGATGTTGCGAATGCTTCCGTCATCGACATCGAACTCGTTCGCCCTTTTGTGCATTCACACCTCCTGATTGAGACGAATTCGGCAACGAACATTACTGACGTTCTCCGGAGTTGTTGTAGTGATTCGACTTCGAGAACGGTCCGCAGTCCCTATAGTCTCCTTGAACCGTTTTACGGCGTCGTAGACAATCCTCTGCTTGAAACGGGTCGTGTGATCAATGTCGGCTGTCTTCATCTCGGCCTTGTGCAACTCGGCGACAGTGGCATGTTTATTTTCACGAGACATGACGAGAATATTGACCAAAATTACACGTAGAATGCAATAAAAGCATCAGAATTAATAAAAAATCACAATGAAAATGCCACATACCCACAAAAAGAATGTTCTGACAACTTTTTCCACACCCTGTATAATTAAACGTATGTGAAGTTTCAATGGATGCGTTCATAACTCTGGTCGATGTCATTTTCTCCTCCTCCTCTGATTATTGACGACTAAATTCCATCGTCACCTGTAGCATCGCCCAGCCATTCTCCGTTTGCTCTAATTCTTTAAAGTCGTGCGTAAATGCTCGAAGAAATTTGCGCTGAGCTCCATTTAATCAATTTACTAACATTTCGTTCCAAGTTGCTGAGTACCCTTCAAAATATCGAATGCTAATAACGTTAATATTCCTTATAATTTCCATAGAAAGTGTACGGAGGTAGTACACATAAGTGTTAAATGTTGCTGTGACTCCATGATGATTTCACAAAATTTTGAGGATGGCCAGAGGCATTTTCCAAGAGAAGAATTGCCTTGGCCGGTAATTTCTTTTCTTCACAGAGTGAAGCACAATTAGTTCTCAAACAAACCCTGCACGTGTGCACCGTTATTGTGACTCATCGTACATGGAGCAAAATCGAGGGCTTCTTGCACTTGCCTTTTTCAGAAACCTTTTTGTAGGTATACGTAATAAATATGAACAAAAGGAGAAATATGTTTTCTTAATGAGGTGGCGGAAGTACTATTTTAACATAGACGCTTATGGTAATACGATACACACTATTTTCTTTAGAAACAGAATTGAGGAAACCGGTCCGGCTGAAGAATTTATTACGAGACTTATCGTAAGCCCTTCTTACACTAACATTAATAACTTAACAGCGGGATACCCCGGCCTTCAAAGTCTGTTGTATCCAACATGACAACAAGTTTAACTTTGTCAGTGATTAATTGAAAGTGTATTTGTTTTTCATAATTTTTTTTTATTATAGTTAATCAAAATTTTTGTTGACAAGCTCAAAACAAATTCATTGACACAGTTCCAACGTCTACTATTGTTAGAAAAGTAGACTCAAAGCACAAAGTTCACTTTGCCGTATTTCCTGGTTGCAGCAAATTGGTTCGTCTCCGGTAAATGATTATGATCTAACCAATAAACAACTGGCGAATATCAACGATGTCTGCGATTCCATGAAGCAACAGTTATTAATTTTAGTAGAATGGGCTAAATATATCCCGGCGTTTACAGAATTACAGCTGGATGATCAGGTAAGTCAAGGTTATCGTATGTATTTTTGTCATTTAGAAGCTATTTTGTTCTATGCAAAACAATGGGAACTTGAAACGAGTACATTTATTTTGAAGATCAAACATACTGACAGATGATGCGTAATAACATCGACCATGAAAATTACTATTATTACAAACTACGTACTAATAAAAGAAATTTTATCTATGCAAATATTTTTTTTGGAAATACCGTTTTTAAGGATGATAGTGAAAAAAAAAAAATACAAATCGTTCTAAACAAGTTCATCACTGTGTACATCAATTATTGGAATCTGTAATTCAAACATTATTACTTAAATATTTAAATATCTTATGTGGTTTTGAGTATTTACTTATAATTGAAGATATCTTTAAGCATTTACATCGCCAAACAGTACCGTTTACGTGTCATATAAACTGGTGTCAGAAATATAATTCTAAACAATGTGTTTACTTATGTGCGTTTTAATAATTTAAAAAAATAAATATTCGACTAAGTTTAATTCTATAATTACATACGTATTACTTCTCACAAATAATCTAATCGAAAAATAAAGATACATCAAGATAAAACTTCGTTTTCGTTTCTGATTAAATTTTGTTTAGCATAGGAACATTTTACGTTTTATTACCTCAAGGTCATTTTAAATGATGAATGATTAAGGTATATTAAATTTATCTCGTTGTATTCAGGTAATTAGCTAATATGGTTTTAAATAATTTCATTTCCACAAATTAATTTTATTTTAGTAATTTGTTTCTTAGGCGTTCTTGTAATTAATCCGAAAATGTAATTAGCGGCTTTTCTTTTTTTATGGGTTCATAGAAATAAAAACGTATGGGCATTTTTTTTTCCTTCTTCAGAATTGTATGTTTTTATTTTTTCCAAAAATAAAACAATGTCAACGCATACAACACTTTAATAATTTTTTTTTAATAAAATTTTATATGTTATATTATTTGGTTTTTTAAAGTTATTAAAATGATTATTGTTGCCATTTTAATAACTTATAAAACCAAACAATGTAATATTTTTTCTTAAAACAGCTATTTGTGCAACATCAATTCTAGTTAGCGAGTGTTAGAGCACAAAATGGTAGAATGCCATAGGTTATACGGTTTACAACCGAGAACATCAATAGAAATCAACTTTCTTATTTTAAATAGAACACCCAGTGTATTTTTACTTTTTTTGGAAAGGTAACACTGGGGAACAGCAATTTCGTTGTATTAAATCTGTGACTTGTTTTCAACTAACTTTTGGCCTCTGGATTCAAAAATAACCGCAGTTTTTGTCAATCACGTCAACTACAGGATACCCTCAAAAGTCATTGTGGATATAAAGGAAAATAAAGTAAAAACTTACCAAATATACTGTTTATAAAGAATAATTGTATTCATACAAAGGCTATAATAGTTACTGCAAGTTAAATTGTGTTCATACAAATAGTTGTTTTTTTTTTATCGAGCGGTAATTACATATTAAGGCAAAAATTTTCGCTTATAGCTTTTTCTGGAATGTTTAATCTGTGGACATTCTCGCTTGATGCTCCAACAATAGTCAGCCATCATATGTACATCCCATCTACCTTGATACCGCGCCTCCATGACCTTCAAATCCTGGTGAAATCGCTCACCCTGCTCATCACTGACTGCACCAAGATTTTCCGGGAAGTTAGCAAGATGGCTATGTAAAAAATGCAATTTGGTGCTCATGTTGCAACCCAGCAGTTTGAAGCTCTCCAAGAGTTGCTGGACAATTTTGGCGTAATTCTGTGCTAATCTTTAACAATGTTTTTGAATGCCAACCAAGCATTCTTTTCAATTTCTGACATTGTTGACATGAGATACTTGAAACAGTCTCCTTCAATTGGCAAAGCTTTAACAAATTGCTTCATGAGACCTAATTTTATATGCAGAGGTGGAAATATAATGCTCTTTCTGTCGACAAGTAGCTGATGTACAATGTTTGGATCACCAGGTTTCAGGTCAGATCGTGGCAGCCAATTCGACTGCATCCAATGCGTCTCACGAGTCCTGCTGTCCCACATACACAAAAAGCAGGGATACTTGGTATATCCGCATTGCTGGCCAAGAAGGAAGCTAACCATTTTAAGGTCAACACAAATGATCCATTGGTGCATGTGGTATTGCAAGAAATCAATGACTCTCTTTATGTCTTCATATTCTTCACTCAAACGAACTGAATGGCCTATCGGGTCCGAACCAAATAAATTTCCATTGTGGAGGAGAACACACTTCAAGCTTCGCTTTGAGCTATCGATAAGTAGTCGTCATTCAGTTGCGTTATAGGCTGAAATTCCCAACTCTTCCATTAAACCATGTACCTTATGGCAATACACAAATCCATCATCACTTCGAAAGTATTGTAGAAACGCACTTTCTCTTGATCGAAAATAGGATACCTTAGCTCCCTTTTCAAGCAAGTTTTTCTCGTGCAGCCTTGATGCTAAGAGCTCTGAAGCTTTTTTGGATAGTCCCAAATCTCGTACCAAATCATTCAACTCATGCTAGTCAAATCCATTACGAACGGAATCATCTTAAATTTCAAAATCTTCATCGTTGGGGTCACTTTGATCTTCACCAGACTCGTATTCTCGTATTTCCAAAGAGGGTAATTAATTGAAAACTGGCACTGGGATTTCGGCTGAATAAGGCACTGGGCGTATAGCTGATGGTAAACTAGGATACTCTATTTTACATTTGTTTTTCTTGTTATATCCTGACGTTTTCACTATACAAAAGTAACAATCACTTGAATGATCTCTGGGCTCTCGCCAAATCATAGGTATACCAAATGGAAGTTTATCACGTGTTCCCTTGGTCCACATTCGTAAACCCTCAACACACTGCTTACACACTTTGTAAGAGGCCCATGATTTATTTTGATCACCAATTTTCACTTTAAAATAGGCAAAATAGACTTGCCTGACAAATGTACTGATGTTTGTCGTTTGACTGGGAATGGTAAAGCTGCCACATATGTAACAAAACGAATCGGGGCTGTTTAAGCACTTACGACGTGAACTAGCAGAGGTAGACATAAGGAAGAGTTTCAGTTCGTATATAAATAAACACTAAACACTGCTAACATTGCATATAAACAAGAACTCAGACTCCACGCCGGAATGGGCTGCACCGTTTCAGAGCGACACACAACGTCTCACTACAGTATCTCAGGCGTAACTGAACAAGTCCAGACAAATATAAACTTCTCGCTGTTCTCCTATGTATCATTCACCCGGCGCCCATCGGAGAAGGTTTGTGTCAGCCAATAGGAGAGCAATAGTGCTTCCTATGATCCATGCTCGATTTCGCGGAGAGTGGTCACATTCTCATAAGGTGTAGAGATAAAACTTGTCGTGATAGAAGAAAACTAACTACAGTTTTGAAACCAGCATGCCTAATTAACTATAAAACAGCTCAAAAACCAAACTCAACAGAAATTGTGTTACAAATTGTTCCCCAGTGTAATCGAAAGACGATCCACGTATGTTATGCTGTTAACTTAAGAAATATGATAATATGCAGCAGTGAAGGTTTTGGTAAACTGTTTTTGTTGTTATGCAAAGTTGGCCAGGGAAGAGCGCCAAATTGTTTCTTGTGACGCCAGACTGATCTAAAGAGCTCGTTGCTAAGCAAAGTAATCATAACAATTGCCAAACTGTCAAATCTCAATTCGAAAAGTGTAAATTATCCTTGTTGTTTATGGTTATTATATTCTGCATTTGTTATACGTTCCTTCTTTGTTCTCGTTATTATTTTCTTTCATTTTAACTTATTTTGTTAATTGTTGTACTTCGCACTTTCTTGCAATTAATTAATGATGGTAAGTTTGTTTAAATGTGTTAGTTTTTGATAGACAATATGCCTGTTTTTTAGGTTTTTTGTGTTGTTACTTTTATGATGGCTTCGGCACGAGCTATGCAAAATTACTGGGTCAATTTTAATATTATGTAAATCTGGTAACAATTGCCACCTCATTTGCCATGGTTGCGCAAGAAATTGTACAATAATTTAAATCATATTATCTTGTGTTAAAGCAGTTCACCCTGTAAATTTTGTTTATCTATCCTTACTTAGCGCAAAGTTCAAATATTCCGGCTGTACGAGAGCAGTGTTGATTATGTTCCACTTCGTGGTAATTCACCGAATACACCGAATATTGAAATTAGGTATACTTGTTGTGTATCTTACGTGGTCCATGCGAAGGCCATTGTAAAATCAACAATATAAAAAACTGAAATTTAAGGTACATTGCCTATCAAAACCTAACAAATTTAAACAAACTTACCACAATTAATTAATTGCAATGAAGTTCGAAAAATTAAAGGAGAAACAACGATTAACAAAACAAGTTAAAATTACATAAAATAATAAGGAACACAAGGAACGAAAGTATGACAAATGCAGGTTATGATAACAATAAATAACAATAATGATTTACGCTTTTGGAATTGAGATTTGACAGTTCGGCAATTGTTATAATTACTTTGCATAGCAACGAGCTCTTTAGATCAGTCTGGCGTCACATGAAACAATTTGGGGCTCTTTCCTAGCCTTGCCTAACAACAAAAACAGATTACCAAAACCATTATTGCTGCATGTCGTCATATTTCTTAAGTTAAAGTATAATATATGTGGTATCGTTGGATTCACCTTTCGATTACCTTTTTAAAAACGTAAAAATATACAGGGTGTTTTGTCACGAGAAATACAATTAAACTGCTGATAACGGCAAAAGTTAGTTCACGAAAAATAGAAATCAACCATTTTCTTTTTCTAAAAACGTTAACTTCTGTCGTTTAAAAGCTAGCACTTTAGCAGACAGTTGTAGACCGTTATTTTTTTTTGATTTTTGAACATACGATTTCAAAGCTTTGATGTGCATTTGTTTAACTGATCATCGGGACTCAATGATGGTAGTACCATTGTATGCATAAACGTTTTATAATTCCGTTGTTTATGATCTCTATTCTATGTTATATTCTTGCATATTCAGGTAGCGTTACTGAGGGCACATGCTGGTGAACATCTCCTACTGGGACTAGCGCGAAGATCTATGCATTTGAAAGACATCCTTTTGTTAGGAAACAATCGTATAATCACCAAACATAGTCCAGGTACGTGTTGTTGTAGTACATTCACCATTGATGCTATTTTGTTTAGCACATTTCATATTAGGCAGCACACATGTAACGTTACAGCATACAGTTGCAATTCTCTCATTCGTTTCGTTGCTTTTTTGTGTTTCTGACGTTTATCTTAGAATGAAATGTAAAATTTTAGGAGAGAAAAAAAGACTGTATGCTTTATGGTTGCTAATTATGTACACATCAATAGATCATATACGTAGATAATCACCTTGAAGTTGTTTGCCCAGTTTGAAATTGTCAAATGTAAATATAAAATATAGTTATATGATTCCTTCTTCTAATAGTTTCCTACTTTAAGATATTGATGTTAAAATAATTAGCACCAAATATTTGATTTTTTTTTATGCAGAGACACTTTGCTTTAGTAATGTGTAGTAAATTAATTCGGGAAATCTAGGAGTTTGTGTTTCTGTGTATGTTTTTCCTTTTTAACAAGTTATAAATTGGTAGTAGTATACAGATGAATGCATAAAAATGTGAGAATTGCATTTCTCAATTCTAAAATTACTAATTGGATACTATCAGTTATATCAGTTATTTATGTAATAATTTAGTCTAGAGCACTGCACGGGCCTATTTTTCACGGCCCGCCCGTGGCCCGTTACAGTATGGAGTGTACCCGCCCGGCTCGCCCGTTGCGTTCATTACCTTGGCACAAGGCCCGCCCGCTAGGAAATTTAGGCCCGTTTGGCCCGTCTAAATTAGTTTAGCCTGTTTAAGTAATTATACATACTTGTACCGTCTATTTCTAAGCACTTTTTTAATTACTACATTATAATGAGTAGAATGAAACATTTATTTTGTTTGTATTTGTATGATATCAAAAGAAAACGTAACATAACATTGCATACATAAGCATTTATTGCATACGTTATATGCATTTGATGTATTTAATAAAACATTCTCGGCCCGTCAGGCCCGTACAATTTTAGGCCCGACCCGGCCCACAATGAAATGAGACGAGGCTCGCCCGAGCCCGCCCGGGCGAGCCGGGCTTTTCCTAGCCTGTGCAATGCTCTAATTTAGCCCCACTATTAATATTTTTTTACTATTGCTTTTATATTATACTCCCTCCGTCCAAATATGGTATACATTCGGAATTTATTTTTGTCCGAATTTATGGTATACATTTACAATTTTAATCAATTACATACTCCTGTTAAATTGGTGTACTATTTAATATAATTATGAATAAAATTTAATTGATGAGGGATCTAGCTTCTTGGAAACACACAAAACTAGATGGTAAGCGTCCTTCACGCAGAAGTTTGGCCTTATTGATGTGGGGAATTTTCCTCCTTCAACCAACATAATTGGTTCCACACAGGTCTGCAATGTTAGAAAAACATTGTCAAGGGTCTCTCTGTCTAAATCGTCAAAGGCTTTTTCAACACATTCGATCAATTTGTCAATTGTTTTCGGCGAAGCTTTATGGTGCAAAGATTGTATGGAATTGAAAAAGCCAAGATCCAAAACGTTTAAATCGGGTCTGTTTGGTGGTTGTGATTTAAACTGAATAAACCAGCCATCTGTAGAACCATGAACCTTCATCGTCGTCACAAGCATGAGGTTTTGCATTATCCTGTTGTATAAATATCGGTTTTTGCTTATGACTTATGGGAAACTAACTTGATCGCCGGAATGACGTTCTCAAGAATCATTTTTCTACATTCTGCTGAATTGACGGACTCTACGTGTTTGTTACCAAAGTTCCTTTAGGTCTATTTTTCGAGTGTCGCTTAGCCGGTTCTTGATAAACAAAAGGCCATATACCAATTTTTCCATTAAAAAATTGTTTTCGATGTGAATCGTAACGTGGTTGGGCGACAGCAGCCATAAACATCTGCTCTTGCAACTTCGGTAGGGTTCTTCTTCGTCTATCATAATGTAATAAGAGCGCTTGTTTTGCGTTAAATAAAACCATATTTCGTCTATGTGGACATAATCGTACAAATCTTCAAAACGTCCATCCGGTCTCACTTTCGACAAGCAAAACTTTAATCTCTCTTACTTGCTTTGATCTGTTAACAAAGGTTTAACAGTAGAAGATATATAGCATATATAAATATTTGTCTGAGTTAACAATGCCGTTGACTCCTCTTGCCGACATTGAATCCCAGACCATTACTGAAGATGGAAATTTAACTTTGCGCTTAAGACAGGATGATAAGTTTCATGTTTCTGGCGAATAACTCTGCTCCGAATGTCACCGACACAAACTTCAAATCGCGACTCGTCATTCCAACGTACACTATTCCACCTCTCCATATTCCAATTTCGATGGCCCATTTTAACCTGCTTCGCTCCTGCTTTAGGGTCAATAACGGTTTTTCTTTTGCCTTCGCGAAGGGAAAAACGAATTATCTTTTGTCCCTTAGGATTGAACTTATGAAACTTACCTTGTAAGTACCAAAGCCAAGTTTTCTTGCTTCTAAATGAGATGTAGACCTGCAAACACGTCTTCAAACAGCCTCACTCCAGAGTACACTCAACACTCCGTAGTTAGCACGCCTGTTAGACTTGATAATTTTGGCCAAAGCTCGTCTATCAGCGTCTGTTAATTTGGACTTTTTCACATATCGGGGCTTTTGGGCAGCTAAACCGTTTGATTTGTACAATTTCACAATATTTCGAACACTATATCTGGATATGCTGAGCAATATTCCGATTTCGCCGTTTGATTTTCCGAATTTGTGTAAATTAATGATAATTGATCGAGTTGTTTCATCAATTGCCTTTCCCCTGCCCATTATTGACAACAGTTAAACTATCAATTAACTGTTCTACAATCGAAACATCTGTCACCGTCATTTCCATCAAAGAAAGCGTTGTTTCCATAGCCACCTTAATACTCATCGTTAGCAGTACTTGGGTAATGGGATGCAAGAAAACTAAATTTTTTTAATATTTTTGATTTTTTATGAGACAACACGCTCCATTGAACCCAGATCTCTCCTAAAGTCCTCTACATAGCATATTTTGTCTTAGATGTTACATTGTAGTGGCTGGTTTTGCTCCTTGAGCGATAAATGCCAACAACACTACAAATTTTGTGTGTGGGCCAACTGAAGCTGGACGGGGCTCGTAATATTGGGAATGTTAGCATTATGTTTATGACTAAATTCTATTTTTGAAATTAACTTCCGCTTTCGCTATTCTTTTCTATATTGAGTCTTTATCAATAATAACTCACAATGAATACACTATTCCATTTAAAAATTAAAAAAATAAATAAAATATGTTAAACAGCGCCCCTTAGTGTTTATTTAAGTTTCTTAATCCTCCCAAATTCTTTTTAAGACAAATCCAGGTTCTTAAGAATGCGTTAAGACAAACCAAAATTATCGAGAATTCTGTAAGACATGACATAACCTCACAGTCTCACTTTATTTGAAAGAATACGTCATTAACTGTTAAGACAAACTTATGCAGCATCACGTAGGCCATAGACAGTAATATCAACTCGCCACTACATTTGAATTTTCCCAGAAATTATGGTTTCCCTACTTTCTCAGATTAATTCCGTTATCTAGCGCTCAATTCCGGAAATTAAAACTGTTTTTAATGAAATACTCTTGATCACTTGTATTATTGAAAATTTATTTTTGAAATTGCTAGGACTTACCATTGCTGAGATAGAGCTGTTTTCCGTCCTTAAACGAACATCCGATACATTTTGCTCTGTATGTATGTAACTAAAATTTACTCTACAAGTAAATTTAGCTTAAAATTTTTAATACTATTTTTACGTAATTAAGATACCATTTATACCGGAACATTTGGAATACTTCGGTAATGAGATTACAATTACATTTTTTTTTTAGCGTAAAAGAATTTCTTGGCCAACATTCATTAGGAATTTTGTTTGTTTTTTAAAATCGAAGTAGAAAATATGTGGTGACATTGACATAGAAATTATTAGATGAAATATATGAGTATATATTGTTTGTCCATTGTATGTAATTTCGTTGAATTATTCATCTCAATATAACAGAAATAAAATGTATTTTCGAGCTATACGATTGTTTTGTCTGTGCCATGTGCTTAAACACAATAAAAAAATGAAATTGGAAAATTTCAAAATCAATTTATTAATTACATAACATTGATAACATATAACTAGCCGCTTCTAGATATACATAATCATGTGTGCTGTTACCCTCATTCATTTTCCATGATAGTTATACATCGTTTGGCATGTCCGTACATTTGTAGTCAATTTCATAAAATAGACTGCATGATATTAAGACTAATAGGTTCGATTCATTCTGTTCGTAATTATCGTCAAGATCTAATATGCTGCTTTTTTACTTAAGATAGACAGGTAATCTAATTAGAGACGATGTTTTTTAAAAGATAAAATTTAGAAGACGTCAGTCATTCTTCACCCACAAGAATGTAGGTTTCCTTTTTTTAGTGAAATGTGAGACGAATATTTTATTTGGCTTATTTCCAATGGTTAGTTTTTACGACACCTGGCTTCTTATTATGTAACCTATGTGGTGTCTTATAAGGATAGAAATACATATTTTTGTTTTCTAATAAAGTATATTAGATTGCCATAAAAAATTATTTTAATTAAATAATATCATTCATAAAAATAAGTGACATTTTTCGCTTGTTCATATAACACATTGAATTGCTTTCGCAATGTTTGTACATTTTTGGCGTGTGTTGTTGATTATCATGACAAAGTTGCGAATTCTAATTTTATTTGGCTGAGATTTGTAAATTTTATTCCTGATTTTTTTCTAAACAAATGAAAATGCGTTTATTTTAGACACTTTGTGCATTTATTACGTTCTTTCATATTTTAGGTTAATCTTACGTAATAAACTAACGAAACACTTGTCCTTACATTAAATTGTAACAGTGGAAGATTTTGAGTATTATAAAATACAGAAGCGGATTAGAATTAAAATTTTGTGATAATAACTAATCAATAAATAAGAAAATGTAACGCTTACGTGATATACATGAATGATAGATTGAACATGAACTAGAAAACTTAAAAGTGGGTTATAATAAAAATAGTCTAATTGAACTTAAACGACCTCATTGTAATTAAAAAGTAAATTAAAGGTAAATAATTTGACAACCTTTAAATTTTGCAATTCTTGAATAGATGTTAATAAAAATCCATACAAGCGTTTTAATTAACTACGAATTTTTACTAATGTATTATGTATCCCCATATCATTTGTGCAGTTTATGCATATGTATCTGCAAATGGTCTTATCGACTGCATAGAGTACGTATTGTGCAAAACCTGAATTTACCTTTACGTCATTGTAAAGTAGATATTTAGTTCTTTTATTGTTGATTTTATACTGGGTTTGGCTACGATTTGGGGTTCCTCTTGTATTCATGCATAATAACCACATATCTGGTAAACTGCAGCATGTTTTTGTGTTTTTAACTAACTCGAAAAGTTTTGGCAAATGTACGGACTATGTGAGTAATTGTTGACGGAATCATGCAGTAGTGGTATTATCAGACTCCAGGATATCTTCAGACCTAGACATCTCAAGGGTGGGAACGCGCATTATGGATGAACTAGTGAAGCCGATGACCGAAGTGCAAGTGGACGATACCGAATTCGCGTGTCTAAAAGCAATTGTCTTCTTCGATCCAAGTAAGTCTCCTTTAAATTTAATCCAATAAAACATATAATGAAAGTATTGAATTAACATCTGTAAGATCAAGAGCAATCTACACCGTTTTCAGCTTAAAGTTTATTCGGGAAATACATATATGATTTTGCAATATAAAGCTTTTAAGATAATCAAAATCCTTTCGTTGATTTCCTGTCAGAACTTATCTAATTTAAAAAAATTTAAGTTTTTAATTATCTTGTTATAGAGAAAATTCTATTTTAACGCTGAGCGTTTCACAAAATATGTACGTACACGCAGAGAAATGTATACTTGTATCAAGACTGTCCACCTCAATTCAAGACAATTACTGTTTCAATTATCCACAATACAATTACTGTTTTAAATAAAAAGAAATATTTTCTTAGCGTCTTTTCTCCGCTTAAAAGAAGCATATACTTGTAGTGAAATAATTGTATTTCTTTATTTAAGACATTTGTTAACTTGATTCAAGAAAATCTTGCACAAAATTTACATTATTAAAGAAATAATTTAGTTATACTGTAACCTATAGAAAAACTTTTTCATTAGTTCATTCATTTGCTCCTAATTTTAATTATTAACTTTAGGTTCCTTTTTTATTATTGTAATTTTTCTTTTATTGGATATCCTTGTAGCTGTCCTGAAGATGTGTTTTTTGAACACGAAACCGATCGCCTAATTTCTCAATAGAACTTTGTGATATCTGGACCATTTTTTGTGTTTATGTTTAAAACTAAATGATTTACTCGCTAGAAACATTTCGCAGTCTTGGATTTTCTTGATTTTCTAACTCTAAGAAAATATTTATTTAAACATGTAAAATTTCAAAAAAAATATTTTCTTGTATTATACATTTCTATAGTCTTGAAATAAAAATATTTTCTTGAATAGAGACTGATTTTTGCAAGAAAATCTATTTTCTTCGTGCAAGAAACCATTTCTCTGTGTATGTCGTACTAAATCATGTAAGTTAAAACTGCTCTTCGCCAACGTTTTTTATTATTTTTATTGTGCTATATTTAAGTATTTTTTTACATTTCATTTTATCTTTAACGTGAATACTTTTCGCTTGTAAAACTACGTATGCGCTCCCAAATATGCGCAATACTGTCATACGTTGTATTCAGAATTTTTCACATCTATTTCAATACATTGCAAACGACAAAAATGTTAAAATGCTTACGTTTCTTAAAACTATGGAATACATTCGAAAGACATTCAATGATAATCGCCAACTGACTTACGTCAAAATTAGCGCCTCGAGTGCCAAAAAGGTATATCTGTATTTCTACTCGACCTTGAGTCTAAAATAAACAAATTTCAAGAAAACAAGTCCTTGTTTACGTTAGGTTGTGGTGGAGGCGTGTCAATATCAAACGCATGTTACTGATCCACTCTCCATTCCACTTTATTGAAAAAAAAAATTGAAAATTGTTTTAGGCTGGTTTTGTAATGAAGTTACAAATAAACATTTGCTATTCAAATTTTATGAAGACGATTATGTAAATAAATGCAATTTATTCACTTATTTCAGAGCCAAAACTACAAATTATCTAATAACCTTGCACTATGGAAAAGCTAACCACTTGCTGACTAATTTTGTTAACTGCAACATAGCGTTAAATCATTTTTTCTGTGTAGGTGCTCTTCCAATTTCTAATACCTATTTAATTTTCACTGTCCTCTTGTATTTATAAACAATTTTTATACCAAAATGATCAATTATTAATACTAACTTACTTTAATTAAAACAGGAAAATAAACAGCTGTAAATACTATGGTTATGTTTTACTATTTCAGTTAAATTTTATAATCGCAAACTTCAAATTCCTGGTAATTTACATGTACAGTGTAGGTTTGTTCGTTTGTCAATTAGTGCAATACGGAGTAGCTCGAATTTCTAAATTGCGCCTTCGTTTGTTAAAAAAAACTGGCAATCCGATGTTCGTTTGTATATGTTGGGCAGCTTCCGACACTGCACAAACTTGCATCTCCTCAGGAGGTGGAGTAAGTTTGTGCAGTTCAGTACAGCTGTCATTCCATTATTTGCCTAACCCAACTTTACTTCATATTTATACAAAATGATATCCGTTGTAATCATTGAAAGTGAAATATAACAATTAATAAATAATGAGGATTTTTTAATGCTATCGTGCTTGCCAATTGCCACCATTCTCAATCTTTTAGGTTATGTATATTATATAAATACCAATTTGTACTGTTCGTTTGTACCCATTTAGAGTAGTTCTGAGCAATCAAAATGATCACGTGATCATAATCCTCTCACACTCAAGAACTAACGCGAGCAAGACAAACGAACAAACCTTATGTATTTATTTTTGATTTCTGAAATAAATGTTAAAGGAAGAATTTTATTACTTGGGTTTAAAGAAACAAATCTGCAATGGACACTATAATAATAAATTGGGGTGGGTTAATAATCAAAAAAACAAACAAATATAAGAAATTTTTTATTAAATTATTCAAATAAAAATCACGTATTAAATTATTCTATTAACCCTCCACCTTTGTCGCTATATAATTCAATCCTCCGACACAGCTCTGTACAGCTATTTTGGATTTCCTGGATTGTTAAGGCGCATATAGCATCTCTGATGCTATTTTTTAATACCTCAGCATCATTGGGTAAGTTTACTGCATACTAGAGCAACGCAAACTGCGCTGAAAGCCAGTGGCTGACGCATAAAAGTTTACACAAAATAAACACGGCCGGGACAATTCGGTATAAGCGTCAGTATAACTGCGACTCGAAAGCCGATCTGTTGTGTATGCATCTACACTGTCGTATACTATATCGTAGTTCTACGTTTGTTTTGAAAATGTTTCCTACGTCGCGAAAACGACCAAAGTTGGACACAATAAGAGAATTTATTGCAGAAATGCCAGATTTAAAGTGTGATGGCGCTAAAATTCAATGTATTGGTCGAAAAGTGATTGTCTACGGCACGTAAATAGTGCAGGGCATGTTTCAAAAAAAAATTCCACACGAGATTATGACAAATTTAAATTTAATTTATGTGTTTATTGCATGTAATTTACCATTTCATTTACTAAGGAAGAAAGCATACGTCTCGTTTTGGAATGAATATTCGGACTTTAAGTTACCAAGTGAGAGAACATTACAGAGAGTTGTGCCGTCTGCTCGTGAGCATGTCGAGAAAAAAAATTAAATCGGAGTTGCAAGATAAAAAACTGTGGTTATGTGTGGACGAAACAACAGATCGTAAAAAACATTCTGTGGTTAATGTAATGGTACGCACAATGGAACCACATCGACCGTCACCCTCAATTTTACTAGCTTCCAGACGAATACAACAATGCACTGCCGAAGTAATTTCAATGTTGGTGTTAAATACATTGGAAAAGTTTGAACTTTCAACAAATCAACTGTTGATGTTTATGAGTGATGATGCCGCAAACATGCTTGCTGTAGGTCGATCTCTTAAAAAACATTGTGCTAACTTGTTGCATATTACATGTAAAATTCATTCTCTCAGTCTCGTAGCAGATAGTATCAGAAAATGTTATCCCGAGGTAGACGCTCTAATAGCACATACAAAAGCTGTGTTTGTAAAATCCCCAAAACGTATTCGGGAATTTCATAGACTATGCCCCGGTATTCCTGAACCAACACAACCTATTGTTACTCGTTGAGGAACATGGTTAGAGGCTGCATTTTATTATGTTAAATATTTTGAGAATATAAAGAACGTGATTTTAGAATTCGACCCAAAGGAAGCTGCGGCTGTCAAGGTAAGCCGCTTGAAATTTCAGGATAGTCAAGTTAAAACAGATTTGGAAATTATTCAAAATAATTACGTGGGACTAGCGGATGCGATAGAAAAACTACAAAATTCTTCGGAGTCCTTAGTGGAATCTTTGCAAATAGTGCAACATGTTCACGCACAGCTATGCGCGATAGAAGACGCCAGAAATGTTTGTGTTTTAGAAAGGTTTGAAAGTGTTTTAGATAAAGACACTGATTTTGGCACATTAAGACAAATTTGTGAAGGTGCGTCAACAGAACCGTTAAGTTATTTGAAAGATTATTTTACTTACGCAAATATAACGTCACTAGATGTAGAACGTCCGTTTTCGGCATACAAAAACACTTTTTCTTCACGCCGCACTCACTTTGCCCAAACAACTTTGGAAACATATCTAATGTTACAAATATTAAATGGACATTATCCACTTTGTGATTTCACGGAGGACTCTTAAAACGGTAAGTGTTTGAGCACGTATCACATTTAATTTATTTTGTGTAAACTTTTATGCGTCCGCCACTGGCTTTCAGCGCAGTTGCGTTGCTCTACTGCATACACTACTTGTTTAAAACGTCGTCACCAATAAAAATCTGTAATTGTTAAATCTGGGTTCCTTGGGGGCCATAAAATTGGACCCCAATGATTACCAAATTTACGATTAAGTCAATTCACAACAATTTAAGAATAATGCATTGATAATAAATATGTATGCTGGTTAACATTGTTATAAGAAAATAACGTTATAAAATAGAATCGATAGCTTCCTCAAAGACAATTTTGGACCATTTTGTGCTGAATCTAAAATTAACAGAGTAGCAGCATCGCCTGCACTATGTTTTTTCTTTTTTTTTTTCAGTCCATTACTAAAAAATTCTAAAAGATTATTATTAATTAAAAGTGCATTTTATTCAAGTTATCTGAATTCAAGGGACTTATATTTAAGTAACCGGAAACAACTTGACAAATATGAATCACTTATTTACTTTACTTGAAGTCTCCTTTTCATTTTGTTTCAAACTTCAAGTGAAATAGAAATACTTTCTACCTTTTACATGCCTTGAAAGTGCTTGAAACCACAACCGGATAGTATGAACTGTAGGATAAAGAAATGGTCCAATACTCACAAAATTCTTTAATAAAATATAATTATAATACGATCGGTTTCGGGCAGATGCCCATCTTCAGGCCAGTTAGAAAAGACACCATAGGAAGCGTTACATTGATGCTTACCGTAAAGTTGGGTGGCTTCAGCCACTAGGGTTGACTTTGGCCATTTTTCAATATTTGTTTTATTTATGCACAATTACGTTGTAATAATACTTATTGGTCAAATCTGATTTCTTATTGTTTATAGATTATATTTGGCCAGTAAGTATTATTATAACGTAATTGTGCATAAATAAAACAAATATTGAAAAATAGCCAAAGTCAACCCTGGTGGCTGAAGCCATCCAACTTTACGGTACTAAATCTATTAAAATATTAAACAAAACCTGACTAATTGTTAAAAGGAATTCTCTGTTTGAAAATGTAAGTTCATGTAAAAAAAATTTTTGTTGTCTGTTATATTTCAATATAGAAAGTAGTTTTAAGGGTAAATAAATGTATTTAAATTTGAGATGATGTTCTTAAATCTAAATATTTTAGTTAAATGTAGGATAATGATAAAAAATTAAATACAATTTATAGAAACAGTAGAAATTCGTCTAGCAATAAAATAATCTAGATGTGTGGCAATGAACGTACATTTGAAAATATTAAAAATTTCTTAAATCGTTTAAAATAGGTGTAAAAAGGGACTATCACAAACGAGTTAAAATAGAGAATGTATAATGTAAAATGTATGATTTTTTATAGAGAACGGAATATGTGAAAAATAAAATCAATTGAAAAACAGAGAACGTTTAAGCTATTAGTGACATCTATGAATCAAGGTATACAAAACAAGGTAATAAAATAAAAAGATATCCATGACGGGGGTCTAGTCGAAGAAAATTTGAAATGCAGGTTCGCCTCGAACTGCAACTGCGTATTTAGATTCTTGTCTTTATTAATATATTGTTCTCTCCTAATTTCAAGGCTCTTCAAATTGTTCAAAAGGTTACCTCTGTTGGCTATATGTAAAACATTGAAGCCATTGTCTATATTGAAGGTATGATTATTTTTAAGTAAATGGTCAGAGAAATGAGAGAACCCGCTCGAATTTGGTTTTGAAAGTCTTATATGTTCTTTTTATTTTAAATACATATATTCAAATGTACGTTCATTGCCACACATCTAAATTATTTTATTGTTAGACGAATTTCTACTGTTTCTATAAATTGTAAATATTTAATTTTTTATCTCTACTCTATCCTACATTTAACTAAAATATTTAGATTTAAGAACATCATCTCAAATTTAAATACATTTATTTATAGACAACAAAAATTTTTTTTACATGAACTTACATTTTTAAACAGAGAATTCCTTTTAACAATTATGATGTACCTTTATAAACTTAATCAGTAATGTGACCCTTAGAATCTATTAGTCAGGTTTTGTTTAATATTTTAATAGATTTAGTAGATTTAGTCTTTTCTAGCTGGCCTGAAGATAGGTAGACGTCTGGCTGAAACCGCTCGCATTATAATTACAATTTATTAAAGAATTTTGTGAGTATTGGACCATTTCATTTTGTTTTTTTCGATATGAACACCTCACAACGAATCACCATCCAACATTTTAATTCAAGTAACTATGCGTACCTAGTGGGAAAGTTATGTTTACATGTTAAATGATTATCGTAGTGGCAAAAGCAAGAACAACGAAAATATATGTAAATTTCTTAAAATCCATGAAAAATATATTTTGTGAGACATTGCACCTAACAGGTTACCCGGTCTCCCCTATATTTTTTTTCCGAAAATAATTTGAGACTATGTAATATACTTTAAATTATATTCTAAAAAAATTGTATCTGTTATACATAGTTTACGAGATATTTACAAATATTTAAAAATTATGTAAATCTTTGGAGGGGGCAGTAGTCCGAAATCCAGCCGCTAAAAAAAGTGTTGTTCTCATATTTCAGTCTTTAGAGTTTCATCGAAATCTGAAGTTTCGGGTTGACAGTGTTTCCTTATCAACATTTTCTACAAACATTCTTAGATGATTTTGATACGCATCCTTATGTTCTGAAATATTTTTAAAGTGTCGCAGATGCATCTAAGCGATTTCTTCTCTTAATCCATTTTCTTACCCTCATCGATCGTTTCTGTTTACCGATATTTTGTAAGATTTTTCATAATTCGTTCGGACGCACATACCAACTCATTTGATGCCATTTTAAATATTTACAAGACTCAAGTAGCTTGTTTATGTGTTTGAATTCAAACACGTTGAATAATATGAGGCTTAAGTGACAGAAGTACCTAAGTGTTTCAAGTCAAGGAAAAAAGTTTTTCCTCAATTTTTTTTGTAAAATCAAAAATAAAGATTTTGTCTTCTTGTAAACTCAATCCGGGGACATACAGTATACAGTTGTATCCAATAGAAAGTAGGAGAGCAATAACGAAGGGGCGACGGTTACTTAATAAAAGCGGCCTGATTTGGAATCATTTTTTATAAGTTCATTTCAATTTCTCAGGGGTTACAATGAAAGAAAACAGTATTTTTTTGCTTTGTGTTATACTTTAGTTTTTATATACTTTTTTATACTTTGAATATTGAAATGGAGCGCTCTACCAGAAAGGTTTGTATTTTCTACATTTATTAATAGAGCTGGCATTCTGGGCGGTGCGACAGGATCGAATCCGCTGATGTATGTAGATATACACGTGCATTTTTTTATCACTGAACATATACATTTAACTTCCATGCATTGACGCGTTGTTTTATAATTGAACATAGGGGTGTTTAGCATGGCTTTGTAGCTACTAGGATTACAGAATATAAAACACAAATACAAAATAAATTGAATCGGTCGCGCTGGTCCTATTAGTTGGCTTCCAAGATCTCCAAACCTCACACCACTAGATTATTGTTTATGAGGCTGGTAGGTAAAAGTTGGCACTCGGAATGCACTAATTCGACGTATTAGAAATACTGCAGCCGATATTAAAGAAAGACATGAAATAATCACCAGAGCAACAAACACCCTTCGTAGACGAAGCATAAAATGTTTAGAGGTCAATGGTGGTATTTTTGAATATTTATTCGGAAAAATGTTAATGTATGAAATTTTGTTTATTTGTAATTATGATGTAGCTTGAAAACAAATGAAAATCGGATTAGAACGTACGAGTTTTTTGCATTGTTTTCACGTGTATCTGGAGTTTGGTCCGTTGAGATTTTAAGGAAAAGTGAGGGCGCTTTTCTTAAGAAACCGTCACCTATCCTTGTTTCTAGCAGTAAGAGATTTAACAAAACAACAGTTCGGCATTGCGAATGAAGTAGCGAAGTGTTCAATGGTCCAAATTGTAAATAAAATTTTTACCTATACGATAAGATGGCTAGAACATGTTGTCCAAAAATACCATATTAAGCAGATAAGAAGATTTCACAATAAAAAAATTAATTGATCCAATGCGGCTCTGTGCGAGGAATACATCATGAAGTTGGAGGAATTTTTTTTTTAATGTTAGTCTTAAAAGAAAGTCCACTTTCGAGAAAGTGGACTTTTCTTTTCCTCCAACTTCATAAAAAAATAGTTTATGTTTTGTTCCAAAATATTTTTAAATTTACCGCCTAGTACCTGGGCAATATCACAGCTCGAGTCCTTTTTCTGTACCAAGCAAATACTGGGTGATAATTTTATGGTTTTCCGGATATGTTGGAACATAACTTAAGATGAAACTAGTAATGAAAGGAACCAAACTTAGAAAATGCTCTAATATGACCTTAACTGCAATAATTTCACGAGAATTATTTTCTTATTTATAATGTTGTATAAATAAAAAATTCATAATTTCTTCGTAAAAATCTTTGAAAGCCTATCATTTCCGTCTTCATAACATTATCTTCCTTTGGGAGAGATGCCTTAAGAATTTGTGTTGATGTATGTTTTCGAAATTTAAAAGTAAAGCCATTTTTCCCATGGACTGCTGCACATATGAAAGCTGATGTCAGGAAGAGAAAAAAGATTTCTGAAAGCAGATTTCCAAAAATACATCCTAATAAACGTTTTCTTATTTTTTATAATGATTTGCTATACTTTCTTCTTTTAATAATGTCACTGTCTCGGTATATATTGTTTGAATATAAGCAGAAAGAACACTATACGCTCAAAATATACATTTTATTTTGCCGGCGATGATGCACGAAGTTAAGTAAAACCTGTTGGCAGATGAAACACTGTTTCTTGACGCGGAATTCCCGCCTATTACGTCAAAGAAAGGCTCGTCTGCTATTTTTACAATCGGCGGTTACGTAAGTGAAACACATGATGTTTTGGAAATAAATGTTGGTATTACGTACACTGGCTTTATTTAGGGCTTCTTTATTAAATATACGTTATTCTATTTCTAATGCGCGGTAAAAATAAATACGGAGGCTTGTCGTTTTCTTATGACGAATTCTGCACTTTATCTCATTAATTGTAGTATTGATACCAACATTAACAAATCACAATCCTAGAGTACGTATACCTTGACGTTTTTTTTTTTTGTTTTTTGTGAGAGCAATTTGATGAGAAAGGGAAAAATAGGTAGTTGTTTCAAGTTAAATACCTTCACTGTTAAGAAAGTCCAGATGTACTCGTCCATCTGTCAAAATTTTCAAAAAATACAAATATTTCAAATATGTTTATAAATAGCAACATAGTTGTTTTATCAAACATACCTTAAAACTGAACTAGATATTCAAAAGTATAATAATATATAGCGTGTTCTATGTAAAATAACAAAGTTGACGGCTACAGTCCCTGGCTATCGAATTAGGACCACAGAATTTTGGGGTAAAATTTGAAAAAAGTTGGTAATGTTGGCAATATCATTATTTAATTACATATAACATGCAAGTAAGTATAATTTGAACATATATTTATTAATATTTGTTTGTTCCTTTTCTGTGTTTTATTATTTCCTATACTGCCAATGCAACTTTTTATGGTTTTTTTTTTTAATTTCGTCGCTATTATGCCATACATTTTCAATATATACTTACAATGTTTTTCAAAACATTCCACACATTTTCAATTATATTTCAAAGAGTTTTAATTTTATTTGTATGCGTCTATTTTCGCGGTTAATATCATAATAACGAGAAGGATATAACCACAGAGAAAAAGGCACGAATTTCTGCTCTTCTAGAGACGGGAGTTCTCTCAACGTGAAGTTGCACAAAAAAAGGCTGTATCACATCAAACTGTTCTGAGAATCGTGAAATTAATGAAGGAGAATGTTCCTAGTACAAGTAATGGCAGAACATACTGTGCCGGCAAACGCAAAACAACTGTAAGAGATTATCCTC